>JARQOD010000005.1:351059482-351146284 GCA_033576555.1 Oophaga sylvatica | reverse complement strand
ATAGAATCATTGAGACCAGAGGGGACAGGGAATCCCACCATAACATCCTTTACATTATCCGACAGACCCTTCCGGAAAAGGGCCGCCAAAGCGTCGTCATTCCATTTGGTCAGGACTGCCCACCTACGGAATCTCTGACAGTATAACTCAGCGTCATCAAGCCCCTGATTTAATGCCAACAAGGCTTTTTCAGCTTGATCAGTGACATTAGGCTCATCGTACAATAACCCCAAAGCCTGAAAAAATGCATCAACATCACTCAAAACAGGATCCCCAGGTATCAGGGAAAAAGCCCAATCCTGAGGATCGCCGCGCAGGAGAGAGATGATAATTTGAACCTGCTGCGCTGCGTTTCCTGAGGACTTAGATTTTAAGGCAAGAAACAATTTACAATTATTTTTGAAATTCTGAAACTTAGCTCGATCCCCTAAAAACAAATCTGGCATGGGGATCCTAGGTTCCACAACAGGCAACCTAGCAAGATATGCAGCAATACTCTGAACCTCAGTGGCAAGCTGATCCACACGGCCAGACAACTGTGCAAACTCCATTGGGAGAAAAGATCCTCCCCAGCACCCAGAGATACAGAGGGAAAAAAAAAAAAAAAAAATGCAACAAACAGAAAAATATCTCTGACAACTTTTCTTCCTTCAAAATATTTTTTCCCTTCTGTGAGTACCATACAATTTTTAGTGGCCGGTGATACTGTTATGTTACGGTAGCTGAGGAGTGCAGGCAAAAAAAGGAAATACACCAGAGCAGTTGGAATCTATGAGATTGCAGTACCCTGACTAACCACCGCAACTAGAGGCAGCCGTGGAGCGTTCCTACGTTGGTCCTAGACGCCTCGTCACAGCCTGAGAAATTAACTACACCTAAAGATAGAAATAGGAAAGCTATCTGCCCCGTAGCAGAACCCTCAAAGATAATAGAAAGCCCCCAAACATGTAATGGCGGTTAGACAAGAGGAAATACAGACACAGAAAGAAAATAGTATGAGCAAACGCTGGGGCCCAAACTATCTAAATAGAAAAGGACAGGAAGGGTACTTACTGCAATCCCAGAAAACCCTGAAAACACCAACTCTACTAATTTCAAAATCACCTGAGATCACACGACCTCTACCACCTAAATTAGTTCTCTGGTGTAACAAAAACAGCAGCCACTGAAAAAACTGGAAAAAGCAAAAGTACAAAACACAGTGGCTGAACTAAACTGAGAGGGCAAAAGCCCCCGGAGGGGACCCAGAAGGCCCCCACAGAAGTGCAGGACCAAATGCAAAAATATAGCAAAAACACAAAATAAGAAATTGTCTTATCTGATAGCAGGAGATGCAGACACAACAAAGCAGGCTACAAGGGAAACTGGAAAGAAGGATTCAGACCAGAACAATTGATCACCGGCAACCCTGATGGGAAAATGATTCCCTTAAATAAGACCAATCAGTAACACCTGATTCCCAGTCCTCACAATCCTCACTAGTACCGCTTGTAACCACCAGAGGGAGCCTCTGCTCAGAACTCATCTCAAACCCATTCACAACACACGACCATGCCTGGTTGGAGGTTCAGCGGTGTGAGCCACAGATCTGTGTTATGAATGTGCTAGAGATAGTTTCTGAGCAGAGGCTCCCTCTGGTGGTTACAGACAGTACTGAACCTTTCAGCGAGGATTGGCAATCTGGGTTCACTGACTGGTCTGTTATAAGGGAGGTTCCCTCCCATGATGGTTGCCAGTGATCAATTGTTCTTGTCTCAATTGTGGTTCCTGGTTCATTTGGAAGTTTGCTGGAGTCTTGCCTGCATCTCCTGCTTTCAGATAAGATATTTTTTGCTTTTCTTTTTGTGCTTGGTTTTTGCATTGTTTTCTGCACTTTTGTGGAGGTCAGCCAGGTCCCCTCCTGGGGCCTGAGCTCCTCACAGTTTATCTGCAGCCACTGTTATTTGCTCATTTGCTTTTTCCTGTTTTTTCAGCGGCTGCGGCTTGGTTTTTGTTCACACTGAGATCTGATTTAGTGGGAGGCGAGATCGTGTGATCTCAGTATTTTTGTAATCAGAATTGTTGGATTTTTGTAGGGTTTTCTGGGTTGCAGAAAGTAATCTCTCCTGTCCTATCCTATTTAGTCAGCTTGTGGCCCCAGCGTTTGCTCAGTCTATTTTCTGCCTATGTTTTCTCATTGATGTACACTCTGTATCCCATCTTGATGGAAAAAAAAAGAAATGTAGAAATTTTTGCAAATTTATTAGAAATGTAAAACTGAAATATCACATGGTCATAAGTGTTCAGACCCTTTGCTCAGACACTCATTTTAAGTCACATGCTGTCCATTTCTTTGTGATCCTCCTTGAGATGGTTCTACTCCTTCATTGGAGTCCAGCTGTGTTTAATTAAACTGATAGGACTTGATTTGCAAAGGCACACACCTGTCTATATAAGATCTCAAAGCTCACAGTGCATGTCAGACCAAATAAGAATCTTTAGGTCAAAGGAACTTGCCAAGGAGCTCAGTGACAGAATTGTGGCAAGCCACACATCTGGCCAAGGTTACAAAATAATTTCTGCAGTACTCAAGGTTCCTGAGAGCACAGTGGCCTCCATAATCCTTAAATAGAAGAAGTTTGGGACTACCAGAAGTCTTCCTAGACCTGGCCGTCCAGCCAAACTGAGCAATTGTGGGAGAAGAGACTTGGTGAGAGAGGTAAAGAAGAACCCCAAGATCACTGTGGCTGAGCTCCACAGATGCAGAAGGGAGATTGGAGAAAGTTCCACAAAGTCAACTATCACTGCAGCCATCCACCAGTCAGGCCTTTATAGCAGAGTGGCCCGACGGAAGCCTCTCATCAGTGCCAGACATATGAAAGCCCACATAGAGTTTGCTAAAAAACACATGAAAGACTCCCATAATATGAGAAATAAGATTCTTTGTTCTGATTAGACAAAGATAGAACTTTTTGGTGATAATTCTAAGCGGTATGTGTGGAAAAAAACAGGCACTGCTCATCACCTGCCCAATACAATCCCAACTGTGAAACATGGTAGTGGCAGCATCATGCTATTGGGGTGTTTTTCAGCTGCAGGGACAAGTTGACTGGTTACAATTGAAGGACACATGAATGTGGTCAAGTACAGAGATATCCTGGATGAAAACCTCTTCCAAAGTGCTCTGGACCTCAGACTTGGCAGAAGGTTCTCCTTCCAACAAGACAATGACCCTAAGCACACAGCTAAAATAACAAAGGAGTGGCTTCAGAACAACTTTGTGACCATTCCTGACTGGCCCAGCCAGAGCCCTGACCTAAACCCAATTGAGCATCTCTGGAGAGACCTGAAAATGGCTGTCCACCAACATACACCATCCAACCTGATGGAACTGGAGAGGATCTGCAAGAAAGAATGGCAGAGGATCCCCAAATCCAGATGCAAAAAACTTGTAGCATCATTCCCAAGAAGACTCATGGTTGTACTAGCTCAAAAGGGTGCTTCTACTCAATACTGCGCAAAAGGTCTGAATACTTATGACCATGTGATATTTCAGTTTGTCATTTTTAATAAATTTGCAAAAATGTCTACATTTCTGTTTTTTTTCAGTTATGATGGGGTGCAGAGTGCACATTAATGAGAAAAAAAACAGTTTTGAATTTACCAAATGGCTGCAATGAAACAAAGAGTGAAAAATTTAAAGGGGTCTGAAAACTTTCTGTACCCACTGTAAGGGGGCAGATCTAAAGGTTTGGTCGTCAGATGCCATTGAGGCCTTTAATAGACTAAAAGAGTGCTTCTTGTCTGCTCCAGTTTTTATTCAACCTGATCTTCAGAAACCATTTATTGTAGATGTGGATACCTCAGAGGTTGGGGTGGGGGTTATTTTGTCTCAAGATCCTAAAAACCTGATGAACTTAAGGCCATGTGCATTTTTTTTCTAGGAAATTTTCATCCGCTGAGAGAAATTATAATGTTGGAAATCGTGAGCTGCTTGCTGTCAAGTTAGCGTTTGAAGAATGGAGGCATTTTTTGGAGGGAGCTACTCATCAGGTCACTTTTGTGACTGATCATAAAAAATTAGCTTATATTGAATCTGCAAAACATTTAACGCCTAGGCAGGCCAGGTGGTCCTTATTTTTTTCTAGATTTAAATTTTCCATCACGTTCAGGCCAGGGTCTAAGAATGTTAGAGCTGACGCTTTGTCACGCAGCCTTGATTCAGTTTCTCCTACGGAAAAGCCCTCCTCCATTTTTCTGAGATTCGCCAAGTCCAGTCTTTGGCTCCTTCTGCTACTCCTGGATCTAAATTATTTGTGCATGTGTACCTCAGATTATGTCTGTTGCAAGAGTTTCTTGACTGTGTCTTGAGTGGTCACCCTGGGGTCACTGCTACACAGAAAGCTATATGTAGACTTTTTTGGTGACCATCCATGCTTAACGACATTAAAAGTTTTGTATCTGCTTGTGAGGTTTGCGCACTCCCTAAAGTTTGTCATAACCGGCCGGTCAGAGAATTGGCTCCATTGCCTATTCCAGAAAGACTGTGGACTCATTTGTCCATGGATTTCATCGCTAATTTGCCTTTGTCTAATGGGAAAACCGTTATTTGGGTGGTGATTGACTGATTCAGTAAACAGGGTTACCTAATGTGGAGACGCTTTCCAGGTTATTCATCAATCATTGGTGTAGATTGCATGGCATTCCTTTGAACATTGTATCTGATAGGGGGTGCAGTTTGTCTCTAAATTTTGGAGAGCATATTGTAAGAGATTGTGGATTGACCTGTCGTTTTCCTCTGCTTACCATCCTGAAACCAGCTGTCAGACAGAGAGTACAAATCAGTCGTTGGAGCAAATTTTAAGGTGTTTTGTTATGGCTCAGCAGGAGGACTGGTCCTCATTCTTACCTCTTGCTGAATTCGCCTTTAACAGTAGGGTTAACCAGTCTACTGGAACCTTGCCATTTTTTTTCTAATTATGGTTTTCATCCTCATTTTGGTGAATTCTCGAGGATGATTTCTGATTGTCCGGGAGTAGAGGTTGCTATACAAAAACTGCGGGATGTCTGGAGAGAGGTTCAGAGAAATATTGAGGTAGCCCAGAGTAAGCAGAAATGGAAGGCTGATAGGAAACATTCAGGGGGTCCCATATTCAGAGTTGGTGATAAGTTCTGACTTTCTTGAAAAAATATTAAATTGAAAGTGCCATCAACCAAGTTGGGTCCTAAGTTTATTAGTCCACTCCATATGAGATTTTGAGATAGTTAACCCAGTGGCTTTCAGATTAAAACTTCCTCCATCTTTTCGCATTCCAAATGTATTTCATAAATCACTGCTGAAAGAGTTTGCCCCTTCCGCTTTGTCTCCTTCATCTCCACCTCCATCGGTTTCTGTCAATGACAGTTTTGAGTTTGAGGTTGAAAGGATTGTTGATTCCCGAAAGTCCGTAATTTCGTCCAGTACCTCATTCATTGGAGAGGTTACGGACTGGAAGAGAAATCTTGGGTGCCTGCTCGAGCTGTCAATGCCGATCGTCTGGTCAGGGCCTTCCATCTCAGGTTCCTGGGAAACCTGGGGGTCCGGTGGCCCCCACTAAAAGAGGGGGTACTGTCACAATTCCTCCGCTCAGTGAATGATTACAATGCTGTTCTATGGAAACTGTCTTGCTGAGCTGTCTGTGTCTTGATTGACAGCTTGGTTGTCCTATACTGTGATGGGCTTACCTGGTTGATGATGCCTTGATTGACAGCTTAGCTGTCCAATCTCCAATCTGTGTCTGGGGCATGCGGAACTTTCTGCAGGTGTTCAGTGTTCTGGTAATCGCATAGCTTCTTAACTGAGCTGTCTGCCCTTGATCCCTACCAGATGCAGTTTGGACTCAACTACCCCTGTTACTGTTCTTAAATTTTTCTGACAATGGTAGTCTACAAAACTGATATTTGTGCCACCTGAGTGTGGCTCAGCATGAAAGCAGGTAGAGGTGTTGCATGTGGTACCAGGGCTCCCAGCAAAGGAGGCCTTCACCCATCCCTCACCCACCTCATCTTACTGTGACATTTAATTAAAAGCTGTAAATGCTGTCTCAGACCCCGATGCCTCATGCTTGGCTGATTGCTGCAGTGCCATGCTAAAATTTGTACTGTGGGTGAATTGAGGCCACTTTCCTGGTGCCTGTCCCTCATTTGATGTATTTTGGCAGCATTTGGGGCTACTATAAGGTGTTGTGCATGCGTTTATTTTTGCCTCCCATTGACATGAATGGCGTTCAGTTATGTTCGGGGAATATTCAATGAATTAATCTGCAAATATTGCAAATTTGGCTATCATAATCCCAACAGAACATTGAAATATTCGCTCATCTCTAATTTTTAGCTCACAATTTGGTCAATTCATTTTATGCCCACCAGCCATGACAAGTTATACCTTTGTTATAGGGAATCTAGTATAGCATACTTGCCTCTCCTTGGTCAAGGCCTACAAATTTAAAGGGCAGGTAGAATTTGGACAACACATAAAACCAGCCCTCTGTCACACTTCACAGCCCTGTATCACGCTTTTTTTGGGGCTGTAGGTGGTAAACACTTATATTCATTTAGAAAAAATATCACTCCCATGGTGTATTTTACTAAGACTGCCAATGTGGATCAGTCTAGGTTACATCTGCCTTCAGACCAAGCTGCTCTGGCTGACAGGAACCGCAGGTATGAATTTGAACTCTGGGCAGGTTAGCTTTCATGGTGAGACATGTGGTAAAGCTGTGGGTAAGGTGTTGGACGGGATGTGGAAGTCCCAACAGCTAGGGACAGTTCTTTAGTGAGGTCCCAAGAATTCCCTGAGGTACTAGCTTGCTTAATCAGCTACCATTGTTGCAAAGTATGTTCACTATTGCATCTACTTTCTGAAGGTTCCTGTCAGGGGCTGAAGTTGTAAGGAGGTTGAGGGAACAGAGCATGTGTAATGGAGCAGTTTACCTCTTACTTTCTTTTGTTTTAGCTGGAGAAAATCGGCAGTACAGCAAATGGAATAGATGTCACCACCACTGGTTTGAGTGGAAGCATTGCAGTCATTTCTGCTAGCACACTTGTCCTAGGTAGTGCCGTCGATCTTGAACTTGGTTGGTCTTTGTTATCTGCCAGAGGATTTTCATCTTTTAGATAATAATTTCCTGACAGTTCCACCCCAAAATATGATTGGCAGGAGATGTGATTCACAACAAAACAGAAGACTCAACTTGCAGTAACACAGCAAGTTACTCTGTTGTGAACGTGTTGGAGACAATTTCTAAGCTGGGGCTACCTCTGGTGGTTGCTGACGGTACTGAAGCTGCATCTAATGACAGGTCCTCCTCACCTGCCAGCTATGACTGGCAATCAGGAATCACTGACTGGGCTGATATAAGGGAGCTGCCTTCCCATGATCTTGGCCGGTGATCAATTGTTGTTTCCTGGTTCATTTGGAAGTCTGCTTGTGCCCTGCCTTTGTCTGCTACCTTCAGATAAGATCTTTTCTGCTTGTTTCTATTGTGTTTGTTATTTCCATTTTTGTCTGCACCTTTGTGGAGGTTAGCCGGGTCCCCTCCTGGGGCCTGTGCTACTCTCTGTTTTTCAGTAGCCACTGTTATTTGTTCAATTGCTCTTTCCCTGCTTTTTGAGTGGCTGCGGGTTAGCCTTGTTCACACTGAGATCTGATTTAGTGGGTGGCGAGATCGTGTGATCTCAGCATTTTTGAAATCAGAAGTGTTGGAAGTTTTGCTAGGGTTTTGATGGGTTGCAGATAGTATTCTGTCCTGTCCTGTCCTATTTAGGCAGTGTTTGGCCCCAGCGTTTGCTCAATCTATTTTCTGTCTGTGTTTGTGTTTCTTCTTGTCTAACCGCCATTATATGTTTGGGGGCTACCTATTCCTTTGGGGCTCTACTCCGAGGCAGTTAACTTTCCTGTTTCTATCTTTAGGTGTAGCTAGCTCTCCGACTGTGCCGAGGCGTCTAGGACCACCGTAGGTACGCTCCACGGCTGCTTCTAGTTGAGCGGTTAGTTTAGGGATCTGTAACCCATTAGTTTCCAACCTGTCAGGTGTTTGGCTGCCTTGCTGTTTTGCTCCTGTCCTCCTCCGTTACCAAATCATAACAGACCGGCTGGAAGCATGCAGAGCATAAGGAAGGGAAGAACTGACCGCAGCATGGATGAGTGAAGTGACACGCCGGAGACCCTTTCTATCAGAGCAGGACTCCGGCGTGGTGCTAACAATAGTGTGGCGGCCATAGTTTAGTAAGGATGGACAATGTAGTGTAGGGACACAACATGGGAGATATTGTTATTTTTAAGGGCACCATGTCAGAATTTTCTGCAGAAGACCTGAGAAGAAAGAATTCTGTGAAGGTGAGCTATGGGTGGGAAATCTAATCATGGTGTTTCTGCTACAGACAAAAGGGATGAGAATGACTCCAATAAGAGAAGACTTCATCTGCAAGATACCTTGATGTAATTGATTATTTGTGATATTGACTGGGTTTAATCAGTGTTTTTTGTATGGTCAAAAGCTCCTAGTATTGCCTTTCCATAATTAAGGATATAGCGAGAGTTGCAGGTTGATGCCATACAATTATATATGTATGATAGAAGCTGACCATTGCAATTGATCGCTGTATTAAGCTTGGTGCTGCGTTCATGCACTGATGTGGGTTCTGATGCTGTGTTCCTGTACTGATAGTGTTTATGGTGCTTTACTTATGTACTAATGATGGTTCTGGTGTTGTATTCATGTACTCATGGGGTTCTGGTGTGGTCTTCATGTGCTGATGGTAGTTCTACTACTATATACATATGTTTATAATGGTTCTGGTGTTTTATACATGTACGGATGATGGTACTGGATCTGTATTCATGTAGTGATGGAGGTTTTGATGCTGTATTTCTGTAGTGATGTTGGTTCTGGTGATATATTCATGTATTGGTGATGATGTATTGTTGAACTGATGGTGGTTCTGGTGATGTACAGTGAAGGAAATAATTATTTGATCCCTTGCTGATTTTGTAAGTTTGCCCACTGACAAAGACATGAACAGTCTATAATTTTAAAGGTAGGTTAATTTTAACCTTGAGAGATAGAATATCAAAAATAAAATCCATAAAATCACATTGTATAAATTATATAAATGTTTTTGTATTTTGCAGTGAGAAATAAGTATTTGATCCCTCTGGCAAACAAGAAAATGCTTGGTGGCAAAAACCCTTGTTGGCAAGCACAACAATCAAACGTTTTTAGTAGTTGATGATGAAGTTTGTGCACATGTCAGGAGGAATTTTGGTCCATTTCTCTTTGCAGATCATCTCTGAATCATTAAGATTTCCAGGCTGTCGCTTGGCAACTTGGAGCTTCAACTCTCTCCATAAGTTTTCTATGGGATTAAGGTCTGGAGACTGGTTAGGCCACTCTATGACCTTAATATGCTTCTTTTTGAGCCACTCCTTTGTTGCCTTGGCTGTATGTTTTGGGTCATTGTCCTGTTGGGAGACCTAGCCACGACCCATGTTTAATTTCCTGGCAGAGGGAAGGAGGTTGTCACTCAGGATTTTACAGTACATGTCTCCATCCATTCTTCCATTGATGCGGTGAGGTAGTCCTGTGCCCTTAGCGGAGAAACACCCCAAAACATAATGTTTCCACTTCCATATTTATCAGTGGGGTCGGTGTTCTTTGGGTCATAGGCAGCATTTCTCTTTCGTCAAACATGGCGAGTTGAGTTAGTGCCAAAGAGCTCATTTTTTGTCTCATCTGACCACAGCACCTTCTCCCAATCACTCACACAATCATCCAGGGTTTCATTGGCAAACTTCAGACGGGCCTGCACATGTGCCTTCTTGAGCAGGCGGACCTTGCGGTCACTGTAGGATTTTAAACTTTTATGGCGTAATGTAGTATCAATGGTTTTCTTGGTGTCTGTGGTCCCAGCTGCCTTGAGATCATTAACAAGTTCCGCCCGTGTAGTTTTAGGCTGATCTTTGACCTTCCTCATGATCAAGGATAGCCCACAAGGTGAGATTTTGCATGGTGCACCAGATCGTTGTCGATTGACAGTCATTTTGTATTTCTTCCATTTTCTTACTATTGCACCAACAGTTGTCTTCTTCTCACCAAGCACCTTACGTATGGTTTTGTAGCCCATTCCAGCTTTGTGCAGGTCTATGATCTTGTCCCTGACATCCTTAGAAAGCTCTTTGGTCTTGCCCATGTTGTAGAGGTTACAGTCTGACTGATTAATTGCGTCTGTAGACAGGAGTCTTTTATAAAGGTGACTATGTAAGACAGCTGTCTTTAATGCAGGTAATGAGTTGATTAGGAGCGTCTAACTGGTCTGTAGAAGCCAGAACTCTTAATGGTTGGTAGGGGATCAAATGCTTAATTCTCACTGCAAAATGAAAATAAATTTATATAATTTTTATATGTGATTTTCTGGATTTTATTTTTGATATTCTATCTCTCAATGTTAAAATTAACCTACCCTTAAAATTATAGACTGTTCATGTCTTTGTCAGTGGACAAACTTACAAAATCAGCAAGGGATGAAATAATTATTTCCTTCGCTGTATTCATATAATGACAGTGGTTATAGTGATGTATTCATATAAGTGCCCCTATTATAATGTGGTTATAGTGATGTATTCATGTACTGACATTGGTTCTGGTGATGTATTCATGTAACGTCCACTATAATTTTTTTGCCGTACTTGTGATAGATTCAGTATGACAGTGTGGCTTTAGGCTAAAAAAGGTTCTGCACCCCTGCTTTAGAGTCTTCATCTCATTGACTGAATAGCCCCAATTAGTATACAGCATAAACAAACAGTGGTTGGTACATTGCAATTTTAAGATGCCCTGGAAGTCCAATAAAGTAGCAGCTAGGCATGCCCACAACAGAAGATTAAACATGTGCAATGAAGCCAACTGTGCTAAATTTTTGAGACTCTGCCAAGGTGAAGGACACAGATGATGATACTGCAGAGAGGAAGGTTTAGAACATAAAGAGTGAGCATTGAAAAAGGCTTAGCACATTAGTTTATACTAAGCAGTCTGTGCCAGTGCTGTACACCCCATCACCAAGAAAACTTACAACCTGCAATGACCATGCCACCTCAACACCATCGGAGCTACTGCAACCCCCAATCTACTGTCTCCTTCCCCATAATCCTGTAGAATGTAAACCCGCAAGGGCAGGGTCCTCTTCCCTCTGTACCCGTCTACCTTTGTTAGTTTGTCTACTGTAAGTGATATTTGTATTTTGATGTAACCCTTTCTCATGTACAGCACCATGGAATCAATGGTGCTATGTACATAAATAATAAAAATACATAAAAATACAAATACATAAAAATATTAATAATCATAATAATATGACTGACTATGAAATCAGATAAGTCATACATCATGTGATATGCCACAAGGGGGTCTATTTCAGGAAACCATTTGCTATTACAGCAGCACTGTGAATGGTTATTGTTCTCTAGAAATTGCGAGAACAGACCTCTATAATACTACATGCTGAATTATTTCTATATCATATTTCATATGAAAGTAAATAGAAAAAATCCTATGTATGCCTTTTTAAGAACTAGGAGCCATAAGAAGGCACAGTTTGGATTCATAATAATCTGTGGATGCTTTTTAATTCTAGGCATGAATTGATAGGTTTGTGAGTGGACATCAGTAAATTGTACCTGTGATACCCCTGCTATTAACAAGGGGGTCAGCTGCATCCTGCTAGTGCACTGGTAACCCGACCTGGTGTTGATAAGGCTACTTCTTTTGCAGTGATATTTTTGAATTTATATGTTCTGTGAGCCATAGTCCATGGTTGCCGTTTTACAGCTCCATAGGAGATTGTGATGAGCCTGTGTAATAATAATAATAATCTTTATTTATATAGCGCCAACATATTCCGCAGCGCTTTACAGTATAACAGTTTCAAAACACAAGTCATAAGTAACAACGTTAACAATACAATAATTAAAGCAAGATAAGATGACCCTGCTCGTGAGAGCTTACAATCTACAATGAGGTGGGGGAGATACAAAGTACAGGTGTGTATATACAATGGTGTATTTACAATGATGGTCCAGACATCCTGAGGGAGTGAGGGATGGATGGAGATAGTGAATGGGCTACACACACACACTTACACATAGAATGACTTTGATTAGTGAACGTGATAGGCCGCTCTGAACAAATGTGTTTTGAGGGAGCGCCTGAAACCATGCAAATTGTGGATAGTCCTAATTTCTTGGGGTAGAGCATTCCAGAGGATTGGCGCAGCGCGGGAGAAGTCCGGAGGTGAAGGGCAGCGTTATAAGTTCTTAACATAAATTTAAAGTGGATGAAGTCTTCTGTTGTGCGGGTTTTTCTCCAAAGGCGTTCAGCACTCCTAAGGCACCGCTGGAGAAGTTGACTTTGCAATGTGAGCCAGGGCTGTTTTTCTGAAGTTCTGAGGGTGAACGGTGCTACTTGGTCAAGGGTGCTTCTAAGAGTGTCATTGTAGTGATGAACAGCCAGATCAGGACAGGAAAAAGAGGAGATTGGGGACAGCGATGAGTGTAGGGAATCTGAAAGTGTCTGAGGGTTAATGGCTTGTAGATTTCTGAATGTGTGGTAGGTAGGAGTGTGTTGGGGTGGTACAAGATTTGTGAGCGTGAAGGAGATAATGTTGTGGTCAGAGAGTGGAAGCAGTGAGTTATTTAGGTGGGAGATTGAACAGAGCTGGACAAAGACCAGGTCAAGGGTGTTACATTCCTTGTGTGTCTCAGAGGTTGAAAGCTGTGAGAGGCCTAGAGAAGTGGTTAGTGATAGAAGCTGAGATGCAGATGTGGAAGTAGGGCTGTGAATGGGGATGTTGAAGTCTCCAAGAATAAGGGTTGGTAGCTCTGAGGACATGAAGTGCGGCAGCCAGGCTGAGAAGTGGTCAAGGAACTGGGTGGGCGAGCCTGGGGGCCGATATATGACCGCTACTCTGAGAGAGAGGGGACGGAAGAGCCTAATGGTGTGTACCTCAAAAGGAGGGAATGAGAGTGATGGAATTGGGAGATGACCTGGAAAGTGCATTGTGGGGACAGGAGTATGCCGACTCCACCACCATGTCTGTTTGCGGGTCTAGGGGAATGAGAGAACTGTAAGCCACCATAGGAAAATGGCAGCAGGGGAGACAGTGTCAGAATCCTGAATCCAGATTTCAATGAGGGCCAACAGATGAAGAGAGTTGTTCAGAAAGTAGTTGTGCAGGAATGGAAGCTTGTTGCATACAGACCGTGGATTCCAGAGGGCACAATTAAAAGATGGAGATGAGGGAGTGCAAGTAATATTAATAAAATTGTTATGCTTCAATATGAGGTAGGGTAGGGGTTGAGGTTGGAGGATGGTGGACCAGGGTTGGGGGAGATGTCCCCTGAAATCAGTAGGAGTAGGAAGATAAAGAGCAAGTAGTTGTTGGCATTGTAAGTCGTTTTTTTCTGTGATGTGTTTGGGCAAGATGGGCTGAGGTTTTTCAAGAAGGTGAGAAGTGCATGGGAGCTGTACATGGGAGAGGGAAGTATAGAGGGACTGATGTGTATAAGTTGTGATGGAGGGGGGATGGAGAGGTGAATGTGGATGGCAAGGGAACACAGGAGGATAGCAATAAAGTACATGGTTAAAAGGAAAAGCAAAGTGTGAGTTACCTGATTCCTGCCCTGATTAACTGCCGTGTATAACTGCCGTTCACATGATGCATATCTTCTGTGATGCTTTGCTTTCTGGGATGCGTGAGCCCCACACTGCGTGCGCCCCTTAGACTACTCCTAAATATATAGCCCACACTACAGGGACAGGAGAGATGGATTGTGGGAGCTGGTTTGGGATAATTTGGCAGCTGGGGCCAGCACACCAGAGGGTGGTTAGAACATCAAAGGCACTAGACCTGGCTACATCTATAGCACCTTCCACCTGATAAGATCTAGAGAGGCCCCAGTCACACGGATATAAAGCAGTAAGTAATAAATACAGTGCAATATATGAATTATACCAAAGCTTTAGCAGGCACATTAAAAAATATAGCAAGATGGTAAAGCAGTGGATGACAGCAAGCAGAAGTAAGGAGTGCATACCATTAGGATATATTGCAGCATACAAGACAGCCAGCAGAGGTGGGGATTGTACCAGTCAGCTGTTTGCTTTCATTGAATGGAGTGCATACCATTAGGATATATTGCAGCATACAAGACAGCCAGCAGAGGTGGGAATTGTACCATTCAGCTGTTTGCCTTCAATGAATGGAGTGCATACCATTAGGATATATTGCAGCATACAAGACAGCCAGCAGAGGTGGGAATTGTACCATTCAGCTGTTTGCTTTCAATGAATGGAGTGCATACCATTAGGATGTATTGCAGCATACAAGACAGCCAGCAGAGGTGGGGATTGTAGCATTCAGCTGTTTGCTCTCAATGAATGGAGTGCATACCATTAGGATATACTGCAGCATACAAGACAGTCAGCAGAGGTGGGGATTGTACCATTCAGCTGTTTGCTTTCAATGAATGGAGTGCATACCTGTGTGAAGAGAGAAGATGAATGTTAATTCCTTGCCATGGAAAACTGCCGATCACATGATGCTTATCTTCTGTGATGCTTTGCTTTCTGAGATGCATCTGCCCCACACTGCGTGCGCCCCTTAGACTACTCCTAAATAAGAGGAAGGACAAGATCGGGAGTGCCTTTCTCACGCCAGTTCCGGAACCACCGAGGCTGTCGCCAATGAGGCAGGCGGGGCCACGTTAAAAAGCGCTGCGTGCAGGAATTGGAACAAAGTCAAGGCGGGAAAGCTAAGTGGACGGACAGGTGCCATGTCGGTTGTGAGAGCAGAGTACCCCGTGAACGCAGGGAGACTTGACTCATCTCCTGCGTATCGTTCCGCTGCAGAAGGACTACCGACTGACGGTTTCCCGCTATCGTCTGTGCCGGGAGGTGACACTCATTGGACAACAGAGACTGTAACGTGTGCACGGCGCAGTAATCAACAAGTGACTAGGCCAGAGCCTGTTAATCAAGTATCCTTATACACCGCGGAGCGAAGCCTTGCTTCAGTGGTTCTCTGTACTGAATTGAGCACAGTGTTTGACATTCGGGAGTGTGGAAGCTCCCGTTATGTTTAAGTAACTGAGGAGAAATAGCAAAAACGGTAATACACCAGAGAGGCTGGAACCTATTGGATTGTAGTAACCTGAACTAACCACACAACTAGAGGTAGCCGTGGAGCGTTCCTACGATGATCTTAGACGCCTCGTCACAGCCTGAGAGATAACTACACCTAAAGGCAGAAAGATGAAAGCTATCTGCCCCGGAGCAGATCCCCAAAGAAAATAGGAAGCCCCCAAACATGTAATGGCGGTTAGACAAGAAGAAAGCACGGACACAGACAGAAAATAGAATGAGCAAACGCTGGGGCCCAATCTGTCTAGACAGAAAAGTACAGGAAAGAATTCTGACTGCAATCCAACAAAAACAGCAAACACTTATCTGAAGGAGAGCAGGAAACTAGCAGTGCTTCAAGCAAGACCAGAAGGAACAATTGATAACCGGCAAGGCTGCTGGGAACTCAGGCCACTTATATCCTACCATTCAGCGCCAGCTGAAGGCCATTCAGTAATCAGTTCATTACCCTCAGCAACCACCGGAGGGAGCCCCAGCTCAGAAGCCACCTCCAGCATATTCACAACAGTACGCCCCCTTGAGGAGGAGTCACTGAACCCTAACCTGGGCAACCAGGCCGATCAGGGTGGGCTCGATGATAGGCACGGATAAGTCTCCCAGCATGAATGTCCGAAGCAAACACTCAAGAATTGTCCTCCTGACCATAACCTCTCCACTTAACCAAATACTGGAGTTTCCGTCTAGCAAAACGAGAATCCAATATCTTGTCAACCACATACTCCAAATTGCCCTCAACTAAAACAGGGTCGGGAGGTGCAGCCATAGGAACCACTCGTTCGACAAACCTCTTCAATAAGGACTTGTGGAACACATTATGGATCTTAAATGTCCCTGGAAGAAGCAAACGGAAGAAAACAGGATTAATAATTTCCATGATCTTATAAGGTCCAATGAACCTTGGCTTAAATTTTGGAGATGCAACCTTCATAGGGATATTCCTTGAGGACAACCAAACCAAGTCCCCCACTTTAAAACGAGGACCATCAGTCCTATGCCGGTTGGCAAACCGCTGGGCCTTCTCCTGAGAGAGAGACAACCTCTCCACCACCTGGTCCCAAATCTGCTGCATACGCTGCACAATAGAGTCAACCCCCAGACAGACAGAAGGCTCCGCCTGTCCTGAAGAAAATCGAGGGTGAAACCCGGAATTGCAGAAAAATGGAGACATCAAAGTGGCAATTTGATGTATTTTGGCAGCATTTGGGGCTACTATAAGGTGTTGTGCATGCGTTTATTTTTGCCTCCCATTGACATGAATGGCGTTCAGTTATGTTTGGGGAATATTCAATGAATTAATCTGCAAATATTGCAAATTTGGCTATCATAATCCCAACAGAACATTGAAATATTCGCTCATCTCTAATTTTTAGCTCACAAATTGGTCAATTCATTGTATGCCCACCAGCCATGACAAGTTATACCTTTGTTATAGGGAATCTAGTATAGCATACTTGTCTCTCCTTGGTCAAGGCCTACAAATTTAAAGGGCAGGTAGAATTTGGACAACACATAAAACCAGCCCTCTGTCACACTTAACAGCCCTGTATCACGCTTTTTTTGGGGCTGTAGGTGGTAAACACTTATATTCATTTAGAAAAAATATCACTCCCATGGTGTATTTTACTAAGACTGCCAATGTGGATCAGTCTAGGTTACAACTGCCTTCAGACCAAGCTGCTCTGGCTGACAGGAACCGCAGGTATGAATTTGAACTCTGGGCAGGTTAGCTTTCATGGTGAGACATGTGGTAAAGCTGTGGGTAAGGTGTTGGACGGGATGTGGAAGTCCCAACACCTAGGGACAGTTCTTTAGTGAGGTCCCAAGAATTCCCTGAGGTACTAGCTTGCTTAATCAGCTACCATTGTTGCAAAGTATGTTCACTATTGCATCTACTTTCTGAAGGTTCCTGTCAGGGGCTGAAGTTGTAAGGAGGTTGAGGGAACAGAGCATGTGTACTGGAGCAGTTTACCTCTTACTTTCTTTTGTTTTAGCTGGAGAAAATCGGCAGTACAGCAAATGGAATAGATGTCACCACCACTGGTTTGAGTGGAAGCATTGCAGTCATTTCTGCTAGCACACTTGTCCTAGGTTGTGCCGTCGATCTTGAACTTGGTTGGTCTTTGTTATCTGCCAGAGGATTTTCATCTTTTAGATAATAATTTCCTGACAGTTCCACCCCAAAAATGATTGGCAGGAGATGTGATTCACAACAAAACAGAAGACTCAACTTGCAGTAACACAGCAAGTTACTCTGTTGTGAACGTGTTGGAGACAATTTCTAAGCTGGGGCTACCCCTGGTGGTTGCTGACGGTACTGAAGCTGCATCTAATGACAGGTCCTCCTCACCTGCCAGCTATGACTGGCAATCAGGAATCACTGACTGGGCTGATATAAGGGAGCTGCCTTCCCATGATCTTGGCCGGTGATCAATTGTTGTTTCCTGGTTCATTTGGAAGTCTGCTTGTGCCCTGCCTTTGTCTGCTACCTTCAGATAAGATCTTTTCTGCTTGTTTCTATTGTGTTTGTTATTTCCATTTTTGTCTGCACCTTTGTGGAGGTTAGCCGGGTCCCCTCCTGGGGCCTGTGCTACTCTCTGTTTTTCAGTAGCCACTGTTATTTGTTCAATTGCTCTTTCCCTGCTTTTTGAGTGGCTGCGGGTTAGCCTTGTTCACACTGAGATTTGATTTAGTGGGTGGCGAGATCGTGTCATCTCAGCATTTTTGAAATCAGAAGTGTTGGAAGTTTTGCTAGGGTTTTGATGGGTTGCAGATAGTATTCTGTCCTGTCCTGTCCTATTTAGGCAGTGTTTGGCCCCAGCGTTTGCTCAATCTATTTTCTGTCTGTGTTTGTGTTTCTTCTTGTCTAACCGCCATTATATGTTTGGGGGCTACCTATTCCTTTGGGGCTCTACTCCGAGGCAGTTAACTTTCCTGTTTCTATCTTTAGGTGTAGCTAGCTCTCCGACTGTGCCGAGGCGTCTAGGACCACCGTAGGTACGCTCCACGGCTGCTTCTAGTTGAGCGGTTAGTTTAGGGATCTGTAACCCATTAGTTTCCAACCTGTCAGGTGTTTGGCTGCCTTGCTGTTTTGCTCCTGTCCTCCTCCGTTACCAAATCATAACAGACGGCTGGAAGCATGCAGAGCATAAGGAAGGGAAGAACTGACCGCAGCATGGATGAGTGAAGTGACACGCCGGAGACCCTTTCTATCAGAGCAGGACTCCGGCGTGGTGCTAACAATAGTGTGGCGGCCATAGTTTAGTAAGGATGGACAATGTAGTGTAGGGACACAACATGGGAGATATTGTTATTTTTAAGGGCACCATGTCAGAATTTTCTGCAGAAGACCTGAGAAGAAAGAATTCTGTGAAGGTGAGCTATGGGTGGGAAATCTAATCATGGTGTTTCTGCTACAGACAAAAGGGATGAGAATGACTCCAATAAGAGAAGACTTCATTTGCAAGATACCTTGATGTAATTGATTATTTGTGATATTGACTGGGTTTAATCAGTGTTTTTTGTATGGTCAAAAGCTCCTAGTATTGCCTTTCCATAATTAAGGATATAGCGAGAGTTGCAGGTTGATGCCATACAATTATATATGTATGATAGAAGCTGACCATTGCAATTGATCGCTGTATTAAGCTTGGTGCTGCGTTCATGCACTGATGTGGGTTCTGATGCTGTGTTCCTGTACTGATAGTGTTTATGGTGCTTTACTTATGTACTAATGATGGTTCTGTGTTATGTTACGGTAGCTGAGGAGTGCAGGTAAAAAAGGAAATACACCAGAGCAGTTGGAATCTATGAGATTGCAGTACCCTGACTAACCACCGCAACTAGAGGCAGCCGTGGAGCGTTCCTACGTTGGTCCTAGAAGCCTCGTCACAGCCTGAGAAACTAACTACACCTAAAGATAGAAATAGGAAAGCTATCTGCCCCGGAGCAGAACCCCAAAGATAATAGAAAGCCCCCAAACATGTAATGGCGGTTAGACAAGAGGAAATACTGACACAGAAAGAAAATAGTATGAGCAAACGCTGGGGCCCAAACTATCTAAACAGAAAAGGATAGGAAGGGTACTTACTGCAATCTCAGAAAACCCTGAAAAAACACCAACTCTACTAATTTCAAAATCACCTGAGATCACACGACCTCTACCACCTAAATTAGTTCTCTGGTGTAACAAAAACAAAACAGCAGCCACTGAAAAAAAACTGGAAAAAGCAAAAGTACAAAACAGGTGGCTGGACTAAACTGAGAGGGCAAAAGCCCCGGAGGGGACCCTGAAGGCCCCCACAGAAGTGCAGGACAAAATGCAAAAATATAGCAAAAACACAAAATAAGAAATTGTCTTATCTGATAGCAGGAGATGCAGACACGACACAGCAGGCTACAAGGGAAACTGGAAAGAAGGATTCAGACCAGAACAATTGATCACCGGCAACCCTGATGGGAAAATGACTCCCTTATATAAGACCAATCAGTAACACCTGATTCCCAGTCCTCACAATCCTCACTAGTACCGCTTGTAACCACCAGAGGGAGCCTCTGCTCAGAACTCATCTCAAACCCATTCACAACAGTACCCCCCCCTTGAGGAGGGGTCACCGAACCCTCATTTGAGCAACCAGGTCGGTCAGGATGAGTTCTATGATACGCACGGATAAGTCTCCTAGCATGGATGTCCGAAGCAAACACCCAAGAATTGTCTTCCTGACCATAACCTCTCCATTTAACCAAATACTGGAGTCTTTGTCTAGAAAAACGAGAATCCAATATTTTCTCAACCACATACTCCAGATTGCCCTCAACCAAAACAGGGTCAGGAGGCACAGCAGCAGGAACCACTGGCTCAACAAACCTCTTCAACAAGGACTTATGGAACACGTTATGGATCTTAAATGTCCCTGGAAGAAGCAAACGAAAAGAAACAGGATTAATAATCTCCATGATCTTATAAGGTCCAATGAACCTAGGCTTAAATTTAGGAGATGCTACTCTCATAGGAATATTCTTTGAGGACAACCAGACCAAGTCCCCCACTTTAAACCGAGGACCATCAGTCCTATGCCGGTTAGCAAACCGCTGGGCCTTCTCCTGAGAGAGGGACAACCTCTCCACTACCTGGTCCCAAATCTGCTGCATACGCTCAACAACAGAGTCAACACCTGGACAGACAGAAGCCTCCGTCTGTCCTGAAGAAAATCGAGGGTGAAACCCAGAATTACAGAAAAACGGAGACATCAAAGTGGCAGAGCTAGCCCTATTATTAAGAGCAAACTCAGCCAAAGGCAAAAAAGAGACCCAGTCATCCTGATCAGCAGACACAAAGCATCTTAGATAAGTCTCCAATGTCTGGTTTGTTCTCTCAGTTTGACCATTGGTCTGAGGATGAAATGCCGAGGAGAAAGACAATTGAACACCCAGTTTAGAACAAAAAGTCCTCCAAAATCTGGAAACAAACTGGACTCCTCTGTCAGACACAATGTTCTCAGGAATGCCGTGTAAACGAACCACGTGCTGAAGGAACAACGGCACCAATTCAGAGGAGGAAGGCAACTTAGGTAATGGCACAAGATGTATCATTTTGGAAAACCTATCACAAATTACCCAGATGGTGGTCATTCTCTGAGAAACAGGAAGATCGGAAATGAAATCCATAGAGATATGGGTCCATGGTCTCTTGGGCACAGGCAATGGCATCAACAAACCACTAGAGCGAGAGCAAGGCTTGGAGCGAGAGCAAGTCCCGCAGAACTGCACAAATTCCCTGACATCGCGAGACAAGGTAGGCCACCAAAAGGACCGACTAACCAAGTCTCTGGTACCAAAAATTCCGGGATGCCCAGCCAATGCGGAACAATGAATCTCAGACATCACACTCTTTTTCCATTGGTCCGGGACAAACAATTTTCCAACAGGGCAGCGCTCGGGCCTATCCTCCTGACACCCCTCCAGAGCAAGTCTCAAATTGGGCGAGATGGCGGAAAGAACTACACCCTCCTTCAAAATAACAGAGGGATCAGATAGCTCAGGAGAGTCCGCAAGGAAACTCCTCGAGAGGGCATCCGCCTTAACATTCTTAGTGCCAGGAAGAAAGGAAACCACAAAATTAAAACGTGTGAAAAACAAGGCCCACCTGGCCTGTCTAGGATTGAGTCGCTTGGCAGATTCCAGATAGACCAGATTCTTATGGTCCGTAAGGACCACCACCTGATGTTTGGCTCCCTCCAGCCAATGTCTCCACTCTTCAAAAGCCCACTTCATGGCCAATAACTCCCGATTACCCACGTCATAATTACGTTCAGTAGGAGAAAATTTTCGAGAGAAAAAGGCACAAGGGTTACTTTTAGAGGTCTCTGGATCTTTTTGGGACAAAACGGCACCTGCCCCAATTTCAGAGGCATCAACCTCCACCTGAAATGGCAGAGAAACATCAGGCTGCCGTAGATCAGGAGCAGAAGTGAATCTCTGCTTAAGTTCCTGAAACGCAGAGACTGCCTCAGGAGGCCAATTCACCACATCAGAACCCTTTCTGGTCAAATCAGTTAATGGTTTAACAATAACCGAGAAATTACCAATAAATTTACGATAAAAATTGGCAAAACCCAAAAATCTCTGAAGAGCCTTTAATGAAGTAGGTTGGACCCAATCACAGATGGCCTGAACCTTGACCGGGTCCATTTCAATAACAGATGGGGACAAAATGAATCCCAGAAATGAGATCTTCTGTACGCCAAAAAGACACTTTGATCCCTTCACATACAGAGCATTCTCTCTCAAAATCTGGAATACAGTTCGAACATGTTTCACATGAGAGTCCCAGTCATTAGAAAAAATCAAGATATCATCCAAATAAACAATCAGAAACTTGTCCACAAAATCCCTGAAAATGTCATTCATGAAGGACTGGAAGACGGAAGGAGCATTAGTGAGCCCAAAGGGCATCACAAGGTACTCAAAATGCCCTTCAGGGGTGTTAAATGCCGTCTTCCATTCATCCCCGTGCTTAATGTGAATAAGGTTATACGCCCCCCTGAGGTCAAGCTTGGTAAACCAAGTAGCGTTTTTCACCCTGGAAAACAGGTCAGAAATCAAGGGTAACGGGTATTGATATTTCACAGTAATATTGTTCAAGAGACGATAATCAATACACGGCCTTAATGAACCATCTTTTTTGGCCACAAAGAAAAAACCGGCACCTAAGGGTGAAGAGGATGGTCTGATATGACCCTTCTCCAATGATTCCTTGATATAAGACCGCATAGCGTCATGTTCAGGTACAGACAAGTTAAAAAGGCGACCTTTAGGGAATTTACTACCTGGCACTAATTCAATAGCGCAGTCATAGCTCCTATGGGGAGGTAAGGATGCAGATTTACTTTAGCTAAACACATCAGAAAAATCAAACAAAAAGTCAGGAACATCCTCAGCCTGGGGGGAGGCAGAAAAAACAGGAGTGTTGGTATTAACACATTGGCAGCCCCAACTGGTTACAGACACAGATTTCCAATCCAAAACAGGATTATGAGACTGTAACCAAGGGAAACCCAGCACTATAATGTCATGCAGATTATATAGAACCAAAAATTTGCAGCACTCCTGGTGATCAGGTTCAACCCTCATTCTCACCTGAGTAGAAAACTGGGGTTTATTCTCAGCCAAAGGGGTAGAATGATCCCCAGTAAAGGAATAGACTTCTGTAGGGGTATCAAGGGAAACCCACAACGTTTAGCAAAATCATAATCCATCAGGTTAATAGCTGCTCCAGAATCAACGAAAGCCTGAGCAGAAAATGAGGACAGAGAGCATATCAGAGTGACAGTTAATAAAAACTTAGTCTGAACACTACCCGAGACAACTGAGCGTGCAAAATGTCTTCTCCGCTTAGGGCAGACTGAAATAGCATGAGAGGCATCACCACAGTAGAAACATAACCCATTGCGCTTTCGAAACTCATGACGCTGTGCCCCAGACACCACTCCATCACACTGCATAGGCTCAGCAGCTGGCTCACAAGGCAACACCACTCCACGCATACTTCTCCGCTCACGCAAACGTCTGTCAATTTGAATCGCTAATGACATAGAATCATTGAGACCAGAGGGGACAGGGAATCCCACCATAACATCCTTTACATTATCCGACAGACCCTTCCGGAAAAGGGCCGCCAAAGCGTCGTCATTCCACTTGGTCAGGACTGCCCACCTACGGAATCTCTGACAGTATAACTCAGCGTCATCAAGCCCCTGATTTAATGCCAACAAGGCTTTTTCAGCTTGATCAGTGACATTAGGCTCATCGTACAATAATCCCAAAGCCTGAAAAAATGCATCAACATCACTCAAAACAGGATCCCCAGGTATCAGGGAAAAAGCCCAATCCTGAGGATCGCCGCGCAGGAGAGATGATAATTTGAACCTGCTGCGCTGCGTTTCCTGAGGACTTAGATTTTAAGGCAAGAAACAATTTACAATTATTTTTGAAATTCTGAAACTTAGCTCGATCCCCTAAAAACAATCTGGCATGGGGATCCTAGGTTCCACAACAGGCAACCTAGCAAGATATGCAGCAATACTCTGAATCTCAGTGGCAAGCTGATCCACACGGCCAGACAACTGTGCAAACTCCATTGGGAGAAAAGATCCTCCCCAGCACCCAGAGATACAGAGGGAAAAAAAAAAAAAAAAAAATGCAACAAACAGAAAAATATCTCTGACAACTTTTCTTCCTTCAAAATATTTTTTCCCTTCTGTGAGTACCATACAATTTTTATGGCCGGTGATACTGTTATGTTACGGTAGCTGAGGAGTGCAGGTAAAAAAGGAAATACACCAGAGCAGTTGGAATCTATGAGATTGCAGTACCCTGACTAACCACCGCAACTAGAGGCAGCCGTGGAGCGTTCCTACGTTGGTCCTAGACGCCTCGTCACAGCCTGAGAAACTAACTACACCTAAAGATAGAAATAGGAAAGCTATCTGCCCCGGAGCAGAACCCCAAAGATAATAGAAAGCCCCCAAACATGTAATGGCGGTTAGACAAGAGGAAATACTGACACAGAAAGAAAATAGTATGAACAAACGCTGGGGCCCAAACTATCTAAACAGAAAAGGATAGGAAGGGTACTTACTGCAATCTCAGAAAACCCTGAAAAAACACCAACTCTACTAATTTCAAAATCACCTGAGATCACACGACCTCTACCACCTAAATTAGTTCTCTGGTGTAACAAAAACAAAACAGCAGCCACTGAAAAAAAACTGGAAAAAGCAAAAGTACAAAACACAGTGGCTGGACTAAACTGAGAGGGCAAAAGCCCCCGGAGGGGACCCTGAAGGCCCCCACAGAAGTGCAGGACAAAATGCAAAAATATAGCAAAAACACAAAATAAGAAATTGTCTTATCTGATAGCAGGAGATGCAGACACGACACAGCAGGCTACAAGGGAAACTGGAAAGAAGGATTCAGACCAGAACAATTGATCACCGGCAACCCTGATGGGAAAATGACTCCCTTATATAAGACCAATCAGTAACACCTGATTCCCAGTCCTCACAATCCTCACTAGTACCGCTTGTAACCACCAGAGGGAGCCTCTGCTCAGAACTCATCTCAAACCCATTCACAACAGTTCTGGGGTTGTATTCATGTACTCATGGGGTTCTGGTGTGGTCTTCATGTGCTGATGGTAGTTCTACTACTATATACATATGTTTATAATGGTTCTGGTGTTTTATACATGTACGGATGATGGTACTGGATCTGTATTCATGTAGTGATGGAGGTTTTGATGCTGTATTTCTGTAGTGATGTTGGTTCTGGTGATATATTCATGTATTGGTGATGATGTATTGTTGAACTGATGGTGGTTCTGGTGATGTACAGTGAAGGAAATAATTATTTGATCCCTTGCTGATTTTGTAAGTTTGCCCACTGACAAAGACATGAACAGTCTATAATTTTAAAGGTAGGTTAATTTTAACCTTGAGAGATAGAATATCAAAAATAAAATCCATAAAATCACATTGTATAAATTATATAAATGTTTTTGTATTTTGCAGTGAAAATAAGTATTTGATCCCTCTGGCAAACAAGAAAATGCTTGGTGGCAAAAACCCTTGTTGGCAAGCACAACAATCAAACGTTTTTAGTAGTTGATGATGAAGTTTGTGCACATGTCAGGAGGAATTTTGGTCCATTTCTCTTTGCAGATCATCTCTGAATCATTAAGATTTCCAGGCTGTCGCTTGGCAACTTGGAGCTTCAACTCTCTCCATAAGTTTTCTATTGGATTAAGGTCTGGAGACTGGTTAGGCCACTCTATGACCTTAATATGCTTCTTTTTGAGCCACTCCTTTGTTGCCTTGGCTGTATGTTTTGGGTCATTGTCCTGTTGGGAGACCTAGCCACGACCCATGTTTAATTTCCTGGCAGAGGGAAGGAGGTTGTCACTCAGGATTTTACAGTACATGTCTCCATCCATTCTTCCATTGATGCGGTGAGGTAGTCCTGTGCCCTTAGCGGAGAAACACCCCCAAAACATAATGTTTCCACTTCCATATTTAGCAGTGGGGTCGGTGTTCTTTGGGTCATAGGCAGCATTTCTCTTTCGTCAAACATGGCGAGTTGAGTTAGTGCCAAAGAGCTCATTTTTTGTCTCATCTGACCACAGCACCTTCTCCCAATCACTCACACAATCATCCAGGGTTTCATTGGCAAACTTCAGACGGGCCTGCACATGTGCCTTCTTGAGCAGGCGGACCTTGCGGTCACTGTAGGATTTTAAACTTTTATGGCGTAATGTAGTATCAATGGTTTTCTTGGTGTCTGTGGTCCCAGCTGCCTTGAGATCATTAACAAGTTCCGCCCGTGTAGTTTTAGGCTGATCTTTGACCTTCCTCATGATCAAGGATAGCCCACAAGGTGAGATTTTGCATGGTGCACCAGATCGTTGTCGATTGACAGTCATTTTGTATTTCTTCCATTTTCTTACTATTGCACCAACAGTTGTCTTCTTCTCACCAAGCACCTTACGTATGGTTTTGTAGCCCATTCCAGCTTTGTGCAGGTCTATGATCTTGTCCCTGACATCCTTAGAAAGCTCTTTGGTCTTGCCCATGTTGTAGAGGTTACAGTCTGACTGATTAATTGCGTCTGTAGACAGGAGTCTTTTATAAAGGTGACTATGTAAAGACAGCTGTCTTTAATGCAGGTAATGAGTTGATTAGGAGCGTCTAACTGGTCTGTAGAAGCCAGAACTCTTAATGGTTGGTAGGGGATCAAATGCTTAATTCTCACTGCAAAATGAAAATAAATTTATATAATTTTTATATGTGATTTTCTGGATTTTATTTTTGATATTCTATCTCTCAATGTTAAAATTAACCTACCCTTAAAATTATAGACTGTTCATGTCTTTGTCAGTGGACAAACTTACAAAATCAGCAAGGGGATGAAATAATTATTTCCTTCGCTGTATTCATATAATGACAGTGGTTATAGTGATGTATTCATATAAGTGCCCCTATTATAATGTGGTTATAGTGATGTATTCATGTACTGACATTGGTTCTGGTGATGTATTCATGTAACGTCCACTATAATTTTTTTGCCGTACTTGTGATAGATTCAGTATGACAGTGTGGCTTTAGGCTAAAAAAGGTTCTGCACCCCTGCTTTAGAGTCTTCATCTCATTGACTGAATAGCCCCAATTAGTATACAGCATAAACAAACAGTGGTTGGTACAGTGCAATTTTAAGATGCCCTGGAAGTCCAATAAAGTAGCAGCTAGCCATGCCCACAACAGAAGATTAAACATGTGCAATGAAGCCAACCGTGCTAAATTTTTGAGACTCTGCCAAGGTGAAGGACACAGATGATGATACTGCAGAGAGGAAGGTTTAGAACATAAAGAGTGAGCATTGAAAAAGGCTTAGCACATTAGTTTATACTAAGCAGTCTGTGCCAGTGCTGTACACCCCATCACCAAGAAAACTTACAACCTGCAATGACCATGCCACCTCAACACCATCGGAGCTACTGCAACCCCCAATCTACTGTCTCCTTCCCCATAATCCTGTAGAATGTAAACCCGCAAGGGCAGGGTCCTCTTCCCTCTGTACCCGTCTACCTTTGTTAGTTTGTCTACTGTAAGTGATATTTGTATTTTGATGTAACCCTTTCTCATGTACAGCACCATGGAATCAATGGTGCTATGTACATAAATAATAAAAATACATAAAAATACAAATACATAAAAATAATAATAATCATAATAATATGACTGACTATGAAATCAGATAAGTCATACATCATGTGATATGCCACAAGGGGGTCTATTTCAGGAAACCATTTGCTATTACAGCAGCACTGTGAATGGTTATTGTTCTCTAGAAATTGCGAGACAGACCTCTAAATACTACATTGAATTATTTTATATCATATTCATATGAAGGGAAAAGAAAATCCTATGTATGCCTTTAAGAATAGGACCATAAGAAGGCACATTTGGATTCAATAATTGTGGATGCTTTATTCTAGCATGAATTGATAGTTTGTGAGTGGACATCAGTAAATTGTACTGTGATACCCTGCTATACAAGGGGTCAGCTGCATCGTAGTGCACTGGTAACCCGATGTGTTGATAAGGCTATTCTTTTGCATATATTTTTGAATTTAATGTTCTGTGAGCCATATCCATGTTGCCGTTTTACAGCTCCATAGGAGATTGTGATGAGCCTGTGTAATAATAATAATAATCTTTATTTATATAGCGCCAACATATTCCGCAGCGCTTTACAGTATAACAGTTTCAAAACACAAGTCATAAGTAACAACGTTAACAATACAATAATTAAAGCAAGATAAGATGACCCTGCTCGTGAGAGCTTACAATCTACAATGAGGTGGGGGAGATACAAAGTACAGGTGTGTATATACAATGGTGTAATGTATGTAAGTACAGTTCATATAGTGTCTTGTGCTTGGGTGCGATGAAAATACATGAGACACAGGTTTGATATAGAAAGTCTTGTATTACTTCATACAAGTTGGCAGAAATAGTCACACAGTTTGCAGACACAGAAACAGGAGACACAGCAGGCCAGAGTAATCCAAGCTCAGCAATCACTCTCCAATACAGATTCAGGATCTTCTTCTCTGTTACCGTAAGTCCATGCAAACGTGGGTCTTTCAAAGAGCAGGGTTCAGAGTCCACAAGTGCTTCAGAGTTCCTCAGTAGGAATAGCTGGAGTACAAGGTCCAAGGCTTACAGGAGTCAAGTCACAGGTTCACTGCAGGCTAGATTCTGAAGCACTGATTGCTCAGCTGTGGCTGCTTAAGAAGCAAAGGAGAGAATCAGGACGGGAACATGCAAGCTGGAAACTCCATTTTGACTGAGGGCAAGATAGCTGCAGCAAGACAGAAAGTAAAATGGCTGACGAACAAACTGAGTTTCAGGAATATATACATAGAACCTTACATTACTCCCCCCTTAAGGAGAACCTCCGGATGACCTCAGACCAGGCTTGTGTGGGTACCTCTGATGAAACTGACGGAGCAAGCGAGGAGCATTAACGTTATTGACCGGTTCCCATGAGTTGTCCTCCACTGGGTAGCCCTGCCATTTAATCAGATATTGTAACTGATTTCTATACAACCTGGAATCTAAAATCCTTTCCACCACAAATTCTTCCTGACCATCGACTAGCACTGGGTCAGGGCAAGGAGAGGAACGTCCAGGAAACGTATTGGGTGTCGCAGCCTTTAGTAGGGATACATGAAAGACAGGGTGGATTCTCATAGTTCTGGGCAGTTGAAGACGACAAGCAATGGCACTTATAATTTTACTGATTTTATAGGGTCCAATGTACTTATGTCCCAACTTAGACGATGGAATCCTTAACTTAAGATTTCTGGTTGACAGCCAGACCAAGTCTCCTACCTTGAAAGCTGGTGCAGGTTTACGAAATTTATCTGCTGCTTTCTTGTACCTTTCTTGAGCCGATTCCAGATTTTCCTTTAGAAGATCCATATTCTTCTGTAAAGACGTGATTCTTTCAGCCACTGCTGGTAAAGGCGTTTCTATGGGAAATCGTGGTAGAATGTTAGGATGATAACCTAGATTAGAGTAAAAAGGAGACTGTTTAGTGGAGGCACTCTGAGAGTTGTTATACGAGAACTCAGCTAATGGAAGTAGATCCACCCAATCATCCTGTAGGTGGCAGATAAAGCAGCGGAGATACTGCTCCAGGGTTTGATTGGTTTGTTCGGTCTGTCCATTAGTCTGGGGATGAAAAGCAGAAGAAAGGTTTACTTTAATGTCCAATGCTGCACAGAAATTTTGCCAAAACCTAGAAGTGAATTGCACCCCTCGATCCGAAATAACCTCATCCGGTACTCCATGTAAACGAAACACATCTTTAATCATCAAATCTGATGTCTGTTTTGCAGTGGGTAAGCCGACACAAGGGATAAAATGAGCTGCCTTTGTTAGACGGTCAACCACCACTAGAATGGTGTTCTTCCCCTGAGAGGTTGGTAACTCCACAATGAAGTCCATAGAAATGGATCCCCACGGGCGGGACGGGGTGGGAAGAGGCTGTAACAGACCAGTTGGTGAGGAGCGAGGTGTTTTGCATCTTGCACAGACCTCACATGAAGTGACATAATTCAAAACATCCTTCCTGCAAGTGGGCCACCAAAAGAAACGAGAAAGAAATTCCTGTGTCTTTAGAATTCCTCTATGCCCAGCTATCTTGGAATCGTGAATGAGTTGCAATACTCTTAATCTGACTGTTTCAGGAATATACAGACGTTGTCCTGAATCCACACACCATTCTTAAAGACAAGACTTACGTCCCTTGGGGGTTGTGCCAAAAAGGAATCCGCATGGTATGCTTCCTTGATGTCCTTAAGTAGGTTTTGGGTTATGAATTACTCCTAGGAATCTAGAGTCAGGAAGAATAGTCTTAGGAGGAGTAATTGGACGTGTCTCTGCTGAGTAAATCCTAGAGAGTGCATCAGCCTTTCCATTGCGTGATCCTGGTCTATAAGAGATGATAAAATTAAATTGGTTTAAGAAAAGATTCCAGCGAGCCTGGCGAGGAGTCAGGCACTTAGCCGACCTGATAAACTCAAGGTTACGATGGTCTGTCAGGACGACTATTTGCTGTGCAGCTCCCTGAAGAAGGTGTCTCCATTCTTTGAAGGCGGCAATAATGGCCAACAACTCTCTATTGCCCACATCGTAGTTCCTCTCAGCCGAAGACAACTGCTGGGAAAAGAAGGCACAGGGATGCAAGACATTCTTCTCACCTGTTCTCTGAGAGAGTATAGCTCCAACGGCACAGTCTGAAGCATCCACCTCTATTATGAAGGCAAGCTCGGGGTTGGGATGTACTAGGATAGGTGCAGTGGTAAATTTATCTTTTAGACGGGAAAATGCTTCCTGGGCTTGGGGAGTCCAGGAAAACCTAGACTCTTTCCGGGTAAGTTGAGTGATAGGTGACACTACCTCAGAGAAATTTCTAATGAAACGTCTATAGAAATTGGCAAACCCGATGAAGCGCTGTACCTCCTTCACATTTCTAGGACTTGGCCAATCCTTGATGGCTTGGGTTTTGCTTCCATCCATACTAATTCCTTGTGTAGACAGTACATACCCCAGAAATTGAATTTCGGTCCTATGGAATTCACACTTTTCAAGTTTGATGTAAAGATGATTTTGTCTTAGACGTTCCAAGACCATTCTCACATGTCCATGATGTTCCTCTGTGGAGTTAGAAAAATTAGAATATCATCCAAATAAATTACCACGAATGTATCTAGGAGATCCCTGAAGATGTCATTCACCAAGTGTTGGAAAGTGGCTGGGGCGGTGCTCAGACCAAAAGGCATAACTAGATATTCAAAGTGTCCATAGCGTGACCTGAATGCAGTCTTCCATTCATCCCCAGGTCTAATACGGACTAAGTTATAGGCCCCACGAAGATCTAGTTTAGAAAAAATTTGGCATGTCGCACTCTCTCCAATAACTCAGGGATTAAAGGCAATGGATAACGGTTTCTAATAGTAACCTTATTGAGTTCCCTATAGTCTACGCATGGTCTCAGAGATCCATCTTTCTTCTTTACAAAGAAGATGGGTGCACCTGCAGGAGATGAAGAGGGGCGTATGAAGCCCTTGGCTAGATTTTCATCTATGTAATCCTTTAAAGCCTTTAGCTCGGGCCCCGCCAGGGGGTAGATCTTACCAAAAGGTATCTCTGCTCCAGGCAATAATTCAATTGGACAATCATATGGACGGTGAGGAGGAAGCTGGTCAGCGTTCTTCTTGTCACATAAATCCACATAGTCCTGGTATACAGCTGGTAGTTCAGGGACTGACATGATTCCTTTAGGAACAGAGCAAGCTGAAACTTTTGGACTCATCTGTTTCTCTGGAAAGTGTAATTCCTTTGTCTCCCAGTTAATGATAGGATTCTGAGCCTGCAGCCATGGTAGCCCTAGAATAATGGGAAAGTGGGGAGAAGAGATAAGCATAAAGGACAGTTTCTCTTGATGATCTTTACCCATAAGAACCCTCAAAGGCTCTGTTTCCTGATCCACTGGTCCAGAGGTCAGCAGGGAGCCATCCACAGTTTCCATCTGTACTGGAGTAGCCTTCTTCACTGAACGTATTCCCTGTTTCAGAGCAAAGGAGACATCCATAAAATTTCCACTTGCCCCTGAGTCGATCATAGCAGAGCTAGACACCCAAGCTGAGTCAACCCAGAGTTTGATGGAAAGAAAGCAATGAGAATTGTTTTTCTTACAACTCAGCTGGGACACCGCTGAGGAAACTTGAAAAATGGCAGCGTTTACACAGTCAACGTCCTCAGAGGTAACGGAGTTTAAGTCCGAGAAATCAAGATCTGTTGCTGCAGATCTCTCTGGAGCCTGAGGCTCGGACCTGACAGATCCCCTCTCGCAACACTCACAATGAATGAGTGCTGCAGTAGTCTTACGAGAACGGCTGGGGCAGTTTATAATGAAGTGCCCTGACTTACCACAATAGAAACATAGATTCTCCTTAAAACGATGTTCCTTGCGTGCATCACTAACCCGTCGTTGTAAAGAGTCTACCTGCATGGGTTCAGGTTCAGGTTCCCGTGTAATCCTACTCAAAGGTTCCTTAGCTGGAGAGGAAGGTAGGAAAAGGTTAGTACGATTGCTTTCGAACCATCTCTCTTGCCTGCGTTCAGTCAGACGAGTATCAATACGGATGCAGTAGTTAATAAAGTCACCTAACGCAGTGGGAGGGTCGGCACGAGCAAGTTCATCCTTAATCAGTGGAGATAACCCCTTTCGAAAAATAGATTTTTTGGCGGAACTGTCCCAGGTGGTATCAAGGGCCCATCTCCTGAAATCCAAGGCATATTCAGCTACCGAGTGCTTACCTTGGCGCAAAGCTAACATGGCTGCTTCAGCTGTTGCACCTCGATTGGGGTCATCAAACACCTGCCCCATGGCTGAAATAAAATCATCAAGGTGATTCAAACAATCATCCTCAGTCTCAATCAGAGGGTTTGCCCACATCAAAGCCTTGTTGGTAAGCAACATAATTATAGTAAGCACCTTAGATCGTTGAGTGGGAAATTGTGAAGCATGTGCAGAAAAAAAAAGATTGCATTGATTAATAAATCCCCTGAATTTCTCACGTTCACCGCCAAAACGAAAAGGGGGCAACTTGGGAATCCCAGCACTCGGGGCTACGGCAGGAGCCTGGACTCGCCCCTCTAGAACCTCAATCCTGGCTCGCAAATCCTGGGTAGTCTGTCCAACCACTTGCAAATTGTGATTATTGAGGTCCTGTAGATTTGTAAAACGGGTCTTTATATTCTGCAAATCTGCAAGGATATTATCAGTCACTCCGCAAAGTTCCTTTATGCGGGCCTCCATTTTCCAGATCTTTTAAGACAGGATTACTGGAAGAAGAGGAGAGAAAAAAAACAATAGTGTTCACCTGTGGCAACACTGCAGAGAGAAAAAAAAAAATTAAGGGAACTGCTCACCTGGAATGGTTGTGAGAAGTCACAACCACTATCATCACAGAAAGTTTCAACCAGACATCTGATATCCAGAGTTACAGCAGACAAAAAAGAGAAAAGAAAGGAAAAAAAAAAAACAATAGTGTTTACCTGTGGTAACACTGCAAAAAGAAAAAACTTAAGGGAATTGCTCACCTGGAATGGTTGTGAGAAGTCACAACCACTGTCATCACAGAAAGTACAACCGGACGTCTGATATCCACAGTACAGCAGACACAGCCTTCCAGACCCAGCAGACACTAACGTTTTGGCTTCAGAATCTTGTAATGTATGTAGTACAGTTCATATAGCGTCTTGTGCTTGGGTGCGATGAAAATACATGAGACACAGGTTTGATATAGAAAGTCTTGTATTACTTTTTACAAGTTGGCAGAAATAGTCACACAGTTTGCAGACACAGAAACAGGAGACACAGCAGGCCAGAGTAATCCAAGCTCAGCAATCACTCTCCAATACAGATTCAGGATCTTCTTCTCTGTTACCGTAAGTCCATGCAAACGTGGGTCTTTCAAAGAGCAGGGTTCAGAGTCCACAAGTGCTTCAGAGTTCCTCAGTAGGAATAGCTGGAGTACAAGGTCCAAGGCTTACAGGAGTCAAGTCACAGGTTCACTGCAGGCTAGATTCTGAAGCACTGATTGCTCAGCTGTGGCTGCTTAAGAAGCAAAGGAGAGAATCAGGGCGGGAACATGCAAGCTGGAAACTCCATTTTGACTGAGGGCAAGATAGCTGCAGCAAGACACAAAGTAAAATGGCTGACGAACAAACTGAGTTTCAGGAATATATACATAGAACCTTACAAATGGTGTATTTACAATGATGGTCCAGACATCCTGAGGGAGTGAGGGATGGATGGAGATAGTGAATGGGCTACACACACACACTTACACATAGAATGACTTTGATTAGTGAACGTGATAGGCCGCTCTGAACAAATGTGTTTTGAGGGAGCGCCTGAAACCATGCAAATTGTGGATAGTCCTAATTTCTTGGGGTAGAGCATTCCAGAGGATTGGCGCAGCGCGGGAGAAGTCCCGGAGGTGAAGGGCAGCGTTATAAGTTCTTAACATAAATTTAAAGTGGATGAAGTCTTCTGTTGTGCGGGTTTTTCTCCAAAGGCGTTCAGCACTCCTAAGGCACCGCTGGAGAAGTTGACTTTGCAATGTGAGCCAGGGCTGTTTTTTTGAAGTTCTGAGGGTGAGCGGTGCTACTTGGTCAAGGGTGCTTCTAAGAGTGTCATTGTAGTGATGAACAGCCAGATCAGGACAGGAAAAAGAGGAGATTGGGGACAGCGATGAGTGTAGGGAATCTGAAAGTGTCTGAGGGTTAATGGCTTGTAGATTTCTGAATGTGTGGTAGGTAGGAGTGTGTTGGGGTGGTCCAAGATTTGTGAGCGTGAAGGAGATAATGTTGTGGTCAGAGAGTGGAAGCAGTGAGTTATTTAGGTGGGAGATTGAACAGAGCTGGACAAAGACCAGGTCAAGGGTGTTACATTCCTTGTGTGTCTCAGAGGTTGAAAGCTGTGAGAGGCCTAGAGAAGTGGTTAGTGATAGAAGCTGAGATGCAGATGTGGAAGTAGGGCTGTGAATGGGGATGTTGAAGTCTCCAACAATAAGGGTTGGTAGCTCTGAGGACATGAAGTGCGGCAGCCAGGCTGAGAAGTGGTCAAGGAACTGGGTGGGCGAGCCTGGGGGCCGATATATGACCGCTACTCTGAGAGAGAGGGGACGGAAGAGCCTGATGGTGTGTACCTCAAAAGGAGGGAATGAGAGTGATGGAATTGGGGGATGACCTGGAAAGTGCATTGTGGGGACAGGAGTATGCCGACTCCACCACCATGTCTGTTTGCGGGTCTAGGGGAATGAGAGAACTGTAAGCCACCATAGGAAAATGGCAGCAGGGGAGACAGTGTCAGAATCCTGAATCCAGATTTCAATGAGGGCCAACAGATGAAGAGAGTTGTTCAGAAAGTAGTTGTGCAGGAATGGAAGCTTGTTGCATACAGACCGTGGATTCCAGAGGGCACAATTAAAAGATGGAGATGAGGGAGTGCAAGTAATATTAATAAAATTGTTATGCTTCAATATGAGGTAGGGTAGGGGTTGAGGTTGGAGGATGGTGGACCAGGGTTGGGGGAGATGTCCCCTGAAATCAGTAGGAGTAGGAAGATAAAGAGCAAGTAGTTGTTGGCATTGTAAGTCGTTTTTTTCTGTGATGTGTTTGGGCAAGATGGGCTGAGATTTTTCAAGAAGGTGAGAAGTGCATGGGAGCTGTACATGGGAGAGGGAAGTATAGAGGGACTGATGTGTATAAGTTGTGATGGAGGGGGGATGGAGAGGTGAATGTGGATGGCAAGGGAACACAGGAGGATAGCAATAAAGTACATGGTTAAAAGGAAAAGCAAAGTGTGAGTTACCTGATTCCTGCCCTGATTAACTGCCGTGTATAACTGCCGTTCACATGATGCATATCTTCTGTGATGCTTTGCTTTCTGGGATGCGTGAGCCCCACACTGCGTGCGCCCCTTAGACTACTCCTAAATATATAGCCCACACTACAGGGACAGGAGAGATGGATTGTGGGAGCTGGTTTGGGATAATTTGGCAGCTGGGGCCAGCACACCAGAGGGTGGTTAGAACATCAAAGGCACTAGACCTGGCTACATCTATAGCACCTTCCACCTGATAAGATCTAGAGAGGCCCCAGTCACACGGATATAAAGCAGTAAGTAATAAATACAGTGCAATATATGAATTATACCAAAGCTTTAGCAGGCACATTAAAAAATATAGCAAGATGGTAAAGCAGTGGATGACAGCAAGCAGAAGTAAGTAGTGCATACCATTAGGATATATTGCAGCATACAAGACAGCCAGCAGAGGTGGGGATTGTACCATTCAGCTGTTTGCTTTCATTGAATGGAGTGCATACCATTAGGATATATTGCAGCATACAAGACAGCCAGCAGAGGTGGGAATTGTACCATTCAGCTGTTTGCCTTCAATGAATGGAGTGCATACCATTAGGATATATTGCAGCATACAAGACAGCCAGCAGAGGTGGGAATTGTACCATTCAGCTGTTTGCTTTCAATGAATGGAGTGCATACCATTAGGATGTATTGCAGCATACAAGACAGCCAGCAGAGGTGGGGATTGTAGCATTCAGCTATTTGCTCTCAATGAATGGAGTGCATACCATTAGGATATACTGCAGCATACAAGACAGTCAGCAGAGGTGGGGATTGTACCATTCAGCTGTTTGCTTTCAATGAATGGAGTGCATACCTGTGTGAAGAGAGAAGATGAATGTTAATTCCTTGCCATGGAAAACTGCCGATCACATGATGCTTATCTTCTGTGATGCTTTGCTTTCTGAGATGCATCTGCCCCACACTGCGTGCGCCCCTTAGACTACTCCTAAATAAGAGGAAGGACAAGATCGGGAGTGCCTTTCTCACGCCAGTTCCGGAACCACCGAGGCTGTCGCCAATGAGGCAGGCGGGGCCACGTTAAAAAGCGCTGCGTGCAGGAATTGGAACAAAGTCAAGGCGGGAAAGCTAAGTGGACGGACAGGTGCCATGTCGGTTGTGAGAGCAGAGTACCCCGTGAACGCAGGGAGACTTGACTCATCTCCTGCGTATCGTTCCGCTGCAGAAGGACTACCGACTGACGGTTTCCCGCTATCGTCTGTGCCGGGAGGTGACACTCATTGGACAACAGAGACTGTAACGTGTGCACGGCGCAGTAATCAACAAGTGACTAGGCCAGAGCCTGTTAATCAAGTATCCTTATACACCGCGGAGCGAAGCCTTGCTTCAGTGGTTCTCTGTACTGAATTGAGCACAGTGTTTGACATTCGGGAGTGTGGAAGCTCCCCTGTTATGTTTAAGTAACTGAGGAGAAATAGCAAAAACGGTAATACACCAGAGAGGCTGGAACCTATTGGATTGTAGTAACCTGAACTAACCACACAACTAGAGGTAGCCGTGGAGCGTTCCTACGATGATCTTAGACGCCTCGTCACAGCCTGAGAGATAACTACACCTAAAGGCAGAAAGATGAAAGCTATCTGCCCCGGAGCAGATCCCCAAAGAAAATAGGAAGCCCCCAAACATGTAATGGCGGTTAGACAAGAAGAAAGCACGGACACAGACAGAAAATAGAATGAGCAAACGCTGGGGCCCAATCTGTCTAGACAGAAAAGTACAGGAAAGAATTCTGACTGCAATCCAACAAAAACCCTAAAAAATAACAACACTTCTGATTGCCAAAAAACCTGAGATCACACGATCTCATCCACCTAAATCAGATCTCTGGTGTAACAAACGCTATTCAGCAAATAAAAGGTAACAAAGGAGCAAAGCAAAAGTGCAGACAAAAACGGAGCACAATTGCAGCGCCAGACCCCCAAAAGGGGACAGGCTGCAGTCCACTGCAAGCAGCAAACCAGCAAAGAAAATCAAACAGAGGGAAAAAAAAACAGCAAACACTTATCTGAAGGAGAGCAGGAAACTAGCAGTGCTTCAAGCAAGACCATAAGGAACAATTGATAACCGGCAAGGCTGCTGGGAACTCAGGCCACTTATATCCTACCATTCAGCGCCAGCTGAAGGCCATTCAGTAATCAGTTCATTACCCTCAGCAACCACCGGAGGGAGCCCCAGCTCAGAAGCCACCTCCAGCATATTCACAACAGTACGCCCCCTTGAGGAGGAGTCACTGAACCCTAACCTGCACAACCAGGCCGATCAGGGTGGGCTCGATGATAGGCACGGATAAGTCTCCCAGCATGAATGTCCGAAGCAAACACTCAATAATTGTCCTCCTGACCATAACCTCTCCACTTAACCAAATACTGGAGTTTCCGTCTAGCAAAACGAGAATCCAATATCTTGTCAACCACATACTCCAAATTGCCCTCAACTAAAACAGGGTCGGGAGGTGCAGCCATAGGAACCACTGGTTCGACAAACCTCTTCAATAAGGACTTGTGGAACACATTATGGATCTTAAATGTCCCTGGAAGAAGCAAACGGAAGAAAACAGGATTAATAATTTCCATGATCTTATAAGGTCCAATAAACCTTGGCTTAAATTTTGGAGATGCAACCTTCATAGGGATATTCCTTGAGGACAACCAAACCAAGTCCCCCACTTTAAAACGAGGACCATCAGTCCTATGCCGGTTGGCAAACCGCTGGGCCTTCTCCTGAGAGAGAGACAACCTCTCCACCACCTGGTCCCAAATCTGCTGCATACGCTGCACAATAGAGTCAACCCCCAGACAGACAGAAGGCTCCGCCTGTCCTGAAGAAAATCGAGGGTGAAACCAGGAATTGCAGAAAAATGGAGACATCAAAGTGGCAGAGCTAGCTCTATTATTAAGAGCAAACTCAGCCAAAGGCAAAAAAGAGACCCAGTCATCTTGATCAGCAGACACAAAACATCTCAAATAAGTCTCCAAGGTCTGGTTTGTTCTCTCGGTTTGTCCATTGGTCTGAGGATGAAATGCAGAGGAGAAAGACAACTGAACACCAAGTTTAGAACAAACTGTCCTCCAAAATCTGGAAACAAACTGGACTCCTCTGTCAGACACAATGTTCTCCGGAATGCCATGTAACCAAACCACATGCTGAAAGAACAAAGGCACCAACTCGTAGGAGGAAGGCAACTTAGGTAATGGCACAAGATGTATCATCTTGGAAAACCTATCACAGATTACCCAGATAACAGTCATTCTCTGAGAGACAGGAAGGTCAGAAATAAAATCCATAGAAATATGGGTCCATGGCCTCTTTGGTACAGGTAATGGCATTAACAAACCTCTAGAACGAGAGCAAGGCTTGGAACGAGAGCAAGTCCCACAGGACTGCACAAAGTCCCTAATGTCACGAGACAAAGTAGGCTACCAAAAGGAGCGACTCACCAAGTCTCTGATACCAAAAATCCCGGGATGACCAGCCAACGCGGAACAATGAATCTCAGACATCACACTCTTTTTCCACTGGTCTGGAACAAACAACTTCCCAACAGGGCAGCGCTCAGGTTTATCCTCCTGACACCCTTCCAGAGCCAGTCTCAAATTGGGCGAAATGGCGGAAAGAACCATACCCTCTTTCAAAATAACAGCAGGATCAGATAACTCAGGAGAATCTGTAAAGAAACTCCTCGAGAGGGCATCCGCCTTGACATTCTTAGTGCCAGGAAGAAAAGAAACCACAAAATTAAAACGTGTGAAAAACAAGACCCACCTGGCCTGTCCAGGATTAAGTTGCTTGGCTGATTCGAGATAAATCAGGTTCTTATGGTCCGTGAGGACCACCACCTGATGTTTGGCTCCTTCCAGCCAATGTCTCCACTCTTCAAAGGCCCACTTCATAATTACGTTCAGTTGGAGAAAATTTTTGAGAGAAAAATGCACAAGGGTTACTCCTAGAGGTCTCTGGATCCCCTTGGGACAAAACGGCACCTGCCCCGATCTCAGAGGCATCAACCTCCACCTGAAACGGCAGAGAAACATCAGGCTGCCGTAGAACAGGAGCAGAAATGAATCTCTGCTTAAGTTCCTGAAACGCAGAAACTGCCTCAGGAGGCCAATTCGCCACATCGGAACCCTTTTTGGTCAAATCAGTCAATGGTTTAACAATAACAGAGAAATTACCAATAAATTTACGATAAAAATTGGCAAAACCCAAAAATCTCTGAAGAGCCTTCAATGAAGTAGGTTGAACCCAATCACAGATGGCCTGAACCTTGACCGGGTCCATTTCAGTAACAGACGGAGACAAAATGAATCCCAGAAATGAGATCTTCTGTACGCCAAAAAGACACTTTGATCCCTTTACATACAGTGCATTCTCTCTCAAAATCTGGAACACAGTCCGAACATGTTTCACATGAGAGTCCCAGTCATTGGAAAAAATCAAGATATCATCCAAATAAACAATCAGAAATGTATCCACAAAATCCCTGAAAATATCATTCATGAAGGATTGGAAGACGGAAGGGGCATTAGTTAGCCCAAAGGGCATCACTAGGTACTCAAAATGCCCCTCTGGGGTATTAAACGCCATCTTCCATTCATGCCCGTGCTTAATGCGAATAAGGTTATATGCCCCCCTGAGGTCAAGCTTGGTAAACCAACTAGCATTTTTCACTCTGGAAAATAGGTCAGAAATCAAAGGTAACGGATATTGATATTTAACAGTGATCTTATTCAGGAGGCGATAATCAATACACGGCCTCAATGAACCATCCTTTTTGGCCACAAAGAAAAACCGGGGCCCAAGGGTGAAGAGATTGGTCTGATATGACCCTTCTCCAATGACTCCTTGATCTAAGTTCGCATAGCATCGTGTTCAGGTACAGATAAATTAAAAAGGCGACCTTTAGGAAATTTACCACCAGGCACTAATTCAATAGCGCAATCATAGCTCCTGTGAGGGGGCAAGGATGCAGATTTACTTTCACTAAACACATCAGAAAAATCAGTCAAAAAGTCAGGGACATCCTGAGACTGGGGAGAGGTAGAAAAAACAGGAGTGTCAGTATTAACACATTGGCAGCCCCAACTGGTCACAGACACAGATTTCCAATCCAAAACAGGATTATGAGACTGTAACCAAGGGAAACCTAGTACAATAATGTCATGCAGATTATGCAGCACCAGAAATTTGCAACTCTCCTGATGATCTGGTTCAACCCTCATTATCACCTGAGTAGAAAACTGGGGTTTATTCTCCGCCAAAGGGGTAGAATCAATGCCCAGTAGGGGAATAGACTTCCGCAGGGGTATCATGTGAAACCCATAACGTTTGGCAAAGTCAAAATCCATCAGGTTAATAGTTGCTCCTGAATCAACAAAAGCCTGAGCAGAAAATGTGGACAGGGAGCAAATCAGGGTAACAGTTAACAGAAATTTAGTCTAAACACTACCCAAGACAATTGAGTGTGCAAAATGTCTTCTCCGCTTAGGGCAGACAGAAATAGCATGGGAAGCGTCACCACAGTAGAAACATAACCCATTGCGCTTACGAAACTCATGACGCTGAGCCCCAGAAGAGACTCCATCACACTGCATGGGCTCAGGAGCTGGCTCACAAGGCAACACTATCTCACGCATACCTCTGCGCTCACGCAATCGTCTGTCAATTTGAATAGCCAAAGACATAGAATCATTGAGACCAGAGGGAACAGGGAATCCCACCATAAGGTCCTTTACTTTTTCTGACAGACCCTTTTGAAAAAGGGCTGCCAAAGCATCATCATTCCATTTGGTCAGGACTACCCACTTTCGAAATTTCTGACAGTACAACTCAGCATCTTCAAAACCCTGATTTAATGCCAACAAGATCTTTTCAGCTTGATCAGTGACATTAGATTCATCGTACAATAACCCCAGAGCCTGAAAAAATACATCAATATCATTCAAAACAGGATCCCCAGGTGTCAGGGAAAAAGCCCAATCCTGAGGGTCGCCGCGCAGCAGGGAGATGACAATTTGAACCTGCTGTGCCGCGTTCCCTGAGGACTTAGGCTTTAAGGCAAAAAACAACTTACAGTTATTTTTGAAATTCAGAAATTTAGATCGATCCCCCAAAAACAAATCTGGCATGGGGATCCTAGGTTCCACCACCGGCAACCCAGCAAGATAGGTAGCAATACTCCGAACCTCAGTGGCAAGCTGATCCACACGGCCAGACAACTGTGCAAATTCCATTGAGAGAAAAAAAAATCCTCAGCACCCAGAGAAAATAGGGCAAAGAAAAAAAAAATGCAACAAACAGAGTTTCCTTATTACTATTTTCCCCTTCTGTGAGTACCATGCAATTTTCAGTTTTTTAGGCCGGTTATACTGTTATGTTTAGGTAACTGAGGAGAAATAGCAAAAACGGTAATACACTAAAGAGGCTGGAACCTATAGGATTGCAATAACCTGAACTAACCACACAACTAGAGGTAGCCGTGGAGCGTTCCTACGTTGATCCTAGACGCCTCGTCACAGCCTGAGAGATAACTACACCTAAAGGCAGAAAGATGAAAGCTATCTGCCCCGGAGCAGATCCCCAAAGAAAATAGGAAGCCCCCAAACATGTAATGGCGATTAGACAAGAAGAAAGCACGGACACAGACAGAAAATAGAATGAGCAAATGCTGGGGCCCAATCTGTCTAGACAGAAAAGTACAGGAAAGAATTCTGACTGCAATCCAACAAAAACACTAAAAAATACCAACACTTCTGATTGCCAAAAAACCTGAGATCACACGATCTCATCCACCTAAATCAGATCTCTGGTGTAACAAACGCTATTCAGCAAATAAAAAGTAACAAAGGAGCAAAGCAAAAGTGCAGACAAAAATGGAGCACAATTGCAGCGCAAGACCCCCAAAAGGGGACAGGCTGCAGTCCACTGCAAGCAGCAAACCAGCAAAGAAAATCAAACAGAGGGAAAAAAAACAGCAAACACTTATCTGAAGGAGAGCAGAAAACTAGCAGTCTTCAAGCAAGACCAGAAGGAACAATTGATAACTGGCAAGGCTGCTGGGAACTCAGGCCACTTATATCCTACCATTCAGCGCTAGCTGAAGGCCATTCAGTAATCAGTTCATTACCCTCAGCAACCACCGGAGGGAGCCCCAGCTCAGAAGCCGCCTCCAGCATATTCACAACACTCCCCTCATTCATCAAGTGCTCTCCCCTACCCCGTGAATTGGAACCTCCTTCCCTATGGAAACCTTCAAGACGTCACCTGCCGCTGTTGTCGATGCCACCGTTGGAGAACCGAGATGCTGCAATCAAGATGACTACTGACTGATAAGTTTTTCTGCCTTTTACTTATTGAACTTGCTGCACAGCTTCTGAATCCACACCTTTGCAGTAGAAAACTTCACAGAGCAGGCTTCATGGGATAACAAGCTTTTACTTCTTACAACATGAGGTAAAAGGAAAATGCACAGTCATTTCAGCATTGCATCAGGAAACAGGAACAAAACGAAAGTGAAACTACAAGTGAGACTATTTCTTATACATTAAGCAAGGAAACATTACACAACATCGCCATCTATTCTCAGGTCAGCATAAAGTCCTCCTTTTACTTATAAGTCCTAATCTGTTGCATATGCCAACAACCTTTCTCAACAATAAGGACTTATTCAATCAAACCCAACTTTTTTTTATTAGTCTCTGATGTTTATCAGCATTCAACGCCTTTGTGAAAATGTCTGCTGTCATTTCTTCAGTAGTGCAATACTCCAACTTCAAGACTCCTTGATCCTGATGATCTCTCAAGAAATGATATTTCACATCAATATGCTTGGTTCTTGACTTGACTCTTTCCATCTGAGCAAGAACAAGACATCCTTGATTGTCCTCTTTTAGTTTTGTTTTTTCCAACTGTGGTTGTCCTAATTCTGTCAACAATTGTCTTAACCACAGTACTTCTTGACTCGCATGTGCTGCTGCAACATATTCTGCTTCTGTTGAAGATAGTGTCACAATTGACTGTTTCTTACTTGTCCAACTTATTGGTCCACCTGAGAGAAAAAAAATATGTCCACTGGTAGTTGGATCTCCAGCCCAATCTGCATCAACATATCCTGTTAAAATGCAATTATCACCTGTGGGTAATTTCAGCACATTGCTAGTTCCTTTCAAATAACGTATTACTCTCTTCACGGCATTCCAATCAGCTTTATTTGGTTTTGATACCTTTCTACTCAGGATTCCTACTGCTGCTGTGATGTCTGGTCTTGTAACGGTCGCTAGATACAGTAGTTTTCCTATTGCTGTTCTGTATTCTTCATTGTTTGGTAGCATATTTTTTCACTGTTCATCACTTTGAGATAATTAGTTTACATTGGAGACTTTACTGTTTTTGTATCCTTTAGTCCAAATTTTCTGTTATGTCTTGAATCATGTGATTTTGATTCAGTAGGAAACTTCCATCTTCTTCTCTTTCTATATGTATTCCTAGGTACTGTTTTACATTTCCTAAGTCTTTGATTTCAAAATGTTGTTTCAGGATTTTTAGAATGTTTTCTTTATCCCTTTCTTGTTTAAAACAAATCAAAATGTCATCTACATATATGAGTACATAAATCCATCTATTACTCATCTTTTTTGTGTACAAGCATGGATCAGCTTTGCTTCTTTGAAATTTTTCATTTGTTAGTACTTCCGTGATTTTGTCATTCCACGCTTTAGCTGCTTGTTTTAAACCATATATGCTTTTCTGTAGTTTACAAACTTTGTTTGGATTTCTTTCATCTTTGAATCCTGGATGTTGTTCCATGTAAATGTCCTCTGTTAAATCTCCATTCAAAAAAGCTGTCTTTACATCTAGATGTCTTAGTTCCATCTGTTCCATTGCTGCAACTGTAAGTAAAGTTCTTATTGTAGTGTGTTTGACAACTGGAGCAAATGTTTCATCATAGTCTTCTCCATATTTTTGAGAATACCCTTTAGCTACGAGTCTTGCTCGATATCTTTCAGGTGTGCCATCTGTTTGGTATTTTACTTTAAAAATCCATTTACATCCTATGACTTTTTTTCCTTCTGGCAAATCTGTTAGTGTCCATGTATTTGAATCATGCATGGATTTAATTTCTGTTTCTGTTGCTTCTATCCATTTATTAGCTTCTTCTTCAGGAAGTTTAGATATGTCTTCCCAAGAGGTAGACTCATAGATTTTTCTTATGCTTGTATTGTATGAGAGACGTTTTGGTGGTTTTCCTTTGTTCTCTTTTATTGAACGTCTTGGTTCTGTGTCTGTTTGTAGTTGTGATTCTTCACTTTCAGTATTTTGCTCTTCATTAATTTCTACTTCTTTCTCATCAGATATTTCTTCAGTTATGTCACTATTGTTTTTCTCATTTTTGTTTCAACTGAAATCAAAATGTCTTCATTTAAATCTTCAATGAATGTCACACTGTTATTCACTGTAACTGTCTGCTTTGGGATCTAAGATTCTATATCCTTTGCAGTTTTCACTATATCCAACGAATATTCCTTCCATGGATCTGTTTTGAAGTTTGGAACATTTTTCTGTTGGAATGAATATAAAAACTTTACATCCGAAAACTTTTAAATGATTGACACTTGGTTTCATACCTTGCCACAGTTCATATGGAGTTTTCTTCAGTTTTCTGGAAAAAAGTCGGTTCTGTAGATATGTAGCTGTCATTGCTGCCTCACCCCAATATTTCTCTGGTAGTTTAGAATCTGTCAGCATACATCTCATCATTTCTGTTAGAGTTCTGTTTTTCCTTTCTGCTACTCCATTTTGTTCAGGTGTGTATGGAACAGTTTTCTGATGTTCTGTTCCATTTTGTCTTAAGTAGTCTTCTATTCTGTGACCTGTAAATTCACCTCCATTATCACTTCTGATGACAATTGGGTTCCTTTGAAATTTGTTACTTGATCTTGTTACATAGTCTACAAGTTTATCAAAAACTTCACTTTTGTTCTTAATTAAGTATGTGACTGTGTATCTTGAGTAGTCACCTATACAAGTCAACATGTATCTTGTTATGATTTGGTAGCTGAGGAGAGCAGGCAAAAAAGGAAATACACCAGAGAGGTTGGAATCTATGGGATTGCAGTACCCTGACTAACCACCACAACTAAAGGCAGCCGTGGAGCGTACCTACGTTGGTCCTAGACGCCTCGTCACAGCCTGAGAAGCTAACTACACCTAAAGACAGAAAGAGGAAAACTATCTGCCCCGGAGCAGATCCCCAAAGAACATAGAAAGCCCCCAAACATGTAATGGCTGTTAGGCAAGAGGAAATACAGACACAGACAGAAAATAGTATGAGCAAACGTTGGGGCCCAAACTTCCTAAATAGAAAAGGATAGGAAGGACACTTACTGCAATCCCAAAAAACCCTGAAAAGTACCAACTCTACTAATTACAAAAACACCTGAGATCACACGACCTCTACCACCTAAATTAGTTCTCTGGTGTAACAAAACTAAACAGCAGCCACTGAAAAAACTAGAAAAGGCAAATGAACAAACAACAGTGGCTGAACTAAACTGAGAGGAGCACAAGCCCCCGGAGGGGACCCGGCAGACCCCCACAGAAATGCAGGACAAAATGCAAAAAGCAAGCACAAAAAACTAAAAGAAGGAAATGTCTTATCTGTTAGCAGAAGATGCAGGCACGAAACAGCAAGCTACAAGGTGAACAGGAATCAAAGATGAGACCAGAACAATTGATCACCGGCAACCCTGATGGGAGGGAACCTCCCTTATATAAGACCAGTCAGTAACACCTGATCGCCAATCTTCACAATCTTCATTGGATAGTTCAGTACTGTTTGTAACCACCAGAGGGAGCTTCTGCTCAGAATTCATTTCTAGCACATTCACAACAGTATCTATTGCCTCCTGATGTAGTCACTTTCATGGGTCCACATACGTCAGTATGCACCAAATCAAGTGGTATTTTGCTTTTCATCTCACTTTCTTTTGGAATAGATATCCTTGTGGCTTTGGATTTTATACAACATTCACATCTTATGGTAATTGAGCAATCTGATATCTTTAAATCTTTTGTCAATTCTTTTCTCTGTAGTTCCCTTATACTGTCCGGGTGTCTATGTCCTAGACGTCTATGCCACATGTGAATACAGTTTTTGTGATCATGTGTACATACCTTCATGTTCCTTTGGTTTGTCAAAATGATATAATTGTTCATCTGCCTTGACTTTGGTTATCATCTTGTTTCCTGCAATAATTGCACACTCATTGTCTTTGAATTTTACTGTAAGTCCTTTTGCTGTTAAACGTTTCACAGATAATAATCCGCCTTCCAATTTTGGAACATACAACACATCCTGTACAAGTATCTTTGAATCTTGTCCGAACTTGTTTGAACAATTTAGCATACCTTGTCCGATACCTTCTGCGGTTATTTTGCTTCCATCTGCAAGATAAATGGCTTCTTTCTTATTTAAATCAAGATCAGTAAAGAAATTCTTGTCACTTGTCATATGACTCGTTGCTCCTGAATCAATAAACCAACCAAGTGATGATTTCTTGTCTGTTATTTTGAATGTGCCATTCCAATTATTCTCACACGAATCGGAAATTGTGTTTTTTACTTTCTGTGTATGCTTTTTATGTTGTAATTTTTGTTGTTCTGCTTTCCATATGGTACAGTCTTTCTTTAAATGACCTTTTTTCTTACATCAGAAGCATTCTCCTGTCTTTTTATTATAGGGTTTTTTAAATTCTGTAGCTTTAAGAGCGTTTTCACTGTCCTTATCAGTAGAAGAATCATTGCTTTGTTCTTTTCTTCTCTGATATTCATCTGCTAGTCTTGTTTTCACAAACTAATGTAATGTCAGTTTCTGGTCTCGTTTCAAGAGCATTTATCAAGGCTGTATACGAATCTGGTAAACTGCACAACAATATAGCTGCTATATGACTTTCTTTAACCCCTTCATGACCTGTGACACAGCGTATGTGTCATGAAAGGATCGCGTTCCTACGGGTCGGGTGACCGGGGTCACTGAAAGGTCACCCAACACGCAGGCACAAGTCCCTTTGTGCTTCACCACAGGGGGGTTGGTTTAACCCCTACGTGGCTACGATCGCTCTGATTGGCTGATAAAAGTGAAACAGTGCTCCCTTTATTCCGAGCCCCGACGTGTGCCCAAACAGTGGTTTACCCCCACATATGGGGTATCAGTGTACTCAGTAAAAATTGCACAACAACTTTCGGAGTCTAATTTCTCCTATTAATCTTGGGGAAAAAAAATTGGGGACTAAAAAAATTATTTTTGTGGAAAAAAAAAAGATTTTTTATTTTCATAGCTCTGCGTTATAAACTTCTGTGAAGAACTTGGAGATTCAAAGTGCTCACCACACATCTAGAGGAGTTCCTTGGGGATCTAGTTTCCAAAATGGGGTCACTTGGGGGGTTTCTACTGTTTAGGCACATCATGGGCTCTGCAAACGTAACATGATGCCCGCAGACCATTCCATCAAGTCGGCATTTCTAAACATCACTACTTCCCTTCCGAGCCCCGACGTGTGCCCATACAGTAGTTTTCTCCCACATATGGGGTACCAGTGTACTCAGGACAAACTGTACAACAACTTTTGGGGTCCAATTTCTCCTGTTACCCTTGTGAAAATAAAAAATTGTGGGTTAAAAAAATCAGTTTTTGAGGAAAAAAATTATTTTTTGTTTTTACAGCTCTGCATTATAAACTTCTATGAAGCACGTGGGGGTTCAAGGTGCTCACAACACATCTGGATAAGTTCCTTGGGGGTCTAGTTTACAAAATGGGGTCACTTGTGGTTGGTTTCTACTGTTTGGGCACATCAGGGGCTCTGCAAATGTAACAAGATGCCCGCAGACCATTCCATCAAGTCGGCATTTCAAAGCGTCACTACATCCCTTCCGAGCACTGACGTGTGCCCAAACAGTGGTTACCCCCCACATATGGGGTACCAGCGTACTCAGGACAAACTGGACAACAACTTTTGGGGTCCAATTTCTCCTGTAACCATTGTGAAAATAAAAAATAGGGGGCTAAAAAAATCATTTTTTGAGAAAAAAAATGATTTTTTATTTTCAAGGCTGTGCGTTATAAACTTCTGTATAGCACTTGGTGGTTCAAAGTGCTCACTGTGCATCTAAATAAGTTCCTTAGGGGGTCTTGTTTCCAAAATGGGGTCATTTGTGGGGGAGCTCCAAAGTTTAGGCACACAGGGACTCTCCAAACACGACATGGTGTCTGCTAACGATTGGAGCTAATTTTCCATTAAAGTCAAATGGCGCTCCTTCCCTTCTTAGCCCTGCTGTGCACCCAAACAGTGGTTACCCCCTCATATGGGACACCAGCGTACTCAGGAAAAACTGGACAACAACTTTTGGTGTCCAATTTATCCTGTTACCCTTGGGAAAATAAAAAAATAGGCTAAAAAAAAATCATTTTTGAGAAACAAAAATGATTTATTTTCACTGCTCTGCATTTATAAACTTCTGTGAAGCACTTGGGGGTTCAAAGTGCTCACTACACATCTAGATAAGCTGCTTGGGGGGTCTAGTTTGCAAAATGGGGTCACTTGTGGGGGGTTTCTACTGTTTAGGCACATCAGGGGCTCTGCAAACGCAACATGACGCCTGCAGAACATTCCATCAAGTCTGCATTCCAAAATGGCGCTCCTTCCCTTCTGAGCTCTCCCATGCGTCAAAACAGTGGTTCCCCCCCCATATATGGGGTATTGGTGTACTCAGGACAAATTGCACAACAACTTTTGTGGTCCAATTTCTCCTTTTATCCTTGTGAAAATAAAAAATAGCGGGCTAAAAAATCATTTTTGAGGAAAAAAATGATTTTTTTTTATTTTCACTGCTCTGCGTTTATAAACTTCTGTGAAGCACTTGGGGTTCAGAGTGCTCACAACACATCTAGATAAGTTCCATAAGAGGTCTAGTTTCCAAAATGGTGTCACATGTGGGGTTTTTTCATTGTTTAGGCACACAGGGGCTCTCCAAACGCGTCATGGTGTCCGCTAATGATTGGAGCTAATTTTCCATTCAAAAAGTCAAATGGCGCTCCTTCCCTTCTGAGCCCTACCTGCACCCAAACAGTGGTTTATGACCACATATGAGGTATCTGTGTACTCAGGAGAAATTGCCCAACAAATTTTAGGATCCATTTGATCCTGTTGCCCATGCAAAAATAAAAAAATTGATGCTAAAATAAAATTTTTGTTGGAAAAATTAAAATGTCCATTTTTTCCTTCCACGTTGCTTTAGTTCCTGTGAAGCACCTGAAGGGTTAATAATCTTCTTGAATGTAGTTTTGAGTTGCTTGAGGGGTGCAGTTTTTATAATGGTGTCACTTTTGGGTATTTTCTACCATATAGACCCCTCAAAGTGTCTTCAAATGTGAGGTGGTCCCTAAAAAAATGGTTTTGTAAATTTTGCTGTAAAAATGAGAAATTGCTGGTCAACTTTTAACCCTTATAACTTCCTAAAAAAAAAAATTTTTGCTTCCAAAATAGTGCTGATGCAAAGAAGACAAGTGGGAAATGTTATTTATTAACTATTTTGTGTCACATAACTCTCTGGTTTAACAGAATAAAAATTCAAAATTTGAAAATTGCGAAATTTTCAACATTTTCTCCAAATTTCCATTTTTTTCACAAATAAATGCAAACATTATCGACCTAAATTTACCACTAACATGAAGCCCAATATGTCACGAAAAAACAATCTCAGAATCTCTAGGATCCGTTGAAGCGTTCCTGAGTTATTACCTCATAAAGGGACACTGGTCAGAATTTAAAAAAATGGCAAGGTCATGAAGGGGTTAATATCTTCACCAATAGATCTTAGCTGTGATATCACTTCCATAATAGAGAATATATACTTCTGAATGTCACTGTCTGCACTTAGTCTCATACTGTAAAGCTTTCTTAATAAAAATAACTTGTGATTTAAGCTGGCTCTCTTATATAGCTTTCTTAATGCTTCCCACATTCCTTTAGCTGTTTCTTCATTTCTTATATGTATTAATTGTGCATCATCCACTAATAAGCTAATGGTGACTCTCGCTTGTCTATTTTTCTTATCCCATGTCTGATTATCTTGATCAGGTATATCTGTAGTGATTACTTCCCATAAATCATCTTTAGACAATAACATCTCTATTTTGAACTTCCATAGCTGATAGTTCTCATCATTCAGTTTAGCTACTGTGATTTTTAGCTCTGTGCTACATGTAATTTTTAACTTATCTTACTTGTTTGGAAAGACTTGCACTGAAGAATTCTTCTGCATTCACCAGGGTCTTGCTGAGAGTTCCAGTGTCCTGGGTATCTGATATTCTTGGTGTCTGGGAACTGTGGTGTCTGGATTCTCTGGGTACACTGTATCTGGGCTCATAACCTGTTGCACAGCTTCTGAATCCACACCTTTGCAGTAGAAAACTTCACAGAGCAGGCTTCATTGGATAACAAGCTTTTACTTCTTACAACATGAGATAAAAGGAAAATGCACAGTCATTTCAGCATTGCATCAGGAAACAGGAACAAAACGAAAGTGAAACTACAAGTGAGACTATCTCTTATACATTAAGCAAGGAAACGTTACACAACATCGCCATCTATTGTCAGGTCAGCATAAAGCCCTCCTTTTACTTATAATAAGTCCTAATCTGTTGCATATGCTATGCCAACAGAACTATCGTTCGCCCCTGTCCTATCCCTACTGAGCTCCTAGTTCTGCCCAAATCCCTATCTCACCCCCATCTCCTGTTACTTCCTATGCGGAGTATAATTGTTATTAATAAATCTGTTAACTCTTGATCTGTCTCCTACCGTGATGACATCCCACGTTCTTGCGATTACTTCACCTGTGTGCATAAGTGCTTACACGTTTGTAATAGTATCAAAACATTGAATTCAAATTTATTTCCTTTAAAAATCATTGAATTCTTTTGAAAACAACTAATGGTAATGCTAGAGCCATCTGTACTCATTGATGTTTAATCCAAAAAACTATCAATCAGTAGTGTTGGTGGCAAAGCTATTCAGAGCTCATGAATATGGAGGACTACACAGCAGGAGCTCATCACTGAAAGGACTAGCATAGTTACAGCAGATAAAACTGTGGAGAACTCACTCAAAACACTAAAGGCCCCGTCTCACATAGCGACACACCAGCGATCCCGACAACGATCAGGATCGCTGGTGTGTCTCTACATGATCGCTGCTGAGCTGCCAAACAGGCAGCTCAGGCAGCGATGAGGACAGTGACACTGCGGGTAACATCGCCTAGTTACCCGCAGTGTACGTTGGATACCAGCGCGCTGATGCAGGGAGCTGGTAATCAAGGTACACTTTGGGTTTCCAGGAGCTGCGCGGTGCCTGGAAACCCAATGTGTACCTTGGTTACCAGCTCTGTTGTGAATGTGCTAAAAATGGTTTCTGAGCAGAGGCTCCCTCTGGTGGTTACTGACAGTACTGAACCTTTCAGCAAGGAATGGTAATCTGGGATCATGGACTGGTCTGATATAAGGGAGGTTCCCTACCATGATGGTTGCCGGTGATCAATTGTTCTTGTCTCAATTGTGGTTCCTGGTTCATTTGGAAGCTTGTTGAGTCTTGCCTGCATCTTCTGCTATCAGATAAGATATTTTCTGCTTTTATTTTTGTGCTTGCTTTTTGCATTGTTCCCTGCACTTCTGTGGAGGTCAGCCAGGTCCCCTCCGGGGGGCTTGTGCTCCTCTCAGTTTATCTGGAGCCACTGTTGTTTGTTCATTTTCTTTTTCCTGTTTTTTCAGTGGCTGCGGCTTAGTTTTGTTACACCAGAGAACTGATTTAGGTGGTAGAGGTCGAGTGATCTCAGGTGTTTTTGCAATCAGTAGAGTTGGTATTTTTTAGGGTTTTTTTTGGATTGCAGTGAGTATCCTTTCCTGTACTTTTCTGTCTAGACAGATTAGGCCCCAGCGTTTGCTCATTCTATTTTCTGTCTATGTCCGTGTTTCTTCTTGTCTAAACGCCATTACATGTTTGGGGGCTTCCTATTTTCTTTGGGGATCTGCTCCGGGGCAGATAGCTTTCATCTTTCTGCCTTTAGGTGTAGTTATCTCTCAGGCTGTGACGAGGCGTCTAGGATCAATGTAGAAACGCTCCACGGCTACCTCTAGTTGTGTGGTTAGTTCAGGTTACTGCAATCCAATAGGTTCCAGCCTCTCTGGTGTATTGCTGTTTTTGCTTACTCTCCTCAGCTACCAAAACATAACACAGATCCCCTGCAGCAGCGCGCTGGTATCCAACGTACACGTCGGGTTTCCAGGCACAGCCCGGCGCCTGGAAACCTGAAGTGCACCTTGGTTACCAGTAGATCGTTGGTCTCCTGCCTGTCACACGCAGCGACGCATGCTGGCCAGCGGGAGACCAGCGATCAAAAAAAAGTCTAGGCATTTCTGACACGACCAGCGATTCACAGCAGGGGCCTGATCGCTGGTACGTGTCAGACATAGCGAGATCGCTGCTGAGATCGCTGTTTAGCAGCGATCTCGCTAGCGATCTCGCTATGTGAGATGGGGCCCTTATATTGAGGAAAGCTGCTCCCACTAGACAGATTGTGGCTGGTAGTATGCATAACACATACTTGACTGCTGTTCTTGACGTGGACACTAATGAATCCTCACAGCACACAGTGCGTGATGTGAGAGGATTCACAGGTCTGCAGTCCCTTTAACTTATAGAATGTGCAATAATGTGAAATAATCTTGTAGTGTAAATAGGCTGCCAGCCAACCAACAAAAGAGCTAAATGCTCATTCGTCTGGTGAAATAATCTTTTGGTTTTGCTTAAAAAATCATTGTTCTTGGCAGCACACTATTTTTCATAATTAAGACATGTGCTGTTGAGAACAATGGCAGCCTCTACACACAGAACAATAAATTTATGATCGAACATTCGGTGGCCATATTAAATGTGGTCTGTCTGTAAACAAGTTATTACACAAACGATCAGAAAACAAGTAGCTGATTGGTGGTCATTTAGACCAAATATTCTCCAATTTATGTATAATCCAAAATATAAATCAACCTGCAAAACTCTATTCTGGGAAATCATTTCTACTATTTTCACTCAAAATCAAATTTCTAAGACATGTCTCATTATCTTATACAGTTACTATAACTGCAGTTACTCATAAGAAATCATAAAATAGAGGAATGTGCATGTCTTGTATCTTCTACATAGGATGTCACAAAAGTGTAATCCTGATATATTCAAATACATATGATGCAAGATCACAGGGAGCTATTATTAAACTGGTGGAGCAGGCTCAACAGACGTTTTAATTGTGACTAATAAAGGAGGTTTAACATCACACACCTTTTACATGAACCCATCTATTTGTATAATTAGTACTCTTAATTACTTTTTAGATTTTTAGAGGTTATATCTAAACAAACTATTAAGCATAGTCATCAAATGCATTTCTGATCTTTTCACAACCCCAATTTCAAAAAAGTTGGCATGTGAAGAAAACAAGAATACGGTGATTTGGAAGACATATTTTATTCAAATCAGGGCATAGAACACATATCAGAAGGTGAAAATTAGATAGTTTCCATTTCATTTGAAAAAAATTAACTCGTTTAGAAATTGATGGCCACAACACATCTCCAAAAAAGTTGGGACAGGGTTAGGTCTATCATTGTGTGGTATCACATCTTTGGTTTACAACAGTCTGTGAATGTCTGGGAAGTAAGGAGAACATTTGCTGCAGTTGTGGGAGATGAATGTTGTCCTATTCATGCCACATGTAAGATTCTAGCTGCTCAACAGTCCTGGGTCTCCCTTGACATATTTTCATTTCTTAATGCTCCAAATGTTTTCTTTTCATCACTAGAAGTCTTCTACTGTGAAGCCATACTGGTGTGATGAAAGCAGTATGAGGTATAGAATTGTCTTGCTGAAATATGCAAGGTCTTCCCTGAAATAGGTGTTTTGTCTGGATGGGACCAAATGTTATTCTAACTAGTGTTGAGCGATACGATACCGCAAGTATCGGGTATCGGCCGATATTAGCTCTATCGGACTTTCGATACTTAGTTCCGATATTTTCGTCTTATCGGATACCGGAATCGGATTTGTCACTGTCAGTGTCCGTCGGTCGGGTCTGTCAGGAGTCAGCGGCACATACCTGGCAGAAGATCTCCGGCGGTCAAGGGCTGGACTGCTTCATGGCCGCCATCATCTTTCCCCGGCGGTCACATGCAGTTTCTCGCGATAACTGCAGTGACTGCTGGGTAATCCCGGCTGTAAAGCAGTCAGTCCGATGACGTCACCGCCGGGGAAGCAGGTAATCAGCTGTGCTGCGCCGGGATGTCAGGCTCTGCCTGGCATTCCGATGTAGCAGAGCTGGATCGTCGTGGGACACTCGTTACTATGGACTGCGTCGGACAGGTGGTATACTGTTGGTTTGTTTTTTTTATTTTTTTACAGGAGATCGATGGCGTCGCAGGAATGAGAGTATAATAAAATTAATGAAAACTGTGTTGTCTCTTTTATTTCATTAAAATACTTTTTTCTTGCTGTGTCTTTTTTTTTATACATTTAAAAACTTTGGGATTAATAATGGATCGGTGTCTTATTGACACCTCTCCATTATTAACCGGGCTTATTGTCACCGTGCAATCAACGGTGACATTAACCCCTTATTACCCCACTTGCCACCGCTACAGGGCAGTGGGAAGAGCCGGGTAAAGTGCCACAATTGGCACATCTTTTGATGCGCCAAATGTGGGGCTGCTGTAGCCTGGTATTATCAGGCTGTTGAGGGCCAAAATCCATGGGCCTTGACAGTCTTTTAATACCAGGCCGCAGCAGTCTGCATTTTACTTGGCTGGTTAACAAAAATAGGGGGACCCTACGCCGTTTTTTTTTCGAGGGGATCCCCTATTTTTGTTAACCAGCCAAGCTAAGCAGACTGCTGTGGCCTGGTATTATCAGGCTTGCAAGGTCCATGGATATTGGATCCTTACCAGCCTGAAAAACCAGGCCTCAGCAGTCTGCTTCATCTGGCTGGTTAACAAAAATAGGGGGGACCCCACGCCAATTTTTTTCGAGGGGATCCCCTATTTTTGTTAATCAGCCAAGATATGCAGACTGCTGTGGCCTGGTATTATCAGGCTGGCAAGGTCCATGGATCTTGGCTCCTTAACAGCCTGAAAATCCAGTCCTCAGCGGTCTGCTTCATCTGGCTGGTTAACAAAAATAGGGGGGACCCCACGCCAATTTTTTTCGAGGGGATCCCCTATTTTTGTTAATCAGCCAAGATATGCAGACTGCTGTGGCCTGGTATTATCAGGCTGGCAAGGTCCATGGATATTGGCTCCTTAACAGCCTTAAATACCATGCCTCAGCAGCAGGGGCGTACATAGAAATCATAGGGCCCCATAGCAAAAGTCTGAATGGGCCCCCCCCAAAAAAAAAAACCTAGAGCCATTGTAAATGTAAAGTGCCAGCACAGTGAGGGGACACATTAAACAAAAAAATGTATTATGCCCCCATAGATTGTGCCCCCATAGATGCTCCATAGTATAGGCCCTTATGCTGCCGCAGCTGCTGCAACCAAAAAAAAAAAAAAGACATACTCACCTTTCGTCGCTGGGGGCCAGGTGCCGGTGTCCTGAGCAGGGGGTGACACCAGGTGCCGATGTCACCGCTCGCTCAGGGCCCCGGCACCTGAGATATTTACCTGTCCTCTCTCCACTGCTGAGTGCCGCTGTCTTCGGGTCCTCCAGCAGTGAATGATGAGGCAGAGGGCGCGGCGCGCACTAACGACGTCATCTCGCCCTCTGACCTGAACATTGCAGCAAGAGGACGCGAGCAACGGTGGAACGGGACAGGTAAATATCCCTTATACTCACCCTTCCGCCGGCGCGGTCTGTGCAGCCCCTGCTCTTCTCCCACGGTCTCCGCCGCCAGTGTTCAGCGGTCACGCGGGACAGCTCATTAAAGTCTTGAATATGTGCGTATTCATGACTGTAATGAGCGGTACCACCTGACCGCTGAACACAGGCGTCGGATACCGTGGGAGAAGAGCAAGGGCTGCAGAGACCGCACCAGGAGGGGTGAGTATATAGAAGAGCTGCGCTCCCCCTCCCCCGCCGACCCCCTGGTAGTACTGTCAGCACAGCTACCCGACCGTCGAGGGCCCCCTCACCTGTCCGGGCCCCATAGCAGCTGCTTGGTCTGCTTCATTCACGGTACGCCACTGCTCAGCAGTCTGCTTCATCAGGCTGGTTAACAAAAATAGGGGGGACCCGACGCCATTTTTTATTCGAAGGGAACCCCTATTTTTGTTAATCAGTTCCCTCTGATGTCACTGATTGTGTCCCTGGCTGACCTGAAGTGAAAGTGAAAAGCAATCAATTAAACTTTCCACTTCCTCTCCTGTCAGCCAGGAGAGGAACTCATTCATTTGGGGGTTTACTGTGAGGCTGCAGCATTAGCTGCGGTCCCTGCAGTAAACATTAACCCTTTCTGAAGGATTACACCGTGGGACCTGACTGTGCATGGGATAGGTAAGAATAATTTTGCTTTTTTATTTTATTTTTATTACAGGAAATGGTTTTTGCAGTCAAATAAAAGATGGTCAAAAACATGTGTCTTTATTTCATTAAAATGATTTTTAATTAAAGTGTGTGTGTTTTATTTTTATTTCATGCAATAGGATTAATAATTGATAGTTGTCTAATTGACAGCTCTCAATTATTAACCTGGCTTAAGGTCACCTTTCAATTGCAAGGTGGCTTTAACCCCATATTAACCCATTCGCCACCGCTACAGGGCAATGGGAATAGACGGGCAAAGTGCCAGAAAGGGTGAATCTAATTATAGATTTGTCTTTTCTGGGGTGTCTGGGGGCAGATGTTAGTAGCCAGGGGGGGGCCAAAAATAATGGTCCCTCTCTGGGCTATTATTATCTGCCCCCATTCGCTGGCTTTGTCTGTCTGGTTGCGAAAATAGGGCGGGAGCCCACGCATTTTTTTTAAACAATTTTACACCTCATATATATATATATATATATATATATATATACATGTCATTGAATTTGTGACATATATATATATATTTATATTTATAGTTCATACACTTCTACATAGTATAATAGCCGCTAATTCAATTGCCGGCTTTTGTGAAAATGCAGAACCCGACATGAAATGACACTTGGTGTACATAGGGTTAACCATGTCTTTTCATGTCCTTTGCTATCTGATTTGCACAAACAATTACATCAGTCTATGTGTGCAAAATTTCACACCTGTAGGGGTTAATTAAAGGTGTAAATTCGTAGCAAAAAAGTCAGTTTTTTTACAACGAATTTACACCTTTAGGCTGTGGTTCCACGGTCCGGAACCACAGCGCTTTGGACGGAGCGGAAATTCCGCTCTGTCTAAGCCCCGCCCCCTTTATGACGCGCGCTCTTTCCGGAGGTGTTCAGGACACCTCCGGAACACCTCCGGAAAAAGCGCAGGGCTACATAGCACTGTGTTAATTCTGTTGCGGCGACGCACCGTCGCTGCAATACGCGAGGACATGCTGCGGTCTAAAAAGACGCGCCGCATGTCCGTTTACGCAGGTTTGCCACCTGCTTATTGTTACGTATAGTGGAGACGGGATTTCTTGAAATCCCCTCCACTATGCTGTAACATCTGGACGCTGCGTGTTTGGCGCTGCGCCAGCGCACAGCGCCAAACACGCAGCGTATCCTGACCGTGGAAACTCACCCTCAATTAACCCCTACAGGTGTGAAATTTTGCACACATAGACTGATGTAATTGTTTGTGCAAATCAGATAGCAAACGACATGAAAAGACATGGTTAACTCTATGTAAACCAAGTGTCATTTCATGTCGGGTGCTTCTGTCTTTTCACAGAAGCCGGCTTTACCCGGCAATTGAATCAGAGGCTATTTTACTATGTAGAAGTGTATAAACTATACATATATGTATATATATGTCACAATGACATGTATATATATATATATATGTGTATTCTATGTGTGTATATTTTGTGTTTACAACGAAAGAAAGGGTTTATTTAGTTGCGATATTTTGTTCCCATAGACTTACATGGGACTTCCGGTATCGGAATCGGATATCGCCGATATTTAGTGATATCGGCGATACCATTCCGATCCGATATTTTTAGATATCGAGCAGTATCGCTCAACACTAATTCTAACACCTCTATATAATGCTCAGCATTGATAGTGCCTTCAAAGATATATAAGCTGCCTATGCGATAGGCACTAATGTCACACCATGCCATCAGATATGTAGTTTTGAAGTGTGCACTGATAACAAGTTGGATGGTGCATTGCCTCCTGAGGTTGCATGGTATCTGTGGGTTCCATAAAGAATTATACATTTTGACCACAGAGCAGTTTTCTATTTTGCTTCAGTCCATTTAAAATAAGGTTTGGCCCCCAAAACAGTAGTGTTTCTGGATTAAGTTGATAAATGGCTTCTTCTTTGGGGAAGTTTTAACTTGCATTTGTGAATTGTACTGAAAATTGTTTTCAAAGACAATGAATTCTGGAAGTGTTCCTGAGCCCACGCAGTGATTTGCACAACCAAATCATGCCTGTTTTTAATGCAGTACTGCTTGAGGGCCTATAAATCACAAACATCTAATGTTGAGCATTAGCCTTGACCTTTGTACACATGGATTTCTCCAGAATCTCTGAATCTTTTGATACAGGAAAGATGTGTATCTTTGTACCGTGTTAAGGTACTGTCACACTAAGCGAGATCGCTAGCGAGATCGCTTAAGCGGCAGTGATTTTAGGATGCAGCAGCGACCTCGTTAGCGACTTAGCTGTGTATGACATGTAGCGGCGATGTGGCCCCTGCTGCGATGTCGCTGATTGTTCATGAACGTTCTGAGCCGTTTTTAGGTCGTTGGTGTCCCGCTGGTGAGCCTGAATCGCTGAGAGTGACACCCTTTATGAACGACTTTACCAGCGGCGTAGGCGGGACTAGGTTTTCCCAACGACCGCAGAGGTCGTTATACAGATCGCTGATCGCTGATGAGATCTTTGTGTTTGGAAGCTAACTAGCGACCATATAGCGATCGCACCAACGATCTCGTCAGGTCGTGTCGTTGTCGTGATCGCGGTGCGATCGCTAAGTGTAACAGTGCCTTTAGCCAGTAGATAGAAAAATATTTAGAATTGATAGTCCTCAGTGGTTGATACCAGTTAGCCATTAAAAGGTATCAACCTCTGAAGACTCTCAATTCTAAATATTTTTGAATCTTTTGATGGTTTTATGTATTGTACATGGTGGCGTAATCAAAGTCTGAGGAGCATTTTTCTGAAATTGTTCCACAATTTTTAGACAAAATTTGTCACAGATTGGTGAACCTCTGACCATCTTTCCCTTCACAGTGTCAAAAACACAATAAAAATATATGCAAAAATTGCACTAAAAATGAAATGAAAATCACCTCATTAATTTAGTTTAGCTAATAGAATGCAGAAATACTGCAGAAAATATGCAACATCAAGAATTTACCAAATACTCACTGTGAGAACATAGCCTATCATCTTCTGATATGTGTTTTATATTCTGTTGGGAATAAAATATGGCTGTAAGAGATTTCCAAATCATTGCAATCTTGTTTTTTTTAGGCCGGGGTCACACTTGCAAGTGTGATGCGAGAAACTTGTGTGAGTCTCTCGTATCAATACTCGAGAGCCGGTGGCAGTGGCGGGTATTGATGAGAGAGACTTGCTAAGTTGTCCATATGGGCATGTAGGTCATAGGAAGCTGAATAAAATTATACCTTGATGTCTATGATCTAATGTTTTATTCTAGAGAACCTCTTTGAAGTCAAAGCTGACAATCAAAGATGGTGGGGTTTGAGAAAAACAAGCAGGTGGGAAGGTGTTAAATAATTGGCCACACCTTTGTGCACTGAGCGACGGTACCTAGTTTAAACAGTCATTCTGTGCTGACAGTGTCCCTTTAATAATCATTATAGATGCAAAAATGACACAATTTGAACAACCGACAGCCTGCCATATAATGCTGATGAAATAGTGATGTCACTACCCTGCTTCCTAAACTGCTACCATGTTCTGTCAAACTTTATAATAATAATAATAATCTTTATTTTTATATAGCGCTAACATATTCCGCAGCGCTTTACAGTTTGCACACATTATTATCGCTGTCCCCGATGGGGCTCACAATCTAGATTCCCTATCAGTATGTTTTATAAATTCACTACTGTCTTTGATATCCTTAATAGGGATAAGTGAATAGCTTTGGATAAGTGCTTATCCGAATAGCTATAGGGCTTCCTTAATAGCTGCATCAGGAGCCCGGATACCTGGAACGCTTCAGATAATCAGCTGTTCGGCGCCACAGCTGCATGTGTCGCGGCTGTGTGACAGTCACAACACATGTATGGAGAGCCTGTGTGTTGTGACTGTCACACAGCCCCAACACATGCAGCTGCGGCGCCGAAGAGCTGATTATCGGGAGCGCTCCAAGTAACCAGGTTCCCGAGGGAGCTATTCTGTAAGTGCTATAGGTATTCGGATAAGGAGTTATCCTAAGCTATTCGATCAACACTAATCCTAAACCATCTAATTCTATATATTGAATAGCATTATAAATTAAAAGATGAAACAACATGAAATAATTAGGCGTTATTGGATGGTGAAACTACCTTTGTGTGCCAGAAACCAGTCATTGAATGTACTAAAATTACCTCTATTTACTGTAGGTGGATGCCGACTCCTGGTTGTGCCTGAAAGCACCAACTTTTCAATACCCCTAAGATGGCTCACTCACTGACAATGTTACTAGAGCCTACTAGATGCACACTCCAGACAAAGATGAAGAGTTGGTGACATGCTGGCTGGGAGGTTGGTGTGTAAGGCTAGTTTCCCACTAGCGTTGCACTGACCTGCATTGGTCAGCGCACGGCCGCTGCTAAGCTCCACCCCCGGCCGCGGCCTCCTCCCGATCGCTCCGACTATGGTTCATGACGCTGCATGTGACCTGCGGACCCTATCTTTAGCATTGGGTATGCAGGCCGTGCGCAGCTATGCGTTTGCCGGCGCATGCGTCCTTTTGATGGTGCGCCAAGCGCACCAAAAAGCAACACGGTGCATTGGGCGCAGGTCGGCGCACCGTCAAAAGGACGCATGCGCCGTCAAACACATAGCTGCGCACGACCTGCCTACGGCCTGCAAACCCAATGCTAAAGATAGGGTGCGCAGGTCGCATGCAGCGTCATGCGCCCACAGGCGGAGCAATCGGGAGGGGGCGTGGCCGGGGGTGGAGCTTAGCGGCGGCCGTGCGCTGACCAATGCAGGTCAATGCAACGCTAGTGGGAAACTAGCCTAAGCTTTGGACTTTACAATGGTGCACATATTTGAATTTGTGTATTATATGTGGCTTCACTCCTTACATAGTAGGTGCTCTTGGCCTTACGCGATTATCTGTTTTTTGATGCATAAACATCTGTACTTTAACGTTCCATTGAGATAACTTTGGGATTTTGGCGATTGAGCTTTTTTATTATATTTCTTGCTGTTTTTGTATGGTCCTGCTCACTCATCTGGGTATCTGGGTATTTAATGGTCTTTGTGCTCTTTTTATAATACTATGTATTAATTTACTAGTGAATTCTTAGAGCACCACTCCAGAAGGTTTTTTTTTCACCGCTGGAGTGGTGCTTTAAATGTAAATCTTACAGCGACTTCATGTTTTACCAATGCCACTCAGGTCCCATGGAGCCATTTTGTGCCATAACTTTTGACTAGCCAGAAGTCACAATAAAGATGGTTTCATATGCAGCATTTTTTTTATAAACACTGCAGTTTTTCAAATGTGTTTAACTGGAATGGTTAGGGCCCCATCTCACATAGCGAGATCGCTAGCGAGATCGCTGCTAAACAGCGATCTCAGCAGCGATCTTGCCATGTCTGACACGTACCAGCGATCAGGCCCCTGCTGTGAATCGCTGGTCGTGTCAGAAATGCCAGGACATTTTTTTGATCGCTGGTCTCCCGCTGGCCAGCACGCATCACTGCGTGTGACAGGCAGGAGACCAGTGATCAGCTGGTAACCAAGGTAAACATCGGGTTTCCAGGCGCGAGGCTGTGCCTGGAAACCCAACGTGTACCTTGGATACCAGCGCGCTGCTGCAGGGTAGCTGGTAACCAAGGTACACGTCGGGTTTCCAGGCACCGCGCAGCGCCTGGAAACCCGACGTGTACCTTGGTTACCAGCTCCCTGCATCAGCGCGCCGGTATCCAACGTACACTGCGGGTAACTAGGCAACGTTACCCGCAGAGTCGCTGTCCTGATCGCTGCCTGAGCTGCCTGTTTGGCAGCTCAGCAGCGATCATGTAGCGACACACCAGCGATCTTGATCGTTGTCAGGATCGCTGGTGTGTCGCTATGTGAGATGGGGCCCTTAGTAGAAAGGAATAGCTTTGTGACAATAGATAAATGTGGCCCTGATAATGGTGCTGTAAGGTTCTATGTATATATTCCTGAAACTCAGTTTGTTCGTCAGCCATTTTACTTTCTGTCTTGCTGCAGCTATCTTGCCCTCAGTCAAAATGGAGTTTCCAGCTTGCATGTTCCCGCCCTGATTCTCTCCTTTGCTTCTTAAGCAGCCACAGCTGAGCAATCAGTGCTTCAGAATCTAGCCTGCAGTGAACCTGTGACTTGACTCCTGTAAGCCTTGGACCTTGTACTCCAGCTATTCCTACTGAGGAACTCTGAAGCACTTGTGGACTCTGAACCCTGCTCTTTGAAAGACCCACGTTTGCATGGACTTACGGTAACAGAGAAGAAGATCCTGAATCTGTATTGGAGAGTGATTGCTGAGCTTGGATTACTCTGGCCTGCTGTGTCTCCTGTTTCTGTGTCTGCAAACTGTGTGACTATTTTTGCCAACTTGTATGAAGTAATACAGGACTTTTCTATATCAAACCTGTGACTCCTGTGTTTTCATCGCACCCAAGCACAAGACGCTATATGAACTGTACTACATACATCACAAGATTCTGAAGCCAAAACGTTAGTGTCTGCTGGGTCTGGAAGGCTGTGTCTGCTGTACTGTGGATATCAGACGTCCGGTTGTACTTTCTGTGATGACAGTGGTTGTGACTTCTCACAACCATTCCAGGTGAGCAATTCCCTTAAGTTTTTTCTTTTTGCAGTGTTACCACAGGTAAACACTATTGTTTTTTTTTTTTCCTTTCTTTTCTCTTTTTTGTCTGCTGTAACTCTGGATATCAGATGTCTGGTTGAAACTTTCTGTGATGATAGTGGTTGTGACTTCTCACAACCATTCCAGGTGAGCAGTTCCCTTAATTTTTTTTTCTCTCTGCAGTGTTGCCACAGGTGAACACTATTGTTTTTTTTTCTCTCCTCTTCTTCCAGTAATCCTGTCTTAAAAGATCTGGAAAATGGAGGCCCGCATAAAGGAACTTTGCGGAGTGACTGATAATATCCTTGCAGATTTGCAGAATATAAAGACCCGTTTTACAAATCTACAGGACCTCAATAATCACAATTTGCAAGTGGTTGGACAGACTACCCAGGATTTGCGAGCCAGGATTGAGGTTCTAGAGGGGCGAGTCCAGGCTCCTGCCGTAGCCCCGAGTGCTGGGATTCCCAAGTTGCCCCCTTTTCGTTTTGGCGGTGAACGTGAGAAATTCAGGGGATTTATTAATCAATGCAATCTTTTTTTTTCTGCACATGCTTCACAATTTCCCACTGAACGATCTAAGGTGCTTACTATAATTATGTTGCTTACCAACAAGGCTTTAATGTGGGCAAACCCTCTGATTGAGACTGAGGATGATTGTTTGAATCACCTTGATGATTTTATTTCAGCCATGGGGCAGGTGTTTGATGACCCCAATCGAGGTGCAACAGCTGAAGCAGCCATGTTAGCTTTGCGCCAAGGTAAGCACTCGGTAGCTGAATATGCCTTGGATTTCAGGAGATGGGCCCTTGATACCACCTGGGACAGTTCCGCCAAAAAATCTATTTTTCGAAAGGGGTTATCTCCACTGATTAAGGATGAACTTGCTCGTGCCGACCCTCCCACTCGTTAGGTGACTTTATTAACTACTGCATCCGTATTGATACTCGTCTGACTGAACGCAGGCAAGAGAGATGGTTCGAAAGCAATCGTACTAACCTTTTCCTACCTTCCTCTCCAGCTAAGGAACCTTTGAGTAGGATTACACGGGAACCTGAACCTGAACCCATGCAGGTAGACTCTTTACAACGACGGGTTAGTGATGCACGCAAGGAACATCGTTTTAAGGAGAATCTATGTTTCTATTGTGGTAAGTCAGGGCACTTCATTATAAACTGCCCCAGCCGTTCTCGTAAGACTACTGCAGCACTCATTCATTGTGAGTGTTGCGAGAGGGGATCTGTCAGGTCCGAGCCTCAGGCTCCAGAGAGATCTGCAGCAACAGATCTTGATTTCTCGGACTTAAACTCCGTTACCTCTGAGGACGTTGACTGTGTAAACGCTGCCATTTTTCAAGTTTCCTCAGCGGTGTCCCAGCTGAGTTGTAAGAAAAACAATTCTCATTGCTTTCTTTCCATCAAACTCTGGGTTGACTCAGCTTGGGTGTCTAGCTCTGCTATGATCGACTCAGGGGCAAGTGGAAATTTTATGGATGTCTCCTTTGCTCTGAAACAGGGAATACGTTCAGTGAAGAAGGCTACTCCATTACAGATGGAAACTGTGGATGGCTCCCTGCTGACCTCTGGACCAGTGGATCAGGAAACAGAGCCTTTGAGGGTTCTTATGGGTAAAGATCATCAAGAGAAACTGTCCTTTATGCTTATCTCTTCTCCCCACTTTCCCATTATTCTAGGGCTACCATGGCTGCAGGCTCAGAATCCTACCATTAACTGGGAGACCAAGGAATTACACTTTCCAGAGAAACAGATGAGTCCAAAAGTTTCAGCTTGCTCTGTTCCTAAAGGAATCATGTCAGTCCCTGAACTACCACTGTATACCAGGACTATGTGGATTTATGTGACAAGAAGAACGCTGACCAGCTTCCCCCTCACCGTCCATATGATTGTCCAATTGAATTATTGCCTGGAGCAGAGATACCTTTTGGTAAGATCTACCCCCTGGCGGGGCCCGAGCTAAAGGCTTTAAAGGATTACATAGATGAAAATCTAGCCAAGGGCTTCATACGCCCCTCTTCATCTCCTGCAGGTGCACCCATCTTCTTTGTAAAGAAGAAAGATGGATCTCTGAGACCATGCGTAGACTATAGGGAACTCAATAAGGTTACTATTAGAAACCGTTATCCATTGCCTTTAATCCCTGAGTTATTGGAGAGAGTGCGACATGCCAAAATTTTTTCTAAACTAGATCTTCGTGGGGCCTATAACTTAGTCCGTATTAGACCTGGGGATGAATGGAAGACTGCATTCAGGTCACGCTATGGACACTTTGAATATCTAGTTATGCCTTTTGGTCTGAGTACCGCCCCAGCCACTTTCCAACACTTGGTGAATGACATCTTCAGGGATCTCCTAGATACATTCGTGGTAATTTATTTGGATGATATTCTAATTTTTTCTAACTCCACAGAGGAACATCATGGACATGTGAGAATGGTCTTGGAACGTCTAAGACAAAATCATCTTTACATCAAACTTGAAAAGTTTGAATTCCATAGGACCGAAATTCAATTTCTGGGGTATGTACTGTCTACACAAGGAATTAGTATGGATGGAAGCAAAACCCAAGCCATCAAGGATTGGCCAAGTCCTAGAAATGTGAAGGAGGTACAGCGCTTCATCGGGTTTGCCAACTTCTATAGACGTTTCATTAGAAATTTCTCTGAGGTAGTGTCACCTATCACTCAACTTACCCGGAAAGAGTCTAGGTTTTCCTGGACTCCCAAGCCCAGGAAGCATTTTCCCGTCTAAAAGATAAATTTACCACTGCACCTATCCTAGTACATCCCAACCCCGAGCTTGCCTTCATAATAGAGGTGGATGCTTCAGACTGTCCCGTTGGAGCTATACTCTCTCAGAGAACAGGTGAGAAAAATGTCTTGCATCCCTGTGCCTTCTTTTCCCAGTAGTTGTCTTCGGCTGAGAGGAACTACGATGTGGGCAATAGAGAGTTGTTGGCCATTATTGCCGCCTTCAAAGAATGGAGACACCTTCTTCAGGGAGCTGCACAGCAAATAGTCGTCCTGACAGACCATCGTAACCTTGAGTTTATCAGGTCGGCTAAGTGCCTGACTCCTCGCCAGGCTCGCTGGAATCTTTTCTTAAACCAATTTAATTTTATCATCTCTTATAGACCAGGATCGCGCAATGGAAAGGCTGATGCACTCTCTAGGATTTACTCAGCAGAGACACGTCCAATTACTCCTCCTAAGACTATTCTTCCTGACTCTAGATTCCTAGGAGTAATTCATAATCAAGACCTACTTAAGGACATCAAGGAAGCATACCATGCGGATTCCTTTTTGGCACAACCCCCAAGGGACGTAAGCCTTGTCTTTAAGAATGGTGTGTGGATTCAGGGACAACGCCTGTATATTCCTGAAACAGTCAGATTGAGAGTATTGCAACTCATACACGATTCCAAGATAGCTGGGCATAGAGGAATTCTAAAGACACAGGAATTTCTTTCTCGTTTCTTTTGGTGGCCCACTTGCAGGAAGGATGTTTTGAATTATGTCACTTCATGTGAGGTCTGTGCAAGATGCAAAACACCTCGCTCCTCACCAACTGGTCTGTTACAGCCTCTTCCCACCCCGTCCCGCCCGTGGGGATCCATTTCTATGGACTTCATTGTGGAGTTACCAACCTCTCAGGGGAAGAACACCATTCTAGTGGTGGTTGACCGTCTAACAAAGGCAGCTCATTTTATCCCTTGTGTCGGCTTACCCACTGCAAAACAGACATCAGATTTGATGATTAAAGATGTGTTTCGCTTACATGGAGTACCGGATGAGGTTATTTCGGATCGAGGGGTGCAATTCACTTCTAGGTTTTGGCAAAATTTCTGTGCAGCATTGGACATTAAAGTAAACCTTTCTTCTGCTTTTCATCCCCAGACTAATGGACAGACCGAACGAACCAATCAAACCCTGGAGCAGTATCTCCGCTGCTTTATCTGCCACCTACAGGATGATTGGGTGGATCTACTTCCATTAGCTGAGTTCTCGTATAACAACTCTCAGAGTGCCTCCACTAAACAGTCTCCTTTTTACTCTAATCTAGGTTATCATCCTAACATTCTACCACGATTTCCCATAGAAACGCCTTTACCAGCAGTGGCTGAAAGAATCACGTCTTTACAGAAGAATATGGATCTTCTAAAGGAAAATCTGGAATCGGCTCAAGAAAGGTACAAGAAAGCAGCAGATAAATTTCGTAAACCTGCACCAGCTTTCAAGGTAGGAGACTTGGTCTGGCTGTCAACCAGAAATCTTAAGTTAAGGATTCCATCATCTAAGTTGGGACATAAGTACATTGGACCCTATAAAATCAGTAAAATTATAAGTGCCGTTGCTTGTCGTCTTCAACTGCCCAGGAATATGAGAATCCACCCTGTCTTTCATGTATCCCTACTAAAGGCTGCGACACCCAATACGTTTCCTGGACGTTCCTCTCCTTGCCCTGACCCAGTGCTAGTCGATGGTCAGGAAGAATTTGTGGTGGAAAGGATTTTAGATTCCAGGTTGTATAGAAATCAGTTACAATATCTGATTAAATGGCAGGGCTACCCAGTGGAGGACAACTCATGGGAACCGGTCAATAACGTTAATGCTCCTCGCTTGCTCCGTCAGTTTCATCAGAGGTACCCACACAAGCCTGGTCTGAGGTCATCCGGAGGTTGTCCTTAAGGGGGGAGTAATGTAAGGTTCTATGTATATATTCCTGAAACTCAGTTTGTTCGTCAGCCATTTTACTTTCTGTCTTGCTGCAGCTATCTTGCCCTCAGTCAAAATGGAGTTTCCAGCTTGCATGTTCCCGCCCTGATTCTCTCCTTTGCTTCTTAAGCAGCCACAGCTGAGCAATCAGTGCTTCAGAATCTAGCCTGCAGTGAACCTGTGACTTGACTCCTGTAAGCCTTGGACCTTGTACTCCAGCTATTCCTACTGAGGAACTCTGAAGCACTTGTGGACTCTGAACCCTGCTCTTTGAAAGACCCACGTTTGCATGGACTTACGGTAACAGAGAAGAAGATCCTGAATCTGTATTGGAGAGTGATTGCTGAGCTTGGATTACTCTGGCCTGCTGTGTCTCCTGTTTCTGTGTCTGCAAACTGTGTGACTATTTTTGCCAACTTGTATGAAGTAATACAGGACTTTTCTATATCAAACCTGTGACTCCTGTGTTTTCATCGCACCCAAGCACAAGACGCTATATGAACTGTACTACATACATCACAGGTGCTGCTGACAATCCTACACTTGACAGTACAAAGTATGCAGATCCGTGATATCACATCTTTGGGGAGGTTTTCATTGTCAGCTCAGGTTTAGCTTTTGCTGAGCTCTGATATTACACAATCCTAATACATTACTCACCACCGCTGGTAAACAACCTGAACAGACTAAACAAAACCTGTCAGACCCAAACCACTGACGTCACACTGATACACACATAGCAGATGTTTGTTCATAAAAGATAATTTTATGTAACTAAACCCTGGCATGCTTCAGTTATACTCTTTTACTTGAGCAAACCTCTTTGAAAAGTTATAACTGTTTTTTCCCAGTTTTACACATCTTGCATCATCGGTGACTACGTTGACATATTGCATGTCATATTTAAATTTTTGCCACAATTTTAAGAAAACATATTTTTATTGCATATTGCATTGTAGTATTATATTCAGGGCCATGCGTCTGCACTAGTGATGAGCCACCCTCATAGTGTTCGAGTTCGGTTCGGTTCGCCGAACAGCCGTGTATTTGACAAACTGTTCGTCGAACTGTTCGTCAAACACCGTCGAACACCGTTTAAAACCAATGGCAGGCAAACCAAAACACATAGAAACAAATAGAAAACACATAGAAAACACTTCAAAGGTGTCCAAAAGCTGACAAATTGCTCATAAGACACAACTAACACATGGAAAAGTGACAAGTACATATAGTCATGCGAAAAGAAAAGAGGTGGAGGAGTAAAAGGAGGGGGAGACACAGATATAGGCATGTCATGCCCTTCTAAAACAAAAAAAGTGCGAAGCCGACACGGCCAGTCCGTTCCTGCCCGTGCAACCTGCGTGTCGCCGGGTTTGTGCCAGAGCTGCCGTGGACCCTGACGGCCAGCCCCCCTCTCCCAATACTGGTGCCTGTCCGCTGGTGGGTCGAGCGAGCGCCCCTGTGGTGGAGGCAGGTCTAATCTTTTTAATTTAAATTGTCTCTCTAATTTGAATGAGTACACTTTAACCCCTTAGTGACAGAGCCATTTTGCAGCTTAACCCCTTCACCCCCATGGGTGGTTTGCACGTTAATGACCGGGCCAATTTTTACAATTCTGACCACTGTCTCTTTATGAGGTTATAAATCTGGAATGCTTCAACGGATCTTCGCGATTCTGAGATTGTTTTCTCGTGACATATTGTACTTCACATTAGTGGTAAAATTTCTTCGATATACCTTGTGTTTATTTTTGAAAAAAACGCAAATATGGCGAAAATTTTGAAAATTTTGCAATTTTCAAACTTTGAATTTTTTTTCCCTTAAAACAGAGAAATATGTCACACAAAATAGTTAAGAAATAACATTTCCCACATGTCTACTTTACATCAGCACAATTTTGGAACCAAAATTTTTTTTTGTTAGGAAATTATAAGGGTTAAAAGTTGACCAGTGATTTCTCATTTTTACAACAAAATTTACAAAGCCATTTTTTTAGGGACCACCTCACGTTTGAAGTCACTTTGACGAGTCTATATAGCAGAAAATACCCAAAAGTGACACCATTCTAAAAACTGCACCCCTCAAGGTACTCAAAACCACATTCAAGAATTTTATTAACCCTTCAGGTGCTTCACAGGAGCTGAAGCAACGTGGAAGAAAAAAATGAATATTTAACTTTTTAGCCACAAAAATGATCTTTTACAAACTTTTTTTATTTTCACAAGGGTAAAAGGAGAAAATGGACAGATAAAGTTGTTGTGCAATTTCTCCTGAGTACGCCAATACCCCATATGTGGGGGAAAACCACTGTTTGGGCACACGGCAGAGCTCGTAAGGGAAGGAGCACCGTTTGACTTTTTCAAACTAAAATTGGCTGGAGTTGAGATTGGACGCCATGTCGTGTTTGGAGAGCCCCTGATGCGCCTAAACAGTGGAAACCCCCACAAGTGACACCATTTTGGAAACTAGACCCCCTAAGGAACTTATCTAGATCTGTTGTGAGCACTTTGAACCCCAAAGTCTTTCACAAAAGTTTATAATGCCTGGATGTGAAAAAAAAAACAATTTTCCACAAAAATAATTTTTTAGTCCCAAATTTTTGATTTTTCCCAAGGAAATTGGACCCCAAAAGTTGTTGTCCAATTTGTCCTGAGTACGCTGATACCCCATTTGTGGGGGGGCAAACTGTTTGGGCGCATGGCAGGGCTTGGAAAGGAAGCAGTAACGTTTTGGAATACAAACATTGATGGGGGTCATGTTCCGCTTGTAGTGCCCAGATGAGCCTAAACAGTGGAAACCCCCCACAAGTGACCCCATTTTGGAAGCTAGACCCCCTAAGGAATTTATCTAGATCTTTGGTGAGCACTTTGAACCCCCAAGTGCTTCACACAAGTTTATAATGCCCTGGCATGAAAATAAAAAATCCTATTTTTTTCCCACAAAAATTATCTCTTAGTCACTAATTTTTTATTTTCCATAGGTAACAGGAGAAATTGGACGTCAAAAGTTGTTGTCCAATTTGTCCTGAGTACGCTGATACCCCATATGTGGGGGGGAATCACTGTTTGGGCGCACGGCAGAGCTCGGAAGGGAAGGAGCACCATTTGACTTTTTCCAAACAAAATTGGCTGGAATTGAGATTAGATGCCATGTTGCATTTGGAGAGTCCCTGATGTGCCTAAACAGTGGAAACCCCCCACAAGTTACCACATTTGGGAAACTAGACCCCTAAGGAACTTATCTAGATCTTTGGTGAGCAATTTGAACCCCCAAGTGCTTCACACAAGTTTATAACGTAGAGCCGTAAAATTAAAAAATCATATTTTTTCCACAAAATTGATCTTTTCACCCCAATTTTTATTTTCCCAAGGGTAACAAGACTCCAAAAGTTATTGTGCAATTTGTCCTGAGTACGCTGATACACAATATGTGGGGGTAAACCACTGTTTGGGTGCATGGCAGAGTTTGGAAGGGAAGGAGCGCAGTTTGACTTTTTCAACGCAGAATTGGCTGGATGCCATGTCGTGTTTGGAGAGCTCCTGATCTGCCTAAACAGTGCAAACCCCCACAAATGACACCATTTTGGAAACTAGACCCCTCAAGGAACTTATCTAGATGTGTGGTGAGCACTTTGAACCCCCAAGTGCTTCACAGAAGTTTATAACGTACAGCCGTAAAATAAAAAAATCTTTTTTTTTTTTACAAAAATGATATTTTTGCCCCCAATATTTTATTTTCACAAGGGTAACAGGAGAAATTGGACCCCAAAAGTTGTTGTCCAATTTGTCCTGAGTACGCTGATACCCAATATGTGGGAGTAAACTACTGTATGGGCGCACGTCGGGGCTCGGAAGGGAAGTAGTGACATTTTGGATTGCAGACTTTGATGGATTGGTCTGGGGGCGTCATGTTGCATTTGGAGAGCCCTGATGTGCCTAAACAGTGGAAACCCCCACAAGTGACCCCATTTTGGAAAATAGACCCCACAAGGAACTTATCTAGATGTGTGGTGAGCACTTTGAACCCGAAAGTGCTTCACAGAAGTTTATAACGTACAGCCGTAAAATAAAAAATCTTTTTTTTTTTTTACAAAAATGATTTTTTTGCCCCCAATATTTTATTTTCACAAGGGTAACAGGAGAAATTGGACCCCAAAAGTTGTTGTCCAATTTGTCCTGAGTACGCTGATACCCAATATGTGGGAGTAAACTACTGTATGGGCGCACGTCGGGGCTCGGAAGGGAAGTAGTGACGTTTTGGATTGCAGACTTTGATGGATTGGTCTGGGGGCGTCATGTTGCATTTGGAGAGCCCCTGATGTGCCTAAACAGTGGAAACCCCCCACAAGTGACCCCATTTTGGAAAATAGACCCCACAAGGAACTTATCTAGATGTGTGGTGAGCACTTTGAACCCGAAAGTGCTTCACAGAAGTTTATAACGTACAGCCGTAAAATAAAAAATCTTTTTTTTTTTTTACAAAAATGATTTTTTTGCCCCCAATATTTTATTTTCACAAGGGTAACAGGAGAAATTGGACCCAAAAAGTTGGTTTCCAATTTGTCCTGAGTACGATGATACCCAATATGTGGGAGTAAACTACTGTATGGGCGCACGTCGGGGCTCGGAAGGGAAGTAGTGACGTTTTGGATTGCAGACTTTGATGGATTGGTCTGGGGACGTCATGTCGCATTTGGAGAGCCCCTGATGCGCCTAAACAGTGGAAACCCCCACAAGTGACCCCATTTTGGAAAATAGACCCCACAAGGAACTTATCTAGATGTGTGGTGAGCACTTTGAAGCCCGAAGTGCTTCACAGAAGTTTATAACGTACAGCCGTAAAAATAAAAAATCCTTTTTTTTTTTACAAAAATGATTTTTTTGCCCCAAATATTTTATTTTCAAAAGGGTAACAGGAGAAATTGGACCACAAAAGTTGTTGTCCAATTTGTCCTGAGTACGCTGATACCCAATATGTGGGAGAAAACTACTGTATGGGTGCACGTCAGGGCTCGGAAGGGAAGTAGTGACGTTTTGGATTACAGACTTTGATGGAATGGTCTGGGGGCGTCATGTCGCATTTGGAGAGCCCCTGATGCGCCTAAACAGTGGAAACCCCCCACAAGTGACCCCATTTTGGAAAATAGACCCCACAAGGAACTTATCTAGATGTGTGGTGAGCGCTATGAAGCCCCAAGTGCTTCACAGAAGTTTATAACATACAGCCGTAAAAACAAAAAAATCATTTTTTTTTTTACAAAAATGATATTTTCGCCCCCCAGTTTTTTATTTTCCCAAGGGTAACAGAAGAAATAGGACAAATTGCACAATAACTCTTGGGGTACAGAGTACATTGATACCCCATATGTGGGGGTAAACTACTGTTTGGGCACATGGCAGAGCTCAGAAGTGAAGGAGCACCGTTTGACGTTTTCAACGCAGAATTGGCTGGAATTGAAATCAGACGCCATGTCACATTTGGAGAGCCCTTGATGTGCCTAAACAGCAGAAACCCCCCAATTCTAACTCTAACCCTAACCCCAACACACCCCTAACCCTAGTCCCAACCCTAACCACAAACCTAACCCTAACACACCCCTAACCCTAATCCCAACCCTAACCCTAATCCTAACGTTAGCGCCAACCCTAACCCTAACTTTAGCTGCAACCCTAACCCTAATGGGAAAATGGAAATAAATAAATTTTTTTAATTTTATTATTTTTCCCTAAGGGGGTGATAAAGGGGGTTTGATTTACTATTTATAGCGGGTTTTTGTGATTGGCAGCTGTCACGCTAAAAGACGCTTTTTATTGCAAAAAGTAGTTTTTTGCATCACCACATTTTGAGAGCTATAATTTTTGCATATTTTGGCCCACAGAGTCATGTGAGGTCTTATTTTTTGCGGGACGAGGTGACGTTTTTATTGGTACCATTTTTGAGCATGTGACTTTTTTGATCGCTTTTTATTTCGATTTTTGGGAGGTTAGAATGAACAAAAATCAGCAATTCATGAATTTCTTTTGGGGGAGGCGTTTATACCGTTTCGCGTGTGGTAAAATTGATAAAGCAGTTTTATTATTCGGGTCAGTACAATTACGGTGATACCTCATTTATATCATTTTTTTTATGTTTTGGGGCTTTTATAGAATAAAAGCAATTTTATATAAAAAATTATTATTTTTGCATCGCTTTATTCTGCGAGCTATAACTTTTTTATTTTTTCGCTGATGATGCTTTATGACGGCTCGTTTTTTGCGGGACAAGATGACGTTTTCAGCGGTACCATGTTTATTTATATCGGTCTTTTTGATCGCGTGTTATTCCACTTTATGTTCGGCGGTATGATGATAAAGCATTGATTTTTTGCTTAGTTTTTTTTTTTTTAAGGGGTTCACTAAAGGGGTTAGCTAGTGGGATAGTTTTATAGGGGGGGTCGTTACGCGGCGATACCAAATATGTGTACTTTTATTGTTTTGTTTATTTTATTTACAGGAAGAAATGAATTTATTGGGGAATATTTTTTTTTTTTTTATGATTTTTTTTACCACTTTTTATTTTCATTTTTTTAACTTTTTTACTTTGTCCCAGGGTGGGACATCACAGTATTTTAGCAGATCGCTGGTGTGACAGTGTGCACAGCACTCTGTCACACCAGCGATCGCTCTGGTAGTGCTGCAGGCTTCTCAGTGCCTGCTCTCAGCAGGCACTGAGGAAGCCGCCTCCCTGCAGGACCCCGGCACCATCTTGGATCCGGGGACCTGGAGGGAGGACGGACCCTCGGAACAGCGCGACACATCGCGCTGCTCTGAGGGTCTCAGGGGAGCGTGCAGGGAGCCCCCTGCCTGCGCGATCCTCCCCTCTGCCCCCTGGTACAGCGCGATCATGTTTGATCGCGGTGTGCCAGGGGTTAATGTGCCGGGAGCGGTCCGTGACCGCTCCTGACACATAGTGCTGGGTGTCAGCTGTGATAATCAGCTGACACCCGGCCGCGATCGGCTGCGCTCCCCCCGGGCCCAGGTACCATGGACGGGATAGTACGTCTGATGGCAGTAAGGGGTTAATGACCGGGCCAATTTTTACAATTCTGACCACTGTCACTTTATGAGGTTATAACTCTGGAACGCTTTAACGAATCCCGCTGATTCTGAGATTGTTTTTTCGTGACATATTGTACTTCACGTTAGTGGTAAAATTTCTTTGATATAACTTGTGTTTATTTATGAAAAAAACGGATATATGGCGAAAATTTTGAAAATTTAGCAATTTTCAAATTTTAAATTTTTATGCCCTTAAATCAGAGAGATACACTACCGGTCAAAAGTTTAGGGTCACTTAGAAATTTCCTTATTTTTGAAAGAAAAGCATTTTTTTTCCAATGAAGCTAACATTAAATGATTCAGAAATACACTCTATACAGTGTTAATGTGGTAAATGACTATTCCAGCGGCAAACATCTAGTTTGTAATGCAATATCTTCATAGGTGTATAGAGGCCCATTTCCAACAACCATCACTCCAGTGTACTTATGGTATTTTGTGTTCGCTAACTGTGTAAGAAGGCTAATAGATGGTTAAAATACCCTTTAAAACCCTTGTGCAAGTATGTTAACACAGCTGAAAACCGTTTGGTTGATTAGAGAAGCTATAAACCTGACCTTCCTTTGACGCCTCACAGGTTCTCAACTGGCAGCTTCATTAAACAGTACACATTAAAAGCCAGTGTCAACATCTACAGTGAAGAGGCGATTTGGGGATGCTGGCCTTCAGGGCAGATTGGCAAAACAAAAGCCAATATTCCTCTGTCCAATGTCTGTGTTCTTTTGCCCATATTAATCTTTTCCTTTCATTTAAGCCAGTCTTAAATATGGCTTTTGTTTTGCCAATCTGCCCTGAAGGCCAGCATCCCCAAATCGCCTCTTCACTGTAGATGTTGACACTGGCGTTTAATGTGTACTGTTTAATGAAGCTGCCAGTTGAGGACCTGTGAGGCCTCAATTTTTCAAACTAAAGACTCTAATGTACTTGTCTTGTTGCTCAGTTGTGCAGCGGGGCCTCCCACTTGTCTTTCTTCTCTGGTTAGAGCTTGTTTGTGCACTCCTCTAAAGGGAGTAGTACACACCATTGTATGAATTCTTCAGTTTCTTGGTAATTTTTCGCATGGAATAGCCTTCATTTCTAAGAACAAGAATAGACTGTCGAGTTTCACAAGAAAGTTCTTTTTTTTGGCCATTTTGAGAGTTTAATGGAACCAACAAATGTAATGCTCCAGATTCTCAACAAGCTCAAAGGAAGGTCAGGTTTATAGCTTCTCTAATCAACCAAACGGTTTTCAGCTGTGTTAACATACTTGCACAAGGGTTTTAAAGGGTATTTTAACCATCTATTAGCCTTCTTACACAGTTAGCGAACACAAAATACCATAAGTACACTGGAGTGATGGTTGTTGGAAATGGGCCTCTATACACCTACGAAGATATTGCATTACAAACTAGATGTTTGCCGCTAGAATAGTCATTTACCACATTAACACTGTATAGAGTGTATTTCTGAATCATTTAATGTTAGCTTCATTGGAAAAAAAATGCTTTTCTTTCAAAAATAAGGAAATTTCTAAGTGACCCTAAACTTTTGACTGGTAGTGTATGTCACACAAATTTCTTAATAAATAACATTTCCCACATGTCTACTTTACATCAGCACAATTTTGGGAACAAAATTTTCTTTTGTTACGAAGTTATAAGGGTTAAAAGTTGACCAGCGATTTCTCATTTTTACAACACCATTTTTTTTTAGGGACCACATCACATTTGAAGTCACTTTGAGGGGTCTATATGATAGAAAATACCCAAAAGTGACACCATTCTAAAAACTGCACCCCTCAAGGTGCTCAAAACCACATTCAAGAAGTTTATTAATCCTTCAGGTGCTTTACAGGAGCTGAAGCAATGTGGAAGGAAAAAATTGACATTTAACTTTTTTTGCAAAAGCTTTACTTCGGAACCAATTTTTTTTATTTTCACAAGTGTTAAAAGAGAAAATGAACCACAAAATTTGTTGTGCAATTTCTTTTGAATACGCCGATACCCCATATGTGGGGGTAAACTACTTTTTGGGCGTATGGCAGAGGTCGCAAGGGAAGGAGCGCCGTTTGACTTTTTCAACGCAGAATTGGCTGAATGCCATGTCGCGTTTAGATAGCCCCTGATGTGCCTAAACAGTGGAAACACCCAACAAGTGACCCCATTTTGGAAACAAGACCCCTTAAGGAACTTATCTAGAGCTGTGGTGAACACTTTGAACCTCCAAGTGCTTCACACAAGTTTATAATGTAGAGCCGTGAAAAAAAAAATCATTTTTTTTCCACAAAAATGATCTTTTCACCCCAATTTTTAATTTCCCAAGGGTAACAAGACCGCAAAAGTTTTTGTGCAATTTGTCCTGAGTATGTTGATACCCCATATGTGGGGGTAAACCACTTTTTGGGTGCAAGGGAAGGAGCGCTGTTTGACTTTTTCAACGCAGAATTGGCTGGATGCCATGTCGCGTTTAGAGAGCCCCCTGATGTGCCTAAACAGTGGAAACCCCCAACAAGTGACCCCATTTTGGAAACTAGACCCCTTAACGAACTTATCTAGATGTGTGGTGAGCACTTTGAGCCTCCAAGTGATTCACACAAGTTTATAACGTAGAGCCGTGAAAATAAAAAATCATATTTTTTCCACAAAAATGATCTTTTCACCCCAATTTTTATTTTCCCAAGGGTAACAAGACCCCAAAAGTTTTTGTGCAATTTGTCCTGAGCATGCCGATACCCCATATGTTGGGGTAAACCACTTTTTGGGCGCACGGCAGAGGTCGCAAGGGAAGGAGCTCCGTTTGACTTTTTCAACGCGGAATTGGCTGGACGCCATGTAGCATTTGTAGAGGCCCGGATGTGTCTAAACAGTGGAAACCCCCCACAAGTGACCCCATTTTGGAAACTAGACCCCTAAGGAACTTATCTAGATGTGTGGTGAGCACTTTGAACCCTCAAGTGCTTCACAGAAGTTTATAACGCCCGGGCGTGAAAATAAAAAATCATATTTTTTCCACAAACCTGATCGTTTAGTCCCCAATTTTTTATTTTCCCAAGGGTAACAGGAGAAATTAGACCACAAAAGTTGTTGTCCAATTTGTCCTGAGTATGCTGATACCCCATATATGGGGGGGGACCACTGTTTGGGCGCACGGCAGGGCTTGGAATGGAAGCAGCGCTGTTTGACTTTTTCAAACCAAAATTGGCTGGAATTGAGATTGGACACCATGTCGCGTTTGGTGAGCGCCTGATGCGCCTAAACAGTGGAAACCCTCCACAAGTAACACCATTTTGGAAACTAGACCCCCTATGAAACTTATCTAGATCTGTTGTGAGCACTTTGAACCCCCAAGTGTTTCACAAAAGTTTATAATGCCTGAGTGTGAAAAAAAAAATCAATTTTCCACAAAAATGATTTTTTAGTCCCAAATTTTTGATTTTTCACAAGGAAATTGGACCCCAAAAGTTGTTGTCCAATTTGTCCTGAGTACGCTGATACCAAATATGTGTGGGGGGGGAACTGTTTGGGCGCACAGCAGGGCTTGGAAAGGAAGTAATAACGTTTTGGAATGCAGACGTTGATGGGTGTCATGTTCCGTTTGCAGTGCCCCAGATGTGCCTAAACAGTGGAAAACCCCCACAAGCGACCCCATTTTGGAAACTAGACCCCCTAAGGAACTTATCTAGATGTGTGGTGAGCACTTTGAACCCCAAAGTGCTTCACAGAAATTTATAAACGCAGAGCCGTGAAAATAAAAAATTTTTTTTCCTCAAAAATTATTTTTTTAGCCAGCTATTTTTTATTTTCCCAAGGGTAACAAGAGAAATTAGAACCCCAAAATTGGTGGGCAATTTGTCCTGAGTGCGCTGATACCCCATATGTTGGGGTAAACCACTGTTTGGGCGCACAGCAGGGCTCGGAAGGGAGGGAGCGCAATCTGTCATGTTTGGAGACCCCCTGATGTGCCTAAATAGTGGAAACCCCTCAATTCTAGCTCCAACCCTAACCCAACACACCCCTAATCCCAACCCTAACCCTAATCCTAACCCTAATCCCAACCCTAATTCCAACCCTAATTGTAACCCTAACCCTAATTGTAACCCTAACCCTAATTGTAGCCCTAACCCTAATTGTAACCCTAAACCTAATTGTAACCCTAACCCTAATTATAACCCTAACCCTAAGGCTGGGTTCATTTTGGGTTTTACCAGCCCGTTCAACACATAGCATTGACGGGCTGGTAACGGTATAGCATAACGCGATCGCGTTATGCTATACCCGATAGCGCAGAGGAATCATCAGATTATTCATCTGCGCTAGCGGTGACGGAGCCCAGACGCTGCAGCCCGCGTCCGAGGCTCCGTCACTGAATGATGGTACGTCGCGAACGCATACCGCTTTACGGCATTCGTCGCGATGCGCCCTCAAATGGGGGTGAATGGCAGCGTTAACGGACTGCGTTACACCGCGTTATACCGTGGTGTAACGCAGTCCGTCTATCGGACTGCCATAACGCAGTATGAACCCAGCCTAACCCTAACCCTAATTATAACCCTAACCCTAATTATAACCCTAACCCTAATTATAACCCTAACCCTAGCCTTAACCCTAACCCTAGCCTTAACCCTAACCCTAACAGAAAAATGAAAATTATATAATTTCTATATTTTATTATATGTCCCTAACTAAGGGGGTGATAAAGGGGGGGTTATGTACTGTTTTTTTTATTTTGATCACTGTGATAGTTTATCACAGTGATCAAAATGTACTTTTGTGAGAATGAATGAAACTTTTTTTGAATCTGCCGCCAAGCAGATCGGCGGGCGCACTGCGCATGCGCCCGCCATTTTTTTTTTCCAGGAAGAAGACGCCGGGATCCTGGGGCCTGCGGGAGGACCGAGGACACTGGTAAGTATAGGGGGGGCGATCGGGGGACCTGGGGACCCTCATTATCTCCCCTCTGATGTGCGATCACATCAGAGGGGAGAGAAATCATTTTTTTTTTTGCGGTCGCCATTATACTTAGTATAATGGCGATCGCGACACCGGGGTCGGTAAATACCGACCCCGATCATGTTCTCTGGGGTCTCGGCTACCCTCTTCAGCCGAGACCCCAGAGAAAATTGCCCAACCCCCCGGCAGCACGCGGCGGGCGCACTTAGCATGCGCCCACCATTCAAGATGGCGGCGCCCACCGGAGGAAGCAGGTGGGCCCGCGGGCCACAAGGGGCACATTGAGGGACACAAGGGGGGTCCCGGGGACCCTTTTTCTCTGTCTTCTGATGTCCGATGACATCAGAGGACAGAGAAATTAAATGGAACAACATTTTTTTTTTTTGTTGCGGTCGCCGTTATAGGGTTAATAACGGCGATCGCAACATCGGTGTCGGTAAAAACCGACCCGATTCATGTTCTCTGGGGTCTCGGCTACCCCCGGTAGCCGAGACCCCGGAGAAAATGCGCCTCTGGGGGGCGCTATTCACTTTTTCCACAGCGCCGGTTTAAGTACCCTTAATGACCGCTGTTTAAAAGGCGTATCGGCGGTCGTTAAGGGGTTAAATCCTTTTACAAGGATCTTTTGGAGAGCAAGTCTCATGCCAGCAGCTGCGGTAATTCCAGCTCCAGTAGCGTCCACTAAAGCTGCTGCAGTTAAAAAGCTTTTATAAGGATCGAGCTTGGCGGTTCACCTCAAGGCGTCCTACCGCAGTCACAGCCCCTGTGCCTTGGGGTGCCTCCCTGATGCTCTTCACTATTGTCCCAGGGGCCCGAAGCATTTCCTTTGAAAAATTAAGTGTCCAAAGTACAGGTGGTGTAGCTTGCTTAACAGCTGGGTTAATCCGCTGACTAGCAGACACTGCTACTTGGCCCAAAATTATTGTCTGGGCTAGATGCAGTTAAAAATTTGCAATTTGATCTACAGCCGGTGGCTACTCCGCTGACTAGCAGACACTGCTACTAGGCCCAAAATTATTGTCTGGGCTAGATACAGTTAAAAATTTGCAATTATTTGCAATTAGATCTACAGCCGGTGGCTACTCCGCTGACTAGCAGACACTGTTACTAGGCCCAAAATTATTGTCTGGGCTAGAAGCAGTTAAAAATTTGTAATTAGATCTACAGCCGGTGGCTACTCCGCTGACTAGCAGACACTCAAGCTTTGGAGCAGACCTCTGATTCCCAGGCTGTAGTATGAGTAAGCAGCTCTTCACACTCAACCATCTGTGTTACCCCAAGCCATAGTGTATGTAGTTTCTTACGGTTAAAAGGGGGGTGGGGAAAGACCCAACCCACCTGTAATTGATGATGCCAACATCATGTAAAACACAGCAAGGGGACTCCAAAAAGAGTCTCCATTTTTTCCAAAAATTTGGGGCACAGACACCAATTAAGTAGCATAAATTGCCCAGAGTTGCTTAAAACGGTTGGTGAGGTGATTTGAACAAATCCTCAAGCTTTTACTCTCCCCAGGATGACACAGGGGTAGAAAAGTCCTTGCGGATCCATGATTTGTTAATCTTTATGAACGTGAGTCTGTCTACATTCTCAGTGGACAGCTGCGTGCGCTTATCTGTCAGACTCGGCACACACCAGCAGCGCTGAAACACACGTTCAGAGAGAACAAAAAATTATTATTAATTTGAAAGCTGGTGGAGCTTAGTAGTATAGATGGCCTAATAGAATGAGTACCACACACTGCTACAGGCCCAAAGTTATTTTCCAGGCAAGATGCAGCTAAAAAATATTTAATAATTTGAAAGCTGGTGGAGCTTAGTTTAGATGGCCTAATAGAATGAGTACCACAAACTGCTACAGGCCCAAAATTATTTTCCAGGCAAGATGCATCTAAAAATTCATATTAATTTGAAAGCTGGTGGAGCTTAGTATAGATGGCCTAATAGAATGAGTACCACACACTGCTACAGGCCCAAAGTTATTTGCAGGCAAGATGCAGCTAATAATTATTATTAATTTGAAAGCTGGTGGAGCTTAGTATAGATGGCCTAATAGAATGAGTACCACAAACTGCTACAGGCCCAAAGTTATTTGCCAGGCAAGATGCAGATAAAAATTATTATTAATTTGAAAGCTGGTGGAGCTTAGTATAGATGACCTAATAGAATGAGTACCACACACTGCTACAGGCTCAAAATTATTGTCCAGGCAAGATGCAGATAAAAATTATTATTAATTTGAAAGCTGGTGGAGCTTAGTATAGATGACCTAATAGAATGAGTACCACACACTGCTACAGGCCCAAAATTATTGTCCAGGCAAGATACAGATAAAAATTAGTATTAATTTGAAAGCCGGTGGAGCTTAGTATAGACGGCCTAATAGAATGTGTACCACACACTGCTACAGGCCCAAAATTAGTTTCCGGCCTAGACGCAGCTAAAAATTATTAGTAATTTGAAAGCTTAAAACAGTTGGTGAGGTGATTTTACCAAATCCTCAAGCTTTTACTCTCCCCAGGATGACACAGGTGTAGAAAAGTCCTTGCGGATCCATGATTTGTTCATCTTTATGAACGTGAGTCTTGTCATGATCCCAGTGCAAGGTTGACCTGCACGCTAGGGGTTAAGGTTTTGATCCCAGTGCAAGCTCTTACCTGCACACCTGGGGCTTATTATTGTGGCCTCTCCTTGGTTCGGGGAGAGCTTCTTATAGCCCTAGGAAGCTCCAATCCCTGTCAGTTATACTTTCGCCCTTGGTCTGCAGAGTGTGTTGACCCCTGAGTGTGTTTGTGCTGTGTTCTGGTTTGCCTGATATTTTTGTTTTGACTCGGTCTGTTCTCTGGATACTGCTTGTTGGATTCTGTTTCTGTACCTTCGCTGTCTGTTTGGTTTTGACCTCTGCCTGTCCCGACTATCCGTTCTGTCTCATCCTTGGTACTATACTGTCTTTTCGTGCTTTGACCTTGGCTTGTTCAGATTTACGTCTCTGTCTGTGCCCCTGGGTAACTTTGTCCCGTAGTTACCTTTCTAGGAGTTTTCCCTCAGCTTCTAGCTCCCTGAGGTGATTCAGGCCCTGAAACCATCTCTCTCCTGCCTTGCTCACCCTGCGTTCCTAGGAGCCTGAAGCTTTCTTCTGCACTCGTCTTCCAGGAGATTGCACTGGTGAGTTCTCTTGCAATCCTCACCGTGATAAGTCTGGCTACATTCTCAGTGGACAGTCGCGTGCGCTTATCTGTCAGCACACCACCAGCAACGCTGAACACACGTTCAGAAAGAACGCTGGCTGCGGGGCATGACAAGATCTCCAAGGCATGAGAAGTGAGCTCCGGCCATTTATCCAGATTGGAAGCCCAAAAAGAGTAAGGGTCCAGTGACACAGTCATGGTTTCGATGTTCAGTTGGAGATACTCCTGTACCATCGTCTCTAGGCGTTGACTATGTGTCTGACTTCTTGTCTCATGTGGCCTTGCAAAGGATGGGCTAAAAAACTGGTGAAAGGATGCCGCAAAATTGCTGTTAACACCAGCAGATACTGTGTTTCTGTTACGGTTTGAGTGCTGAAGACTCGACAGTCCCACGGTTAGTAAGTTAGAACTGTGAGATTCACTACGTGCACCACTGGTGTTTTGTGGAAAAGCACATGTAAGATTCTGCAACAGTCTCTGCTGATACTCCTGCATGCGTGAATCCCTTTCTATGGCAGGAATTATTTCAGCAAATTTACTTTTGTACCGGGGATCTAACAGTGTGGCTACCAGTAGTCAGGATTATTTTGAATTCTGACAATTCGAGGTCATGTTGCAGGTAGTGCAGCAAGAAGCCACTCATGTGTCATGCGCATCCAGGAGCACCAAGTCCCTGTTCTGTTGGTGGCGAGGTACGAATCATGCTTCCTTCCTCTGCCCTCTCCCCAACCTCGCACAACAGAAATGTGATCAAGGTCTCCCTCATCTGATGAGTCTTCCATGCCCATCGCCAGTTCGTCCTCCACTTCTTCCTGGGCTCCTGCACCTTCCTCACTAGTTTGGCTGCTACCATGCGCCCTGTTTAATCCCTCTCCCCCACCCTCCCATGCCAGCCGCCTTGGTGCTGCCGACCGTCTGGACCTTGCAGATGTTAGCCCTTCCGCATACAACTCCTCCTCCTCTACTTCCTCCACCTCCTCTTGTTCCACCACCTGACTCCGAATTCTGTTTAACATCTGCTCCAGCATGTAAATCACCGGAACAGTCATGCTGATAATGGCATCGTCAGCACTAAACATCTTCGTGGCCATTTCAAAACTGTTCAGAAGGGTGCATAGGTCCCTGATCTGAGACCACTCCTCCAGCGTGATTTGCCCCACCTCTGGATCTCGTTGGCCCAGGCTAAATTCAGAACGTATTGCACCAGGGCTTGTCGGTGCTGCCACAGTCGCTGCAAGATGTGCAGTGTTGAATTCCACCGTGTTGGCACATCGCATTTTAGCCGGTGAAGTGGCAGGCCCAACGACTTCTGTAGAGATGTAAGTCGCTGAGCTGCGGGATGCAAGCGGCGGAAGTGAGCACACAGCGAAAGTGCCCTCTGCAGAAGGCCATGTAGTCCGGGATAGTGGGCTAAAAATTGCTGGACAACCAGGTTCAACACGTGAGCCATACAAGGCACGTGTGTGACATTGCCCCGGTGAAGGGCCGCACCCAGGTTTGCGGCATTGTCGCACACGGCCTCCTGGTTGCAGGTCCAGTGGAGACAACCATTCATAAAACTGGTTCTCCAGAGCTGACCACAACTCCTCAGCTGTGTGACTCACATTTCCCAGACATTTCAACATAAAAACCGCCTGATTATGTTGAGCCCTTCTGCCAGCATAGCAAGGAGGTGTGCAGGATCCCTTCTGCGCAGTTAGAAAGCCTGTGACATGACCAGACAGGCTTTGGGTGTAGGTGGAGGACCGAGAGGAGGATGAGGAGGCAGAAGCAGTGGAGGAACTTTGAGATAAAGAGGATTGACGCATAACTCGTGGGGACGGCAAGACTTGGACAGCAGCCCCTTGTCCTGCTGTCACCAAAGTTACCCAGTGCCCAGTCAGCGACATGTAACGCCCTGTCCATGCCTACTCGTCCAAGTGTCTGTGGTGAAATGCACCTGTCACACACTGAGTTTCTCAAAGAAGCGGTGATGTTGTGTGCGACATGCTGGTGGAGCGCAGGCACACCATTCTTTGGAAGTAGTGCCGACTGGGCATCTGGTACTGGGGCACTGCGACGGACATAAGGTCTCAAAAATCCTCTGTGTCCACAAGGCGGAAAGGCAGCATTTCTGCAGCCAAAGCTTGCAGATGGTGAAATTCAACCTCTTAGCTTTCTCATGGCTAGGAGGAATGGTCTTTTACTTGTCCACATCTGAGGGACCGAGGGCTGGCTGTTGTGCTTAGACGGGTTGAGTAGGGTGTCCCCGGACAACTGACGGTCTGTGAGGAAGATGCAGGCGCAAAAGATAGGTTGCCTTGATCCAAGGTGGTGCTCTCGATGTCGGAGAGCGCTCAACACCAGCTGGTGTTTCCACTTCCAAATGAACTGATGACCTGCCAATCAGACTGGCTGTTGCGGGTAAAGAGGTGCCAGGTCTGAGTCTCAAAACAGGTCTGACTGCTGTCCCCTCAGTCACAGAGGATGAAGAAGCCGCGGTCGCGGATGCACAAGATGGGGCAGACAGTGGTTGGCAGGCCCGCTAGGCCGCATTGTAGCACGTGAGCTTGCCACTGCAACTTATGCTTCATATCCATGTGACGGTTCATGCTGAAGTACTCAAACTATGGATTTTTTGTGGTTGAGGATGCAGTTGGTGACGTGCTTCTAGTACTACGTCTCTGTCCAGGAAGGCGCACCCTGACCTCGTCATCACTCGATCTCTCACCTCCTCTGCTGACCTCATCGACTGTCTGACTGTGGGTTGACAGTAAGTGGGATCTGCAACGTCGTCATCATCACCCCGTGTATTCTCACACCCGTCTTCCTCA
>JARQOD010000005.1:350977663-351059382 GCA_033576555.1 Oophaga sylvatica | reverse complement strand
AGCAAACCACAGAAAACGCTGCAGAGCCTTAAGATCCTCTGGCTGATCCCATTCAAGCACTGCTCTCACCTTTTCAGGGTCCATACGGAAACCGGAGGCTGACACCAAGAAACCCAAAAACTGAAGTTCCTGTACGGCGAATACACACTTTTCCAGTTTGGCGTATAGTTTATTGTCTCGCAAGATCTGCAACACCTGTCTCACATGCTCCTGGTGAGACACAAGATCTGGTGAGTAAATTAAAATGTCATCCAAATATACGACCACAAACAGCCCCACCAGATGACGAAAAATGTCATTAACAAAATGTTGGAATACTGCTGGTGCAGTAGTCAGACCAAAAGGCATGACAAGGTTCTCATAATGTCCCTCCGGCGTGTTAAACGCCGTTTTCCACTCATCCCCCTCTTTTATCCTAATCAGATTATACGCCCCCCTGAGATCCAATTTAGAGAACCATTTGGCGCCAACAATTTGATTGAAGAGATCAGGAATCAGAGGGAGTGGATACGGATCACGAACAGTAATCCGATTAAGTTCGCGGAAATCCAAGCAAGGGCGTAGGCCTCCATCTTTTTTCTTCACAAAGAAGAACCCCGCGGCCACTGGGGAAGATGAAGGTCTAATATGCCCTTTGGCCAGACTTTCCGAAATATAATCTTTCATAGCCTGCCTCTCAGGACCAGAAAGGTTATATAACCTAGCTTTAGGTAACTTAGCATCAGGAAGGAGATTAATAGAGCAGTCATACACGCGATGAGGAGGCAACTCCTGACACCCCTCCTCAGAGAAAACATCCCCAAAATCCTCCAAAAAAGGAGGCAATGTACTAGGCACGACCGCACTGATGACTGTGTTCATGCAGTTACTTTTGCAAAACTCCCCCCATTGGCTTATATCTCTGGACTGCCAATTAATCACAGGGTTATGTTTAACCAACCAAGGAAGTCCCAACACAATAGGAGTAGGTAGACCCTCCAACACATAACAAGATAATAGTTCCCTATGTATTGCCCCTACCCGAAGGTCAATGTTATGAACCTCATGAACAAAGCTACCTTGGCCGAGAGGCCTGGCGTCAATGGAGAATATAGGGATCGGTTTGACCAATACACTCAGATGCATACCTTGAGCCTGAGCAAACTGAGCGTCAACCAGATTAGCCCCGGACCCACTATCAAGAAGAACAGAAAATCTCTCCACTCTCGTACCAACCACCACCTCCACTGGTACAAGGAACTGAGAAGAACTAGCGGACGAAATACATACTCCCAGGTTGTCGTCCACCACACAACCTGGGATTAACAGTTTTCCGGCGACTTTTTGCTCAACAAGGCACGGGATGGACATCCCCCAACAAAATGTCCCTCTTTCCCGCAGAAGAAACACCTTCTAGTCCTGCGGCGTACCGCCAATCCCCTCCTACGAAATGATGTCCCTCCCAACTGCATAGGCTCCTCCGAACAGACAAGGGGAACCTCAACATAAGGGACTTTAGTAGTAGGTGGAGTAACAACAGGGGGCGGAGTTACCTCGCACCTCTCCCGGAGCCGTCTATCAGTACGGATAGCTAGGGCCATAGCAGCCTCCAGTGATGGAGGAGAATCATACTGAGCCAAAACGTCCTTTAATTTGTCAGAAAGCCCATGACAAAACTGGCTTCTAAGAGCTGGGTCATTCCACTGAGTATCTGTGGCCCATCTACGGAACTCAGAAGCAAATTCCTCCGCCGGACGATCTCCCTGCTGTATCTTACGTAATTTTGTCTCAGCAAGAGAGACCCGATCTGGGTCATCATATACCAAACCCAGGGCAGTAAAAAATCGATCTACTGACTGTAGAGCCGGGGATCCCGGAGGAAGGGAGAAGGCCCAGGATTGAGGGTCCCCTTGTAGGAGCGAGATAACAATTCCCACTCTCTGCTCTTCACTCCCTGATGATCGAGGCCGAAGCCGAAAATACAATTTACATGCTTCCCTGAAGGTAAAAAATTTGTCTCGCCCACCAGTGAACCTGTCCGGGAGAGCTACTTTAGGTTCAAATCTGGTTTGCTCCGAGGGAGACAAAACTTTGGACTTAATGTCCGTCAGCTCCATGGATAATCCCTGCAACTGCAGAGCCAGCTGGGCTACTGGATCCATGGCAACTGGGAATAATTTTATAGGCCAGTGAAAATGTCACGCGGTCTTATGATATGTGTACGATGTCAGTAAACTATTCTTAAAAGAACAACACTCTATACAACATATAGATTAGCAACATCAGCATGTAAATATAGAATAGATTTACCTGACACGATATCCGTTGAACTCAGGGTTAATCTTGAGGACTTGATACACTGTCACAGGAAAGAGGAGGACCGGGGGTCTAACCTTACCCTAAACTGGGGTCCTAACTAATCCCTCACCTTGGAGGTACTGATAATGGTTCAGAGGTCCAAGTCTCCAGCCTAACCCTGTCTCCTATCAGTCCCTGAACCCTGTAATCAGTCCTAAGAAGGATACTGATTACCACCAAAGGGGTATGGGCTGATCTCTGCTAAATACACAGATTAGACATATAAGACAGACTGGAGAAAACACAGACTTGCATACACACTCAAACACAGAAGGAACATAAATGATCTGGGATATTAAACTCTAAGCAAGGTGAGCTTAAAACAACTAAGGAGCTCTTTAACTTAAGTCTATACAGATACAATCCTATCTGTGGTCTGCATGAAGAATTTCACTGGCAACTCCCAACACAGACAACCAGAGATTTAAAGGAAACCAATCAACAAATAATTAATTGCAGCCGGGAGAAACTGCACCCAGTCCCAGAACTGAGCACAGACAGAATTAACTCCCTAACTGCCAAACACAAAGAAACAGCAACTCAGCTGTGAGAAGTCAGAATGTGCAACCGCGACGATCTTCGTGGCGATGCACACATGACACCGGGGTCTAAGAATGTAAAGGCTGATGCCTTGTCTCGCAGTTTCCCAGGGCCGGGAAAACGGATGACCTGAGTCCTATCCTTCAGGAGGGGGTGGTATTGTCGGCTGTATTTTCTGAGCTTGAGGAGGAGGTGTTAGAGGCTCAGGGGGACGCCCCTGCAGGACCTCCAGGGAGACTGTTTGTCCCAAATCTGTTGAGACAAAAGGTTATTGAGGCACATCATAATTCTGCTCTAGCAGGACATCCAGGGAGTAAGGCTACTTTAGATCTCCTTTCTCGCCGGTTTTGGTGGCCTAATGCTAATAAAGATGTTATAACTTTTGTCGCGTCATGTGGGGTGTGTGCTCGCTCTAAAACCCCTCATACCCGTCCGTCTGGGACCCTTTTACCCTTGAAACTTCCGGAGCGTCCATGGACTCATTTATCTATGGACTTCATTACGGACCTTCCTCCGTCGTCAGGGAATACTGTCATACTGGTGGTTGTTGACAGGTTCAGTAAGATGGCACATTTCGTTGCTCTTCCTGCACTCCCTAATGCTAAAACTCTGGCGCAGGTGTTCATTAGGGAGATCGTTAGACTTCATGGGTTGCCTTCTGATGTGGTGTCAGATAGGGGTCTCAGTTTGTGTCCAAATTTTGGAGGGCATTTTGTTTACGTCGGGGGATGCAATTGTCATTTTCCTCGGCTTTTCATCCGCAGACCAATGGTCAGACAGAGCGTCTGAATCAGAGCTTAGAGACATATCTCCGGTGTTTTGTCTCAGAGAACCAAGAGGACTGGTCTTCTTTCTTGCCTCTGGCAGAGTTCGCTCTTAACAACAGGCGGAGCGAGTCCACTGGTAAGTCCCCGTTTTTTGGGGCATATGGTTTTCATCCTCAGTTTTGTACTTTCAATGGGGGGGGCCCTTCTGGGTTCCTGAGGAGGAGCGTTTCTCGTCGTCACTTGCTTCTGTGTGGAGAGGTGTATTGAATAATCTGAGTGCGATGGGGAACCGTTACAAACGTATGGCTGATAGGAGGAGAGTTTCTGGTCCAGATCTGAATGTGAACGATCTGGTATGGTTGTCTACCAGGAATATAAAACTTAAAGTGCCCTCCTGGAAACTGGGTCCCAGATTCATCGGGCCGTACAGGATCAGTTCCATAATTAATCCTGTGGCATTTCGTCTGGACCTCCCTCCTACGTTTAAAATTCATAATGTGTTCCACAAGTCATTACTTAAAAGGTATGTGGCACCAGTCATACCGTCACCTCTACCTCCTCCTCCTGTGTTGGTCAATGGTAACTTGGAATTTCAAGTATCAAAAATCATTGACTCTCGCCTGAATCGCCGGTCCCTTCAGTACTTGGTGCATTGGAAGGGGTATGGTCCAGAGGAGAGGACGTGGGTCCCTGCGTCTGATGTTAACGCAGATCGTTTGGTTCGGACCTTCCACAGAACTCACCCGGGCAGGCCTGGCCCTGAGGGTCCGGAGGCCCCTCGTAGAAGGGGGGGTACTGTCATGTGTGCATTGCCACGAAGATCGTCGCGGTTGCACATTTTGACTTCTCACAGCTGAGCTTCTGTTTCTTTGTGTTTGGCAGCTAGGGAGTTAATTCTGTCTGTGCTCGGTGCTGGGTGCAGTTTCTCCCGGCTGCAATTGATTATTTGTTGATTGGTTTCCTTTAAATTCCTGGTTGTCTGCTTGGGGAGTTGCCAGTGAAACCTTCATGCAGATCACAGATAGGAATGAATCTGTATAGACTTTAGTTGTGAGCTCCTTAGTTGTTCTAAGCTCAACTTGGTTAGAGTTTATTTCCCAGACCATTTATGTTCCTTTGGTGTTTGAGTGTGTATGCAAGCGAGTGTTATCCTGTCTGTCTTATATGTCTAATCTGTGTATTTAGCTAAGATCAGCCCATATCCCTTTGGTGGTAGTCAGAATCCTTCTTAGGACTGATTACAGGGTTCAGGGTCTGATAGGAGACAGGGTTAGGTTGGTGACTTGGACCTCTGAACCATTATCAGTACCTCCAAGGTGAGGGATTAGTTAGGACCCCAGTTTAGGGTCAGGTTAGATCCCGGTCCACCTCTTTCCTGTTTCAGCTCATCAAGTCCTCAAGATTAACCCTGGGTTCAGCAGATATCGTGTCAGGTAAATCTATTCTATACTTACATGCTGATGTTACTATACTAGTTGTTGTATAGAGTGTTGTTCCTGTATTAATAGTTTACTGACATTGTATACATATCATTAGACAGCGTGACAGCCGGGTACAGATCTTGCGAGTGGCGCTGTACGTGTTCTGCCAACTCCAAGGATTGCAGGAATGAAGTCTGTCCACATTGACTCCTCCTCCTACTCCAGTTCCTCAGAATCATCGCTGCACGAGCCGTCACGGTCTACCTCCACATGGACCCGTGAACGCTTACCTGATGCGACCGATATGAGCACAGCCGTGGCCAAACGTCAACAGGCCGTCCTCAAATTAATTTCAATGGGGAATCGAAGCCACACAGCGCAGGAGGTCTGGAATGCCATCAAGAAGGAGAGCGACGTGTGGTTTTTGCCAGCGAATCTCCAGCCAGGCTTGGTAGTGTGTGACAATGGCCGAAATCTGGTGGCAGCTCTGGGCCTTGGCAACCTCACTCACATACCATGTCTGGCACATGTGCTCAACTTGGTCGTGCAGAGTTTTTGAGGGACTATCCGGATCTTGATGCACTGCTGCACAAGGTCCGCCTAGAGTGCGCTCACTTGCGACGTTCCAGCATGGCCAGATCGCGCATTGCAGCTCTGCAACGCAGATTTCGCCTTCCAGAACATCGCATCATATGTGACGTACCCACCAGGTGGAATTCCACGTTACATATGTTGGAGCGGTTGTGTGAGCAGCAGCCAGCAGTAATGGAGTATCAGCTGCATCAGGCGCAATCAACTCGCAATTTGCGCCGTTCACACTTCACCACTACTGAGTGGGCCTCTATGAAGGACATCTGCCACGTTTTGCATCCGTTTGATGAGTCAACGCGGATGGCGAGTGCAGATTATGCACTAGTCAGCCTGACTGTCCCCCTTATCTGCCTGCTTCAAACAACACTGCAAGCACTAAGGGATGAGGTTTTGGAAGAGGTGGAGGATGAGGAGTCACAAATTCCATCACCTTCTGGACAGTCAGCGCAACGTGGTTCCTCACAAAGGGCTGGGCAGGGCTCACTTTGTGAGGAGGATGAGGAGGAGTCAATGGAGGAGGAAGACATCGCTCCAGAGGGAGGTACACAACGCTCTAGTCAGTATGTAGAGCGAGGGTGGGGTGATGCAGAGCAGGCAGAGATTACGCCTCTTGCAGGGGACAGCGTTTCTTGGCCAGTTGGGAGTCTGCAGCACATGGTTGATTTCATGCTGCAGTGCCTGAGAAACGACCGCCGCATCGCCCACATTCTCACCACGTCTGATTATTGGGTGTACACCCTCCTAGACCCTCGCTACCGGGACAACTTACAAAGCCTCATCACACCGTTGAACCGGGAGCGTAAAATGCGGGAGTACCAAGACACACTGGTGCAATCCATAATGTTCTTCATTCCAGCCGAGAGCACTGCTGCTGGTACTGCTTTACAAAGCAGCTCTGTGCGTCGAGGCAGTGGAGACAGCTCTGCAACAAGAGGGAGCACAAGCAGCGCCTCTGCACAGGGCAAGACCAGTATGTTCCAAATGTTGCGAAGTTTTGTGGCAGCGCCACAAATGTCTACACCATCCGAGACGGCTCCAGTCAGCAGGAGGCAACGTTTCCGTAAGATGGTGACAGACTACATGTCTTTCCCTCTCAGTGTACTCCCAGATGGCTCTTCCCCATTCAAGTTTTGGGTCTCTAAGCTGGATACATGGCCAGAGCTTAGCCAGTATGCATTGGAGGTGCTGGCTTGCCCTGCTGGCAGTGTATTATCGGAGCGCGTCTTTAGTGCTGCAGGTGGTGTACTAACAGACCGTCGCATGCGACTATCCTCCAATAATGTAGACCGGCTTACTTTTCTGAAAATGAACAAGGCATGGATCTCGCCAGAATTTGTCTGTCCGTTTTCAGATTAAATAACTGGTTCGCAACGTTATCCATGTCTCCTGTTATGTTCATCTTTCTACCACCTGAACTCTACTCCCTGGGCTACAACACTGGCAGTTGCTGCTCAGAAGTGTCGTGTCCACAGACCAATACACAAGCTATAGTGTTACTGGGGTTCAGTAATGTCAGCTGTTCCCCTGCTGTGTGAACGGCAAAAAGTCATGCTGCCTCCACCCTGTTGTCTTCTCATCCCTGGGCTTCAACACCGCCAGTTGTTGCTCGGAAGTGTCATTGGCACGGGTACTCACTCCTGCCCAGACTGGTTACAGCACGCCATCTGTTTCCTGTCAGTGTAAACGTCACTTAGCCTCCAATAAGTTGTCCTGTCGTGTTGCGGTCGGGTTAGCCGACTCTATGGTGCTTTGAGTTTAGGTGCTTCCTATGTGTGCTGCGGGATATGCAAATAAAGGCTGTTTCCGTTGTGACAATAGGACAATCACCCAGTGTAGTACTGCGGGATTCGGTAACTGCGGCCGGCTCAACTTAAATTTCCATGGGTACCTTCTGCTACCCGTCCAGGTTCCAGTACCGTCAGCTGGTTCTCCGCAGTGCCTTTGCCCTAGGTGCCTCCATCTCGGTATCCGAGTTCCAGCAACGTCTGCTGGTCCTTGGTAGTGCTTTGGAGCACAGGTACCTCCTGCTTAGTAACCGTGTCCCAGTAACGTCAGCTGGTCCTCGGTTGTGCCATTGGCTCTTTTCCTTCTGCTGCCCCTCCGGGTTCCAGCACAGTCAGCTGGTCCTCGTTACTTGCATTGGCTCTTGTACCTTCTGCTACCCGTCCGGGTTCCAGTACCGTCAACTGGTTCTCCGCAGTGCCTTTGGCCTAGGTGCCTCCATCTCGGTATCCGAGTTCCTGCAATGTCTGCTGGTCCTTGGTAGTGCTTTGGAGCACAGGTACCTCCTGCTTAGTAACCGTGTCCCAGTAACATCAGCTGGTACAAGGTTGTGCTACAAATACAAGATACAGAACAAGAGACACAAGAACAATAAGCAGAAGATCTAAAAGCAGAAGAACATGAAGTATAAGACCAAAATGAAGAGCAAAATATATGCTCTAAATTATAAGCAGAAGAAGACAAAGCAGTGTATGGGGGTGAGTCCGTTCCTCCTCGTGGTGCCCCTGGAAAATGCCTGCTGCTGCTGCAGGCTAAACTGAACACGGACAAATACTGTTGTAATTTAAATCTTTTGTGACAGCAAGAACGGAAGAATGAAAAATTCATACTTTGACAGATTACAAGTACAGGATTCTCTGTCACAAATAAGAATATGATGAAGAAGATGAAGTACAATATGAATTAGAATGATAGTTTAATAAGAAGAATATGAGTAATGTTAACAAAAAGATGAATAGCAAGAAGTTTAAGAAGAAGATAAAGAAGGTGAAGATGAAGAATAATTTGATGAAAAAGATGATGCTGCTGAAGATTATGAAGGAAAAAGTGTGTCAAAAGTTAAAAAGGTGAAGAGCATGGAAGTTGTGAAATATACATATTTGCCAAAATAGAAAAAACGTGAACAACATTGTCAATTTCTTCGTCAATCCGAACATCTTTTAAAAAAAAAAATATTAATGCTATTCCATTTGATTGTGTTAAACATCTATGCCTTTAATGTCTCCTCACCTTCCCCAATACATTCTACATTACTCTTTGTTGTTTTCCTTCATGTACAATTAACCAACAAGGCAAGAATGGGGTTTTTTTAATTCCGATATTTTGTTCCCATAGACTTACATTGGACTTCCGGTATCGGTATCGGGTATCGCCTATATTTTTTGGGTATCGGCGATACCATTCCGATTCCGATACTTTTGGATATCGGAAAGTATCGCTCAACTCTAGTCAAGATTAGATTTCAGAAAGGCAGATTTTAAGGGACTCAGAAAGAGAATTGGAGGGATCCAATGGCAGGATATCCTTAAGGACAAAAATGTCCAGGAAGGATGGGACATCTTGAAAAATGAGATTCTCAAAGCACAATCGTCAACAATTCCAAAAAGAGGGAAGAATGGGAAGCATTTAAGGAAACCAGGATGGATGAACACAGAACTTAAACACATGCTAAAAAGGAAGAAAGAAATGTTTATCAAATGGAAAGAGGGAGGCATATCTAAAGAAGAATATAATGCCATCTGCAGAACCTGCAGGGCACAAATCAGATTATCTAAAGCTGACAATGAATTAAGGCTTGCAAGAGATGTCAAAAGCAACAAAAAAGGATTTTGGGGATACATCAAAAGTAAAAGAAAAGTCAAAGATGCTATAGGATTTTTACAGGATGAAAATGATGAAATGGTAAGAAAGGATGTTGAGAAGGCTGAACTTTTAAATTCCTATTTTGCATCTGTTTTCTCTCAGAAAGGAAATGTAACATCAACTGATCTTCACTGTCCTATTAAAGGAATAGAAGAATCCAGGATATCTATAAACAGAAAGACAGTGAGGAAACACTTAGCTAACCTAAATGAATTCAAGTCTCCAGGCCCAGATGAATTACACCCCAGAATACTGAAGGAGATAGCAGAAGAAATTCTTGAACCACTGTCCATAATCTTTGAAAATTCTTGGAGAACAGGTGAAGTCCCAGAAGACTGGAGAAGAGCAAATGTTGTTCCTATCTTTAAAAAGGGGAAGAAGGTGGACCCAGGGAACTACAGGCCGGTGAGTCTGACTTCTATACCAGGAAAGATCTTTGAACAAATTATTAAAGAACATGTATGTAAGTACCTGCATAAGAATGAAGTGATTAAACAGAGTCAGCATGGGTTTGTAACTAATAAGTCATGTCAGACTAACTTAATTTCCTTCTATGACAGAATCACTGACAGGTTGGATCAGGGAAATGCTGTAGATATAGTATATATTGACTTCAGCAAAGCATTTGACAAAGTATCTCACACAATCCTTATTGAAAAAATGACTAAGTATGGAATGGACAAGGCAACTGTTAGGTGGATTCATAACTGGCTTAGTGATCGGACTCAAAGAGTGGTCGTAAATGGCTGCACATCCAGTTGGAAGAATGTCTCAAGTGGGGTACCACAAGGCTCTGTTTTGGGCCCTGTATTGTTCAACATCTTTATCAATGATTTAGATGAAGGAATTGAGGGTAAACTGATCAAATTTGCTGATGACACAAAGCTAGGAGGGGTAGCTAATACTAGAGAAGAGAGAGAGAGGATTCAAAAAGATATAAATAAACTGGAACAGTGGGCAGCAACTAACAGAATGGTTTTTAACAGGGAAAAATGCCAAGTACTACATCTGGGCAATAAAAATGAAAAAAGCATATACAAAATGGGAGGAATAGGGCTAAGTAACAGCACATGTGAAAAAGACTCGGGTATACTAATTGATCACAGACTGAACATGAGTCAACAGTGTGATGCAGCAGCAAAAAAGGCAAATACAATTCTAGGATGTATCAACAGAAGCATACAGTCTAGATCACGTGAGGTCATTATTACCCTGTACTCCTGTCCAGTTTTGGGCACCACATTTTAAAAAAGACATCAACAAACTGGAGCAAGTTCAGAGAAGAGCCACCAGAATGGTGACCGGTCTGCAAACCATGTCCTATGAGGAACGGTAGCAGGATTTGGGAATGTTTAGCTTGCAAAAAAGAAGACTGAGAGGAGACTTAATAGCTGTCTACAAATATCTCAAGGGCTGTCACATTGTAGAAGGATCATCTTTATTCTCATTTGCACAAGGAAAGACTAGAAGCAATGGGATGAAACTGAATGGGAGGAGACACAGATTAGATATTAGAAAAAACTTTTTGACAGTTAGGGTGATCAAGGAGTGGAACAGGCTGCCACGTGAGGTGGTAAATTCTCCTTCAATGGAAGTCTTCAAACAGAGGCTGGACAGACATCTGTCTGGGATGATATAGAGAATCCTGCTTTGAGCAGGGGTTGGACCAGATGGCCCAGGAGGTCCCTTCCAACTCTACCATTCTATGATTCTATGATTCTATGAATCTGGCAAGAGGATTTATCCGAAAGTCATCATCACCGGCAGGAGCTGGATTCTTCTTTGTGAAGAAGAAGGATGGATCCTTGCGGCCCTGCATCGACTACAGGGGTCTAAATCAGATCACGGTAAAAAACAGGTATCCATTACCTCTTATTTCAGAGCTGTTTGATCGTCTCCGAGGGGCCAAGATCTTCACCAAATTGGATCTCAGAGGGGCCTACAACCTGATCCGAGTCAGAGAGGGAGACGAATGGAAAACAGCCTTCAACACCCGTGACGGCCACTATGAATACCTGGTAATGCCATTTGGCCTAAGGAATGCACCTGCAGTCTTTCAGGAATTTGTTAATGACATTTTCAGGGACCTGCTCTATACTTGTGTCGTGGTCTACCTGGACGATATTTTGATTTTCTCTGCAGACTTGGCGTCACACCGGAGGCAAGTACGCCTGGTCTTACAAAGACTGAGAGAGAACAGGCTATATGCCAAATATGAGAAATGCCTCTTTGAGCAGTCTTCCTTGCCTTTCCTTGGGTACATTGTATCTTCCACATTAAAGATGGACCCGGAGAAGTTGTCTGCTGTTCTCAAGTGGCCTCGTCCATCTGGGCTAAAAGCCATACAACGGTTCCTGGGGTTCACCAACTACTACCGGCAATTCATTCCACACTTTTCCACCCGAGTGGCTCCTCTCACAGCCTTAACCCGGAAAGGTGTAAACTCTAAGGAATGGTCCTCCGAGGCAGAAGAGGCCTTTGTTTCTCTCAAAAAAGCCTTCGCTTCCGCACCCGTTCTCCATCGTCCAAATTCTAATGAGCAATTTTTTCTTGAGGTAGACGCTTCTTCCATAGGTGCAGGAGCAGTTCTCACCCAGAAGTCATCTACTGTCAGTATTCCGGGTTTTCTAGGTAACTTTGTCAATGATTTTGCCCTTTGTTAAAATGGAGTTTGCTGTTTTGTGTGCCCTACTTCCTGTTCGTTTGTTTAAAGCCTGGCTCAGGTGTTGGTTTCACTGCTGGAATATTCTGCTTCCGTTTCCCTGCAACCCAGCTGCTTTGTTCCTCACAGATCTTTTGTGTATTTACCAGGAAAGTGCATAGCCTTATCTTCAGGTGTTTCTCAGCCACAGCAGTTTCTACCCATGGCTCTGGACATTCTCTGCATATGTAAGTTGCACAAAGTACTGTGTTATCACTAAACTGTTGACTTGGGAATTTAACCCTTGGTTCACTCCATCTGATAAGAACTGTGTTTCTGAACTGTTGCTGTTTAACCCTTTGTGCATTACCTCTGGTGAGAGCTGTTGGAACTGTTACTGGAACCTTACTGACATATGAACTTGTTGTTGGACTTCACTGAATTAAGCCACAACTGAGATTAACTTGTTCCTGGACCTCCCTGTGTTTTCTTTATACCTGGATCTGACTTTTCACACACCAGCAGTGTGTAAATCCAGCCACGTTATCTGTGCATCAGACTTACCTTGTGGTCACATTTGTGTGAGGACTCCGTCGTAAGAACTTTACCACCCTCGCTATAGAGGTTCAAAGACTTATATATCCGGATTCATATAACTGGACTTGTGTATATATATATGGACTCATTGCATGTCACTACGGTTGTTTGAATATTGTTTTTGGGTGTTTTGCTGTTTCACAAATACATTATTTGCATTCAAAGAAACCCGTCTCTGATTGTTCATTGCCCCACGCTATCAGAATCCTCGAGTTCCTACAATAGTATTACAGGATATTCCAGCCTAAAAAAGAGGATTCTGCTGGGGCAATGACGGAGACACGGGCAGACAAATTGTTCACCATAGTTAACTCCTTGCAGCAGGAGGTGGCGGCTGCACTCAATCAGATTAGAGACTTGGAGTCTCGGGTTAACCACAATGCACAGGGGTTTGGTCAGGCTCTCCAAGATCTACGTTCTAGGTTAGGAGTCCTGGAGGCCTTACCTACTGAGCCTACCTCATCCACCAGTATGCCCAAATTGCCTCCATTCCGTTTTAATGGTGACCGAAGTCAATTCCGTGGGTTTGTTAATCAATGTATATTATTTTTTGATGTACATGCCTCCTACTACCGGTCTGATAGATCTAAGGTTCTATGTATTATTATGTTGTTGACATCACGTGCACTGGCTTGGGCAAATCCTATGGTTGAAAGTCATGATACCCGTCTAAATAATTTGGACAATTTTCTGGCAGCCATGGCGCAAATGTTCGACGATCCCAACCGCCGTGCTACCGCTGAATCTGCCTTGCTTTCCTTACGCCAGGGGAAACGGTCAGTCATAGAATATGTTACTGAATTTAAAAGGTTAGTGGTGGACACCCAGTGGGAAAACAATGCTTTATTACCAATCTTTAGAAAAGGTTTGTCAAATGCAATCAAGGATGAGCTAGCTCGTTCAGAGTCTCCACAGGAGTTTGAATTGTTTATACAGCACTGTGTACGTATTGATATCCGTTTAACTGAACGCAGACAAGAAAAATGGGCCGCTGTAAATCGCATTACTAATTACTCTCTTCCGTCCAGGGAAACCACAGGCAAAAACCCGCGAGAGGCTGAGGAGGTGCCTATGCAGGTGGACTCACTGCAGAGACGTGAGAATAATGAACGCCGCGAACACCGTCTCCGTGAGCGCTTATGTTTCTATTGTGGTCAATCGGACCATTTCCTCATCAATTGTCCTAAATGTCCTAGGCGACCAAACAAGGTGTTGGCGGTAGTAGGGGATTATGATAACACAGACGCTGAGTCTGAAGTTTCGGAAACCAGTCTACATCTAGATGCGGTTTTTCCCCCAATACTGATGCCGACTTCCCCTAAAGATCAAGGGGAGAAATATTCACATTGTTCTCTTCCTATACAGATTCAGTGGGAGGAACAGTGGATATCAAGTTCTGCCATGATAGACTCTGGAGCAGGTGGGAATTTCATGGATTCTTCTTTTGCAAAGGAACATGGTATAAAGACACAACTAAGAGCTTCACCAATCACTATGGAAACGGTGGATGGTTCCCCATTAGTTTCTGGACCAGTAGATCGGGAGACAGTGCCTCTGGAGTGTAAGATGGAACCAGACCATCAAGAAACACTTTCATTCATGTTAATATCTTCTCCTCATTTTCCTGTAATTTTAGGAATTCCCTGGTTACGGTCACAAAATCCAATCATCAATTGGGAAACCAAGGAGATAACCTTTCTCCCGAAGTGCAGTTCTACCATCAGTCCAACTGTAGCGGCTCCAGTTACCCAGAACTTGGAAGAGGTGATACAGGTACCTACTCTCCCTCTGATATATCAGGAATTCTCAGACATTTGTGATAAAAGGAAGGCAGATCAACTTCCCCCACATAGACCGTATGACTGCCCCATAGAATTGCTTCCTGGAGCAGCGATTCCTTTCGGCCATGTTTACCCGTTGGCGGCTCCGGAATTAAAATCTTTACGAGAGTATATAGATGAGAATTTAGCCAAGGGGTTTATCCGACCATCTTCTTCACCAGCGGGAGCTCCAATATTCTTTGTAAAGAAGAAGGATGGTACTCTAAGACCCTGCATTGACTACCGGGAGTTAAATAAGGTAACCATTCGTAACAGGTACCCGTTGCCCCTAATTCCAGAATTGTTGGAAAGAGTTCGCCAGGCCAAAGTATTTACCAAATTAGATCTTCGTGGGGCATATAATTTACTCCGTATACGGCCCGGAGACGAATGGAAGACAGCTTTTAGATGCCGGTATGGACATTTTGAATATTTGGTGATGCCATTCGGACTCTGTAACGCTCCTGCTGCTTTTCAACATTTAGCCAACGACATTTTCAGGGATTTATTGGACCAATATGTGGTAATTTACCTTGATGACATCTTAATCTTTTCTGACTCCTTACAGGAACATCAGGAACATGTCAAGACCGTACTTAGACGTTTGAGAGATAATCATTTGTACATCAAACTCGAAAAGTGTGAGTTCCATTGTTCTGAAATTCAATTTTTAGGCTATGTTATCTCGCCTCAGGGATTGAATATGGAGTCCAGCAAGATCCAGGCAATCTTGGACTGGCCGGTACCAGGAAACATTAAGGAGGTACAACGATTCATTGGCTTTGCTAACTTTTATAGACGGTTTATCCGAAATTTTTCAGAAATTGTCCGTCCCATCACTCTCCTCACCAAGAAGGGGAAGAAGTTTGAATGGTCTTCGCAAGCTCAGGAAGCCTTTGATCGCCTGAAGGGTTGTTTTACCACGGCTCCAATATTGATACATCCGGATCCTGCACAGCCTTTTATCGTGGAGGTGGACGCGTCTGACTGTGCATTGGGAGCTATCCTCTCACAACGTACCGGAGACAAAGGTTTGCTGCACCCGTGTGCCTTCTTCTCTCGTAGGTTATCTTCTGCAGAACTTAACTATGATGTGGCAGATAAGGAACTTTTGGCAATTATTTCTGCCTTTAAGGAATGGAGACACCATTTGCAGGGGGCAACTCAGCAGGTAGTAGTACTCACGGATCATCGCAATTTGGAATTCCTTAAGTCTGCCAGGTGTCTTTCTCCTCGACAAGCTAGGTGGAGTTTGTTCTTGAACCAGTTTAATTTTATTATTTCGTACCGCCCAGGTTCACGTAATGGGAAAGCTGACGCATTATCCCGAATCCATACCGTGGATTCCGTGCCTGGGACCCCGTCGAAGACCATCTTGTCGGAGGCCAATTTCGTTGGAGTGCTCCGGAACCGGGACTTGTGGCAGGAGATCAAGCTGGCCTATGACGGTGACGTATTTCTTGCAGCTCCACCTGACAATGTGAATCTTGTCCTTCGGAATGGTGTGTGGCTTAGAGATCGATGTATTTATGTCCCAGAGGCTGTAAGACTTCGAGTTCTCAAATTGGTCCACGACTCTAAATTGGCTGGTCATAGGGGGGTACAGAAGACGCAGGAATTGTTAACTCGTTTTTTTTGGTGGCCTACCTGCTTGAAGGATGTGAATGACTATGTCCGCTCTTGTGAAGTTTGTGCCCGGTACAAGGTTCCTCGCGTTTCACCTACTGGTCTTCTTAAACCGCTACCTGTACCGTCTCGCCCTTGGGGGTCTATTTCGATGGACTTTATTGTGGAGTTACCCACCTCTGGTGGTAAAAATACTATTTTGGTGGTAGTAGATCGTTTAACGAAAGCTGCTCATTTCATTCCGTGTGCTGGTCTTCCCTCAGCTACAGAGACAGTAGATCTAGTTATCCAGAACATTTTCCGGCTGCATGGGGTACCAGATGACATCATTTCTGACCGGGGAATACAATTTACCTCTAGATTTTGGAAAGGATTTTGTTCTGCGCTCCACATTAATGTTTGCTTGTCTTCTGCATACCATCCTCAGACCAACGGGCAGACCGAACGGACAAATCAAACCTTGGAGCAATATCTACGCTGTTACGTCAGTCATTTGCAGGACGATTGGCTGAAGCTACTTCCTCTAGCGGAATTTTCGTACAACAACTCCCAAAGCAGTTCCACGAAGGTAACGCCTTTTTTTGCCAACCTGGGTTATCATCCAAGTATTTTGCCTAGGTCTCCGGTTACGATTTCGGTACCAGCGGTTGAAGACAGAGTGACGGCGTTGCAACGTAATCTTGAAGTTTTGAAGGACTCCCTGACCACAGCACAGGAGCGTTACAAGAAGTCGGCCGATAGATTCCGGAAACCAGCACCTATGTATAAGGTAGGAGACTCAGTTTGGTTGTCCACCAAGAATCTAAAATTGGGTGTTCCTTCGCAGAAACTGGGACAGAAATTCATCGGTCCATTCAAGATCACTGGGATTGTGAGCTCTGTTGCCTGTCGGTTGAAGCTACCACGGACTTTAAAGGTACACCCAGTATTTCATGTTTCCTTATTAAAACCAGTCTCTCCTAACACGTTTCAGGGACGTATCGTACCTCCCCCTCCACCAGTGTTGGTTGATGGCGAAGAACAATTCGTGGTACAGGATATTGTTAATTCGAGACTTCATAGAAACCGGCTTCAGTATCTAGTTAGATGGCAAGGTTACTCTCCTGAAAATGATTCTTGGGAACCAGTAAGTAACATCAATGCGCCTCTGAAGATTGCTCAGTTTCATCGGAGATACCCGGACAGGCCTGGTCCAGGACCGTCCGGAGGCCGTCTTTAGGGGGGGAGTAATGTCAGTATTCCGGGTTTTCTAGGTAACTTTGTCAATGATTTTGCCCTTTGTTAAAATGGAGTTTGCTGTTTTGTGTGCCCTACTTCCTGTTCGTTTGTTTAAAGCCTGGCTCAGGTGTTGGTTTCACTGCTGGAATATTCTGCTTCCGTTTCCCTGCAACCCAGCTGCTTTGTTCCTCACAGATCTTTTGTGTATTTACCAGGAAAGTGCATAGCCTTATCTTCAGGTGTTTCTCAGCCACAGCAGTTTCTACCCATGGCTCTGGACATTCTCTGCATATGTAAGTTGCACAAAGTACTGTGTTATCACTAAACTGTTGACTTGGGAATTTAACCCTTGGTTCACTCCATCTGATAAGAACTGTGTTTCTGAACTGTTGCTGTTTAACCCTTTGTGCATTACCTCTGGTGAGAGCTGTTGGAACTGTTACTGGAACCTTACTGACATATGAACTTGTTGTTGGACTTCACTGAATTAAGCCACAACTGAGATTAACTTGTTCCTGGACCTCCCTGTGTTTTCTTTATACCTGGATCTGACTTTTCACACACCAGCAGTGTGTAAATCCAGCCACGTTATCTGTGCATCAGACTTACCTTGTGGTCACATTTGTGTGAGGACTCCGTCGTAAGAACTTTACCACCCTCGCTATAGAGGTTCAAAGACTTATATATCCGGATTCATATAACTGGACTTGTGTATATATATATGGACTCATTGCATGTCACTACGGGTTGTTTGAATATTGTTTTTGGGTGTTTTGCTGTTTCACAAATACATTATTTGCATTCAAAGAAACCCGTCTCTGATTGTTCATTGCCCCACGCTATCAGAATCCTCGAGTTCCTACAATAGTATTACATCTACCGGGCGTATGTTCTCTTGTGTTTTTTTTTCCAAGGTTTTTTCTCCTGCAGAAAGAAACTACTCTGTCGGTGATCGTGAACTGTTGGCTATCAAATTGGCTCTGCAAGAATGGAGACATCTTCTTGAGGGAGCTCATCACCAGGTAGTCATATTCACCGATCATAAAAACCTTGCCTATCTCCAATCTGCTCTAAGGCTGAATCCCCGTCAGGCCCGCTGGGCATTGTTTTTTGCCCGTTTCAATTTTGTACTTCATTTCCGCCCAGCTGATAAGAACATCAAGGCAGACGCACTCTCCAGAGCCTTTTTGCCTCCTGAACTGGAGGAAGAACCTCAGCACATTATTGAACCTTCTAGGTTAGTCTCTGTTGCCTCCACTGATCTTGCCGGCTTCCTCCAGGGAAGACTCTCGTGTCCGCTTCTGATCATAATCGTGTTCTGCGGTGGGGTCATTCTTATAAGTTGGCTGGCCATGCTGGTCAGAAAAAGACTTAGCAACTCATCTCCCGTTACTACTGGTGGCCTACCATGGGCAAGGATATCCAGGAGTTCGTCGCAGCCTGTCCTTCATGTGCCCGTAACAAGACTGATAAACATCTACCAGCCGGCAGGCTTCTGCCTCTTCCGATCCCGTCCGCTCCCTGGCAGCACATCGCGATGGATTTCATCACGGATCTTCCCATTTCTTCTGGCTGCTCAGTGGTATGGGTTGTGGTGGACCGCTTCTCTAAAATGGCCCACTTCGTTCCGCTATCTGGTCTCCCGTCTGCTCTAGAACTGGCCGCTCACTTCATTCAGCACATCTTCCGTCTACATGGATTTCATCTCCACATCGTGTCCGACAGGGGCGTCCAGTTCACCTCTAAGTTCTGGAGAGCACTCTGTAAAATGGTAAAAATTGAACTAGATTTTTCTTCTGCATACCATCCCCAGTCCAATGGGCAGGTGGAGAGCATCAATCAAATCCTGGCTGGATACCTGCGTCACTTCATCAAGGCTCATCATAACGACTGGGTAGAATTACTGCCCTGGGCGGAATTCTCCTAAAACAACCAAGTAAGTGAATCTTCTGGAAAATCTCCCTTTCAGATTGTGTTTGGACTCGAACCCGGAATTCCTCTTCCTATTTCTGGATCATCTGATGTTCCGGCAGTCGATACCTTGTCTAAAGATTTCTCGAACATTTGGAGAGATACCAGGTCTGCTTTGGAGAAAGCCTCTTAACGTATGAAAAGGCATGCGGACAAAAGACGTTTGGAGGCTCCTATCTTTCGTCACGGAGACAAGGTATGGCTCTCCTCCAAGTACATCCGTTTGAAGTTACCATCGTACAAATTGGGTCCCCGTTTCATTGGTCCCTTTGAAGTCTTGAGACAAATCAACCCGTTCTCTTACAAACTGAAATTGCCTAATTCTCTATGTGTGCCTAACTCCTTTCATGTTTCCCTCCTCAAACCAGTAGTGTTGAGCTCCTTCTTTAAGGACCCGGGTACCACTCCAGATCCGGTTTCTGAGGATGATGTTTTTGAGGTAAAACATATCTTGGCCTCTAAGAAAGTAAGAGGTAGGATCTATTACCTGGTGGACTGGAAGGGTTTTGGTCCTGAGGAGAGGTCTTGGGAGCCTAAAGAGAACATCCAGGCTCCTCTTCTTCTTAAAAGATTTCACGCAGGCTAGAAAAAGAGGGGGTAAAGAGGGGGATACTGTTACACTCGGTCCCCGTGCTGGCTCTGCACTCTCTCCTGGTCTTTTACCTCCTGCTCCTCTAGCTATCCCTCTGCAGCAGTCTGTGCGCAGGCTGAAGTCTCCTGCTCCATCTGCTCCTCAGCGTCCTGCGTCCTCCTCCAGTTCCTGGCACGCTGCCAGCAGACCTCCAGGAAGATTGCTTAGGACGCGAGGCCGCGCTCACCGTCTCTCTTAAAGGGGCAGCGTGCATTTTTTGAAATAGTCAATTAACCAATAGCAGCGCACTCAGTACTATATCTGGTCACTCCACCATAGGGGAGTGCCGGAGCAACGTGTTCTATCATTGCTACATCCGTTTCTGTCCCTGATCTGTCTGCGCTGCGTCTGCAGTCTCTGTGCTTCGCTCATTCTGTTTGACTTCACAGATCATTGGTAACCCGTATCCGGCTAACTTGGTCAATCTCGGTTATTACTGGCGCAAGTGTCATCCCGTTCCGCCATCAGCCATCCGTATCCGTGGACTGTGACAAGGTCACTGGAGCCAGCCTGCTACCATCCACTATGGACCAGGACCTTCCTCATCTCCATCAAACCCTCCACGGTTTCTGTTATATACCCGTTACCCTTTTGGTCCCTCTGGGACAGCTGCCACGTGTCCGGGGTCTAACTGGAGGTAGCACTTGTGTCCTCTGGGTATTCCATTCTGGTCCTGTTCGAGGGGCCTTACTACGGGTACCCGGGGCTCACTAGTCACGCCCCCTTCGGAGCCCCACGGACCGCGGTCTCGAGGTTCCACATTAAAAAATAAAGACGGATGTGAACTTCACCATCTCTGCCTCCGCTTCCATTCGTTACACCTGTATTAATTGCATCTGTTTGAACTCCTTACCTATATAAAAGATACCTGTACACATACTCAAACAACCTGTCATGGGTATGTCAGATGCTACAGTTGCTTTGCATCTGGCTGAAGAAGGTCTCTGCGATTGGTATTGCAGACGCCTTCTTAATCCTTTGACTTTTGGATCCAGTGGCAACCTCTCTCCAGCTCTAATTGACACACCTGGACCTGGGTGTTTGCAGACTCTCAGTCTGCTTAAGGGAGTAGCCGGTGATATTTCCATTTTGCCCTTGTGAAGGATTGGAGCTATAGCAGTCAGCTTACTTTCTCTCTGATGCTGATGCTGTTGGAGGATATAGAAATAAACAATAATAATAATAATAATGTTTGGTGTTATCTCTCTGGAGTCTGCTCAACCTATGTTGCTTCCCCTGTTATGATTTGGTAGCTGAGGAGGACAGGAGCAAAAAACAGCCAAGGCAGCCGAACACCCAGAGAGGTTGGGAACTAATGGGTTGCAGATCCCTAAGCTAACCGCACAGCTAGAAGCAGCCGTGGGACGTACCTACGGTGACCTAGATGCCTCGGCACAGCTGGAGAGATTAGCTACACCTGAAGATAGAAACAGGAAAGCTAACTGCCTCTGGAGTAGAGCCCCAAAGGAATAGGTAGCCCCCAAACATATAATGGTGGTTAGACAAGAAGAAACACAAACGCAGGCAGAAAATAGAGTGAGCAAACGCTGGGGCCAAATATGCCTACATAGTACAGGACAGGACAGAATACTATCTGCAACCCAGCAAAACCCTAGAAAAATTCCAACACTTCTGATTTCAAAAAATGCTGAGAATACACGATCTCACCACCCGCTAAATCAGATCTCTGGTGTGACCAAGCGGCTAACCTGCAGCCACTCAAATAGCAGGGACAGAGCAATGGAACAAATAAACAGTGGCTACTGAAAAACAGAGAGTAGCACAGGCCCCTGGAGGGGAACCCAGCTAACCTCCCACAAAAGTGCAGGGAAAAAATGGAAATAGGAAACACGATAGAAACAAGCAGGAAATAACTTATCTGAAAGTAGTAGACGAAGGCAAGAGACAAGCTGACTTCCAAATGAACCAGGAAACAACAATTGATCACCGGCGAGGATCATGGGAAGGCAGCTCACTTATATCAGTCCAGTCCGTCTCTCCTGATTGCCAGTCATCGCTCGCAGGTGATGGACTTCTATTATTCAACACTGGTTCAATACCCTCAGCAACCACCAGAGGGAGCCCCAACTCAGAAGTCATTTTTAACATGCTCACAACATTCCCCCTTGCTTGTCTCCCTTCTTGTCTTTAGTGTACCGTGGGGACTGACCGGTGCTTATCCCCACCCACCCCTATTCAGGGCCTAGATCTAGGGATATAGAGGGCTTAGGTTCCTGCTCAGCTATTGATGTGGAACCAATATAGGGACAGTAGAGGAGGCAGGGTGCTATTAGATCTGCCTAGGGGTCTCCACTCCCCCTTTCCCTAGCGTTTGGGCTTCCTTCCGTCTTTCCCCTCATGTTGCACTTAGTCTCACATACTGTGAGTGACATTTTCACCGGCCATGCATAGTTAGGAAAAAAAACCTGATGCGTAGATTTATTTGTGTGTCTTTTTTTTCCTTGGGTGTGTTTTTTTTTCTTTTCTCCTTTGTTATGGATCCGGTTGCAGGGCAGACAGAGCAGCTACGCTGTCTGTTTCTGGAGGTAAATGACCTACGCTATAAAGTTTGGCAGCAGCAACAGCGGCTGCAGGTTGCTGATGTTGGGGTCTCTGCAGTTAGGCCGGTACAGCTGGAAGCCAAGGTTGCCCTCCCGGAAAGTTTTTCTGGAGGTAGAGACAAGTTCGTTGTGTTCAAGGTAGCTTGCAAACTGTATTTTAAACTTCATTCTCACTCCTCCGGAAATGAGGAGCAACGAGATGGTATTGTGATCTCTCTGCTGCAAGGAAATCCTCAATCCTGAGCTTTCTCTTTGCCACAGGATTCAGTTTGTCTCCAGTCTGTGGAGAGACTTTTTTGGGCTTCAGCCTTTATCTATGATGACTATGACCGAGTCTCCTTGGCTGGGTCCAGATTGTGTTGCCTTCAGCAGGGGAATCGGTCAGTGGATACGTATAGCTCCAAATTTCGCAGATGGGCAACTGACACAAAATGGAATGACCCAGCTCTCAGAAGCCAATTTCTTCAGGGCCTAACTGAAAGGTTGAAGGATGCTTTGGCAGTGTATGAAACCCCTGAGTCCTTGGAGGCTGCTATGTCATTGGCTATACATGTTGATAGATGCCTTCGGGATAGGTGCCTTCAGCTGGAGCCTCTTTTTCAGGGTATTGCCCCTTTGCCAGGGGAGCGGTCTGGTGGTGTACCATTTCTGGGGAAGGTGGAGGAACCCATGCAGTTAGGGTGTGTCTCTGCATCGTACATTTCCCTGGAGATTTGCAAAAAGAAGGGAGTGTTTTTTTGTAGAAAAGGGGACATTTTATTGAGGATTGTCCTTTGATGCCTAAGCAAAAGGAGACTCGTTTAACACTTGGTAGTCTGGAGATGAGTATGCAAGGAGTGCATTTATCGTCAACCTGCAGTTCCCGGTTTGTCCTGAAAGCAGAGGTGGTGCTGGAGAGCAAAACCGAGGAGATTTCTGTGTTTGTTGACAGTAGAGCTGGAGTCAGTATGATCGATGCTGAGTTTGCTAGATGGGCTGGCTTGCTGTACTTTAGTTAAGCCCATTCCCATCTTCGCCATCGACTCAGCGCCACTTGCACAGAAAGCTCTGACTCAGATTGTCCATAATGTAAGACTGAGGGTGGGGTTGGTTTATTGTGACATAATTCCTTGCTATGTCCTGGATGGTCTTCCCACACCAATTGTATTGAGTCTTCCCTGGCTGGTGAAACATAATCCGTTGGTGGATTGGCAGTAATTGTTAAGTGGGGAGATTACTGCCATGAGAACTGTTTAATTATTTCTCTTTCTACAGTCTCTACAGTAATCTTAGCTGCATTTTTGTATGGTTTTGAGGACGTTTTTTCTGAGAGGGGGTGTCAGGATTTGCCTCCTCACAGTATATATATGACTGTCCAATTAACCTGACCCCCGGAGCTAAACTTCCAAAGTCCAGACTGTATAATCTATCTGGCCCTGAGAGACATGCCATGAAGGATTTCATTGGAGAATGTATGGAGAAGGGACATATCCGACCCTCATTTTCGACTATGGCAGCAGAGTTTTTCTTTGTGAAGAAAATAGATGGCAGTCTATGTGCCTGTTTAGATTTCCGGGAATTAAATCAGATTACCATCTGATATCCATACCCACTTCCTCTGATTCCAGATCTATTCAGCCAGGTTGTGGGAGCTAAAGTGTTCTCAAAGTTGGACTTAAGGAAGGCCTAGAATCTGGTTAGAATCAGAGAAGGGGATGAATGGAAAACTGAGTTCAATACCCCTGAGGGTCATTTCAAGAGCCTGGTCATGACTTTCGGCCTGACCAATGCACCTGCGGTTTTCCATCATTTGGTGGACAGGTTTGAGGTAGTCTATCTGGATGATATTTTGGTTTACTCACTGGATTTTGAGACATATCGAGGGCATGTTAAACAGGTGTTGCAAATAAAAAAGGGATAAACTATATGCCAAACTAGAAAAATGTGTTTTCGCCATCCAGAAGGTACAGTTTTTGGGGTACCTGTTGTCATCTTCGGATTTTCGGATGGATCCGGAGAAGGTCCATGCTGTCTGTGATTGGAACCATCCCGAGAACCTGAAGGCTTTACAAAGGTTTCTGGGATTTACTAATTTCTACCAGAAATTCATCCAAAATTATTCTGTAGTTGTGAAACCCCTTACTGACATGACAAGGAAGGGGTCTGATTTTTCCAAACGGTTAGATGCCGCCCTGCAGGTTTTTTCTCCCAAAAAGCTGTTTTGCCATGGCCCCTATATGCAGTCAACCCGACGTTTCCCAACCCTTTGTTCTGGAGGTTGATGCTTCAGAGGTGGGGAGTTGGGGCTGTGTTGTCTCAGGGTCCGTCCCCATGTAAACGGCGTTCATGCGCTTTGTTTTCTAAGGGTGAGTTTCCACGGTCAGGAAACGCTGCGTGTTTGGCGCTGTGCGCTGGCGCAGCGCCAAACATGCAGCGTCCAGATGTTACAGCATAGTGGAGGGGATTTAAAGAAATCCCGTCTCCACTATACGTAACAATACGCAGGTGGCAGACCTGCGTAAACGGACATGCGGCGCGTCTTTTCAGACCGCAGCATGTCCTAGCGTATTGCGGCGACGCTGCGTCGCCGCAACCGAATTTAACACAGGGCTATGTAGCCCTGCGTTCTTTCCGGAGGTGTTCCGGAGGTGTCCTGAACACCTCCAGAAAGAACACGCGTCAGAAAGGGGGCGGGGCTTAGACGGAGCGGAATTTCCGCTCCGTCAATAGCGCTGTGTTTCCTGATAGTGGAAACACAGCCTCCGAAGTTGTCTTCGGCTGAGAGAAATTATGACATGGGCAATAGGGAACTTTTGTAGATTAAACTGGCATTTGAACAATGGCGACATTGGTTGAAGGGGCATTTCCATCCCATTACTGTAATTACTGACTATAAGAACCTCTCATATCTTCAATCAGCTAAGCGTCTCAAACCTAGGCAAGTTAGATGGTCGGTCACTGTTTTTCACTAGGTTCAATTTTGTTGTCACTTTCCGTCCAGGGGTCAAAAATGTCAAGGCTGATACTTTGTCCCGAAGCTTCCCTGGTGGTGTGGTGGTGGTGACCATGAGAACCCTGCCCCGATTTTGCAGAAGGGGGTAGTCATTTCTGCATTGTACCTTGAGCTGGAGGGTGAGAGGTTGGAGGCCCAGGGATGTCCAGGCCTCCTGCCCTTAAGGAAGGTTATTTGTACCATCTAATCTGTGCTGCAAAGTAATTAAGGAACACCACAACTCTGTGCTTGCTTGTCATCCAGGTGGTAAGGCACGTATCTGTTTGTAGTATCTGCACGCGTTCTAAAGTATCGCATACCTGTCCGTCTGGTACCCTTCTTCTGCTACCTATTCCTAGCAGGCCATGGATGCAGTTGTCCATGGATTTTATTACTTACCTACTGGTATCTGCAGTTAAGACTGTGGTTTTGGTGGTTGTAGATAGGTTCAGTAAGATGGTTCATTTCGTCGCATTCCCAGCACTTCCAAATGCCAAGACTCTTGCTCAGGTGTTTATAAAGGATATCGTGAAGCTTCATGGGGTTCCCTCTGATGTGGTGTCAGATCGGGGGACCCAATTTGTTTCCACTTTCTAGAGGGCTTTCTGTTCTCGACTGGGGGTACAGCTGTCCTTTTTCTCTGCCTTGCATCCCCAGTTGAATGGACAGACCGAGTGTGTTAAACAGAATTTGGAGACTTACCTCAGGTGTTTTGTCTCTGAGAACCAGGAGGATTGGGCATCCTACTTACCGCTGGCAGCATTTGCTATTAATAATCGTCAGGAGTCTACTGGCAGGACAACGTTCTTTGGTGCGGACGGTTACCATCCACAGTTTGGCACTTTTAGCAAGGGAAAGGCTTTGGAAGTTCCTGAGGAGGAACGTTTTGCTTCGTCACTCTCTTTGGGGTGGCTGGGGGTTCTGAGTAAATTGAAGATCATGGGAGACAGGTACAAATATATGGCTGACATAAAACGCTTGCCAGGTCCGGACCTGAATGTGAATGACCTTGTGTGGTTGTCTACCAGGAATATCAAGTTGAGGGTTCCTTCATGGAAGTTGGATGCTAGATTTATTGGCCCCTATTAAATAACTGCTGTCATTAACCCAGCAGCATTTCGTCTTGAGCTACCCCAGGCCCTTAAGATCCACAATGTCTTTCACAGGTCCTCTGCTCAAGAAATATGTGGAACCTTTTAAGTCCTCACCCCTTCTGTCTCCCCCAATAATTGTTGATGGTAATCTAGAGTTTCAGATTTCGAGAATTATAGATTCTTGTCTCCAAATATCGTTCCCTATAATACTTAGTGCAATTGAAGGGTTATGACCCAGAGGAAGGGATGTGGGTTTCAGCATCAGAGGTGAATTCCCCTAGGCTGGTTCGCTCATTCCACATCTGGCTGCAGAAAGTCTCTGCGTTTGGCATTGCACACGCCTTCTTAATTCTTCTGACTTTTGGACTCAGTGGCAAACTCCCTCCGGCTCTAATTTACCTGGTCCTGGGTGTTTGTAGACTCTCAGTCTGCTTCAGGGAGTCACCGTTGATATTCACATTTTCCTCTTGTGAAGGCTTGGAGCTATAGCAGTCAGCTTACTTCCTCTCTGGTGCTGTTGGAGGACATTTGGTGTTATCTCTCTGGAGTCTGCTCAACCTATGTTGCTTCCCCCATGTTTGTCTCCCTTCTTGTCTTTAGTGTACAGTGGGGACTGACCAGTCCTCATCCCCTTCCCTATTAAGGGTATAGTTCTAGGGATAAATAGGGCTTAGGTTCCTGCTCGGCGATTGGTGTGGAACCAATATAGGGACAGAAGGGGAAGCAGGGAGCTATTAGATCTGCCTAGGGGTCTCCACTCCCCCTTTCCCTAGCATTTGGGCTTCCTTCCCCTCTTCCCCTTGTATTGCACTTAGTCTTCCCACATTGTGCGTGACATTATCACACTCCAACATCTCCACCATGGCCAAGAACAAAAAGCTGTCTAAGGACACCAAGAACAAAATTGTAGATCTGCACAAGGCTGGGATGGGCTACAGGACAATAGGCAAGCAGCTTGGTGAGAAGGCTAAAACTGTTGGCACAATTATTAGAAAATGGAAGAAACACAAGATGACTTGATCTGGGGCTCCATGCAAGATCTCGCCTCGTGGGGTAAGGATAATTCTGTGAAGGGTCAGGAATCAGCCCAGAACTACATGGGAGGACTTGGTCAATGACCTGAAGAAAGCTGGGATCACAGTTTTCCAGGTCTCCTTGCTCACGCAAGCATATGTCCAGGCCCGTTTGAAATTCGCCAATGACCATCTGGATGATCCAAATGATGCATGGGAGAAGGTCATGTGGTTAGATGAGACCAAAATAGAACTTTTTGGTATCAACTCCAATTGCCGTGTTTGGAGGAAAAAGAAGGACGAGTACAATCCCAAGAACACGTTCCAACCGTAAAGCATGGTGAGGGAAACATCATACTTTGGAGGTGGTTTTCTGCAAAAGGAACATGATGACAGTTTTGAAAGGAGGATGGATGGGGTCATGTATCATGAGATTTTGGCCAACAACCTCCTTCCCTCAGTAAGAGCTTTGAAGATGGGTCGTGGCTGGATTTTCCAACATGATTTGGACTCGAAACACACAGCCAGTGCATTTCAAGGTCCTTTTCCAATAAAAAATCTTTGGAGGGAGCTGAAACTCAATGTTGCCCAGGGACAACCCCAAAACCTGAAAAATCAGGAGAATTGTATGGACAAGTGAGCGAAAATCCCTGCTGCAGTGTGTGCAAACTTCATCAAGAACTACAGGAAATGACTGACCTCTGTAAGTCTGTAATTGCAAAAAAAGGTTTCTGTACCAAATATTATGTTTTTCTATTGTATCAAATACTTATTTCATGTACTAAAATGCAAATTAATTATGTAAAAATTAGACAAAGTGATTTTCTGTTTTTCATTTTTAGTTTCTGTCTCTCACAGTTGAAGTGTACCTACAATAAAAATTACAGACTTCTCCATTCTTTGTAGGTGGGAAAACTTGCAAAATCAGCAGTCTATCAAATACTTATTTTACTCACCATGTATCTTTCTACTGTAGTGCCAAGTACTTTTATATACTTATCTAGCTACATATTGTAGAAAGAAGCTGTGGGGAAAAGCGCACAAAATTGGGTGATTCCATTTTATTTAAGGAGGAGAGAAAAAAGTAAAAAGGTGTTGCTCACCTAGGGGATTGCATGGTGCCTCTGTTTGGAATTCCACCTCTTGCTGCCTGGTGGCTGGTGGAAACCCTCTGGTAAAAATTATCCATATAGGGAATAAAAGGACTTTGAAGATAGACTACGACGATGGGAAAGATTATCTTGCTGAAGGTTCAATGAAGGTTTTACCAGCACCTTTTTCAAGTCATAAAAAACCAATAGTATGTACCTACATAAGCATAAGCTACAAATATATGTGTGATGCAACTATGAACCCTAAAACCTCTCTTCTGTTTTAGATATTGCAGTGAATATAAGATAAAAGTCTATACACATGTGCCCGTAATGCTTCTGTTGAAAATATTCTTGTTTGTTCTTTACTGTATGCCTATTTTCTTCAGTAACCCTTTGTTTCACTTTTTTCATAGTTATTTGACACATTTATTGCGTAACTACAGTTGTAAAAAACTAAAGGTTTATATATACATAGACACTAATACGCCACAAGACCAAGTTTTAAATATAGTCAGTAGAGTCATGAATATAGTCACATCACCCAAACTCTAGTTTCTAGTTGCTCCTGGTCCACAGCTTAAATATCATTTAGACTGGATTCTTACTCGCAGGCCTTGGTTCAGTTTAAGCTAAACACAAAAATGTATACAAACAATTGAAGTACAAGTCCTTCCTTAACATATTTAGTCCAACTTGGATCAACTTCTAATTTTGGGTAATAAAAAATTATAGACCAAAAACTGCATCAAAACCTTAATGTGTAGATCTACCCTAACAGACATCAAGTTCCTCACTCACAAAATATTATTGTTCATTCATGCACTTGCATAATACTCCTGGATATTATTGATTCTTGCCTTGATAATCAATATGGCCTCTCATGATTCGCTACTCAATGGCTAATTATTCGTGAAATATTATTTTTCAAGAATGATACCACAATGAATTATCTTATTGTATTAGCAATAATGTTTAAAGAACTTATTTTACGCTGAGATTTGTGTAGGTGACAAGGATGTTCAAACCAACAAGTCACTCACTGGAGATGCTGCTCAGGAAACTACATTTCACAATTGTTAAAGTAAATCTACACAAGGTACTTTCCAATGAGCTAAGGGAATTTCTGGTGATAGGTTATTATTACGTTAGACAAGCCAGGATTTATAACTTTGTGATTATACGAAATTTCAGAACTAGGAGGATGATGTTCGAGACTAAACCATGGTGAAAACAGTGCCTATTATTATAATACCGCAATCATGTTTCATCACTTCATCGGGCCACTGCCTTTAGCAACTCAATGCATGCAATTCCCAAAACAATAGCCTCCTTGACCATCCTGGATTGGTGAAATGCATAAGAAGAAAGAGTGACAAGTAATGTATGTGGAAAGTACTGCAGAGCAGTAATCGCGACCTAGCTGCTGTCCAGTCACACTGGCACTTTACAGGAAAATTGTGTGGGTCCTGGCTGGGTGTTGATGTTGGTCTTGTGTGGGCCTTGTGCCCCTGCAGGCTGCCTTTAGCTGATGGTATTGGTTGGCCAGGATCACAACTTCCACGGATCAATGAAGGAGACTTCTGTGCAAACATGGGAATTTTACTAAACTTAATATGGGTTCTGTACAAGGAATAGTGAGTACAGTCTTAAGCACGTTTCATTCACAGCAAGAAGCCTTTTCAGACATTGTTTCCTTCTACTGTAGTCTACTCCATGGCTGGTATCACACACTGTTTCACCCTACTTTGTCCCAGACTAGCTTGTTGCCACAGTACAGCTCAGAGAGTCTCTCTGCACCCGCTTATGGGCTCTACGTTCTATCACTATGGATCCACAGCTCGAGACCCTCACTAGTCCTACAATCTAAGTACTCTTTTGGTCCTTACCTTCAGCGTTTAGCAAGCTCAGGGTTTCTTGTGACACCTAGTCCTATCCAAGGATCCCTTTAAGGTGGACAGCCACTCTGTCTCTTCTGTCAGTTCCTGTCTCCTTCTAGCTATGGATCACCCTTTGGCAGCACTGCACACTTGTTGCTCTCCAACTTCTCACTGCCTTTATTTAGGAATTAGGAAGGAGGGAGGACTGGGAGCTACAAACATGACAGTTGAAAATTCTCTAGGGGTAATAGAAATCACTCCAGAGGGTGCCGATTCAGCTGGTGAACAGAGCCACAGTAGGAAAGACGTGGTGTTATACCAGAATGGATGTACCTGATTAAATCCCTTTTCCATATTCAGTAAGGCTAGGTTCATATTGCGTTAGGGGCATCCGTTTAACAGATCCGTTAAATGGATGCGCTAACGCTGATGTCATTTTTTACATCTTTTTAACCCCTAGTGCTAACATTTGCGCTAACGCATGGTAGCGTTTTGTTACCATGCGTTAGCCATACAGGTCTATTCACAGCGAACGCGTCCGTTCGCTGTGCGTTAGACCTTACGCACCCTAAAACGCTGTAAACCGCGTTCGAGGGTGTATCACAAAGCAACGCATCATCACTAATGCATGCCGAAATTGGCATGCGTTAGGATGCATTACTATAATGGCGGCCAATGGGTGCGTTAACGCATCCGTTAAATAGCGTTAGTGCCGCTATGTAATGGATGCGTTAAACTCAGGGCCATAATGCGATGTTAATCCAGCATAAGTAATCTGCCTTCCCTGGCAATAGCCCTTCCCACTGTGGGCTTTTCCAAAACATAAATTTATCATAACTCTCCATGTCTCTGACAGCTACATGTGGCTAAGCCTATTACACTTATAATGCTTATCCTACACTATAACATCCTGTGCTGGTGCATTGCTTATATTACTACATACATTACATAGACAAACATCTTACACTTCACATGACAATATGTACACAAGACGCAGGACATTATTCAGATTACACATCACATTTTACACAGCACTGATGTCATCAAGGAGAGCAGGGCTATATGTCAATCTCCTTACATATGTAGGGATCATGAAGAGGGACTAGGTTCCTCTGTTGGTGCTGGGTCACCTTTATTAAGGCGCGGAATCAATTTATTATGATGGTAAGGAATTGCAAAGTGATAGAGTATGGTTTGAGTATGAATACCCCTGGACCAGGTCAGAAGTCAACTAACTTCACTACTCATTCTCATATCATGGAGAGAGCATCAAGCATGAGATTTTTATATATACAGTTTATTTTGTTTTGTTTGGCACAAATTGACTTTGTACATTAGTCAATAAATGAGTTTATTACCATTTTGTTACTATTTAAATAAGAAAAGTTATGATTTCACACAGTCCTTGACATGTGTTAACAATATTTTATATAAAGTATCACATTAAAAATGTTTTGCCCATCAGAATAAATGAAATTGCTTTATAAACTTTTTTTGCTATCATTGCGTATGCAGAGCAAATCTTGGAATGGAGGATAATTAAAATAAATGGAGGATACATAAATAAATGTATTTATTGGATTAATATTTTACCTTTATTTTCTTTATTTTGTTATTTTTTAAAAGTATTTTTATAATTTTTATTAACTTTATTTTACTTTTTTACACTGTCCCAGGCTGGAACATGAACTGCATAATGACAGATCGCTGATTTAATACTCTGCAATGCTTCTGCACTGCCGAGCATTAGGGCAGTGTCTGTGTGTGGCCCAGCTGCGCTTGGTACACATGTTCCCTGGAGTATGCACAGAAAGGTAATTACGAAAACCTGATATTCATTCACACTCACACTTCCCTATAGTTCCACCAGAGGGAGCCCTTTAGATTCAGGTATGAAGGGGTGTGGAGAAACGTAGCAGTAGGCATTCTAGCCAGACAGCCATGCTAGTTGTTGGTTGTACCTCAGACAGTGGAGTTCTCCTCAGAGCATCGGAGTGATGGCTTTTTCTAGTCAGAGCTTGGTCTGAGCTGTGCGAGTTCAGACGTGTGGTGATTCCTGTCAGATGAGACAGAGGAAAGAAGACAAACTGTTATCTCAGAACAGTCTGACTGTTAGTTCCAATGAATGTGGAAAGTGACTCTCGGAGCGAGCGTGAATTCAGTCTGACGGAAGGTCCTGAGAGCTGCTCTGGACAGAGTCTATGAAGGAAAAGAAGGAAGGGGACTACAGTTATCATAACATCGAGTTGACTGAGAAACGGTCAGTGAGCTGTGGAAGGAAGGAAGCTGATGACTTGACTACACATACTGTTACCCGTGCTTATGTTAAGGGTGAGAGTAGGGCGACGGGCGAGTGGTGACAAAAGGGAAAGAGTGACCGAGGTGATATAGCAACGTTAGCTGCCTCCACTCTGCACAACCGGACACCGGGTCCGAAGCTTGCTAGAACCTTCACGGCTAGTGGGAGAAAACCGGAATCCCTGCTGGACTTCAGGTCGCAGAGGGGCCCTATTGTGCTGATACGTAACCGGGGTCAGGGAGAACAGGAGTCGGGCCTGATCAGCTATAGACTTAGTTCTTGCCAAAAGAAGGCTCCACCACAATGTCGGCCAGGTGTAGCTGTTACACACAGAGTTGAACTTAGCTTTATGCAGGTTGGAAACTCACACATTAAGAAGTAAGGAGGCCTTAAACCTACTCAGTGATTACCTGGATGTGCATCCTCCACCCTGAGCAGCTTCCCGGGACATACCTGCAAATACCACCAGTAAAGGTATGGAAAGAGACTGACTTGTGTGTGTTTGCCTTATTGCTTGCACCCTGCACCGCCATATACCCTGAGGGATCCAGTCTCGCCTGTGGGAGACTTAACACCTGGCTGCCCAACAACAACCCCTCAGAGGATTCACCTTGCAGCGCTGGTCACCCTGATCAGAAACCACAGGTGGCATCACGAACAATTACTACAATCCCCTGTAAATATCCCCCTTTGAATGAGCGCCCAGGGCAACGGACCGAGCTGCGCTACCCGTGACCTATTCCCCATTGAAGTTAACAGGTTCGGTGCCGAGTACCCCATAGGCCCTGGTACCGTGTGCGGCTCATCTGACATGCAGGGGGAGGAGATGTGTCAGCTGGTGCTCTCAGCATGAGCAGACAGGTCACAGTCCTTGTTTGACCCCGCAGCCATCTTGGGGCCCGGAGTCACCATGGAGACCATGAACACAACGAGATCGCATCACATTTTGCCAATGGGAACACAGAGGGAGCTCACTCCATTTGCGATGCCCCGGAATATCACTCTCACTATTAACAGCAGCATCACAGGGATTAAACGCCCGCGATCGGAGCTAGCACCGATCGTGGGCATAGCTGCAGGGTGTCAACTCTCACATAGAGCTGACACCCACACTCGATCGCTGTGGTGCTCAGCGTGAGCCTGCCCAATCACAGCGCCGTATCTATAGGGTGGTTTGTGGGAACGCAGCTCCTGCGGCGCCGTATATATATGGTGCATGTTGGGAGGGAGTTAATTATAATTATTTTTTTATATTAATATTAATTGTATCACTTAATATTGAGCAGAATGATGTATGCTGACATCCTTCTATATACCATATGAGCCCACACATAGCCCTTATATACTGTAATAGACCACACAGCCCCTTACATAGCCCCTCTTTACACAGCATGAGCCTATTTTATACTGTGTGAGCTCCCATATGGCACACTGTTATACTTTCCTGAATACTCAGGCAACTCATGGCTGCCTGAACTAGCCTTACAACATATTGAGAAATGACATCAGAGATGCAGTTATTTTTTGGGTTACCAGCGTAACCAGGTACAGACTAGAAAAGATGAAGCTGGCCATAATCAAAGCAACTAAGGCCCAGCGCTGGAGCAAGGACAGGTGAGTAACTTTACGGTTTAGAGAGGAAGTATGTATGCAGAATATATCAGTAACATTCCATGTTTTCTTTAAGCCTGATTAAAATAAGGCAACTGAACTAGTTTTATATTTTTTCTTTCAGTATTTTTTTATTAATACCAAATAAATGTTTACTTTTAATATTTTACCTGTTCAAATTTCTATTTTATACAATAAAATTAATAAAGTCTAGGAAAACTGAAATACTGCTTAGCATCTCAGCGAAGTGACCCAAATGAAAGATATGTAATTCTTCCTTGCCGTGCTTGCAGCTTTGCCTGGAAACTAAACTGACTAGTCAGAAACTTTTCTTTAAAAAGTTTAACAATAAAATAACATTGTGCGCACCGACTATTTTTGTGGCATTCAAAAACATTACATTTTCAAGTAGAAACCACTTCCGGAAATGCTCATTGTTTGGGGAGTTTTTCTTTTTCTGAAACCTTATCTGAAGCAATTTAAATAGTTGTTTAAATGCTGTTTTCCTTTAATGGTATGGCTCCACGTTCAGGATGGCAGGCGCTTTTGACGGAGCGGAAAGTCCGCTCCGCCCAAAGCCCAGCCCCCTTGTGAACGCGCGGTGAATCTGGATGTGCTCATTGAACACATCCGGAATCACCGCAGCGCTAGATAGGCCTGTGTTATTTCCCTTGCGGCGATGGAGCGTCGCCGCAAGGGAAAAGGACATGCTGCGATCTGAAAAGACGCGCCGCATGTCCGTTAACGCAGGTCTGCCACCTGCGTGATTTTACCCATAGTGGAGATGGGATTTCTTGAAATCCCCTCCACTATGCTGTAACATCTGGACGCTGCGTGTTTGACGCTGCGCCAATACACAGCGTCAAACACGCAGCATTTACTGACCGTGGAAACATACCCTAAGTTATTTTCCTGAAGCATTTTTTTGCAACCTGTTAATTTGACAGTACTTAAGTTGTGTTTGACTCCATCCATGGCCTAATCTAACAAGTGATATTCACTGTTTTTCCAACAGCTGTTTTTGAAAACCTAAAAACATACTCAGAACACTAAACAAGTGAAGAGCAAAGTGATTTTATAATACAAAAGAATAGGAAGAGTATTAAAGTATTTTTTAATGATTTTTTTCTGTGGACACTGGACAAAAAGTCCATTTGGAAATATTCCAATATGTCTATGCTGTGTAAACAAATCCTAATAATTTTTTTTACATTTCAGATAACTTGCCTGTGGTAATTGAGTTTTCATTTTGAATAATATTTTAAATTTGTAGACAAATTAAAAGCAGAAAATCTTAGCTACTCAGGTTTAATTATATGGCACAGACATTTTACTGGAATGCAATTTATTCATTTGATCCTGCCTGCCCTGTAAATTTGTTGCCATTTTTAACACAGGAGAGGCATATCTGATAGAAATGGTTAGGGTCCCCATAGAGAAAGGTCGCCTTGTCGTGACTGGTAGACACACACGATTTGGCTAATTTGTATGCTAAATACTGTATTTTTCAGACTATAAAACGCACCGGACCATAAGACGCACCCCAAATTTTGGGGTGGAAAATAGCAAAAGAAAGATTTTTATAAGATGGGAGTCTGCCTTATCATCTGAATTTAAGGTATCTTCCCTGAGGGCCGACGATGGTAGAGTGGAGTCAAAGGAGGCTTCCTCAGGAGGCCTGCAGTGGCAGAAGTGGGGCAATGCTGCAGTCCCTGGGTATCCCAGCGGTGTGATGCTGCGGGTCCGGTGTCCACAGTGAGAAGAGCAGAGTGCATCATTGGCTTCTCAGCAGACATTTTCCTGAAGCCGAGGGCCGCCGAGATCTCAATCTGCGCACGGGTGGCCTCTGGTGGCCATTTTCTGAAGCCCACAGTCTCAGGAAAATGGAGCATGAGAGACCCAGCCGAGATCTTAATCCGCACACTCGCCGCCTCCGGCAGCCCACGGCTTCATGAAGATTGCCGCAGGTAAACCATAGATGCACTCCGTACTGCTCACCGCCGACACTGAGCTTCACCATCACCACACTTCTGTCGCCGCAAGTTCCCTGAGGAAGGGATGCTGCTACATCACTGCCGCAACCCCCCCAGTAACCCTGCATTCCGACTATAAGACGCACCCCCCCATTTTACTCCCAATTTTTGTATAGTGGCTAAATTGTCTTTATACAGTCATGGTCAAAAGTTTTGAGAATGACACAAATATTATATTTTCACATGATCTGCTGCCCTCTGGTTTTTATGTGTGTTTGACAGATGTTTTTATCACAGACAGAAATATAATTGCAAACATATGATTGCCAAAAGCTTATATTGACAGTTAGAATGAGTTAATGCAGCAAGTCAATATTTGCAGTGTTGACCCTTCTTCTTCAGGACCTCTGCAATTCTCCCTGGCATGCTCTCAATCAACTTCTGGACCAAATCCTGACTGATAGCAGTCCATTCTTGCACAATCAATGCTTTCATTTTGTCAGAATTTTTAGGTTTTTGTTTGTCCACCCGTCTCTTGATGATTGACCACAAGTTCTCAATGGATTAAGATCTGGGGAGTTTCCAGGCCATGGACCCAAAATCTCTATGTTTTGTTCCCTGATCCATTTAGTTATCACCTTTGCTTTATGGCAAGGTGCTCCATCATGCTGGAAAAGGCATTATTGATTGCCAAACTGATCTTGGAGGGTTGGGAGAAGTTGCTCTTGGAGGACATTCTGGTACCATTCTTTATTCATGGCTGTGTTTTTAGGCAAGACTGTGAGAGAGCCGATTCCCTTGGCTGAGAAGCAACCCCACACATGAATGGTTTCAGGGTGCTTAACAGTTGGCATGAGACAAGACTGGTGGTAGCGCTCACCTTGTCTTCTCCGAATGAAGCGTTTTCCTGATGTCCCAAACAATCGAAAAGGGGATTCATCAGAGAAAATAACTTTACCCCAGTCATCAGCAGTCCACTGCCTGTACCTTTTGCAGAATATCAGTCTGTCCATGATGTTTTTTCTGGAGAGAAGTGGCTTCTTTGCTGCCCTCCTTGAGACCAGGCCTTGCTCCAAGAGTCTTCGCCTCACAGTGCGTGCAGATGCACTCACACCTGCCTGCTGCCATTCCTGAGCAAGCTTTGCACTGCTGGTAGCCCGATCCCGCAGCTGAAACACTTTTAAGAGACGGTCCTGGCACTTGCTGGTCTTTCTTGGGCGCACTGGAGCCTTTTTGGCAACAATGGAACCTCTCTCCTTGAAGTTCTTGATGATGCGATAGATTGTTGACTGAGGTGCAATCTTTCTAGCTGAGATACTCTTCCCTGTTAGGCCATTTTTGTGCATTGCAATGATGACTGCACGTGTTTCTTTAGAGATAACCATGGTTAACAGAAGAGAAACAATGATGCCAAGCACCAGCCTCCTTTTAAAGTGTCCAGTGGTGTCATTCTTACTTAATCATGACAGATTGATCTCCAGCCATGTCCTCATCAACACCCACACCTGTTGTGAATGGGTTTGAGATGAGTTCTGAGCAGAGGCTCCCTCTGGTGGTTACAAGCGGTGCTAGTCTGTCCAGTGAAGATTGTGAGGACTGGGAATCAGGTGTTACTGATTGGTCTTATATAAGGGAGTCACCTTCCCATCAGGGTTGCCGGTGATCAATTGTTCTGGTCTGGATCCTTTATTCCTGTTTCCCTTGTAGCCTGCTGTGTCGTGTCTGCATCTCCTGCTAACAGATAAGACATTTTCTTCTTTTGTGTTTGTGCTATATTTTTGCATTTTGTCCTGCACTTCTGTGGGGGCCTTCAGGGTCCCCTCCGGGGGCTTCTGCCCTCTCAGTTTTGTTCAGCCACTGATGTTTGTACTTTTGCTTTTTCCAGTTTTTTCAGTGGCTGCTGTTTTGATTTTGTTACACCAGAGAACTAATTTAGGTGGAAGAGGTCGTGTGATCTCAGGTGTTTTTGAAATTAGTAGGGTTGGTGCCTTTCAGGGTTTTCTGGGATTGCAGTAAGTACCCTTCCTATCCTTTTCTATTTAGTTAGTTTGGGCCCCAGCGTTTGCTCATACTATTTTCTTTCTGTGTCAGTATTTCATCTTGTCTAACCGCCATTACATGTTTGGGGGCTTTCTATTATCTTTGGGGTTCTGCTCCAGGGCAGATAGCTTTCCTATTTCTATCTTTAGGTGTAGTTAGTTTCTCAGGCTGTGACGAGGCGTCTAGGACCAACGTAGGAACGCTCCACGGCTGCCTCTAGTTGTGGTGGTTAGTCAGGGTACTGCAATCTCATAGATTCCAACTGCTCTGGTGTATTGCCTTTTTCACCTGCACTCCTCAGCTACCGAAACATAACAGTATCACCGGCCACAAAAAATTGAAAATTGTATGGTACTCACAGAAGGAAAAAAATATTGTGAAAGTAAAAAGGTTGTCAGAGTTGTCAGAGATATTTTTCTGTTTGTTGCATTTTTTTTTTTTTCCCTCTGTATCTCTGGGTGCTGGGGAGGATCTTTTCTCTCAATGGAGTTTGCACAGTTGTCTGGCCGTGTGGATCAGCTTGCCACTGAGGTTCGGAGTATTGCTATCTATCTTGCTGGGTTGCCTGTTGTGGAACCTAGGATTCCCATGCCAGATTTGTTTTTAGGGGATCGAGCTAAGTTTCAGAATTTCAAAAATAATTGTAAATTGTTTTTTGCCTTAAAACCTAAGTCCTCAGGGAACGCAGCGCAGCAGGTTCAAATTATCATCTGTCTCCTGTGCGGCGATCCTCAGGATTGGGCTTTTTCCCAGATACCTGGGGATCCTGTTTTGAGTGATGTTGATGCGTTTTTTCAGGCCTTGGGGTTATTGTACGATGAGCCTAATGTCACTGATCAAGCTGAAAAAGCCTTGTTGGCATTAAATCAGGGGCTTGATGACGCTGAGTTATACTGTCAGAGATTCCGTAGGTGGGCAGTCCTGACCAAATGGAATGACGACGCTTTGGCAGCCCTTTTCCGGAAGGGTCTGTCTGATAATGTAAAGGATGTTATGGTGGGATTCCCTGTCCCCTCTGGTCTCAATGATTCTATGTCATTAGCGATTCAAATTGACAGACGTTTGCGTGAGCGGAGAAGTATGCGTGAAATGGTGTTGCCTTGTGAACCAGCTTCTGAACCCATGCAGTGTGATAGAGTGGTGTCTGGGGCACAGCGTCATGAGTTTCGAAAGCGCAATGGGTTATGTTTCTACTGTGGTGATGCCTCTCATGCTATTTCAGTCTGCCCTAAGCGGGGAAGACGTTTTGCACGCTCAGTTGTCTTGGGTAGTGTTCAGACTAAGTTTTTATTAACTGTCACTCTGATATGTTCTCTGTCCTCATTTTCTGCTCAGGCTTTCGTTGATTCTGGAGCAGCTATTAACCTGATGGATTATGATTTTGCTAAACGTTGTGGATTTCCCTTGATACCCCTACAGAAGTCTATTCCCCTACTGGGGATCGATTCTACCCCTTTGGCTGAGAATAAACCCCAGTTTTCTACTCAGGTGATAATGAGGGTTGAACCTGATCACCAGGAGTGCTGCAAATTTTTGGTTCTGTATAATCTGCATGACATTATCGTGCTGGGTTTTCCTTGGTTACAGTCTCATAATCCTGTTTTGGATTGGAAATCTGTGTCTGTAACCAGTTGGGGCTGCCAATGTGTTAATACCAACACTCCTGTTTTTTCTGCCTCCCCCCAGGCTCAGGATGTTCCTGACTTTTTGATTGATTTTTCTGATGTGTTTAGCGAAAGTAAATCTGCATCCTTGCCTCCCCATAGGAGCTATGACTGCGCTATTGAATTAGTGCCGGGTAGTAAATTCCCTAAAGGTCGCCTTTTTAACTTGTCTGTACCTGAACATGATGCTATGCGGTCTTATATCAAGGAATCATTGGAGAAGGGTCATATCAGACCATCCTCTTCACCCTTAGGTGCCGGTTTTTTCTTTGTGGCCAAAACGGATGGTTCATTAAGGCCGTGTATTGATTATCGTCTCTTGAACAATATTACTGTGAAATATCAATACCCGTTACCCTTGATTTCTGACCTGTTTTCCAGGGTGAAAAACACTACTTGGTTTACCAAGCTTGACCTCAGGGGGGCGTATAACGTTATTCGCATTAAGCACGGGGATGAATGGAAGACGGCATTCAATACCCCTGAAGGGCATTTTGAGTACCTGGTGATGCCCTTTGGGCTCACTAATGCTCCTTCCGTCTTCCAGTCCTTCATGAATGACATTTTCAGGGATTTTGTGGACAAATTTCTGATTGTTTATTTGGATGATATCTTGATTTTTTCTAATGACTGGGACTCTCATGTGAAACATGTTCGAACTGTATTCCAGATTTTGAGAGAGAATGCTCTGTATGTGAAGGGATCAAAGTGTCTTTTTGGCGTACAGAGGATCTCATTTCTGGGATTCATTTTGTCCCCATCTGTTATTGAAATGGACCCGGTCAAGGTTCAGGCCATCTGTGATTGGGTCCAACCTACTTCATTAAAGGCTCTTCAGAGATTTTTGGGTTTTGCCAATTTTTATCGTAAATTTATTGGTAATTTCTCGGTTATTGTTAAACCATTAACTGATTTGACCAGAAAGGGTTCTGATGTGGTGAATTGGCCTCCTGAGGCAGTCTCTGCATTTCAGGAACTTAAGCAGAGATTCACTTGTGCTCCTGTTCTACGGCAGCCTGATGTTTCTCTGCCATTTCAGGTGGAGGTTGATGCCTCTGAAATTGGGGCAGGTGCCGTTTTGTCCCAAAAAGATCCAGAGACCTCTAAAAGTAACCCTTGTGCCTTTTTCTCTCGAAAATTTTCTCCTACTGAACGTAATTATGACGTGGGTAATCGGGAGTTATTGGCCATGAAGTGGGCTTTTGAAGAGTGGAGACATTGGCTGGAGGGAGCCAAACATCAGGTGGTGGTCCTTACGGACCATAAGAATCTGGTCTATCTGGAATCTGCCAAGCGACTCAATCCTAGACAGGCCAGGTGGGCCTTGTTTTTCACACGTTTTAATTTTGTGGTTTCCTTTCTTCCTGGCACTAAGAATGTTAAGGCGGATGCCCTCTCGAGGAGTTTCCTTGCGGACTCTTCTGAGTTATCTGATCCTTCTGTTATTTTGAAAGAGGGTGTAGTTCTTTCCGCCATCTCGCCCAATTTGAGACTTGCTCTGGAGGGGTGTCAGGAGGATAGGCCCGAGCGCTGCCCTGTTGGAAAATTGTTTGTCCCGGACCAGTGGAAAAAGAGTGTGATGTCTGAGATTCATTGTTCCGCATTGGCTGGGCATCCCGGAATTTTTGGTACCAGAGACTTGGTTAGTCGGTCCTTTTGGTGGCCTACCTTGTCTCGTGATGTCAGGGAATTTGTGCAGTCCTGCGAGACTTGCTCTCGCTCCAAGCCTTGCTCTCGCTCTAGTGGTTTGTTGATGCCATTGCCTGTGCCCAAGAGACCATGGACCCATATCTCTATGGATTTCATTTCCGACCTTCCTGTTTCTCAGAGAATGACCACCATCTCGGTAATTTGTGATAGGTTTTCCAAAATGATACATCTTGTGCCATTACCTAAGTTGCCTTCCTCCTCTGAATTGGTGCCGTTGTTCCTTCAGCACGTGGTTCGTTTACACGGCATTCCTGAGAACATTGTGTCTGACAGAGGAGTCCAGTTTGTTTCCAGATTTTGGAGGACTTTTTGTTCTAAACTGGGTGTTCAATTGTCTTTCTCCTCGGCATTTCATCCTCAGACCAATGGTCAAACTGAGAGAACAAACCAGACATTGGTGACTTATCTAAGATGCTTTGTGTCTGCTGATCAGGATGACTGGGTCTCTTTTTTGCCTTTGGCTGAGTTTGCTCTTAATAATAGGGCTAGCTCTGCCACTTTGATGTCTCCATTTTTTTGTAATTCTGTGTTTCACCCTCGATTTTCTTCAGGACAGACGGAGGCTTCTGTCTGTCCAGGTGTTGACTCTGTTGTGGAGCGTATGCAACAGATTTGGGACCAGGTAGTGGAGAGGTTGTCCCTCTCTCAGGAGAGGGCCCAGCGGTTTGCTAACCGGCATAGGACTGATGGTCCTCGGTTTAAAGTGGGGGACTTGGTCTGGTTGTCCTCAAAGAATATTCCTATGAGAGTAGCATCTCCTAAATTTAAGCCTAGGTTCATTGGACCTTATAAGATCATGGAGATTATTAATCCTGTTTCTTTTCGTTTGCTTCTTCCAGGGACATTTAAGATCCATAACGTGTTCCACAAGTCCTTGTTGAAGAGGTTTGTTGAGCCAGTGGTTCCTGCTGCTGTGCCTCCTGACCCTGTTTTGGTTGAGGGCAATCTGGAGTATGTGGTTGAGAAAATATTAGATTCTCGTTTTTCTAGACGGAAACTCCAGTATTTGGTTAAATGGAGAGGTTATGGTCAGGAAGACAATTCTTGGGTGTTTGCTTCGGACATCCATGCTAGGAGACTTATCCGTGCGTATCATAGAACTCATCCTGACCGACCTGGTTGCTCAAATGAGGGTTCGGTGACCCCTCCTCAAGGGGGGGGGTACTGTTGTGAATGGGTTTGAGATGAGTTCTGAGCAGAGGCTCCCTCTGGTGGTTACAAGCGGTGCTAGTCTGTCCAGTGAAGATTGTGAGGACTGGGAATCAGGTGTTACTGATTGGTCTTATATAAGGGAGTCACCTTCCCATCAGGGTTGCCGGTGATCAATTGTTCTGGTCTGGATCCTTTATTCCTGTTTCCCTTGTAGTCTGCTGTGTCGTGTCTGCATCTCCTGCTAACAGATAAGACATTTTCTTCTTTTGTGTTTGTGCTATATTTTTGCATTTTGTCCTGCACTTCTGTGGGGGCCTTCAGGGTCCCCTCCGGGGGCTTCTGCCCTCTCAGTTTTGTTCAGCCACTGATGTTTGTACTTTTGCTTTTTCCAGTTTTTTCAGTGGCTGCTGTTTTGATTTTGTTACACCAGAGAACTAATTTAGGTGGAAGAGGTCGTGTGATCTCAGGTGTTTTTGAAATTAGTAGAGTTGGTGCCTTTCAGGGTTTTCTGGGATTGCAATAAGTACCCTTCCTATCCTTTTCTATTTAGTTAGTTTGGGCCCCAGCGTTTGCTCATACTATTTTCTTTCTGTGTCAGTATTTCATCTTGTCTAACCGCCATTACCTGTTTGGGGGCTTTCTATTATCTTTGGGGTTCTGCTCCGGGGCAGATAGCTTTCCTATTTCTATCTTTAGGTGTAGTTAGTTTCTCAGGCTGTGACGAGGCATCTAGGACCAACGTAGGAACGCTCCACGGCTGCCTCTAGTTGTGGTGGTTAGTCAGGGTACTGCAATCTCATAGATTCCAACTGCTCTGGTGTATTGCCTTTTTCACCTGCACTCCTCAGCTACCGAAACATAACAGTATCACCGGCCACAAAAAATGAAAATTGTATGGTACTCACAGAAGGGAAAAAATATTGTGAAAGTAAAAAGGTTGTCAGAGTTGTCAGAGATATTTTTCTGTTTGTTGCATTTTTTTTTTTCCCTCTGTATCTCTGGGTGCTGGGGAGGATCTTTTTCTCAATGGAGTTTGCACAGTTGTCTGGCCGTCTGGATCAGCTTGCCACTGAGGTTCGGAGTATTGCTATCTATCTTGCTGGGTTGCCTGTTGTGGAACCTAGGATTCCCATGCCAGATTTGTTTTTAGGGGATCGAGCTAAGTTTCAGAATTTCAAAAATAATTGTAAATTGTTTTTTGCCTTAAAACCTAAGTCCTCAGGGAACGCAGCGCAGCAGGTTCAAATTATCATCTCTCTCCTGCGTGGCGATCCTCAGGATTGGGCTTTTTCCCAGATACCTGGGGATCCTGTTTTGAGTGATGTTGATGCGTTTTTTCAGGCCTTGGGGTTATTGTACGATGAGCCTAATGTCACTGATCAAGCTGAAAAAGCCTTGTTGGCATTAAATCAGGGGCTTGATGACGCTGAGTTATACTGTCAGAGATTCCGTAGGTGGGCAGTCCTGACCAAATGGAATGACGACGCTTTGGCAGCCCTTTTCCGGAAGGGTCTGTCTGATAATGTAAAGGATGTTATGGTGGGATTCCCTGTCCCCTCTGGTCTCAATGATTCTATGTCATTAGCGATTCAAATTGACAGACGTTTGCGTGAGCGGAGAAGTATGCGTGGAATGGTGTTGCCTTGTGAACCAGCTTCTGAACCCATGCAGTGTGATAGAGTGGTGTCTGGGGCACAGCGTCATGAGTTTCGAAAGCGCAATGGGTTATGTTTCTACTGTGGTGATGCCTCTCATGCTATTTCAGTCTGCCCTAAGCGGGGAAGACGTTTTGCACGCTCAGTTGTCTTGGGTAGTGTTCAGACTAAGTTTTTATTAACTGTCACTCTGATATGCTCTCTGTCCTCATTTTCTGCTCAGGCTTTCGTTGATTCTGGAGCAGCTATTAACCTGATGGATTATGATTTTGCTAAACGTTGTGGATTTCCCTTGATACCCCTACAGAAGTCTATTCCCCTACTGGGGATCGATTCTACCCCTTTGGCTGAGAATAAACCCCAGTTTTCTACTCAGGTGATAATGAGGGTTGAACCTGATCACCAGGAGTGCTGCAAATTTTTGGTTCTGTATAATCTGCATGACATTATCGTGCTGGGTTTTCCTTGGTTATGTCACGCTGTATAGCAGATATATATATATGTGATGACAGTAATCTATATCAAAAGGGCAACATACAATATAACATGCGCATAGATATATGATAACATAGAATTACCTGACAGAAAGTCCAGTGGGTCAATACGGAATCCGTTATACGCTGTCTCCGGCTAGAGGGTGACCGGGGTCTATGCTGACCCTAAACTGGGGTCCTAACTAATCCCTCTACCTGGAGGTACTGTTAAAGGTACAGAGGTCCAGGCCACCAGCGTAACCCCTGTCTCCTATCAATCCCTGCCAACTGTAATCTAGTCCTAAGAAGGACCCTGATTACCACCAAAGGGAATGAACAGGTAACGGTTAATGAACAGAAAGTCATACAAGAAAGACAAGAAATAAAGTAAATAAAGTCTTACATACAACACTCACACACAGTAGGAACACCTAAGGTCTCAGAGATAAACTATAAGCTATAAGAGAAAAAACAACTAAGGAGCTCTTAGCTTAAGTATTCTCAGAACCGATCCAGTCTGCTAGACTACATAAAGGCTTTCACCGGCATCTAACAAGCAGACTGGCAGGTATATGAAGGAATCTAATTAGAACATAATCAAAAGCAGCCGGGCGAGGCTGGACCTAGTCTTAGCAAAGAGCTAGGTAAAATTAACTCCCTCATTACCAAACACAAAGAAACAGCAACTCAGCTGTGAGAAGTCAGAGTGTGTAATCGCGACGATCCTTGTGGCGATACACCCATGACAGTACCCCCCCCTCTACGAGGGGACTCCGGACCCTCAGGGCCAGGTCTGCCCGGGTGAGTTGTGTGAAAGGTCCGAACCAATCGATCTGCGTTAACATCAGACGCAGGGACCCACGTCCTCTCCACAGGACCATACCCCCTCCAATGAACCAAGTACTGAAGGGATCGGCGACTGAGACGTGAGTCAATGATTTTCGACCCATGAAATTCCACGTTATCATTGACCACCACTGAAGGCGGAGGTAGAGGTGACGGTATGACTGGTGCCACATACTTTTTAAGTAATGACTTGTGAAACACATTATGAATTTTAAACGTAGGAGGGAGGTCCAGACGAAATGCCACAGGATTAATTATGGAACTGATCCTGTACGGCCCGATGAATCTGGGACCCAACCTCCAGGAGGAAACTTTAAGTTTTATATTCCTGGTAGACAACCAAACTAGATCGTTCACCTTCAGATCTAGACCAGAAACTCTCCCCCTATCAGCCATCCGTTTGTAACGGTTCCCCGTAACCTTCAGTCTTAACCGATCTGGAACTATCAGTCTCCCTGGAAGTCCCACCGGGGCGTTCCCCTGAGCCCCCAATACCTCCCCCTCAAGCTCAGACCATACAGCTGACACTACAACTCCCTCCTGAGGAATAGGAACCGGATCATCCGTCTTCCCGGCCCCTGGGAAAGTACGAGATAAGGCATCAGGAAGCAAATTTATTGAGCAGTCATATGCGCGATGAGGAGGTAACTCTTTACACCCCTCCTCTGAGAACATCTCCCCAAAGTCCTCCAGAAAAGGAGACAAAGTCCTAGGCACAACCGCACCGATGACCGTGCTCATGCAGTTATTCCTGCAAAATTCACCCCACTGGCTTATCTTTCCGGATTGCCAATCAATCACTGGGTTATGTTTAGCCAACCAAGGAAGTCCCAACACAATAGGAGTAGGTAGACCCTCCAACACATAACAAGACAATTGCTCTTTATGTCTTGCCCCTACTCGAAGATCTATGTTATGAACAGCTTGTACCAAGCTACCTTGACCGAGAGGTCTAGAATCAATAGAGACTATAGGGACCGGCTTGGCCAATACACTCAGTTGCATACCATGCACCTGGGCAAACCGAGCGTCCACTAGATTAGCCCCGGACCCACTATCAAGAAAAACAGAAATCCTCTCAGTTCTAGTACCAATCACCACCTCCGCAGGCACGAGAAACTGAGAGGGATTTGGGGACGAAATACACACTCCCAGGTTAACTCCTTTGCTCAAAGAGGCCCGGGATGGACACCCCCCAACAAAATGTCCCTCTCTCCCGCAAAAGAAACACCTTCTAGTCTTGCAGTGCACCGCCAATTCCCTCCTACAAAAAGATGTCCCTCCCAACTGCATGGGTTCCTCAGAACAGACCAGGGGAACCTCAGTATAAGGGACTTTAGTAGTAGGTGGAGTCATCACGGGAGGCGGAGTTACCTCGCGTCTTCCCCGAATTCGTCTATCCATGCGAATAGCGAGGGCCATAGCAGCCTCCAGTGATGGAGGAGAATCATACTGAGCCAACACATCTTTTAATTTGTCAGACAACCCTTGACAAAACTGGCTCCTAAGAGCTGGGTCATTCCACTGAGTATCTGTTGCCCATCTACGGAACTCAGAAGAATATTCCTCCGCTGGACGATTTCCTTGCCGTATTTTACGTAACTTTGTTTCAGCAAGGGAAACTCGATCCGGATCATCATATACCAGACCCAGGGCAGTAAAAAATCTATCCACTGACTGGAGATCTGGGGAGCCTGGAGGAATAGAGAATGCCCAAGATTGAGGGTCCCCTTGTAAGAGCGAGATAACAATTCCCACCCTCTGCTCTTCACTCCCAGATGACCGAGGCCGCAGCCGAAAGTACAATTTACATGCCTCCCGGAAAGTAAAAAATTTGTCCCGCCCACCAGTGAACCTGTCCGGGAGAGCAACTTTAGGTTCAGATCTGGTTTGCTCCGGGGGAACAAAACCTTGGACTTAATGTCTGCAAACTCCATGGACAACCCCTGCAACTGCCGGGCCAGCTGGGCTACTGGATCCATGACAGCTGGTGAGAATCTTTAGTAGGGCCGGTGAAAATGTCACGCTGTATAGCAGATATATATATATGTGATGACAGTAATCTATATCAAAAGGGCAACATAAAATATAACATGCGCATAGATATATGATAACATAGAATTACCTGACAGAAAGTCCAGTGGGTCAATACGGAATCCGTTATACGCTGTCTCCGGCTAGAGGGTGACCGGGGTCTATGCTGACCCTAAACTGGGGTCCTAACTAATCCCTCTACCTGGAGGTACTGTTAAAGGTACAGAGGTCCAGGCCACCAGCGTAAACCCTGTCTCCTATCAATCCCTGCCAACTGTAATCTAGTCCTAAGAAGGACCCTGATTACCACCAAAGGGAATGAACAGGTAACGGTTAATGAACAGAAAGACATACAAGAAAGACAAGAAATAAAGTAAATAAAGTCTTACATACAACACTCACACACAGTAGGAACACCTAAGGTCTCAGAGATAAACTATAAGCTATAAGAGAAAAAACAACTAAGGAGCTCTTAGCTTAAGTATTCTCAGAACCGATCCAGTCTGCTAGACTACATAAAGGCTTTCACCGGCATCTAACAAGCAGACTGGCAGGTATATGAAGGAATCTAATTAGAACATAATCAAAAGCAGCCGGGCGAGGCTGGACCTAGTCTTAGCAAAGAGCTAGGTAAAATTAACTCCCTCATTACCAAACACAAAGAAACAGCAACTCAGCTGTGAGAAGTCAGAGTGTGTAATCGCGACGATCCTTGTGGCGATACACCCATGACAGGTTACAGTCTCATAATCCTGTTTTGGATTGGAAATCTGTGTCTGTAACCAGTTGGGGCTGCCAATGTGTTAATACCAACACTCCTGTTTTTTCTGCCTCCCCCAGGCTCAGGATGTTCCTGACTTTTTGATTGATTTTTCTGATGTGTTTAGCGAAAGTAAATCTGCATCCTTGCCTCCCCATAGGAGCTATGACTGCGCTATTGAATTAGTGCCGGGTAGTAAATTCCCTAAAGGTCGCCTTTTTAACTTGTCTGTACCTGAACATGACGCTATGCGGTCTTATATCAAGGAATCATTGGAGAAGGGTCATATCAGACCATGCTCTTCACCCTTAGGTGCCGGTTTTTTCTTTGTGGCCAAAACGGATGGTTCATTAAGGCCGTGTATTGATTATCGTCTCTTGAACAATATTACTGTGAAATATCAATACCCGTTACCCTTGATTTCTGACCTGTTTTCCAGGGTGAAAAACGCTACTTGGTTTACCAAGCTTGACCTCAGGGGGGCGTATAACCTTATTCGCATTAAGCATGGGGATGAATGGAAGACGGCATTCAATACCCCTGAAGGGCATTTTGAGTACCTGGTGATGCCCTTTGGGCTCACTAATGCTCCTTCCGTCTTCCAGTCCTTCATGAATGACATTTTCAGGGATTTTGTGGACAAATTTCTGATTGTTTATTTGGATGATATCTTGATTTTTTCTAATGACTGGGACTCTCATGTGAAACATGTTCGAACTGTATTCCAGATTTTGAGAGAGAATGCTCTGTATGTGAAGGGATCAAAGTGTCTTTTTGGCGTACAGAGGATCTCATTTCTGGGATTCATTTTGTCCCCATCTGTTATTGAAATGGACCCGGTCAAGGTTCAGGCCATCTGTGATTGGGTCCAACCTACTTCATTAAAGGCTCTTCAGAGATTTTTGGGTTTTGCCAATTTTTATCGTAAATTTATTGGTAATTTCTCGGTTATTGTTAAACCATTAACTGATTTGACCAGAAAGGGTTCTGATGTGGTGAATTGGCCTCCTGAGGCAGTCTCTGCATTTCAGGAACTTAAGCAGAGATTCACTTCTGCTCCTGTTCTACGGCAGCCTGATGTTTCTCTGCCATTTCAGGTGGAGGTTGATGCCTCTGAAATAGGGGCAGGTGCCGTTTTGTCCCAAAAAGATCCAGAGACCTCTAAAAGTAACCCTTGTGCCTTTTTCTCTCGAAAATTTTCTCCTACTGAACGTAATTATGATGTGGGTAATCGGGAGTTATTGGCCATGAAGTGGGCTTTTGAAGAGTGGAGACATTGGCTGGAGGGAGCCAAACATCAGGTGGTGGTCCTTACGGACCATAAGAATCTGGTCTATCTGGAATCTGCCAAGCGACTCAATCCTAGACAGGCCAGGTGGGCCTTGTTTTTCACACGTTTTAATTTTGTGGTTTCCTTTCTTCCTGGCACTAAGAATGTTAAGGCGGATGCCCTCTCGAGGAGTTTCCTTGCGGACTCTCCTGAGTTATCTGATCCTTCTGTTATTTTGAAAGAGGGTGTAGTTCTTTCCGCCATCTCGCCCAAGTTGAGACTTGCTCTGGAGGGGTGTCAGGAGGATAGGCCCGAGCGCTGCCCTGTTGGAAAATTGTTTGTCCCGGACCAGTGGAAAAAGAGTGTGATGTCTGAGATTCATTGTTCCGCATTGGCTGGGCATCCCGGAATTTTTGGTACCAGAGACTTGGTTAGTCGGACCTTTTGGTGGCCTACCTTGTCTCGTGATGTCAGGGAATTTGTGCAGTACTGCGAGACTTGCTCTCGCTCCAAGCCTTGCTCTCGCTCTAGTGGTTTGTTGATGCCATTGCCTGGGCCCAAGAGACCATGGACCCATATCTCTATGGATTTCATTTCCGACCTTCCTGTTTCTCAGAGAATGACCACCATCTGGGTAATTTGTGATAGGTTTTCCAAAATGATACATCTTGTGCCATTACCTAAGTTGCCTTCCTCCTCTGAATTGGTGCCGTTGTTCCTTCAGCACGTGGTTCGTTTACACGGCATTCCTGAGAACATTGTGTCTGACAGAGGAGTCCAGTTTGTTTCCAGATTTTGGAGGACTTTTTGTTCTAAACTGGGTGTTCAATTGTCTTTCTCCTCGGCATTTCATCCTCAGACCAATGGTCAAACTGAGAGAACAAACCAGACATTGGTGACTTATCTAAGATGCTTTGTGTCTTTTGATCAGGATGACTGGGTCTCTTTTTTGCCTTTGGCTGAGTTTGCTCTTAATAATAGGGCTAGCTCTGCCACTTTGATGTCTCCATTTTTTTGTAATTCTGTGTTTCACCCTCGATTTTCTTCAGGACAGACGGAGGCTTCTGTCTGTCCAGGTGTTGACTCTGTTGTGGAGCGTATGCAACAGATTTGGGACCAGGTAGTGGAGAGGTTGTCCCTCTCTCAGGAGAGGGCCCAGCGGTTTGCTAACCGGCATAGGACTGATGGTCCTCGGTTTAAAGTGGGGGACTTGGTCTGGTTGTCCTCAAAGAATATTCCTATGAGAGTAGCATCTCCTAAATTTAAGCCTAGGTTCATTGGACCTTATAAGATCATGGAGATTATTAATCCTGTTTCTTTTCGTTTGCTTCTTCCAGGGACATTTAAGATCCATAACGTGTTCCACAAGTCCTTGTTGAAGAGGTTTGTTGAGCCAGTGGTTCCTGCTGCTGTGCCTCCTGACCCTGTTTTGGTTGAGGGCAATCTGGAGTATGTGGTTGAGAAAATATTAGATTCTCGTTTTTCTAGACGGAAACTCCAGTATTTGGTTAAATGGAGAGGTTATGGTCAGGAAGACAATTCTTGGGTGTTTGCTTCGGACATCCATGCTAGGAGACTTATCCGTGCGTATCATAGAACTCATCCTGACCGACCTGGTTGCTCAAATGAGGGTTCGGTGACCCCTCCTCAAGGGGGGGTACTGTTGTGAATGGGTTTGAGATGAGTTCTGAGCAGAGGCTCCCTCTGGTGGTTACAAGCGGTGCTAGTCTGTCCAGTGAAGATTGTGAGGACTGGGAATCAGGTGTTACTGATTGGTCTTATATAAGGGAGTCACCTTCCCATCAGGGTTGCCGGTGATCAATTGTTCTGGTCTGGATCCTTTATTCCTGTTTCCCTTGTAGTCTGCTGTGTCGTGTCTGCATCTCCTGCTAACAGATAAGACATTTTCTTCTTTTGTGTTTGTGCTATATTTTTGCATTTTGTCCTGCACTTCTGTGGGGGCCTTCAGGGTCCCCTCCGGGGGCCTCTGCCCTCTCAGTTTTGTTCAGCCACTGATGTTTGTACTTTTGCTTTTTCCAGTTTTTTCAGTGGCTGCTGTTTTGATTTTGTTACACCAGAGAACTAATTTAGGTGGAAGAGGTCGTGTGATCTCAGGTGTTTTTGAAATTAGTAGAGTTGGTGCCTTTCAGGGTTTTCTGGGATTGCAGTAAGTACCCTTCCTATCCTTTTCTATTTAGTTAGTTTGGGCCCCAGCGTTTGCTCATACTATTTTCTTTCTGTGTCAGTATTTCATCTTGTCTAACCGCCATTACATGTTTGGGGGCTTTCTATTATCTTTGGGGTTCTGCTCCGGGGCAGATAGCTTTCCTATTTCTATCTTTAGGTGTAGTTAGTTTCTCAGGCTGTGACGAGGCGTCTAGGACCAACGTAGGAACGCTCCACGGCTGCCTCTAGTTGTGGTGGTTAGTCAGGGTACTGCAATCTCATAGATTCCAACTGCTCTGGTGTATTGCCTTTTTTACCTGCACTCCTCAGCTACCGAAACATAACACACACCTGTGTTAATGGAGCAATCACTGAAAAGAGGTTAGCTGGTCCTTTTAAGGCAGGGCTGCAATGATGTTGAAATGTGTTTTGGGGGATAAAGTTCATTTTCTAGCCAAATATTGACTTTGCAAGTAATTGCTGTTAAGCTGATCACTCTTTATAACATTCTGGAGTATATGCAAATTGCCATTAGAAAAAGTGAAGCAGTAGACTTTGTAAAAATTTATATTTGTGTCATTCTCAAAACTTTTGGCCATGACTGTATAGGTATAAAATAAATATATACATAATGCAATGGTGGATTTTTAGTTTTGACTGGAATGTTCCCATGGTGCACAAAAAACTCTTGTACAATCCAAATATTGAGAACTTTGTCATATAAAGAAGATATGTGGAGATTGAGCACTTATGTCTTTATGGCTAAATACACAGTGTATAACTAAGTGCTGAACGAGCATGCAACTTAAAAAGAACCTGTCACCAGGTCAAAAGTGCCCAGTTTTTGCTCTTATTTTATTCTCGCTGTTCCCCCAAAGTACACTGTGCTTTGTTTTTCTTCAATCTGCTACATGGTTCCAGAATAAACAGTCCTTTTTATTTTGTGCTACTTTTTACCGTCTTTATCAAATGAATGGTGCTGACCTTATTGTCTGCAGATGTGTCTTTACGCTGCTCTGCATTTATTACCTTGTGAGAAACGGGATTTAAAAGAAAAAAAAACACTGCATACACAAAGAAGCAAAATGAGACCAAAAGCTGACCTCTTTTTTCCTACTAACAGGTCCTCTTTAAGTCGTCTTTAAGTTTCCCCATGTTGAGTAAAAAACTATATAAAATAATATCATTTATTTTACCTCTAAGTTTTGTGTAAAGTTTTGAAATATCACATTGAAGAAAAAGGAAAGAATTGAAAAACAACCGCCATCAACTCAGTCTTGAAGAAAAACCTAAAGTGTGAACATGTAGAGGGCGATTTGTCAAAGCGCTTTCTGTTGTGTTTCGGTAGCTGAGGAAGACAGGAACAACAGCAGGGCAGCAAACACCTGAGATGTTGGTAACTGATGGGTTGCAGATTCCTAAACTAACGACACAACTAGAGGTAGCCGTGGAGCATTCCTACGTTGATCCTAGACGCCTCGTCACAGCCTGAGAGATAACTACACCTAAAGGCAGAAAGATGAAAGCTATCTGCCCCGGAGCAGATCCCCAAAGAAAATAGGAAGTCCCCAAACATATAATGGCGGTTAGACAAGATGAAAACACAAACACAGGCAGAAAATAGATTGAGCAAACGCTGGGGCCACAAGCTGACTAAATAGGATAGGAAAAGAGAGATTACTTTCTGCAACCCAGAAAACCCTACAAAAATCCAACAATTCTGATTACAAAAATACTGAGATCATACGATCTTGCCACCCACTAAATCAGATCTCAGTGTGAACAAAACCAAGCTGCAGCCGCTGAAAACACAGGAAAAAGCAAATGAGCAAATAACAGTGGCTGCAGATAAACTGTGAGGAGCTCAGGCCCCAGGAGGGGACCTGGCTGACCTGCACAAAAGTGCAGAAAACAATGCAAAAAGCAAGCACAAAAAGAAAAGCAAAAAATATCTTATCTGAAAGCAGGAGATGCAGGCAAGACTCCAGCAAACTTCCAAATGAACCAGGAACCACAATTGAGACAAGAACAATTGATCACCGGCAACCATCATGGGAGGGAACCTCCCCTACATCAGACCAGTCAGCGATCCCAGATTGCCACTCCTCGCTGAAAGGTTCAGTACTGTCTGTAACCACCAGAGGGAGCCTCTGCTCAGAAACCATCTCTAGCACATTCATAACAGCTTTCATCTCAAAGCTGTCATTAAACACATCGAAAAGTGGCAAAATTGATGGTGCTGGGGAGGAGCCGGATGGGGACGCAGCTTAGCTACACACACCTGACAAATTCAATAAAAGTGTCCACATCTCTGATGCATTTCTGGCAAGGGTCAGGGAAGCGCATTGCACTCCAGTGAGGCCTTCACTAGCGCCGGCCTGCACAATGCTAATAGGAACGAATCAGATCCTTATTATTAAAATTGTTGCATAACCTTTTTAAGCACCAAAATCCTATACTTGTCTACATAAGTCCATGAGTTGTCTTTGGTTGCCATCCTCCATATATTATACATTTTTAAGAGAAACCTTTCACCATGACAGTAACCAACAATCTGAAGCATATGGCCACATCGGGCTTGCTTTTTCAGGCTTTCCTTTTTTACAGAGGAAGTGATAAGTAATCTATTAAAATTGAACTAGCGGTGCCCCCTGATGGTGCGCAGCGGGGTAGATTATGTTTATTGGTATTTGTGACAGGAATTAAGTCCATAGCTAGAATCAGAAGAGTTCAGTGCCGCCAGGTATTCTTATTCTGCTCATGCTCACGTCACATTTTATGACATATTGCCTGTTATGGAGACTACATCTCCTGTCCTTCTCTCGGATTATGTATATACCATACTAAAAAATAATCCGTGACATTTTCTGCAATCTCTATTTGACATATAATAAGGAGAGCAAAGCGTTCTTTGAGCAGCGAGGTTTAGCTCGAAGATCTGTCTCTATTTCAGTATATCCCATCAACATGTATTTGACGTTTGAGAACATTTTGTGCATTCTGCATCGGCCGGGAAAACCGCCGGTTTATAGTCTCTTCATCTTGGAGTTAGAAACGTTGCAGTTAGCCGGAATAACTTTTGTGACAGTAAATATTGTTGCTATATTCGGGAAATGACAGTGAGTAACACCATGTAGATTATCCTCAAGGATTTATCTAAGTGTTTACACATTAGCAGAGTAATCCTTCGCCGCAGATTGATTCCATTTCTGCCTGATCCTAAATTGTAGACTTCCACTAAGCAACTATTTCTTAAATATAGAAAACATTGAAATGAGCTAGAAAAATCTTTGTGAGAAGAAATAAACTTAGAAATTGTATTGTTTTTGTACAAGGAATTTAACATAGCACAACCGTGCTGGCAAAGTGAAATTAAAATATTCTGGAAATTTTTACCCTCAAATTTTAGTTCTATTAAATAACTGGAAAATCAAAACTACATAGATATAACATGTAAAAAATATTAAGGACTAGAATATTGAAGGTGCTCATACACTTTAAACAAACCTTGTCTGAACTCTGCAAGTTTGCATGAAAAGTTAACCCCTTAAGGACCAGGGGTATTTCTGCTATAGCGTTTCCATTTTTTGCTCCACTTATTCCCAGAGCCATAACTTTTATATTTTGTGGTCAATATGGCCATGTGAGGGCTTGTTTTTTGTGGAACGAGTTGTACTTTTGAATGAAACCATTGATTTTACCATGTCATGTATCGGAAAATGGGAAAAAAAAATCCAAGTGCGGTGAAATTTCAAAAAAAGTGCAATTCCACAATTGTTTTTTGGATTTTTTTCACCATGTTGACTAAATGCTAAAGCTGACCTGCCATTATGATTCTTCAGATCATTATGAGTTCACAGACACCAAACATGTGTAGGTTCCTTTTTATTTAAGTGGTGAAAAAAAATCCAAAGTTTGTAAAAAAAAAAGTCACCATTTTCAGAGACCCATAATGTCTCCATTTTTCGTGATCTAGGGTTGGGTGAGGGCTTATTTTTTGTGTGACGAGCTTACGCTTTTAATGATACCATTTTGGAGCGTATATGATCTTTTGATTGCCAGTTATTGCATTTTAATGCAATGTTGCAGCAACCAAAAAAAAAATAATTCTGATTTCTTTATTTTTTTTCTCACTACACCATTTACCTATAGGATTGATTCTTTTTATATATTGATAGATTGGGCGATTCTGAATGCGGCAATGCAAAATATGTGTATATTTGATTTTTATTGTTTTATTTTGAATGGGGCAAATGGGTGGTGATTTGACCTTTCATATTTTATTATTTTTTAATATTTTTAAAAACTTTTTTTTACTTTTTGCTTGCTTCAATAGTCTCCATGGGAGACTAGAAGCTGCGATCATCCGATCGTTTTTGCTACATAGAGCAGGGCTTAATTTCTCCAACTTAATTTCTCCATATTCTCCATTGCCTTTGTCTGCGGTAATTGGGCTGCATTCGGATGACATCTGAGTGCAGTCCAATGTTTCACACGCACCCATAGACTTGTATAGATGAGTGCAATCCAAATATTGGAGCCACATGCAGCATGTTGCAATTGTTTTCGCATGCCAAATCGGCATGAGAAAATAATCACAGAGCTGCACTTCCCCATAGTATAACATTGGGCTAAGTTCTATCCGATAAACATCAGACAGCATTCGGTCGTGTTATACGCTAGTGTGAGAGAGCCCTAACTGAGGGAGTTGGTAGAGAATGCTGACAACTGGACAAGATCTCTTGTTTTATGTCATTTAGAACTTATTTGGTCACTAGTTATCTGCTTGTTTCTCAATAACAAAAAAAGGTTAAAATAATAAATATTAAAATTGTTCACATGCAAAAACACTACTGGGAAATTACAAAAGACACGCCTCCTGATGAAGTTTTGATACGAAACGTGCATTGGGGCGGTGGGGACACTTTCTTCAAATATATACCTATGTAAGTACTGCCATCTTGCTGTTTTATGTCTTAATTGTATGATTAATTAATGTTTTATTTGGGGAAAATATACCACTGATATTGCTATTTACGTGTAGTTTATAGTCAGCTTGATAAGGCTTAAGGTACTACATGATTTCATACATATAAATTGGCGTCCCCATTCTTTTGTAATTTCCCAGTAGTATTTTTGTATGTGAACAATTTTAATATTTATTGTATTTAATAAAAAGATTTTAAGGGTTATACTCTTTTGGTTATTATTTTAACCTTTTTTTTGTTTTGAATGTATTGCATGAGTTTAGCACCCTATAATTTTGGTGGGCTTTTTCTGGTATTTAATAGCTTTGTTTCTCAATAAGTTGCATCTGGGGACAGTCATAATACACATTTAATCATCAGTGGATCCCCATGAAATTGCAGGATAAATTGACGTTTTCTTCCATGTTGTTACTGTAAAAAATGTGTCCTTCCTTTTCCTTGGCTCATGGCTCCACATATCCCTAGATGTCTTTCACAAGATTAACAGCTTTAAGAAATAAAAAACATGAATTTGAGTTATGCTGTCAAAAAATATGCTATTTGTGTCTATTTATTGTCAACCAGTGGTTGTGATATCAATTGGAGACTGTCTAGGGCAGTGTTTCCCAAACTCCAGTCCCCACAGACCCCACGGGTCATGTTTTCAGGATTTCCATAGTGTTGCACAGGTGAGAGAATTCCTGATGCCTTGATGATACTTCCATCATCTGCGCAATACAAAGGAAATCCTGAAAACATGACCCGTGGGGTCCATGAGGACTGGAGTTTGGGAAACACTGGTCTAGGGTATTATTTCATGAGAAATTGATTAAATTTCTGGCTCCAACTCTGGATGCTGTGTCTCCCATCACTGGTGTTTGCGTCCATCTGTTCTTCTGAGCATTGGGTTACTGTGGCAAACCAACACACGTGATATCACCCTTCTAGGCCATTTAACTGACTCAGGTGTTGGGAATCCAGTATTCAGGTTGTTTGCATCTTGGTAAATATTGTGATGACAATCAGCTCTCTGTCTCAGCTCTGTTATTCTATAGTTTCATCACTGCTAAATCAGTCTTCTCTGATTAGCCCTGCTATTCTGTAGTTTCATTACACACAACTACAAAAAAATGGACCGTTTTAGTTGGTCGATTATCGCACCAAAATGTAATCAACAGACATCCGTCTGGCATCCGATTTTCCTGGAAAGATGCGATTTAGTCGCATCTGACCGTAGTTTTAACATCCGATTGACATCCGACTTGCGAGATTTTCTCGCAGGCTTGCAAAACCGACATATAATGAATCCAAATGAATAGTATTTAAATCACAAAAGAAAGAATAGATATATACACATAGAACACATATATAAATATATACATGTCATATTTATAGTTCATACACTTCTACATACTGTAATAGCCGCTAATTCAATTGCCGGCTTTTGTGAAACTGTACACCGGACATGAAATGACACATGGTTTACATACAGTTAACCATGTCATTTCAATTATTTTGATATCTGGTTTTCACTAACAATTACATGAGTGTATGTGTGTGAAATTTCACACATGTAGGGGTTAATTAAAGGTGTAAATTCGTTGATAAAAAATGCGTGGGCTCCCGCTGTATTTTCTCCACCAGAAAGACAAAGCCAGCGAGTGGGGGCAAATAATAATAGGCCAGGGAGGGTGCATTTATTTTGTGCCCCCCCCTGCCTACTAACATCTGCCCCCAGACACCCCAGAAAAGGCAAATCTATAAGTAGATTAGCCCTTTCTGGCACTTTGCCCGTCTATCCCATTGCCCTGTAGCGGTGGCGAATGGGTTAATAAGGGGTTAAAGCCACTTGCAATTGAAAGGTGACTTTAAGCCAGGTTAATAATTGAGAGCTGTCAATTAGACAACTATCAATTATTAATCCTATTATATGAAAGAAAAATCAAACACACATACTTTAATAAAAAATCATTTTAATGAAATAATCAAACAGTTTTTGACCATCTTTTATTTTCCTGCTAAAACCATTTCCTGTAATAAAAATCAAATAAAAAACCAAATTGATTCTTACCTATCCGATGCACAGTCAGGTCCCACGCTGTAATCCATCAGAAAGGGTTAACAGGTTACAGCTAGCAGGCAGCTAATGCTGCCTGCTGAGCTGTTACCCCCTGAATGAATAAGTTCCTCTCCCGGCGAAAGGAGAGGAAGTGATTCATGTGTGAAACTTAATTGATTTCTTCCCACTTTCACTTCAGGTCAGGTCACCCTGACCTGACCTGAAGTGAAAGAGGGAAGCAATCAATTAAGCTTCACACACTCATCACTTCCTCTCCTGTCGCCAGGAGAGGAACTGATTCATTCAGGGAATTACAGGTGAGCAATAAAATATGGTCCAAAACGGTGTCTTTATTTCATTAAAAGGATTAATAATTAATGTGTGTGTGTTTTTTTTTCATTTCATTCAATAGGATTAATAATTGATAGTTGTCAAATTGACAGCTCTCAATTATTAACCTGGCTTAAAGTCACCTTTCAATTGCAAGGTGGCTTTAACCCCTTATTATCCCTACGATGCATATCCCGGGCCTTTTAGGCCCGGGAACTTTTGTTTTGCAAAAATTCTGAAAGGTTTTTAAACTTAGAATTTTGAAACTCTAGGTATTCCTCAGGTCTGTAGTTGTGTGTAATTTCCAGTTGTTTATATATTTTTATGTGATGGGGTTTTTTTTATATAATTTTTTTTTTTGGAAAACTACAGCTTTACATATCCCGGGCCTTTTAAGCCCGTATTAGGTTTATCATATACTCATCAGTTTATTTATTTATTTATTTTGATATTTTCTGCAAGATTACTTGCTGTACTTTAGAATTTTGAAACTCTAGGTATTTCTCAGGTTTTTAGTTGTTGGTAATTTCCTAGTTTCATGTGATCATGTTTTTTTTTATAAAAATGCTTTTTTGGAAGAACAAAATGTCTGCATGACATTTATGTTTTCAGACTAAAGGGTATGCCACACTAAACAATATCGCTAACGAGATCGCTAAAAAACGTCACTATTTAGCGATCCCGTTAGCGATATTGTTCAGTGCGGCAGCTTCCAGCGACGAGCTTCCTGCTGTGATCTCGCTCGTCGCTGGAATCGCTCCGGACCCTATTTCATCGCTGGCGCTCCCGCTGGGTAAGTATCTAATCGCTGTGTGGCACCTTTTCTTAGCGATTTAGCGGTACTTTTGTACCGCTAAAGTCGTTAAGAAGATCGCTAACGGCGATAGCGTCGTTAACTATATCGCTAAATGTGGCCGCATTTAGCGATATAGAAACAATCCCGCTAGCGATCGCATTAGTATGCGTCGTTATCGTGATCGCTAGCGGGATTGTTTAGTGTGGCAGTACCTTAAAGGTCCTTTCACACAGCCAACTACCTGTGGTCAGTAGATAAACCAGTTGAACAATAGATGACCCATGTGAAGCCACCTTTAGTTTGTGTACACAGCATACAGGCTCCACCTTGCTATTTGCCTTTTGTCCCTTTGCTCTCCCCACCCATCTTTCAGAATTGATGCACTGTTGGAAGGAGAAGCTCATTCCCTCATTGACTGAATATCAAGGACTTCCATTACCCCCTGTGTGATATTATTGCTGGTAAGTACCATTTGGCAACTGTTTGTAGTCACCAGATACCCAAGACTATTACTCCTGCATCTGCCAGCTGCATTTATACGATTAGATAGCCAAGCTGGTTTCATACATGTTGTTTAGACTGGTCAGCCATTATCACATGTATTTCTGTATTTGTTGATTCTTTGCTGGCTTCATTTCTTTATACTCTGTTTAGCTATTTGTCAAATTTATTTCTGGATGTGTTGATTCTTTCCTGGATTGAGATGTTTATATACTGTTCAGGACATCTCAGGTCACTTCTTTAGGCTGAAATGGCTGGAATTTTTTGCAGTGCAATGCATCATGATGCCATTGTTTAACTCAATACCCGGAAAAAAAACCTGAAATCATCAAAAATATTTGTAAAGAACATTCTTTAGAGAAGATAACATGCGAAAATTGTGATGGAGAGTAATAAAATTGAAAGGTAAAGGAAAAGTTAGAAACGAAAACTAGTTGCAGGTTTTGTTTACTCCAATATACATGTTATTTCTCTTTATAACCACGTATAATTGTGTGCATTTGTCATATCTGACTTTACAATTTTGAAATAAACTCAAAAAATGCCTATTTTTTTTTTTTTTGTCAATTCCTTCCATATAAGTTGCAAACGGGCCTAAAAGGCCCGGGATATGTGTAGATTCCGAATGTCATGCATCGTAGGGTTAACCCATTCGCCACCGCTACAGGGCAATGGGAATAGACGGGCAAAGTGTCAGAAAGGGCTAATCAACTTATACATTTGCCTTTTCTGGGGTGGCTGGGGGCAGATGTTAGTAGGCAGGGGGGCTCAAAATAAATGCACCCTCCCTGGCCTATTAATATTTGCCCCCACTCGCTTGCTTTGTCTGTCTGGTGGAGAAAATACAGCGGGAGCCCACGCATTTTTTTTCAACGAATTTATCCCATTAATTAACCCCTACATGTGTGAAATTTCACACACATACACTCATGTAATTGCTAGTGAAAACCAGATATCAAACTACATGAAATGACATGGTTAACTGTATGTAAACCATGTGTCATTTCATGTCGGGTGTACAGTTTCACAAAAGCCGGCAATTGAATTAGCGGCTATTACAGTATGTAGAAGTGTATGAACTATAAATATATGTATATATATATGTCACAATGACATGTATATATATATATGTATTCTATGTGTATATATCTATTCTTTACATTCTGTATTAAAGCTATCAGTGTGCTTTTACAGTATAGCCGGGGATAAATTGCCGGCTTTTCTAAAGGACACTGGTGCGATTTAATCGCAAGTCACACGTGTGGTCCGTTTGTAATCCGATTTTTCAGCGCTCCCATTGACTTGCATTGGCGATAGTCGACCCACAATCGGTAACAATCGCAGCATGCTGCGATTGCACTCGGACTTTTAAAACGGACCACAAAAAATCTGATACTGGGAGCTGCTCCATAGATTAACATTGGTCCGACTGCAATGCGATATTTCATCGCATTGCAGTCGTCCGATTTTGTCGCCAGTGTGACTACGGCCTTATGGTTACATCAGTCTCTGCTTTTCAGTTTTGATATTCCCTGGTTCCAGAACTGCTACATTAGTATTTATTGCTCAGCTCTACCATTCCATGATTCCAATACTGCTACATCTGTCATCGCTGTGTCAGCTGTGCTACAATGTACCACTATTTGGGTACGTCTCCACGCTGCGTACTGGCAGTGCTTTGAACGCAGCGGAAACCCCGCTCCAACCAAAGCGCCGCCCCGTTGTAGGAGCGGTGATTCCGCATGTGTTCATTGAACACATCCGGAATCACCACATCCTATCCATAGACTGGATTATGTATCTTGCGGAGATTGAGCGTCTCCGCAAGATAAATAGACATCCTGCGGTCTGTAAAGATGCGCTGCATGTCCGTAATTTAGAGTGTGTCACCCGCGTCCCTACACAAATAGTGCAGATGGGATTTCATAAAATCCCCTCTACTATGCTGTAAAATCTGGACGCTGCGGATTGAACACTGCGGCTGTACGCAGCGTCCAATCCGCATCAAATCCTGATGTAATCCTGAACTTGGAAACATACCCTTACAAAAAAAGGTATGCTGTATTGGTTCCACATCTTCTACATTGTGGTGCATACTCTGCTTCAACATGGATTTCAGCTCAGCTACACAGTTGCCTTTGTCCCATCTCTGCCACGTCTGCCAACATTGTACCAACTTGACCTGCTGCTCCATCAGTGCCACCTGTCCATACTGCAGTAGACTTGGTCATTAAAACCATTAGCTTCAAGGATTTACCTCACAAGGTGAGACATAAATATTACTAATGTAATATTTTCTATGTCTAAAAATAATTTACACTTTCAAAACTTCAGTGATCTGACTATCATTCCAGGCAGGATTACAATGAAATAGAGAATCACACCAGTCACAATTGATGATGGTAACTACTTATCTTTCCCGCTCCCAGATCAATGACCTCTTGAATAGTCACAGGCAGGGCTCAGAAAAGGTATTATGGTGCCCTAGGAATATGAGACCAATGACACCCCCTCTTCTCCACCCAGCAAAATTATGGGTCTGGTAGTAAGTAGAGTTGAGCGAAACAGGTCGGTCAGATTCATAAGTCGCCGACTTTGGCCGAAACACGACTTTAGCGTGCAGTCGGCCATGCGGTCGGCAAAACGAGAGCCAAAGTAGGTTTTCCCAGAATTCTTTCAGGCGCCTTTTTTCAGCCAATGAGCAAGGACATACACTGTGGGCAATGAAATGACATGTGCAGTGTCCACCACCATCTTAGAGAAGGGCATTGCAGTGATTGGCTTGCTTTGGGGGCGTCATAGTGTCTATAAAAGCCCTGAGCGCCGACCTCCATTTTACTTCTGCCGATCTTAATAGTAGGGAGAGGTTGCTGACTCTGTTTATCAGTAGGGAAAGAGTTAGGGCTGGAAAAATAAGTTCTTCTGTGCTTGTGCTGATAGCATTTGTGCTGTACAGTTAGTGTGCAGTGACAGGGGAGGATTTTCTTGTGTGCAGCAGCGCAGGTTATTAGGCTGCCTGCTGTATTGCTGTGTGTACACTTCTGTGCAGACTACTTTTTACACAGCACTAATACTTTTATTCTTTTTTTCTGCACACTTACCGACTGTTCATTTTTTCCCACACCGTATAGAGCTGTACGCTCCTCACACACTACCGTGTACTGGCTGGTATCACGGACAAATACATGCTGACTATCTGTGTGTGACTCCGGAAATATATACGGAGATTGAAATTTTTCTCTACACCGTATACAGCTGTACGCTCCTCATACAGTACCATATATCTGCTGGTATTTTTGGTACATTTTCCCAAACATGAGGAAGTATGGTGGAAGAGGCCGCGGACGTGGGCGGAGGGGCCAGCTGGTACTGATGGTGGTGGTGCATCTGCTGGTAGTGCCAAAAGCACAATAGCACCTAAGGCAGGATGTGTTGAGCCTGCATCATCGTCTGGCTCTAGAAGGCCTGGAAGGCTCACTTTTGTGGGAGTAGGTAAACCGCTTTTAAAGCCGGAGCATCAGGAACAGGTTTTGGCTTACATTGCTGAAACAGCCTCCAGCTCTATCGCCTCCTCTTCTGAAGTTTCAAAAAATGCAAGCACTGAGTCGTCAGTGCAGGCTCCTGGTCAGGAACAACACCTTTCCTTGTGTCCTTCACCCCCACCAAAAGTGAAGGATGCGGCAGGCCACATTTCAGATTACTCCCTGGAGCTCTTTTCACATACCATGCCTGGGTTATCAAGTGAAATCCTGAATTCCCCAGTCCAAGATGAATATGACATGGAGTGCACTGATGCATAGCCACTGCTATATGATTCTGCTGGTACATTCACCCAAAGCACTGCATTGCCCTCGCAGTCTACTGAGCCAGATTATGACCCTGATGAAACTCAGGTGCCCCTTCCCGCATAACATACCACCTTACACGGTAACACAGAGGAAGGTGCAGATGAAATTGAAGAGGGGGTGATGGATGACCCAGTTGTTGATCAGGATTGGCATCCATTGGGGGAAGAGTGTGCCGCTGGCAATAGCTCAGAAAAGGAGGAGGATCCGCAGCAGGCATCAACATCGCAGCTGCGGTTATCTGGCAGGCCCGTAGCAGTCCAAAAACGTGTTAAAAAAACAAAAACAGTTGCATGACAGCTTGGCCAGACTGTCAAATTAGCACAGCGTGCAAGCCCTGAAAATTTATCCAATAGTAGGAAGAGTGCAGTGTGGCACTTTTTTGACCAAAATTCTATTGATGAGGCAAAGGTTATCTGTAAGAAGTGCGGAAGGACCTTTAGCCGAGGGAAAAATCTCCGAAGTTTGAATACCAGTTGCATGCTTAGACATTTAAACACCATGCACTTGCAAGCGTGGATGGACTACAAAACCTCAGTAGCACACGTGCACCTGCTCCGACTGAAGGTAGCCAGCAACGCTACATAGCTTCCCCCACTGTAAGCCCACCGGTTAGCACACCACCAGCAAGAAATGTTGAGGTGTCGTCGCAAGGCCAAAGCAGTCAGGGAATCCCAATGTTTTTCCAACAAAAGACTGAATCCAGGCCATCACCACCACCATCACTAACCCCTCTCAGTCTGCCATGTCCACCGCTAGTTCCCCCATATGCAGCTCTCAAGTCCAGCTCACCCTAGAAGACACTCTGAGTAGGACAAGTAGGAAAGTACTCATCCTCTCATCCGCGTACACTGGCTTTGAACGCCTACATTGCCAAACTGATCTCATTAGTGATGATGCCTTTCCATTTGTTTGAAAGTGCAGCGTTCCGAGAGCTCATGGCCTACGCTGTCCCACGCTATGACCTACCCAGTCGGCACTTCTTTGCTAGAAAAGCCATCCCTGCCCTCCACCTGCATGTGAAAGACCGCATTGTCCATGCACTCAAACAATCAGTGAGTGGAAAGGTGCACCTCACAACAGATGCATGGGCCAGTAGGCATGGCCAGGGCCGTTACATGTCCATCGCTGCGCACTGGGTTAATGTGGTGTATGCAGGGTCCACAGGGGACAGTGCTGCCTAGCCCACGGTATAGGCAACAGTTGGCTGTAGGCATTCGACCCTCCTCCTCCAGAAGCAAAAGCTCGTCGACAGAGCTCAGTCGCACGAGCACTCCATCCGCAGCTGCCAGTGTTGCACATGAGGTGTCCCACTATCGAACAGCTAGTGGTAAGAGTCAGCAGGCTGTTTTAAAGATGATGTCTTTGGGCGACAACAGCCACACTGCGGAGGTACTGGCCGACTTCTTGCAGCGAGAAACTGAGCCATGGCTGGGCAGTCTACATCTTGTGCCAGGCAAGATAGTCAGTGATAACGGACGTAATTTTGTGGCGGCCATAGCCCTGGCAAAACTCAGACACATAGCTTGCCTGGCTCACACCTTGAACCTGGTGGTGCAGTGCTTCATAAATAATTATCCGGAGTTACCAGCCCTGCTCCATAAGGTGAGAAGACTGTGCTCGCACATTCGTCGCTCGCCCGTAGACTCCATTCGTATGCAGAGGCTGCAGCGATCGCTCCACCTCCCCAAACATCGCCTAATCATAGACGTTTCAACAAGGTGGAACTCCACCATGCACATGGTTGAGAGGCTGTGCGAACAGAGGCAGGCTGTAATGCATTTGTGGGAGGATACACAGGCAGGCAGTTTGAGGGCAGACATTGAGTTGTCGGGTGTGCAGTGGTCAAAGCTGAAAGACCTCTGTAAAGTCCTTCAGTGTTTTGAGGAATGCACACGGCTGGTAAGCGCAGACGATGCCATGATAAGCATGAGCATCCCACTTATGCGTCTGCTCATGCAAACTTTGACGCACATTAAAGGGAATCTGTCACCCTAAATTGGCGGGATATTTAAATGATGGCAGGCAGGTCAGATGCGCGGTGTTTGGGTACTTGCCTTAACATGTTGTTCGCCGCTGTCTCCATTATTTCTGGAATTGTAGTCGTTGCCCTCCATATAATGCGCCTGCGCATTGCAATCTGCGGGCAAAGCATACTGCGCGTGCGCAATTCAAGATTGCAATGCGCAGGTGCGTTATATGGAGGGCAACGACTACAATTCCCAGAAATAATGGAGACAGCGGCGAACAACATGTTAAGGCAAGTACCCAAAACACCGCCCATCTGACCTGACTGCCATCATTTAAATATCCCGCCAATTTAGGGTGACAGATTCCCTTTAAGGATCATGCGTCTGCAGCGGAGGTAGAGGAGGAGGAGGAGGGAACCCTTGATGACAGTCAGGCATTGTCTGCTTAGGGAACTGTCCTGGACGAGGTGGAGGAAGAAGAGGAGGAGGAGGATGAGGGGGATGATTATTTTGGGGAGGAGGAGGCTTCTCAGGGGGCAAGAGAAAATATTGGCTTGCCAAGGTCAGGTACAGGGTTTGTGCGTGACTGGAGAGATGTGGATTTGGCAGAAAGTGCTCCTCCACCCCACCACTGGCAGTGCATCATTGACTCCTGGAACAGTGGCCCACATGTGTGATTATCTCTTGCGGATCCTAAAAAGGGACCCCCGCATTGCCAAAATTATGAAGGATGACGACTACTGGTTGGCCAGCTTCCTCGATCCACGCTATAAAGGCAAATTACAGAACATCATGCCACAGGAAAACCTAGAGCTAATATTGGCAAACAAACAAGCAACTCAGATAAACCATTTGTTAGAGGCATTCCCAGCACACAGCAGCGGTGCAGGTTCTACCACGAGCCGTACTGGGCCAAATGGAAGAGGTGTTAGTGGTGCACACAGCCAAAGTGGCGTTGGAGACAGGGGTTTCATGACCATGTTGTGGATTGATTTCTCGAGTACCGCTCACACAACTGGTAATACTGAATTGATTGCAACAGACAGGAGACAGCAGTTGTCAACTATGGTTCAAACCTCTCCTCCCCTATCGATGTTCTCCCTCACAGGTCATTCCCCTTTGACTACTGGGCCTGTAAACTGGACACCTGGCCTGAATTGGCACAATATGCCTTACAGGAGCTCGCTTGCCCTGCTGGTAGTGTGCTATCAGAGAGTCTTCAGTGGGGCCCTGAGCAGATGGGAGGGCCCACTTGCCATCAGAGACACCGGCGTACTATGAGGGGCCCTGTGCCAGTGCCGGCGCCCACGAGTGGGCCCCCCCTGCTTGCTCAGGGCCCCAGAACTTGCAATACTTACCTCTCCCTGCTCCACCACTGTGACGTCTTCCGTGTTTCCGGACAGTGACATTCAGATCAGAGAGCGCGATGGTGTCACGTCTGTGCGCCCTCTGCCTGAACAGTCACAGTGCAGAGAGCTGGAAGATGGTGACGCTGAGGAGACCAGAGTAGAGCAGTGCCCAGCGAGGAGAGGTATTTCATTTTTTTTAATGTTTAGAGCAATATATGGGGAGCATTATACACTGGAGCATTATAAATGGGGCTCATCATACACTGGAGCATCATATATGGGGCCCATCATATACTAGAGCATCATATGGGGTTCATTATTTATGTGGCATCATATAGGGCCCTTTATATATGGAGCATCATATGGAGCACATATGGGGCCTATTCTGTATGGAGCATTATATGGGGCTCATTATTCTGTATAGAGCAATATATGGGGCTCATTATTCTGTATGGCGCACTATGTGGTGCCCATAATACTGTATGGAGGACTATACTGTCCGGTTTTTGAGCTATTGTAGAATAGATATCACTCATGTAATGTAAGAAGTGAAGTATTTGGCATTGTACTATACCTATATTTCTCTGCCGTATCGGAGCATCATGAATTGTGGTATGTGTTAACTGAGACTCTTTCGCCCGGGGCCCACGAAAACCTGGAGCCAGCCCTGCCCCCCACACAACTTTAGCCAAATAACCCCCAGTTTTCAATGCGTTACTATTATTATAAAGTAAATTAAGGTTGACAACAAGCTTAAGTAATAAGAATTGATGTTGTTGGCATTAAAATGGGCACAGTAAGTGTGTTTACTGTCCTCCACTCACTGCCGACTTTTATTCCCCATTGACTTGCATTGGGGTCGGGTTTCGGTCGGAACTCTGACTTTTGCCGATAGTCGTCCGATTTCGTTCGAGTCGACTTTTGATAAAGTCCGGTGGTCCGAAACCCGACTCAACCCTCCCGGAGGCAAAGTCTCTCATCTCTCTCTCTCTCTATATATATATATATATATATATATATATATATATATGCCAACAGAAGGGGACTTCACACCTAATTGTTTATACTGTACAGAACACCATGGCTGACTCACTAACCAGGGGTGGAGTTTGAGGGAGAGTGATAGAATGATGCCACGCCACCCACTCACCAGTCTAATGTAGAGCAGCTCCTGCGACACTCACCACCCATATTGAAGTGCTGTACAGGAATGTACCACATGATGTGGACAGTACCAAGTGTGGCAAAAGGCAGTAGGCTGTGAGCGAGCCATCTCATTCAAACTAACCCTACTCCGCTGCTCAAGAGTCAGCAACCTTTGGCTGGACCCTCTTGCTGCATTCACTGCCCACATCATCAAAGTGCTGTATCGGGGGGGGGGGGGGGGGAGGGGAAAATAGCCTTTTGAAGTCAGGAGAGAAGAGAAAAAGCAGAGAGAGAGAGAGAAAGGGGAGAGGGAAGAGAGGGATTGTTTTAGGGTTGTTCCTTGTCTTGTGTTCAGCTCATACATCAAAGCGCTAGGGGGAAGGTGGAGAAGAGGGCCTTGTCTTCAAACTGCATGGTCTGTTCAATTTTCGTGATCATGGATATTTATATGTAGTTTGCAGTCATTGTCTTTGGACAAAAACTCTGTTCCTAAAATGGATCTGTAATTTCAGCAAATTTTGAATAAAACAATAGTACAGGCGATTATAAGAAACTTTATAAGACATCTTATCAGAGTTTTTATGGACATAGGAAAAAAATGACAATTATGAATGAGGCCTTACACATGCGCACAAGCAGTAGCATGTGGTTGAATCATGGCAAAGAGGTATAGAAAAGTAACATAAACCATGATTTGTGAAGACTTTTTAGCAAGGTTTGGAAAGTATCAACTGTCTACACATATGGACGATTAAAAAAATCAACTGGAGAAACGATCCAGGCACAAGTTTTTTTTTATATAGACAGTAGTACACGTATGAACCCATCAAGTCTGTGGGCTTTTCCCCTCTCATTTCCAGGAATAACTGTAAATTCACAGATGGTATTTTACTGGCACTGCCTTAACCTCATTACTGGCATGTTAATTTTATCTTGTGTAGAACACACAATACTGTTCCCAGGACTAATGAGAACACAACTGAGCAACATGTATTGTTTAAAAATAAAATAAAGTAAAAATTAAAATGATATTCTCAATGTGCACAATGCATGACAAGCAGTAGGAGAACTTGGCCAGTGCATCTTTTTCCATTATGCCATTTCTCTGATTACAAAGAATTTTTCTGACAAAACTACAGTATATTATTTATTACTATAAAGGCGAGTTTATATTGAACAAATTGGTTGCAGACATTTTGGCCTTAAGGCCAGATTCAGATGGCTATAACTTACAGTCTCATATCTCTGAGCCTCTAAGTTTGGACCATGAAGTACGGCTCTCAGGTTCCACCCACAGAGCTTATTCAGATGTTCAATGGAGCGAGTGCTATCTGTGCTTTCCATAGCTAGCACAAGAACCTGTGTTAGTTTATGGGGCAACTCGCATGTCCATGATGTTTCGCGGCCCGAGAGATAAACGGCAAATCGCCGAGACGTCTCTGACATTTTTCAGAGTGTGGGATCAAAATTGTCAATGCAAGTCAATGAGTCCGCAAAAAAAATATCGAACAGCACTTGGATATCATCATACTTCAGTCTTAGGCCTGTTTGAGCCTTTAACCTCTTCACCACCAGGCAATTTTCCTTTTTTCCTTCACTTCTTCCAATAGCCATAACTTATTTTTATTTTTCCAGCTGTATGAGGGCTTGTTTTTGAGAGATGGGTTGTACTTTTAATTGCATCAGTTATTCTGCCAGTGTACTGGAAAATGGGGAAAAAATTGCAGTTGAGATTGCAAAAAAAAAAGTGCAATTTCACAATTTTTTGGGAGTATTTTATTTACCAAGTTCCCTATATGGTGAAACTGACCTGGTGAGATGATTCTCCAGGTCATTACTAGTACGCAGATGCCAAACGTAAAGGTTTTTTTTTTATGCAAGTGGTGAAATTTTTTAGAAATTGTAAAAAAAAAAAATAAAATTAGCTTCTGTCTCCATTTTTCGAGACCTATAAAGTTCTCATATTTTGGGATCTGGGCTGTGTAAGAGCTTGTTTTTTGGCTGAGCTGACATTTTTACCGATACCATTTAGGGGTAGATACAATGTTTTGATCGCCTCTCATTACATTTTATTGCAATATTCCGGCGATCAAAAAACATAGTTTTGATTTTTTTTCTTGTCCGCAGTTTACGGTTAGAATTAGTTTGTTTTATATTTTGACAGATCAGACATTTCTGAAAGCGGTAATACCAAACATGGGTATTTTTTAATGGGGAAAACGGGGGGGGGGTGTTTTTTTTTTTTTTAACTTTTACTGTATTTAAAGGGAATCTGTCACCCCATTTTTGCCCTATAACCTGCGGCCACCGCCATCAGGGGCTTATCTACAGCATTCTGTAATGCTGTAGATAAGCCCTCGATGTCACCTGAAAGTGAAGAAAAACGAGTTATAAAATACTCACCCAGGTGACGTCTGATCACCTGTGCTATACATAGTACTGAAGTACTGCTGCAAGCGTACAGCAAAAATTACTCTCTCTTATGAACGACGGCCACCCAGAAGACCCATGACAACCCATCAGCCCCGCGATTACGTGACAAGTGTGCCGATAGATGGGATCAATGATACGCTTCCTGGGTGTGCGTATGAAATACCGATGTCAGTGACTGACAGCGGAATTTAACTGATTAACAGCAGCAGGTGGATCTCCGATCCATCCATAGCTGTTAGAGATACTTGATGGCTGATTAAATCAGTCATCAAATTCAGGGAAAGATGCGGGTCAGCGTATTAAGGTAACCTGTCACCTGATTAATGCAGTCTAAACTGTCAGAAGCAGCTCTAGGTAATGGTGCCCACAGTTAGAGCAGCATGAATCAGATGATAGGTTCCATTTAAGAACCAAGCCAAATAAAGGAAATCTAAAAGGTGTATCAGGCAATTAACTCTGTACTTGTCTTGAGTTTTTACATAATTTTAACATCCTTCAGGCGTTGCACTTCATTTAATGGTAAAATAATATTAATACATTTTAAAGTTACAAAATTTGTCAATTTAAAAAAAAAATGTTTTTTTTTAACCCCTTCACCCAGCAAGCCTGTTTTCATCTTCATGACCAAGCCAAATATTACAATTCTGACCAGTGTCAATTTATGTGGTGGTAACTCTGTAAGGGTATGTTTCCACGTTCCGGAATGGCAGCGCTTTGAACGCAGTGGATACCCGCTCCGTTCAAAGCGCTGCCGGCTTTTGTACGTGCGGTGATTCCGCATGTGTTCACTGAACACATGCGGAATCACCGCATCCTATACATAGAATGGCGCTATTTATCTTGGGGAGACTGAGCATCTCCGCAAGATAAATTGACATGCTGCGGTCTAGAAAGAAGTGCCGCATGTGCGTATACGCAAGTCTGCCACCTGCGTGTTTGTACACATAGTGGAGATAGGATTTCATAAATCCCCTCCACTGTGCTGTAATATCTGGCCACAGCAGGTGTTAAAGAATCTTTAATTGCAAATACTAGATTTTGGATCGCCATATTTTGAGAGCTATAATTTTTCCATATTTCGGCTAACAGTCACGTGAGGGCTTGTTTTTTGTGGGACGATTCGACATTTTTTTTGCTACCATTTTCGGGCTCATGCCATTTTTTGATCGCTTTCTATTCCAAATTTTGGGAGGCAAAATAAAAAAAATCAACAATTCAGGAATTTTTTATGCCATTCACAGTGTGGTAAATTTGATAAGGAAGCTTTATTCTTCAGGTCAGTACGATTACAGCGATACCACATTTATAGCTTTTTTATGTTTTGGCACTTTTACAGAGTAAAAACTATTTTATAGAAAAAATAATTATTTTTGCATCGCTTTATTCTGAGAGCTATAACTTTTTTATTTTTCGGCTTATTGCACTGTATGGCAGCTTGTTTTTTGCAGGCAAGAAGTTTTCAGCGGTACCATTTTTATTTACAATCGTCTTTTTGATCGCGTTTTATTCCACTTTTTGTTCAATGGTATGATGAAAAAGCATTTTTTTTGCCCCGTTTTTTATATTTTTTTTACGGTGTTCACGGAAGGGGTTAACTAATGTTAATGTTATATAGAGCGGGTCGTTCCAGACTTGGAAATACCAAACATACTTTTTTTGTTTATTTATTTTTTCTTACATAAAAAAAGAAATTTATCAGTAAAATATATTTTTATTTTATTTATTAACCTTTTACAATTTTTTTTTCTCTTTACTTTGCCCTCACTTTTACAGCTTTGATCGCTGTTATAAACCATTGCAATAGCTTATAACCGTCAGGGCTGCATTGCGCATGAACTAACTTGCTAGAATCTGGTGACCCAGCTGTCGTCATGGTGACATAGGGTCACCATGACAACGATCAGGCACCTGCGATCGATGTCAATTGCAACATTTAGGGAGCTAAACTGCCGGGCACCAAGTGGTGATCGCACAGCTTCTGTGCAAACAAACTCACCTGGTCATACCCAGTATGTCCAAGGTTGGGAAGGCGTTAAAAATTGAATTTTTTTTTTCTCATCACTAAGTGTACAGTATGAAACTTTGTCAATATACAGTACAGACCAAAAGTTTGGACACACCTTCTCATTTAAAGATTTTTCTGTATTTTCATGACTGAAAATTGTACAGAAAATATAACGTAGCACTGCTGAGTGGTGCCTAAGTAGGATCCCAACCCGTGAATAATATCAAAAGAAAACTTGGCATTCAACTTTTGATGATTATGAAAATTTTAATGCAGTCCAAAATCAACGTTTCGGTCCCAGAGTGGACCTTCATCAAGTACCGACTGCTCAGTGTAAGCACAATCCAATATGTGGAGATAGAAACCAGCTTTGTAGACTGGGGTACACCTTCAAGAGGTATAATGAAATGGTCAGTAGGTAAATTGACCCAAACTGCTCATTTATATGAATTACATCTAGTGGGCATCCATTCTCATAGGTATCAAAACTTTTCATGGATGGCATTAGGCACTTAAATATGGCCAGATGTATTCAGGAGGAAAATTTCCTCTGATGGGATAATGAGAAATTGTTTGAATCTCTCATATAAGGTAAAGCCTTTATTTATGTATAGTCTCACTGTGTCCACAGGTAGTATAAGCGTCAGCCCAGTGGTGGTCCAGTGGGCGGTATGACGGGATCATCAGCGCGGTATCCACCGCTTGCTGTAGCGACACGACACTGGCTGGGGCCCTTGGAGAAGCGGGGGCCGTGGGCAACTGCTGGCCCTGTATGCCAGCAGGTGTTAGTGCCTGGGCCCACTGGAGAATCCTCCGGTTCTCCAGAGGGCCAGTCCGACTCTGATTAAGACCAACACTGATATTAATACCTAAACAATGGTAGATATCAGTGCTGCAGAACACGTAAGAGATAACAGTACAGGGATAATGACTTGTATCTGACGTTTTTTCTGGTGGAGCAGTTCACGTTTTTGTCTTTTCCATCTGACCCAGACCAACATGACGATTTCTTATCCAGCTACGACTTGTATGCAGAGTTTACAATAAAGACACATCGGACTTTTCACATTTCCCACACAAACCCCATCTATTCCCAACTTGCACAAAACTCTTTATTCTACTATCAACCCAATACTGAGCCTTCTGCTGCCGTATTTGTCCCAGATATTGGACCTGTTGTGTGTCACAAATGCAAAACTCTTTTAAGAGTCGCACATAACAATGCCACCACTGTGCCCCTCACAAAATAAAAGGTCTTTGTGCTCTCTATTGTTCCATCTAGATGGTAAATGCTCCCCCGAAAAAAATATTAATGCCCTGTTCAATGGCCCTAGAAAACATTACACACGTTTGGCCCCTATAAACTAATTTTGTCCTGTGTGCCCTTTGGATGGTCACAATACCTTGGACTGCATCTACAGTATAATAATGCTTAAGTGCCCATTTAATAATGTCCACTGAGTTCCCCTACATATATTGTATATCCCCTATTCATCATATGAAGGGCCCAAAACACTTCTATGACACAGTATAATGGGCTCACAGCTCCCTTATGAGGCTATGTGCACACGATGCATTTTTGATGCATTTTCGCAGCCTTTTGTTACGTGCGTAAATGGTCCAAAAACGCAATGGAATACTTATGCAAGGTAATTCAATGACAATCCTGAAGTGTTGTGCACATGATCAAGAAATTTCCATCCATATTTGTAGCATTTTGTTTTCTGCAGCATGTCAACTCTTTTTACGTTTCTGCAGCGTTTATGACTCATTGACTTCAATTGAGTCAGGCAAATCTGTGGCAAAAACGCAGGTGTAAAAAGGTTTGCGTATTTGCTGCCAAAAACGCTGCGACTTGTCAAAGGAAATTATGTCAGGAGGAAGTGTATGGGGGGAGAATGTGTGTGTGTCTGGGTGTGTTTGTGTCTGTATGCGGGTATCTGCACCCATGCGACGAACAGCCCATAATGATTGCACTTAGGCGGTGTTGTCTGATGGGACTACTACTCCCATCCGGCTACATCTGCTGTCGCATATAATAAACAGCATGAGCCGATGATGGTAGAATAGTCTCATCATGCAGCGCCTGTGTTCAATTGGCAAAAAAAACACAAAACATTTACATAATTGCATACATATTCACATACAAAATACATACCGAACACCTGATCCCCAAGTCTCCTGCAAACAATCAAAAATAATAAACCAACATATACTCACCTTTCCGCCGTAGTCCATTTAATACCGAGTGTCCCACGGAGATCTCATCCGGCCTCCGGCGATAATCTGACAGGAGGTAATCGATCTCTCACTGAGCCGCAATGAGAGAGTTCACCAGCTGATAAACTCCGATGCTCTCACTTACGGAACCGCTGCGTGGGACAGTTCTCACACAGCAGTAGTGCCGTGAGTGCACCAGAACTGATGAACTCTGGTGAACGCTCACGGCGGCTCAGTGATACACTGCGGCAGCGATTACTTCCTGTCAGTGTATCACCGGAAACCGCGTAGAGCAGTCAAATCTACTGATGTGACTGTTCTACACGTGAGATCACTGTGGGACACTCAATATTAAGTGGACTACGTCGGACAGAAAAGTATTATATGTTGGTTTATTATCTTTTGATTGTTTGCAGGAGCTGATGGCTTCAGGTATAAGGCGTTCAGTAAGGTAAATATAGATTCAATAAAGGAGTCTGTGCGATTATTTCAAATAAAGGACTTAATTCTGGGTGTCTGTGTTTTTATACAGTTTCACTATGGGGTTAGTAATGGATAGGTGTCTTATAGACGCCTCTCCATTACTAACCTGTGGGCTTGATGTCACCTGACAAGTGACATCAACGCCACAAATATGAACCCCACTTGCCACCGCTACAGGGCAAGTGGGAAGAGCGAGGCTAAGTGACAGAATTGGCGCAATTTTAAGATGCACCATTTCTGGGACAGCTGAGAGCTGATGTTTTTAGCCTGTGGGGGTGCCAATATCCATGGCCACTTCCCAGGTTATTAATCTCAGCCCGCAGCTGTCTGCCTAGCCTTTGCTAGTTCCATTTTATAGGTGGACTCCATGTCAATTTTTTTTGTGAGGTTCCCCTGTAATATAGAAATTAAAGGCTAAGCAAACATCTGTGAGCTGATATTAATAGTCTGGGAACCTTTATGGCTTTTGTCTCCCCAGAATTTTATCAGCCCTCAGTTGTCGGCTTTCCTCTCTGCTGATTATGAAAATTATGCGAAAGCCCACGCAATTTTTTAAAAATGAACATATTGCGTTTCATGCAGATTTCTGACAGTTGCTGTTTTGTTACAGCATATGTAGAAGGTTAATTATGTTAATGCTCCTACATAGGCTGATGACTGTGTGTATTTAACTCTTTATGTACTGTTTTATTAATGAGGGCATCTGGCTGACACCTGTTCATTACCAAACCTCCGGCTTGGTTATATTATTATTATTATTATTATTAATATTTATTTCTATAGCACCATTGATTCCATGGTGCTGTACATGAGAAGGGGTTACATACAAATTACAGGTATCACTTACAGTAAACAAACTAACAATGACAGACTGATACAGAGGGGAGAGGACCCTGCCCTTTCGGGCTTACATTCTACAGGATTGTGGGGCAGGAGACAGTAGGTCGGGGGTTGCAGCAGTTCTGGTGTTGGTTGAGGCAATAACTCCGGTAGTGGTGAGGAGGCAGCAGGGTCATTGCAGGCTGTAGGCTGCAATGACCATCATATGGTCATCATATATATGATTTTTCTGTATTTTCATGGCTATGAAAATTGTACATTCCCACTGAAGGCATCAAAACTATGAATTAACACATGTGGAATTATATACTTAACAAAAAAGTGTTAACTGAAAATGTCTTATTTTCTAGGTTCTTCAAAGTAGCCACCTTTTGCTTTGATGACTGCTTTGCACACTCTTGGCATTCTCTTGATGAGCTTCAAGAGGTAGTCACCGGAAATGGTTTTCATTTCACAGGTGTGCCCTGTCAGGTTTAATAAGTGGGATTTCTTGCCTTATAAATGGGGTTGGGACCATCAGTTGTGTTGTGCAGAAGTCTGGTGGATACACAGCTGATAGTCCTACTGAATAGACTGGTAGAATTTGTATTATTTCAAGAAAAAAGCAGCTAAGTAAAGAAAAACGAGTGGCCATCATTACTTTAAGAAATGAAGGTCAGTCAGTCCGAAAAATTGGGAAAACTTTGAAAGTGTCCCCAAGTGCAGTTGCAAAAACCATCAAGCGCTAAATAAACTGGCTCACATGAGGACCGCCCAGGAAAGGAAGACCAAGAGTCACCTCTGCTGCTGAGGATAAGTTTATCCGAGTCACCAGCCTCAGAAATTGCAGGTTTACAGCAGCTCAGATTAGAGACCAAGTCAATGCCACACAGAGTTCTAGCAGCAGACACATCTCTACAACTGTTAAGAGGAGACTTTGTGCAGCAGGCCTTCATGGTAAAATAACTGCTAGATAACCACTAAGAACAGGCAACAAGCAGAAGAGACTTGTTTGGGCTAAAGAACACAAGGAATGGACATTAGACCAGTGGAAATCTGTGCTTTGGTCTGATGAGTCCAAATTTGAGATCTTTGGTTCCAACCACCGTGTCTTTGTACGACGCAGAAAAAGTGAACGGATGGACTCTACATGCCTGGTTCCCACCGTGAAGCATGGAGGAGGTGTGATGGTGTGGGGGTGCTTTTCTGGTGACACTGTTGGAGATTTATTCAAAATTGAAGGCATACTTAACCAGCATGGCTACCACAGCATCTTGCAGCAGCATGCTATTCCATCCGGTTTGCGTTTAGTTGGACCATCATTTATTTTTCAACAGGACAATGACCCCAAACACACCTCCAGGCTGTGTAAGGGCTATTTGACCAAGAAGGAGAGTAATGGGGTGCTACACCAGATGACCTGGCCTCCACAGTCACCACACCTGAACCCAAACGAGATGGTTTGAGGTGAGCTGGACCGCAGAGTGAAGGCAAAAGGGCCAACAAGTGCTAAGCATCTCTGGGAACTCCTTCAAGATTGATGGAAGACCATTTCCGGTGACTTGAAGCTCATCAAGAGAATGCCAAGAGTGTGCAAAGCAGTCATCAAAGCAAAAGGTGGCTACTTTGAAGAACCTAGAATATAAGACATGATTTCAGTTGTTACACACTTTTTTGTTAAGTATATAATTCCACATGTGTTAATTCATAGTTTTGATGCCTTCAGTGAGAATTTACAATTTTCACAGTCATGAAAATACAGAAAAATCGTTAAATGAGGTGTGTCCAAACTTTTGGTCTATATATATATATATATATATATATATATATATATATATCTATATACACTGCTCAAATAAAAAATAAATAAAGGGAACACTTAAACAACAGAATATAACTCCAGGTAAATCAAATTTCTGTGAAATCAAACTGTCCACTTAGGAAGCAACACTGATTGAGAATCAATTTCACATGCTGTTGTGCAAATGGAATAGACAACTGGAATAGACAACAGATTTTCTTTATTGGCAATTATAAGACACACAATAAAGGAGTAGCTCTGCAGGTGGGGACAACAGACCACATCTCAGTACCAATGCTTTCTGGCTGATGTTTTGGTCACTTTTGAATGTTGCTTGTGCTTTCACACTCGTGGTAGCATGAGACAGACTCTACAACCCACACAAGTGGCTCAGGTAGTGCAGCTCATCCAGGATGGCATATCAATGCGAGCTGTGGCAAGGTTTGCTGTGTCTGTCAGCGTAGTGTCCAGAGCTGGAGGCGCTACCAGGAGACAGGCCAGTACACCAGGAGACATTGAGGGGGCCATAGGAGGGCAACAACCCAGCAGCAGGACCGCTACCTCTGCCTTTGTGCAAGGACGAACAAGAGGAGCACTGCCAGAGCCCTGCAAAATGACCTCCAGCAGAAACCAACTCCATGAGGATGGTCTTAGTGCCCGACGTCCACAGATGGGGGTTGTGCTCACAGCCCAACACCATGCAGGATACTTGGCATTTGCCACAGAACACCAGGATTGCCAAATTCACAACTGGCGCCTTGTGCTCTTCACAGATGAAAGCAGGTTCACACTGAGCACATGTGACAGAGTCTGGAGACTCCGTGGAGAGCGATCTGCTGCTTGCAACATTCTTCAGCATGACTGGTTTGGCAGTGGGTCAGTAATGGTGTGGGGCTGCATTTCTTTGGAGGGCCACATTGCCCTCCATGTGCTCGCCAGAGGTAGCCTGACTGCCATTAGGTACCGAGATGAGATCCTCACACCCCTTGTGAGACCATATGCTGGTGCGGTTGGCCCTGGGTTCCTCCTAATGCAGGACAATGTCAGACCTCACGTGGCTGGAGTGTCAGCAGTTCCTGCAAGATGAAGGCATTGAAGCTATGGACTGGCCCGCCTGTTCCCCAGACCTGAACGAGCACATCTGGGACATCATGTCTCGCTCCATCCTCCAACGTCACATTGCACCACAGACAGTCCAGGAGTTGGCGGATGCTTTATTCCAGGTCTGGGAGGAGATCCCTCAGGAGACCATCCACCGCCTCATCAGGAGCATGCCCAGGTGTTGTAGGAAGGTCATACAGGCACGTGGCGGCCACACACACTACTGAGCATCATTTTGAGTTGTTTTAAGGACATTACATTCCACTTTAATTTTGTGTGACTCCAAATCCAGGTCTCCATTGATTAATAAATTTGATTTCCATTGATGATTTTTGTGTGATTTTGTTGTCAGCACATTCAACTGTGTACAGAACAAAGTATTCAATGAGAATGTCATTCATTCAGATCTAGATATGTTATTTGAGTGTTCCCTTTATTTTTTTGAGCAGTATATATATATTATATATATATATATATATTATATATATATATACAGTGCCTACAAGTAGTATTCAACCCCTGCAGATTTAGCTGGTTTGATAAGATGCAAATAAGTTAGAGCCTTCAAACTGCAAATGAGAGTGGGATTTATTAACAGAAGCATAAATCTTACAAAACAAAAAGTTATGTTGCTCAGTTGAATTTTAATAAATTTTAAACATAAAAGTGTGGGTCAATTATTATACAACCCCTATGTTTAATATTTCGTGGAATAACCCTTGTTTGCAATTACAGCTAATAATGATCAGGCCAGCACAGGTCTGTGGAGTTACTTGGACCCCTCCATGAGATCTTCTCCAATTTATCGGGTTTTTGGGGGTTTTTAGGGGATTTTTATCTTGGTCCTTCTACAATTTTAAATTGGGTTAAGGTAGGGGATGACTGGGCCCACCCAACCCCTTGACTTTTTCCCTTTTGAACCGGGCCCTTTTGGTTTTTTTGGCTGTGGCTTTTGGGGCATTGTCTTGTTGGAAAATGAAAATTTCGACCCTCTTTAAGATCCTTTAGGAGGGCGGGGGTTCTTGGCCAAAATCTCGGTAGGCCGGCATCCCTCCTCCCATGGGTGGGCCCTGGCCCGGGCCCCCTTGGGTGAGAACAGCCCCACAGCATGATGCTGCCCACCAGTTGTGTAGGGTGGAATTTTTGGGGGGGTAGCGTGCCATCCGTCTCCAACTCACGGTGTGGTTGGCACCAAAAATCTCGATCTTGGGCTCATCAGACCATAGAACCTTTAACTAGTTGTCTCCGAGTCCCCCAATGATCATGAGCAAATGTAGGAGCCTTGACAGAGCTTTGAAATAAAGGTACCCACGGGCTCGTCTGGAACGGAGCCATTGCGGGGGAGTCGTTACTTATGGTATGACTGAAACCCAAATTTCCCCCCTCCAGGATTTCCCCGGACCCTTCCTTGTTGTCCTTGGGTTAGCCTTGATTTCGGGGCAACCCGGCCCCGGAGGGGGGAAACTTTCAAAGGTGTCCCGGCCCTGGAAGGCTAACATTTTTCCTCATTCCATTTTGGGGTGATGCCCAAAAAGTGGGAAAGGGGGGCCAACTCCCTTGGGAAAGGGTTTGTTACCCCTTTCCCCCCGCCTTGTTACCCTCCCGACTTGTTCTGGCCCTTGGGGCTCCTTTTCTTTCCCCTGTTTCCAGTATGAGTGGTTTTAAAGTTTGGGGAGGGTTTAAATAGTCAGAAAAGGTGGCAAAAAAGATCTTAATCCACACATGTGAAGTATTATTCTTGGTGCCCGAATACTTCTTAAAACTTTTGGGGGACCAAACAGAATTTCTTTTTTGGTTTGGGGGGTGAATAATAAAGCACTCTAATT
>JARQOD010000005.1:350939824-350977563 GCA_033576555.1 Oophaga sylvatica | reverse complement strand
TTCTTCTGCGTTTAGAGCACCTAATTTAAAAATAAAGGGAGTGCAATTAAAGTCAAAAAACTTTGAATGAATTACCCCCCACGGGATGCTTGAAAATGTGGACTATGAGAATCATCAAAAATATAAAATAAAAACCTCAAAAAACTACTTTTAAAGGGGGGTTTACCGGGCTATTTTTTTCTGTGAATGGGGTTTTTTATTTTGTTCGAAGTCAATGATTTCGCGGGGTCGAGGTCACCGACCGCTCCCCCAAAAATTTTCCCGGTTCTCAGATGTGACGTCAACAGAGCACATCTTCTCTTCCCTCTCTCTGTCGACGGGGTGCCCCTCCCGGGTCATGTGATTGACACCGCTCCTCGCTGCAAACTGCGGAGAGACCGCATTAATCGGCGACAGGAGCCCCCAAATGAGCAGAGAAGAGAAGGGCTTTTTTGGGCGAGAGGTGAAATGAAGCAAAATTGCAAAGTAACAATTTCTCAAGAAAATTTTCAGCATTTTTGGTAAAGTAGGACTGGAAATTGGGTTTTTGAATTACTTGCGGGCCCTCACTTGTTCCAGAAATTTGGCCTAGAATTGGGGAAAAAATCCACCCCCCCCAATGCTTGGTATAGTCCCCCCGCAGTTTGGATATTTTTTGGTCTCATCAGAGGATCATGGTGTTTCACTCACCATGGGGGTTCTTTTTTGTCTATTTTTATGGACCTGTATGTGAAAACCTTAAAACACATTAAGGGGGCTCTAGATTTAGCGCGTTTGGAACCCCTTCTGGTATGACACACTGGGTGGTCACAAACAATGAGTTTCCAGTAGAAACCATTTCAGGAAGCACAAAGCACCCCTCCTTTAGGGAGTTTTTAAGGGGTATTTGTCACACCCTGGAACGCTTTTAAGCCATTCCTATGGGCATACAGATAATAGAACGGTTAAATATTCCTACCGGTATGCCTCATAGCTGTAGTCTAGTTGTGGAGAAATAGAGTTTTAATGTTTTATGTTAATTTTCTTCTAAGCTCCGGGCATGCGGTGCCTGGAAGAAATCTCTGCCTCCTGTCTTAATTATCTAATACCACCCCCTCCACTGCCCTGCAGGTGTGGCGCCATAGTCCCAAGCAATCGCCATGTACTTGAGCTATTATCCATACCTTATCCACCATTCTATGGGAAGTGTCTTCATCCTTCTTCTGCGCAAGCGAGTCTTTGATGGTAAATGTCACCAAGGGTGTACTGAGAGTCTGTACGGCGTTTGAACAGTCATTCTGTACTGACAAGAGTCCCTTTAAGTGCAGCTTCCCACTTACCTGTTTTCTATCTCAGCCCTTCTCTGGCTCTATAAAGCCAGAGCTGTCAAAGAAGAGGGGCGTTGGAGATCGAAGGAAAACAAGTAGGTGGGAAGGTGCACTTAAATGTTTGGCAATGTCAAGGATGCACCTATATGAATGTGCTTGGTTTGAACAGTCATTCTGTGCTGACAAATTCCCTTTTTGCTATACCGAGTAATACTCTGCATTTGCCAGTATTATTTATCATGCATTACGGGAGAAGGGCAGGATGTAGTTAATTATTATACAGATGTTACCAGAATTCTAAAGCAAAACTAATAATGTACACCAAAATGCTAGGGTATACATTCATAGAAACGGGGGGTGGGGGGGACTTTATTTGCACTGGATGCTTGTATTATTATAACTGATAACATACAACACATCATCTTTATATAAAATATACCAACTGTAGATAACATTTTAAGAAACAATCCAATGTAGACACAAAAAAGCGACCTCTAAAAATACAAAGAAAAAGGTCATAAAAAGCAAGCACAAATTGTTGGTATAAATCATAATTTCAATTTTTTTTCCGGGAATCATGGGACAGTGACACGCCTGGAGTATGGTAATCATTTATTTCAATTTACTTTGCCGAGAGCCCAAAGCTTACAACTTTGTAAACATCAAGACACATTTTCTGACAATGTGCTAATCAAATGTTCTCAGGCCGTAGACCACAACGTTGCCTTCTCTTCCCAAGAGTAACAAGCGGCCTGGGACTCCGATCTTGAAGTTGTAAGCATAGATTTCCCACATGGTATATGAATAATTGATCCATGGTTACTAATATCTTGGTGGAAAACTGTAGATCACTTTGGTCCTGTTTTTAAAGAAGGTCCAGAACCAAACAAATTCACGTAACTTGTGTTCACCAGAATGAAATACAACAAAACATCTTTAAAACAATTGCTCTCGGGTTAATGCGGAAAACAGATTCCTTTTACTTACGCTCGTAACATACAAAAATAAATCGCCATCGTCTTCAGCAAAAAAGCTTTCCTCAGGAAAAAATGATTGTTTCTTCAGCCGTCAAAATAAAGGAATGTAAATAAGCAATAAATACAGAGTGTGCTTCTCCATATTGACATATTTACAATTGATTCTTTGGCTTATGTTTGGGATTCCTTTAAAATAATATATAGGGTACGATCCATGTACAAAAAATATTAAGCCAAGTACAGTTCCACGATGCTTGAAATGTAGAGAGAATTACAGGAGTTTACTGCCAAATCTGCATCATTTTAGACAAATTTTATTTAAAAAAAAAAAAAAAGAAAAATTGCCACATTGTAAATCGATACATGCAACATACTGGCTCGAGAGCTGGCTTGTGAGGCGGCTGCATATACAAATACATACAAATCCTGGAGAGACTGTCCAGTTCTCGGATCCAGCAGTGATCATGTGGCACTAAATTCATCAATACTGTCTCTACAGTCATATAAACAGCTCAAGTCCTTTGTATGAAGATACAGAAAGTCATAAGAAAAATACTTTTTTTCCTTTAGCTTTTTTTTTTTTTTTTTTAGTTTGCTTGGTTTAAAACTTAAAAGGTCCCATGTAAAAATCCCCCACTGCGCAGCTGGAGAGATGCTTGTCCAAACTTGGCACATCCAACTATGATGATTCCAGGTATTCCAATGAAACATCGTAGCAGAAGCGGTACTGTTCCTGTGAAATGAAGAACAATTGTTAGTAGAATGGAAAAGGATATTCACTACATCTGTCGTCGCTGTAAGGTTAGGAGGCTGTAGTGAGCCAATAAGAAATGTCATCCAGGTTGTGGTGTTGATGTGCCTACCGATCTTCATTTACAGAATACAACGTTTCAGACTCCATAGAACAAACCTGACAATGTGTGTCATAAATATCTAGTGTTCTCTTTTCTAAATATTCTATGGTACAAGGTAATGGCAATATTTATAGCTGTGTGGTTTAAACGGGGTTGTTCAGAACTTTAACACTGAATGCCTATCCTCAGTATAGGATATACTCACTGCTGTATGATGGGTGGTGGTGCAACACCCACCACTCCCGCCGATCAGCTGTTCCCACTGTCAGTGGTGGCCAGAACTACTCTGCACAGCTCTGTACATAGAGTCAGGTACTGGACATCCACCCCCTATTAATTTAAATAGACGGTGGGTGTGCCGTACCTGACCGCGAGCACTAATTAGTCGATGGCACTGTACTGTGCACCTCTTAACTGAGCAGTTCCAGCCGCCAATACTGGAAACAATTGATCGGCGGGGTGTGCCAAGCGTCACACCCCACTGATCAGACATCGATGACCTGCCCTAAGAATAGGCCATCAACGTTAAAGTCCCGGACAACCCTTTTAAAGAGTACCTGCCACCAGCTCAAAAGTGCCTAGCTTTGTTCTTATTTTATTCCAACAGGCCACGAGTATTCCATTATTTTCTCTCTTAAAATCCGCCACATGGTTCCAGAGATATTGGCCTTTTTATTTAGAGCTAATCTTTATGGTGTTTGTCAAAGGCGTATGACGCATCTGTGAATAATACATTGCAGCCTAAGGACACACACCCCAGAGAATTTTGTGAGCCACAACCCCTGGGTACAGACCATAAAAATATGCACAAAATAAAAAAGACCATAAAAGACCATAAAAAAAAACAGAAGAAAAAAACCCCAAAACTAAATACTCAGGAAGTCCTCTTTAAGAACATTTCTTCCAGATTCTAAACTCAAAGCTTGCTAGGGCTAGAAAATATTTTCATACCCCAATCACAAAATGATTTTGCCAATGGACCGGAATATAAACCTACTGTGTGACTAAGTACGGTACGTTATTTTAAAGGTGTTGTCCACCTTTGAGGATTTTTTTTCTTCACTTTAAATGTTGCATTGTTTTGCTTTCACCAACTGTGAGGTAAAAGGGGGTGGGCCCATTGCATACATCACGTGAATGGCAAAAGTAGACGCTTGCGCTTGGATCTACAGGACTTAGCATGTTTTGCCAATTTGTTAACTTGCTGGCCTGTAGGAAATAACAGGAGAATTTTTCCTCATAAAATCATCGGATGTAAATTGGGGTTCCCATCTTCCCTGGTCACATTTGTTTAAAAAATAAATAAATAAATAACTGTGTGCCGAGTCTCTGCTGCTGCACTCGGTGTCTGCGGGTCTAAAGTGACGTCAACAGCGTGGTAGCTAATCAGTCAGCTCAGCTTCTGAGTGCGTTGTGCCCTTATTGTCTGCAGCACTATCGAAGTAACGTCAGCGCTGCAGACAATAGTAGACACCGAGTGCAGCAGCAGAAACTCAGCAATGAACCAGAGGAGGGCGAGTAAAGATAAAATTGGTGCTTTTTAGTAACAAAAAAAAAAAAAAAAAACTGCAGTCAGGGAACTCCTTTAATCCGAGTCTTAAATTACATATTGGCCACAAGTATACCAGCTGCAGCACACTATGGAGAAGCTGTAACAGGATTGCAGCAGCTGTTCCTATTCTGCTCCCGCTGCTCTATAACATGGGTTTATATCTTACATCAATGAAAAAAATGTGTAAGAGAGTCCGCTCACCCACATAAGAATTCCGACGCACAGAGGGCAGCAAACGCAGGAGTAAAGGAGAAACCAAGGGGAGATTATGGGCACTGCATGATCAAGGACTTCTGTCTGAAACGCGTTTGCCCATAGTCTCCCCTTGGTGGTTGTGAGAGTTTTTTTTGCATATTTATTGTAATTTTTCACATTTTTATGCTTGCCTATATAAAATATAAATTTTATGAAGATCCTGACACTGGAATTCCTGTTTCTCGTATACATCTTACATCACCGTTTACCTAACTACATCCAATGAGGATAACAGCAACGTCAGTGTTTACTTGCAGCATTGTCTCATTCTCCTCCCCGACCCCACAGTCTACTGTACTTTCCTGCTGAAAAGCAGAATGTCACTGCTGTCACAATGTGAGCCAACAGAGGGGCGCCAACTTAAACGCTCTGGAAAAAGAGGCTAATCACAAAATTTGACAATTTTTTTTTTATTTAGAACCAGACTACTTCTGGATGCCCTCTAGACTATAAACATCTGGGCTGTCCACACTTCACCCTGTACAGATGTCATCAAATGTCAATCCTTTGAAAGCAGCTTGCACAAGATTGTGAAGCTATGAGGGAGGAAAGCTGGCTATCACACTCAACCAGACTTCCCAGAGAGAAGCTTAACATGGTTTATTACCATTATTTATATATGTTTACCATCTCAATCTATGAAAACACAGTGCTGAACCAGCACCTGTGTATATAGATGAGGAAGCACTGTTAGTGCTTCCTCCTCAGGACCCTGTGGTCATGTGGTTGCAGGTTATAGGGAGGAAAGACCCAGTCAGCTCTTCTATGCTGAAAGTTTATATACCCTGTAATTGGGGCCAATTTACTAGTCTCAGGTACAGGGTAAATCAGCAAAACAAGAATGTATTAATATGTTAAAATGCCCTCCAAAGGTCTTTTACACAGTGTATAAGTAAAAATAAATAAATAAGAATTGAAAAGATATAATAGACAATAGAATACATAAAAATAAATATACAAATACACAAACACAGCCAGTTTAAATAGCGGTTTGTAGTTCTGTACCCATTGAAGAAATATGTCCTTTACGATCATAAAAAAAACTAAAAAGAAAAATGAACACATTTCCTATTTTTCTTCACATTTTCCACTTAGATCAGCAAAAGAAAGAAAAAAGCATAGAAAAATTACATACAAATGTAAGCCCCATGTAGCGTAAAAGAGAAAAAAAGGTAAAAAATTCTAAGAATATCTGAAGGAGGAAAAGATTTAAGAACTGTTATAAGTGCATGACAATAAAACCCGAAAATGTGCCCGGTCGGGAACAGGGGAAAGTGGCTCGGTCATAAACTGGTTAAAGGAGACCAAAAGTGGGGAAAATAATGCCGATTTTGCAAGTTTTCCCACGTACAAAGAATAGAGAGGTCTGTATCAAATACATATTTTCCCCACTGTATGTTAAGAAGTAGTAATGTACATTATAATGAGAAGGAGAAATAGATTACTGAGGTGGCTAGTGTGGTAAATTTTCCATTTAGGTAAATTGTGCCATGAGAGATGTATCAATTTGAGCCAACTATGTTCTCCACACCTTCTGTATCTGGGGATATTGCTTAGAAAAATGTGTTCCAATGTGTGCCGGAAACGTAAAGCCATATTTTTTCGATATGGAAACAGTATGTGTAAATCACGTTAGCTTTGACTTCATAGCCAGGCAGCATAATAAAAATGAGTTAGGACCTGATCCTCGGCAGGCACACTGTTAGAAATAACTGCACCAGTGTTATAACTCCTGGATTCAGGAGTTTGTGGGAATAAATCAGGTTTACTACTATGGGCAATGAAGTTGCTTAACAGACATGTGGTAAATACATAGAAATGATATTGCTTGGCAAAATGCTATAACATTAGATTGTGTGTAATAATCTATCTACCTGATAGATTATTGTGATTAAAATACGGATTTTTGTGTTACTCACCGTAAAATCCTTTTCTCCGAGACGCTCATTGGGGGACACAGGACTGTGGGTGTATGCTACTGCCGCTAGGAGGCTGACACTAAGTAAACATAAAAAAAGGTTAGCTCCTCCTCCGCCGTATACACCTCAGCACTGGCCGCAGGCAAACCCAGTTTAGTGCAAAAAGCAGTAGGAGGCTAAAAAATAAATCAAGAGTTAACACAGATACAGTATATCCAGAAGAAAAAACTGCTGATACCAACTTAAGGAGAATAGAGTTAACTCAATATAAAGCCAGCCGGCTATAAGGGAGGGTGCTGTGTCCCCCAATGAGCGTCTCGGAGAAAAGGATTTTACGGTGAGTAACACAAAAATCCGTATTTCTCCTTCGTCTCATTGGGGGACACAGGACTGTGGGACGTCCCAAAGCAGTCCCTTGGGTGGGAAATCGACTCCACAGTGTAATTTATAACAGGCATTGCCTATAGGTGCGCAACCGCGCCCTGAAGAATCCTTCTACCCAGACTGGCATCTGCAGAAGCCTGGGTATGGACATTATAATGCTTGGAAAAAGTATGCAGACTGGACCAGGTTGCTGCTTTACAAACCTGTTCCACCGAAGCCTGATGCCGAAGGGCCCAGGAGGCACCCACCGCTCGGGTGGAGTGAGCCTTGATCCCTGCGGGAACTACCGCGCCTCTGATGCGGTAAGCCTCCTGAATGGCTAACCGAATCCACCTAGCCAAGGTTGATTTAGAGGCAGTGAGTCCCTTCCTGCGACCCTCAGGGAGAACAAACAGCGTGTCCGTCTGCCGAAAGGACGCCGTCCGAGAAACATATCTCCTGAGTGCTCTCACCAGATCCAGCGTATGGAGAGCCTTCTCCACTCGGTGCGTCGGAGCTGGGCAAAATGAGGGCAAAACAATGTCCTCATTAATATGAAAAGAGGACACGACTTTAGGCAAAAAAGGTGGTGTTGGTCTGAGCACCACCTTATCCTGATGGAAAAGCAAGTACGGAGCTCGACAAGACAGTGCGGCCAGCTCCGAAACCCGCCTTATGGATGTTATGGCTACCAAAAACACCACTTTCCAGGAAAGAAATGACAGAGAAACCTCCTGCAAAGGTTCAAAAGGAGACTCCTGCAGGACTCCCAGGACTAGATTGAGATCCCAAACATCTAAGGGAGCCTTGTAGGGGGGAACTATATGGACAACCCCTTGAATAAAGGTCCTAACCTGAAAATTAGACGCGATTCTTCGCTGAAAAAGCACTGATAAGGCTGATATCTGGCGTCTAAGCGTACTTGGTGCTAGACCTGAATCTAGGCCTATCTGGAGAAATGACAGAATGTTTGGAATTGAAAACCGAAGCGGGGAACAACCATGTTCCCTGCACCAAGCAAAAAAGACCTTCCAAGTACCGTGATAGATGCGAGCCGAAACGGGCTTTCGGGCGTTAGCCATCGTTGCGGCGACCTTTTTAGAGAAACCAGCCCTGGTCAGGATCCAAGATTCAACGGCCAGGCCGTCAAACACAGGACCGCTAAGTTCTGGTGGTAAACTGGGCCCTGGGAGAGAAGGTCCACGCGCTCTGGCAGTCGCCAGGGAGCGTCGGCGAGCAATTGTACCAGCTCCGCGTACCATGAGCGGCGCGGCCAATCCGGAGCGATTAATATCGCAGGAACCCCCTCTATCCTGATCTTTCTGATCACCCTTGGGAGAAGGGCTATTGGTGGAAACAAGTATGGAAGATGAAACTGATTCCATGGTAGGACCAGAGCGTCTACTGCAAATGCCTGCGGATCCCGGTACCGGGAGACGAAGTTGGGCACCTTGGCATTTATCTTGGAAGCCATCAGGTCCACATCTGGGGTTCCCCAGCGTCGGCATATCTGCTGAAAAATCTCGGGATGAAGTGACCATTCCCCTGACGCTATGCCGTGACGGCTGAGAAAATCCGCAGCCCAATTTTCCTCGCCCGGAATGTGGACCGCTGAAATCACAGAGTGATTTACCTCTGCCCAAGTCAGAATCTGTTTTACCTCGTGCATGGCCGCCCTGCTGCGGGTACCTCCCTGATGGTTTATGTATGCCACTGCCGTGGCATTGTCCGATTGTATTCTGACTGGGTGGCCCGCCAGATGCTGGTGAAAATGCCTCAGAGCCAGCCGAATAGCTCGGATCTCTAAAATATTGATCGGAAGGGTCGATTCCTGCTGAGACCAAGTTCCCTGGGCTGTGTGGTGACGAAACACTGCTCCCATCCGAGCAGGCTGGCATCCGTTGTGACAACCAACCAGAAATTTGGAGGAAACAACCGACCCTGTCGAAGAGTGGTGCTCTTCATCCACCACATTAGAGTCTGTCTGACCTGCAGGGACAGACGACACCGAAGATTGAGGGAGTAAGGGCTCCCGTCCCATACTGCCAAGAGTGCATGTTGAAGGGGGCGAAGATGAAATTGGGCAAATGGAATTGCCTCGATTGCTGCCACCATCCTTCCTAGGACCCTCATGCAAAACCGGATGGTGTGAGGAATTGGTTGGCGAAGGATCCGTACCTCTTGACGGAGAACCAAGGCCTTGTCTTGAGGAAGAATTATCAACCCCTGAGCGGTGTCGAAATTCATCCCTAAAAAGGTAATCTTCCGAGATGGCACGGGAGATGACTTCTTCATATTCACCAGCCACCCCAGGCGAGCAAGGGTGTCTAACGTAATGCTGACACTTTCCTCGCAGGTCTGAAAAGACGGACCCTTGATGAGGAGGTCGTCTAAGTAAGGCAGGATGACTACCCCCCTGGAATGCAGAATGGACACAACAGCAGCCATGACCTTTGTGAACACCCTGGGGCTGTGGCTAGCCCGAAAGGTAAGGCTGCGAACTGAAGATGAAGTTTGCCGACGGCAAACCGAAGAAATCTCTGATGAGGAGGAAATATGGGGATGTGAAGATAGGCATCCTGAATGTCTATTGATGCTAGAAATTCCCCTTTTTCCATGGCTGCAATGACAGAACGGAGAGACTCCATTCGGAAATGACGAATTCTGACAAACCGGTTCAGTCGCTTTAGATCCAGAATGGGTCTTACGGTACCGTCTTATTTGGGTACGATGAACAGGTTGGAATAAAACCCTTGACCTTTTTCGATTTCCGGAACAGGTACAACAACCCCGCTGTGCCGAAGAGACTCGACCGCCCTGAATAAGGCGCGAACCCGAGATTCCTCCTTGGGAAGGCGCGAGGGAAAAAAACTATTTGAAGGAAGGCTGGTAAATTCTATCTTGTACCCCGAGGAGACTACTTCTCTGACCCACTCGTCGTGAGTAATTGATAGCCAAATGGGGCGAAACCAGAGTAAGCGGCCGCCTACTCTGGATAAATTGACCGGATTCTGCCTCCAGTCATTTGTCCGAATATTTCTGGAGTTTGCCTCTAGATCTTGGTTGTTGAATCGCCCTCTTCCCAGAGGGTTGGTCCTGTAGGAGACCTGACGATCTCTGGCTTGATTAGGCCGACCTGAACCGCTGGAGGTAGCTGGCGCGGCCCAACCTGGGTTACGAAAGGCCCTAAAGCGAGGCTGAAGCTGTCGGCGAAAAGGCTGCTTAATCTTTTGCTGAGGAAGGAAACTGCTCTTCCCTCCCGTCGCATCAGATATGAGCTGATCCAACCTTTCGCCAAATAACCGACCACTCTGATATGGTAAGGATGTAAGCGATTTCTTTGAGATTGAGTCTGCTCGCCAGGTTCTCAGCCACAAAGATCTTCTGATGGCAATTGCATTAGCAGCAGCTAGGGCTGAGCAATTTGCCGCATCCATGGACGCATTAATTAAGAAGTCTCCTGCCAGCGCTATCTGATTAGAAATCTCGGTTACTTCAGACGGTACCTCTATACCATGAAGAGCTCTATTTAGAGACTCCGACCAGGAAATCATGGCCTTAGCAACCAAGTCGCTGCAAAAGAAGGAGAGAGAGCAGAACCCGATGCTTCAAACACCGAGCGGGCCAAACTCTCAATCAGACGATCCGTTGGTTCCTTGATCGAGGAACCGTTAGGAAGGGAGAGGAGCGTCCTAGACGCCAAACGCGACACAGGAGGATCAACCGCAGGAGATTCCGCCCATTTTTTAAGAAGCTCAGGAGCAAAAGGATATCTAGTATTGAGAGCCTTTTGTCCTGCAAAGCGCTTGTCCGGTTTCTCTCGGTGGCGCTGCACTAGTTCCTCAAACTCAGGATGAGCCCCAAAAACCTTATGAGTTTGCCTGGCTCTTTTGAAGGACACCTTGTGACCGGAGGTCAAGGTGGACTCATCGTCTATCCCCAAAGTTTGATTGACAGCTTCAATCAAACTGTCAATTGTGTCCTGACAATTTGGTGCCTCAAAATTAAGGGACTCTTCTGAATCAGAATCCGAATACTGATCACTTGCCAGAGGTGAGGGAGAACGAGAGACGGAACTGAAAGATGCCGAGGCCCTGGACGGCAAAGGCGACGCAGTGTGGGTTCGCTTCCCCTGCGTCTGCCTGGTGAGAGCGCGGCCCCTGCAGGCCGGAGGTTCATGAGACGTCGCCAAGACGGGTGAACCACTGTCCCTGCTCCTATCGGGAGCTTGAAGGGACTCGATCGCTTTTGTTAATGACGCCACAGATTGAGTCAGGGACAAGGCCCACTCAGGGGGACCTGACGCACTAGGCTCAGTTATAGGAGCGGGTTCCTGAGCCCGTTCAGAGTCACAGGCTTCGCAGACCCGAGAAGTCTGGGCGTGCGGAAAAGGGGACCTACAGGCAATGCATGCGGTATACAGCACTGTATGAACCTTAGATCTTCTGGACATTCTGGATCTGTCACAGAGTCCGCAATGAACTGGATGTGACGGTCAGTAGAGAGGCGAAAAAAGAGTGCGGAGTAAAGAGGAACAACCAGGCTGGAGGTAGTAGCAACCCCTGAGCGGTGTCGACTTACCCCAGTCCTGTATCCCTTGCGTCCTGAAAACAGCGTCCAAATAGCATTGGCGTAGGAAGACTTTTGTTAATGACGCCACAACAGAGCTCCAAAATTTTTCAAAAAGGAGCGCTCCTCTGTCAGGGAGGCGTGCTCATGTAGACGAGCCTCTCAAGAGGCGCCTCCCACCTACTTCCGGCCGCGGCCTAGTCTCCGGCAAAAGCCGGGGACTAAATTTGAAGCCGCGGCCTAGCGCCGGCCGAAGCCGCGGCCTAAATTTCCGGCTAAGGCCCTAAAGTCGGAGGGCGGTCCACCGGAAGGAGACGCCGCCGGGGGCGGATCTCCCTTGCGATAGCGGCCCACCCCCCGGCTGACGCCGGAAACAGAATTCCGGCCCGCGGCCCAGTCCCCGGAAAAAGCCGGGGACTAAATTTTAAAACCGCGGCCCAGAAGCCGGGCGAAAGGAGGTCCCCAAGTCAGAGGGCGGGTCCGCCGGAAGGAGACGCCGCCGGGGGCGGATCCCCCTCCCCCTTACGACCGCGGCCCACCCTCCGGCTAACACCGGACAGTAAACACCGGCCCGCGGCCTAGTCCCCGGGAAAAGCCGGGGACTAAATTTTGCAAAGGCCTAGCGCTGACCGCGACCCTCGCGGCAGTCCAGGCGGGAGGCGGACGCCGACTTCATCCCCTTGTGGAGAAGGGGGAACGAACAGCTGGTTCCTACCGGCTCCAGTATCTTGGCCACACGTCCTTGGAGGTAAGAGTCTTCTTCCTACCCGCTCCTCAGGCGATGTGTGATCCCACAAAATTCCGTCATGTAAAAATGGGGGCTCCATAACAAACTAAGGTAGGACGGTGCAGGAACCCTAACTCCATCACCCCTTCAGAGGGTGAGGAGAGGGACCGTCCGCCTCCTTGCAGCACCGCAGTCTAGCATTGGTGGTGCAGTGGGGGCCGCATGGACTAACTCTTGCCTCTGTACAGCCTAGGGTTTCAATACCTTAGGGTGGTCAGGGCTGAGTCCGGCATTCATGTCCCACGTTGCGGGAGAGGATACGTTGGAGGCTTTACTCCACGTGCTCGCCCGTTGATGGTTTGGGGAGATCGGACCCTTTCAATAGGATCCGTCGCCCCTATCTCATCTTCGTGGGAAAGGGAAAAAAAAAAAAAAAAATGGTCTGGAAAAATAACCAGACGTGTGCCTCCATCAGACACTAAGCAAGAACTGGGTTTGCCTGCGGCCAGTGCTGAGGTGTATACGGCGGAGGAGGAGCTAACCTTTTTTTATGTTTACTTAGTGTCAGCCTCCTAGCGGCAGTAGCATACACCCACAGTCCTGTGTCCCCCAATGAGACGAAGGAGAAATTGTATGTTCACAGGCTATTACTGTGCAGTCCATGCATTTCATAGCAAATTAAATTAGTTTTCTGATGTGGCTTTTGACCTGTAGTTTTCAAGGGTCAATCACTTAACAAATGTGTCTTACCTGTACAAAGCTTGTGGTCAAAAACAGATTGGCAAAACTGTCAATTTGTGGTAAAAACTGGAGCGCACTAATGGCCTGTACAAATACATGCAATTTGCTAAAAACAACCAAAAAAAGCGGAGCCAGTGCATACGTTGGTGCAATGCATGCAAAAAAAAATAAAAAATAAATATGATGCACTGAAATCTTAAGAGGAACACCTAATAAGAATAAAGAGCGCCTAGTATGTAGAAAAAAAACAAATAAAAAAAGAGGCCCTATAAAATATAACTCATTAATAATTTTAAAAGGACTGTACACAAAACAACTCAATCACTACAAAGTAACTATCAGGAACTACAGTGGAATATATATACTCTGTTCCTACAAATTAGTGAAACCCAAATTGTGAATAAAGTGCAAATTTAGTGCAATAAAATTAACAACAACCATTTAGGTTATTTTGGGCACATATAGATACAAATGCCTATGCACAACAAATCCTGAGTCAAAGAGATCCGGGAGAGGTAGGGGCCTGTATTTCCCTAATGAACCCTACTGGCTCTCCCTACCTGACTGCGGAGGTTGGCATCCTACTGTGAAACGGTATGGCGCCCCTGCTCAACGTCGGCAAACCTAAGTGCCCTAGTAAGGCCCTAAATAGATATTCAAATCATAGATAAAACCCCCCTTCCCCAAGAGTCGAATTAACACACTGGTAGGTTACCCTTGTATACTAATTAGGGCAAAAGGCCACTTACTAGGGCACTTAGGGTTGCCGACGTTGAGTGGGGGCGCCATACCGTTTCACAGTAGGCTACTGAAATCTTAAACAATTGCCAATCTGATGGCAGTATACATTTGGATATACTTCGCTCTAAGGCTAAGTGCACACGATCAGGAATAATTGCGTTTTTTTCGCGGTTTTTCCGCGGTTTTCCGCGGTAAAAACGCGATAAAAACGCAAGCATTAAGCATCCTATACATGTTAATTGATTCCGCATGTTTTGGCCACATGTTGCGTTTTTTTCCGCGAAAAAAACGCTTTGCGGAAAAAATAGCAACATGTTCATTAATTTTGCGGAATGTAAGCGGTTCATGTGCGGTGGTACCCAGGGTCTGGAGGAGAGGAGACTCTCCTCCAGGCCCTGGGTACCATATCCCTGGTAAAACAATAATTAAAATAAAAAATAATGATATTCTCACCTTCCGGCGGCCCCCGCAGCCTTCCCGCGGCCCCCGCAGCCTTCCCGCCTTCAGCGACGCTCCCGGTAACTTCCGGTCCCAAGAGTCCTTTGCGAGAATCACCCAGATGGCATAGCGGTCTCGCGAGATGCTACGTCATCGGTGTGATTTGTCGCAAAGCATCCTTGGGACCGGAGTTGCCGGGAGCGTCGCTGAAGGCGGGAAGGCTGCGGGGGCCGCGGGAAGGTGAGAATATCATTATTTATTATTTTTTTTATTATTTTTACATTAGATCTTTTTACTATTGATGCGACATAGGCGGCATCAATAGTAAAAAGTTGGTCACACTTGTCAAACACTATGTTTGACTCGTGTGACCAACCTGTCAATCAGTTTTCCAAGCGATGCTACAGATCGCTAGGAAAACGCTAGCATTCTGCAAGCTAATTACGCTTGCAAAACGCTATTATTCTGGCGGGAATCAGCATAAAAAAACGTGCGTATTTCCTGCGGGAGAAGTGCGGGATTGCCGCGGAAATTTCCGCGGCAATTCCGCAACGTGTGAACTTAGCCTAAGGGGTAACGTTTCTGCTTGTGGAGAGTGACATATCGGCTCTGGCATACCAAGGTAAGGAGGCTTATTAGCCATGCAATTGTCCCTTCAGAGAGGAAGAGGATTTGAATTCTATAGTGCCAGGAGGCAAATAAGCCTCCTTACATTGGCATGTCACAGCCAGTATGTCACTCTCCACAAGGAGAAACGTAACACCCCTTAGACATCTGTCCAGAGCCTCTCTCCTAGCCAAATGAGTTCTCATACGTTACACTGATGAGGGCCAATAGCCCAAAATACATGTCTGTAAATTAAGATTCTGATTTGGATTTTATCCTAAGTCATATTGCAAGACTCGTTAAAGGGTCGATAGTGAATTGTAGGATCGCTGCTTCCAACAGGTGGCGCTATAGAATTCAAGTCCTCTTCCTCTCTGAAGAGGTACTGTACATTTGGACATACTAGAGAGTTTGCATAGGGCCAGCGGTCCTGATGCCGCCATTATTCTTAGCCCACTAAACTATATTAGTGAAAGCAACCCCCCCCTGGTTCGTCAAGCGATTTGCTATAATTATTGCTAATATATGGTAACTAATTTCCACCACTGCTGATTTACACATAAGTAATTTCACAGAACATTTTGCAGAATTCGAGAGATGAAAGTAAAACTATGAAGTTTGCAAAATGCAATTAAGACCGATTCCTTTGTACGTGCAGGATTATTAAAAGTCAAACAAGTCTTATTTTATGTATCCCAATCCTAAAAACAGCCATACATTACAGAAAAAAAAAATAAAGAAGCAAAGAAATGAAAAAAAATATGCGCAATGAAGAAAAAATAATTAGAAAACAATTATCCAAACAAACATTATTTCTCATTAACTACACAGCTCATTTGAGGAATGTTTGCTTAGCAGGATTTCCATAATTTGCCCTGGTTCCATTGTTCCCTTAGCAGTGATATATGCAGGAGATCCCAGGGGCCAGTTACTTTCTCTGCAAACACTAGATCATTATTGAGTTGATGAACCTGATTAAGCAAACATAAAATGTTACGCTGGAACACATAGGGCATAAATGTGCTTTGCCATTCTAAAAACGACTCTAGACGATTTTCCCTGTTTTTTATGGCTACGGGACTATTTGCTGAAAGAAATACACTAAAAACATAAGTTCTAGAGGAGAATATACATTATATTTAGCTGCAGCATTACATATACACACTTATTATGCTGTCTACAGATGCTATAGCCGATGACCCCGACTCACCGGAGTCTCCACCATATTTGGCTTGCTGTTGCGTAGTGTTTTCACAGCGTGGAAAACGTCCACCACATTTTGTCTCTTGACCATTTCGCACACAATACTAATGGCGCAGAACACACCGCTTCGTCCTCCACCATTTCTTGAAAGAAAAAGAGAGAAAGGCATTGCAAGTCACGGTTTACATTCAATAAATAGGCAAAGCTAAATCATACAATTAGCTCTAATAAAGAATAAAATCACTCAACAGTAGAAATGACTGAAACAGGCGAAATTCAAATTTGCCTGTTCAAGCGATTTTCCTATGAAATCCTTCTCAGAGAAATTATTCTCCAAGAATTGATAATATCCATTATTCTCTGGGGTCTCTTCAGACATAAGAGCACAATAAATGCAAGATGTAAAATTTTTTACATGCCTTACCACTCGCCTCTCCAGCCCCTGCTCTCCACCATCACCTGTCTGTTCCTTGTCGCATCGTCTGATAGCCGCTGCAACCGCTGGTTCCCAGAGTTTCTTCAGGATAGTCCAGGACAGAGTTGTGATGAAACCCAGGATGGTTTTGCACATGCAATCAAGGTCACGGTGCACATCAAGACATCATTACCTTACGGGTTACTTGCACAAAACCAACCTGAAGCCTCACGTGAGCCACAAGTCCTTGCCCAGAATTAAGAGGCTCAGCACTTGCAGTGGCGGAAATCAGAAGATTCAGCAAGTACTGGATGGGTGATGGTGTAGAGCAGAGGTGACAGAGAAGTAAGCGCTAAGGTAAGTAAAACAATTATTTTTTCTATTTTTTAACTGATGGCTTTTTAAGGTTCAGCAAAATGGAGGCCAGTGGCCACTATTTTGCTGAATCCATGTGGAAGATAATAACAAAAAAAAAATCTGCATTTTGGCAAAGTGGATTTTTGTAATATTCAAGAAGATTTAAATTTCACTCAAACATATTTGCTCATTTCTACTAAAAGGACTTTTCCACTCAAATTAACTTTCCAGTAACGGACTACAGTCTCTCTTCTACCCATAGATTTTTGTATGGGTAAATATCACTAAAATAATGATAAAAACCTAAACACTCTATTGACCCACATACGACCCCTCTTCAATGATGTCCCTACTTGGAAAGTTTATAGCCACTACAGAAATGTTTTAGGCTTTATGTATTCAGCAAGTAACAAAATAGGTAACCTTGTTCTTGATTTCCACAGATATATTTAATCTTTAGAAAAGACTAAAGGCTGGGTCTCACATAGCGATACACCAGCGATCCCGACAACGATCAGGATCGCTGGTGTATCGCTACATTATCGCTGCTGAGCTGCCAAACAGGCAGCTCAGGGCAGCGATCAGCACAGCGACACTGCGGGTAACATCGCTTAGTTACCTGCAGTGTACCTTGGATACCAGCGCCCTGATGCAGGGAGCTGGTAACCAAGGTACACATCGGGTTTCCAGGCGCTGCGCGGTGCCTGGAAACTCGCTGTGTACCTTGGTTACCAGCTCCCTGCATCAGGGCGCTGGTATCCAAGGTACACAGCGGGTTTCTAGGCACAGCCCCGCGCCTGGAAACCCGCTGTGTACCTTGGTTACCAGCGGATCGCTGGTCTCCCGCCTGTCACACGCAGTGATGCGTGCCTGCCAGCGGGAGACCAGCGATCAAAAAAATGTCCTGGCCTTTCAGCGACGATCAGCGATACCCAGCAGGGGGGCTGATCGTCGCTGAATGTCACACACAGCGATATCGCTGGGGAGCTCGCTGCTGCGTCACAAAACTAGTGACTCAGCACCGATCTCGCTAGCGAGATCGCTGTGTGAGACGGGGGCTTAAGTGACTCTCTCTATCCTTACCTATATAACATGAAGGCAAATAAAGCTACCAAAATGAAGCAGAATCATTATGAGATTCGCATTTCACACCTTTAATCATGCATCAGATCCACAGGCCAAGTCAATAAAGACATCCATTAGAGAGCTCAGGGTGACAGAGTAACAATAAATGATGGCTATTAGTGGTTAACTCACAGGCAGTGAATAATGGTGCGTCCTTCCTCACATTCCTCTTGCCATTTCTCAACTTGCAAAATCAATTTTAGGAAAGATCTTTTGGAATTTGGCACCTCTCTATGAGCCGCCCATCCTAAGTACTGGAACTGCTGTACCATCAGATACCCTTCTTGAGGCTGTCCAAAGTAGAGAACATGAAACTTAATGTTTTACACAATCATTCAAATATCTGTTATATTCTGCTGCTGAAAATGTGTATCCTTGTAGAAAGTAATCTACTGACCAATGTTGTATCATATTTCCATGTTGTTATAGTTTGCAAAATTATTAACTTAAAGGTGTTCTCCATGAATGACATAAAATGGATATATATAATTCAAACTTCAGCCCATTCTAGTCTCCTGTCAGTATGGGATGCAGACTGAAGACATACAGCTCACGAGACCTGTGTCTCAACTGACTAGAGCTGTATCACACATCTCAGTTACTGGGAGCACGGCTGGGGTATGTGAAGAAATAGGTTTTACTCCAACATTATGGTCAGCGAGGAGATCTCCAACTTCATAATTCTCCATCAAAAGAGAACAGCTTTACAGCAGTGTGCAGAGAATGACTGCACTGTAATGGAAAACAAAGATTGATGAGGATGAAGCAGAAGATATCTCTCTCGGATCACAAAAGAAGTTATTTCTTCATATGTGTCAGCTGTGCTCCATGCGTTAACTGAGGTATGTGTGATACAGCTCTAGTCATTGAGACACACGTCTCGGGAGAAGTAGGTCTTCAGTCTGTAACGTCCCTTGACTAGGATAAGATGTTGTTTGATTTATATCAGGGACACCATTTTATTTCATTCATGGAGACCCTTTTTAACCAGTATGCTTGCTTAACATATATATCTAAAAGGGAATCAAAACAAAGCATTCTCTGTGCAAGTAGAAAACCTCGTACGATTACTTCCAATAACTGCAGCCAATATTGATATATTATTGCTATCTTACATGTGAATTGGTACATGACCAATTTCAATATGTTAGTTGGTGCTTGGTATAAACATTGCAATCTAAAAGCTAAAACAATATAGACACTACACTAAATGTAGAAATAAGATGACTATCACTGGAGGTGTACCACTCAAACCAGTAAACAGAACTTTTTGGTCAAATAAAAGGTCTAATTGCATCTTGCCCACTCCTGATAGATGGTAAATTGTTATCTAAAAGGAGACATCTGATTACGAGATTAAAAACAAACTAATCTAACATCTATTGATCCATGCATCTCAAATTGAAGTGAGCCGCAACAGTTGTTGAAGCATTGCTGGGGAGAGTTTTGACAGAAGCGATCATTAACTGCACAAACCTTTACTTGGCTTCATCAATCTCTGAACTGAGAACAAAAAAAGTAAAAAAAAAAATGCAGCTACAATTAAAGTGCTACACTGCAGCAAATTAGATGTGAATGGAGTATTATTTTTCAAATTAACACATTATATCAAGAGAGTGAGGACCACTATAATCAAATACTGACCAATGAGGCCTAGTAGAAAGATTTACAAGCCCTGCTTTAGATAGTAGAGGACTATTAGTTTTGCTTATTTTTTTTTTGGTTCTGTGGGAAGATAACACAATACCAGGGGTGTCTGGCACTGACTTAAGGGGCCTTTACACATAGCGAGATCGCTAGCGATCTCGCTCAAGTGTCACCGATATTGTGACGCAACAGCGTTATCGCTAGCGATCTCGCTACGTGTGAAATGTAGCGGCGACCGGCCCCCCCGCTGGCTATCGCTGATCGTGCTCGAATGCGCTGGTCCATTTTTCCATCGCTGGCGTCCCGCTGGCCAGCACTAATTGCTGTGTTTGAAGCTTAAAAACGACGAGCGACCTCGTTAGCGACGCAGGCGTGACAAAGCTATGTTACAGGTCACGCCCCCTCTGCCCCTATTGGTGAGTATAGCGCTCCCAATGTGTGAAAATTGGGCGACACAACGCTGTAGCGCCTCCTTCCATTCTTTGTTCCTGTGCAGTGGATGGTATTAACCGTTTTGCCTTCTGCGTTCCCGTGTGAGTTGCTATAGCGTTGATATTTTAACGGATATCACACCACGGTTGCTTCACCGTCCCTGTCTGAATCGCTATTGCGCTATTATTCGTGGATTCATTTTATTCATCAAAGGACTGCTCTGTCTGCAATGTATGTTTTCCAATTTTAACCAAAGTAGCGTTCCCTTTTTAGTTTTCATTGTACCGAAAGCACCAATCAGTGCTGGGGGGCGTTGAAAGGGAAACGCTGAAGCACGCCCACCGAGGTCAGAATCGGTGACAATAAAGTAGTGTGACAAGGACTCAATGACCTGCGAGGTCGTTATGCAAATCGCTGATCTGTCTTGCGTCGTTGAGGAGATCGGACTGTTTGAGAGCTAATTAGCGATCCTGTAACGACGCAACAGCGATCCTTGCCTGGTCAGATCGTTATCGCTGGTGAGTCACTATGTGTGAAGGGGCCTTTACTCGTCACTCCATAATGAAACCATATTAATGTGAGGCAGAGCTGAGCGTTCAAGTGTATGGGGTAGCTAGGAGAGATGGCTGCAGTCAACATGACATATTGGCACCTAAGGGACCTTATAAGAGTATTCCGTACGATTTTTGGCTCATTTACATTTGACATCTTTCTGGAGAATAAGAATAATAATATTATGAAACATCTTTTTTTGAACAAATTAAAATAACACAGTAAATCATACACATTATATATCGCCACAATCAGCGTACGGAGATAAATACAATAGCGGCATCCACTATGAACTTTAAAATGATAAAAGTACAAGTTTTTCCAGCTTTAAAGAAAAATACAGACGTGTTTTTTTTTTCCTGGACATTGGAAAAAAAAAAAAAAAGAAAAAAAAAAAAGTCTTCTATATTTGCACTTTCCAGAAATGTATGAACATTTTGGCAATTCTTCATAGATATTCATTGCACTAAATGCACCACGATTCTAAAGTCAGTCTATAAGGGACCCTGGACATCCACTTTTATGGTTTATAAAAATGTCCCTCACTCTAGTTGACAGCATTTCCCAATAGTGAGTGTAAAAAAAGGACCTGTCAGCTTTTCTGAAGTCTATGTTGTGCCATTCCTCCTTCCAGAAACGTGTAAACACATTGACAATAGGGTGTTACCGGTGTGTGTACACAGTCTGACATTGACCAATATATGCCATATTAGTAGGCCCTTTGACCATGGCAGCGGTAATACCCAGCTGTTAATATTTTTGTAATTTCTAATGTACGAAGTGATTGCCTAAATGCAAAGTCCTGTAATGACAAGATGCAAAAATTACGCATACAGCAAATTTTATGTATTTTTTCACTTCTTAGTTACCCGTGTGAGATTGCATATTCTGAAGATTCGGCTGATGACATCACAATCCATCGAGCATGACATGCATTCCACTTGGATTGGGCCGTACCGCAACATTCCCTCCTCTGGCCAGTATTGTGGACAACCCTGTGGGTGACAATCCAAACCGTGTCAATTTAATGATAGTCCATTTTCTAGAATATACACTGCACACTAAGCCTGGGGTTACAAGATGCAACTATGATCTCGCGATGCAAAAAATTATTAAATCACACACAAGACGCACGCACATCGCATATGGCTTGCATTGAAGTCTATGACAAGTGAGTCACTTGCAAACAGACACATTAAGAAACATTTGTTTTTAGCATTGACTTGAGCGTAACTCGTCACGGTGTTGCCTAAAAATCAAACAGCAAAATGACCTGTGTCAAGTCCACTTCATTCAGCATTACTAAGGACGAGCAGCCGTAGTCATACACTAATCGCCAGAAATCCTTCACAGTGTTTGGCAAGGGATGCTGGGTGACGATGAAGGCAGCTGGCTGTCTGTAGTTCTGTCAAAGAGAAAAGAAAAAAAAAAAGATGAAGACATGCATTTAGCAAAAAGAGTCAAAGGGCAGAAAGAAGGACAGGTCTGCCAATAAGGGCATGAGAGCCAACAGCTTTATATTTGGAAGCTCCTGATATAGCTATATAGAAGTCCGAACTGTCAGAAGCAGAAAAGGATGTGAAGATCCTTACACTGATCCACACAGGAAAGCTATTCAGGGCCACCGACTCTGATGCCCTAAAGTCACAGCGCATGGTGTCCGTCACTGTGGCATGGAAATGATTGGAGCCTGATGCATTGGACACATCCCGCACGACATTCCCCGATGCATTTTATCACACTGAGCGTCACTTAAACAATTATCCTAAATGAAACAAATAGCGCTGCCTCTTCTAAATGCAACAGAAAACGCTCTGCATAATGCAGTTCATTAAAGTCTCCATTTACAACTTAATGTATCCATTAATTATTCAGCGTGAAGAATCGGTGAACTGGAATGGAGTAAACATCGCAAAACAAGCCATACCGCAGCTCCGTGACATGCAAACAAGGATACATGCTGCTGTGGGGTTCGCCAATTACGGCTTCTTATATTCTTTTTTCATTTACATTTTCGACTTGTTATTAAAAACCATGTTGCTTGCACCTTTCTCTGTAATTACACATCACTTTCGCCACCTCCTTTACGCTGCGCATTGAGCAACCAGCATTAAACAGAACAGCTTGGTTCACCGAGTCTGTTCTCTAGAAGTGATATTCGGCTTCTGAAGTGAGCAGATGTGGAAGAAATCTCAGAGCGATGCACACGAGAAGCAGAGTTACGGCATATTACAATGACATCTGGGAAGAAGTGAACGCCTGTCACCCACACTGTGGCCTTTGAGGTTCAACCAGATCTGTAGACTGCCTTGGTAACCTTGAATGCTACTAAGCTCTACATTAATAGCTACAGAGGAAATAAATGGACCACGTCAAGGCATCATTCCCACTAGAGGTGAACCCTGAAAATGACAAACAACTCAGCAACGCTTCATGGGAATTCAATTTCAGTGAACGACAACAGGGCTTTAATTACTGCCCATTAGTTTCCTATTTGTTTTGGAATATTTCGCAGCACAGATCCATCAATCACAGTGTATCAGGCCGATTGCTGTCCTCTACACGCATCATGCAGAGAGAGAGGTCTCCTTACATCCACCAGGGCTGCATTGATGTAATTGCTGCTCTCCCCGTCTATGGTAATTAAGAAAGGCAGACATCTGTCAGGCGGCAGCAGGTCCATGAAGCGGTTCTTGTCGTGGTTCCTTGGTAAGCAGGCTATACTGCAGTCCTCGGCCTGTAATCTTGGAGTCACAGAATTCAGCGTCTGCAGGAGAGACAGCCATTAGAGACAAAGTACTGCTCTTAGGGAACAGTGGGACAGGAAAATTAGCTGATATTTCTGCGGTGTCAGTAATGTGGCTTAACTTTAGCAATAAAGCACTGTAAAACATGGAAACGGAATGGATAGAAACAATTATCCAATGCTACACTACAGTAATTCTCTTAAAAAGGATCAACCCTCCTAAACCATCTATATGAGCATGCAGGTCATAGAAAGCAGAATACAATGATACCTTGGTAGCTTTAAACTGAGGTCTTTTTCTAGAGAAATACATGTTTATCTTAATGAAACACCGCATTAATATTTGTCAGTAAATTTGTGTATGTGTATGTAATGTAGTGTGAATGTATCAATATTACCAAACCTACCGCCGTTCTCTCCGCTATGACTAGTCATTCTGCTCCTCTTCTCAGTGACGTCACTGCTTTTCGACCACTCTATGCGTGAGTCGGAAGTCTCTTGCATTGTAAGCCTATGGATGCTCCATACACTTACATTTCAAAAGCCACTTCCGAGTCACATAGAGTACAGTGTGAACCCAGAGAATCTGCAGAGTGGTGACATCACTGAGAAGAGAACTAGACTGACGCTACATATTGGAGAGCAGCAGTAGGTGGGTATATTAATACCTCACACGAGAGAGAGAGAGACCCCGGACAGTGTTCTGGGCATTTTGTATGTATTTTCTATGGGAGCAGCGGATCCGCTGGCGGATTCCGTTAAAAACGGATGGCCGCGGATCCGCCACCCATAGGCGACCATTATACACAATAGCGGACGTGGCGGATCCGCCATAGTCCGCCATTTTGACGCAGACCAAAAAACGTTGCATTGAACGTTTTCCAAAATTGGCGGACGCCAAATTTATGGCAGATCCGTCAAAAAACGGATCCAACGGACGACCATCCGTCAAAATCCACCTCTAATGCAAGTCAATGGGAAAAAAGCAGATCCGCCCCAAAAAAATGGCGGATCCGCTTTTTTCACACTTTGGCGGATTTTAACGGACGTCGCACGACTGAAGTGTGAAAGAGGCCTAACCCCTTTCTGACGTTGGGCGTAAATTTACGCCGTCGTCGGACTTCCTCCCTTTGATGTGGGCTCAGCTGACATGTGCCCGGAATAGCCGCGGGTGGAATCGCGATCTGCCTGCGGCTATTAACCCATTAAATGCCAGTGTCAAAAGCTGACAGCGGGGAGTTGCAGAAATGCGGCGGACAATTCTGCAGCATTTCTGCAACGTGGGCACATAGCCTTATAATTTTTAACATAGAGATTTCTTCATCTCGCAGTGGTGAAGCATTTTTTTTAATATTTTTACTCTATATTTTGTTCGAAAAAAGGTAAAAATGTTGCAAACGTCTCACAGAAATATGCAAATCTGTAGGATAAATAGATACTTATAGTGATTTGAGGAAGTGTAAATTTACGGAATTCCACTCGATTTGACATTTTAGCAGAAATGGGTACACAGAGATCCAGCTAAAATGTACTTTTCAAATTTAAGCGAAAATCCTGACAGCTAAAATTAAGTCAAAATCTAAAAGTAGACTGAAACGAAGTAAACAACATAATGAAAACCACTTGGATGATATAAACTGGGACTGAATGGCTGGTTGTTTGCACACTATTGTTTCTTCTGGGTATTTGATCAGGGCGACTTCAATTCTAACATCACAAGGTTCCTTGTATAGCAATCTGCTGACTAATCTGAAGTCTCCAAATAGGGGCCTAAATTCAATTTACAGTCACAAGCCACTCAATTATTGGTAGTGATAAGAAAGCGTGTTTGGATAAGGTGTTATCTGAGCATGCTCCAGTGTTACTAGAGCCATCATAGGCAGCAAGCAAAGGTGAGAGCACGTATTTCTACATGAAGAGGATGAAAATGGCTGCACTAGAGCTTTGAGCCCCTTTCTTCATACCCAAACACTGTACATGCCTGATACAAGGTATGCACATCTCTTCTTGAAAGGAGCCTCAAAAGTAGAGCTTTACTTTAAAGCACAAAACGTACATTCATTTTCATCGAATTATGAGCTGGAATCCCAAAATGCCATTTGGGATTGCAGCATTTTTTCCAAAAATAAATTTCTGTTTCCCCACACTGCGAAATACAACTCAAAAGGAGAGCATATAAGCTTGAAGACATGAAATGTACTTTACAATACATTAAAGAAAGAGAAGCCTAGAATACATACTGATAATACCTGGAATTCATCTTTGAGATGTGACGAGTTGGTCTGGGAGTCTATTCTGATCATGTCAAAGTACGCGGCTTTAAATTCACACACTGGAATGGCAGTTTCTCCGCATAAGCATGCTTCAAGGATGGCATCGTGGATGAAGATATACTGCTCCTGTGTACACAGGGAAATAGAAACATGAAAGCATTAAAGAGGACCTGTCACTGGAGTTTTTTAATTTTACCTAAGCACCTTCTCCAATTGCCAATTTGAAACAGTTTTTTTTTTCGCTTTCCTTTGTTCCAACAAAATATCTTCTAGTAACGAAGTCATAAATTTTCCTTTCAACCAACTGATATTGATCTTGTGCAAGCCTAGGTAGGTCCACCAGGGTCTTCCCCACCGTTATCTAGTCTTCCTCTTCGCCTTGTTCCTTTTATTCCTACGACTATGATGTCCTTCTCCAGTGATTACTCTCTTCGCATGATGTGTCCAAAGTAGGCAAATCGTAGCTTGGTGATCCTTGCTTCTAGTGACATGTCTGGCTTGATTTGTTCCAAAATTGATTTGTTTCTTCTTGATACCATTCATGGCATTGATAACAGCCTTCTCCAACACCACATTTCCATGGCTGATCATTGATTCTCCTGTCTTGTTTCTTTATTGTCCAAGTTTGTTTGTTCTTGTTACCATTCATGGCATTGATAACAGCCTTCTCCAACATCACATTTCGAAGGCTGATCATTGATTCTCCTGTCTTGTTTCTTTATTGTCCAAGTTTCGCATCCATACGATACTACAGAATAGACCAGACTATGTATAAGCCGTGTCTTAAGTTGCCAGCGAAACATGCCTTGATTTGAAAACCTTTTCCAGTGACTTCATTGTTGGTTTGGCCATAGCTATTCTGTTATTGACTCCCAATGTTGTCGCCACATATTAAGGGGTCATGCAAAGCAAGTCAATTTGACAAGGCAGTGCATATGTCCACTTTTTAAAATCTTTTTGAAGTGTTTTTGAAGCGAGTTTCAGAGCAGACCCACCTGAAAAAGACATTGTCATGTGTACATACCCCCTAGCCACTTTTATTTTCGTGCGCTCAATTCTCATGACCTCCACCATTCGAAAAGATCATCCTGCATACAGACCTGCCTTAATATTTGGTTAAAATAGGAAGATGCAACTTCATGTAACTTAGAGTTATTATTATTGGGGTTGTCCACTACTAGGACAACCCCTTCTCAATCCTCCAGTAAAAAAGAAACACATACTCCAGTAAAAAAGAAACACATACTCAGTAGTAGTGGATAACCCATTTAAGTAAAGTAACTGAAAAGTAGCCAATTACCTCTGTTTGAACCATGTTGATTCGGCGAGAACGCAGAGCTTTGACACAATTATAGATGTCTACAACTCCTTCCCGCTCTGCCATGTCCAGCATGATATCAATAACTATGTAACAACCAGTGCGACCAGCGCCAGCGCTAGGAAACAAAAGGAAACATGATAGTATGAGCATACATAGCAAGACATCTTTGATAAAGAATTTAACGTTGGATAGGGTGTAACTTGTTGATCGCTGGTATTTTGACAACTGGGCATCAACTGATCTGATGTCATATGAATGGGGTGGAGGTCAAGCTTGTGCATCTGCGTTCTCTTCATTTTCTATGAGACTGCTGGAAAGTGCAGTACTCGACTATATCAAGCTCTCCCTTGAAAATGAAAGGATTGTATTGGGTTGTATTGTGCACATGCTCAACCTTTGCTCAATTCAGACATTTTCCCAGAACTTGATTTCGAGATGGGTGGGATTCCTAACAGTTGGGAACCCAGCGGTCACTATGTAATCCCCTATTCTTTATCTTCCTGGTACAATCCCTATAACTGTTTTAAAATGACCTAAATACGTATGTACTTTTCCAGATTAATGTATTTCTTTAGAAAAAGTTCATAGGGATAAAACACAATGTAAAAATTAAAAAGAACCCTATAAGTCTATTAACTGTCCCAATGGGGAGTGAAATGGGAATTCCATTGAGTCGTGTGTAACGCGCCTGGAGTGTTGACCATTTTACAGGACCCACAGTAATGTGGGATCAGGAGAACTAGGAGAGATCTATTCAATATGTGAATTGGCTTTGATATTCCATGAGCAGTCATTTTCTCGGACTCATTCTTTATCTAAAGCTTTTACAGAGCCATATAGAGGAGATAAAGCTGGGGGAAACCCATGATGCTTTACTGATAAAACACCTTAGATCTGTCATTTTCCCTAATAACCATTCTCCGTACTTTTCTCAGTCAAGAGTAGAGAGGTTTTTGGAACAGAGCACAGTATGGATTATGGCATCTTTGCAATTACACTTTCCTACTTTGAACAGGCTTCCTGTTCTATTTTTCCTGAAAAGGAGCAGTATTTGTGAAATAATAGAACAAAAAAGGAAAACTAATACTTGTAGGAAAAAAACAAAACTGTATGCTGCCTGCTAGGCATCTAGCCTGACCAGATAATGGACTGTGGTGGACAAAAGGTTACATCCCATGCATATGAGTGCAGCACATACATCCCCTGATTCTCATTAGCAGGTGTAGCACAGGCAGGAGATAACAGCTCTGTGTCCCGACTCTCCGACCTGCCTCAGCATTCAATCATGGAAGATCAATACCAAGAGGTTTTCAGCCCGGCTATTTGTTTACACTTCACCGCCGTCTGAATAAAACAAGCCGAGAAGCACATTCGACAGTCTGATTTATTAGAAGTGCATTCTCCATCCGCTCCTTTCAGGAAAATGGAAGTAAGAGCGCTGCTCGGAGTTATTTAAAGCAGCCAACTCATTGTCTCAAAATGACACCAGTGTTTAGGTAAACATGGAGCAGTGAGCGGCTCGCATCGAAAAAGGCATGGCAGAACGTCCACATTGTTGGAAAAGACTGACTTAACTTTCTCCAAAGGCAGGAAAGGAGGCCGGCAAAATAAATTAACTTAAAAGGCCCTATACTAGCAAACATCTTTGCCCTAAAATCTGTAAAGTCATTGTGCACAAAAAAAAAACAACCATAAACATTTTGGAACTTTTCTTATAACATTTAAATAATAATAATAATAATCTTTATTTTTATATAGCGCTAACAGATTCCGCAGCGCTTTACAATTTGCACACATTATCATCACTGTCCCCGATGGGGCTCACAATCTAGATTCCCTATCAGTATGTTTTTGGAGTGTGGGAGGAAACCGGAGTACCCGGAGGAAACCCACGCAAACACGGGGAGAACATACAAACTCCTTGCAGATGTTGTCCTAGGTGGGATTCGAACCCAGGACTCAGCGCTGCAAGGCTGTAGTGCTATCCACTGAGCCACCGTGCTGCCCATTTCCATTTACTCCTCCAGCTTCCATTAAAGGGAATCTGTCATCAGGTTTTTACTATCTCATCTGAGAGCAGTATAATGTAGGAAAAGACGGATTCCAGCGATGTGTCACTTAGTTTACTGGGTGCAGCAGTTGTGACTCAATCAGAGCTTTTAGATGTACATGTAGCAGAGCTCAGAAAGCTAACCCCGCCCACACCACGCTGTCTATTGACTGTGAGCTACTTATCACAGGAACGGCGTGGTCTGACCAGGGCTCACATGAGCTGTAGTCCAGGCAGTGATAATGTTCTAGTGATAAAACCTTTATTGTATTAAAACAACAGCACATAAATACATAAATATTAGAGTATTTATTATGCACTGCTTATATCCTATTCCGCAGTCTTTTATAGACATAGTCATTGGGCCTCACAACCTAAATTCCGTTTCAGTATGTATTTGGAGTGTGGGAGGAAATCTGAGTACCCGGACGAAACCCACGCAAACACATGGAGAACAAACTCCTTTCACATATTGTCTTTGCTGGGATTTGAACCCAGGACTTCAGAGTGACAAAGCCACAGTGATACCCACTGAGCCACCGTGCTAACCAGGGCTGTGGAGTCGGAGCCCATTTTGGCAGAGTCGGAGTCATGGAAATTGAGGAATTGGAGTTGGAGATTTGGCTTACCGACTTCACAGCCCTGGTACGAGGGAGTCGGAGTTGGAGTCGTAGAGTAGGAGTTGGTGTCATGGAAATTGAGGAGTCGGAGGTTTGGCTTACCAACTCCACAGCCCTGGTGCTAACAAACACGGCACTGAAATAAGTGTCCTAGCCACTACATCATGCTGCCCTCAGATCACATAGCAAAACCTGCAAACAGATTCCTTTTAAAATTAATTTACAGTTTTTTTTCCGACTTCACCAAATAGCCTCAATCTACTACTTCTTAAAAGGAAAAAAAATGTAAGAAATTATCCTAAAATTTCCAACATGCCTCAACTTTAGTAAGTAACAATTGTAACATGATGCAATTTACATCTTTGTGACACCGCACCGAAAAAATCCAAACACTAACCTGCAATGAACCACAATGGGACCAGCACTTGGAGGGTTGGACATCTTCACTCTTCTTATAAAGGACAATAGTCCAGTAGCATGGTATGGTACACCATGGTCTGGCCAACCAGTGAAGTGGAACTGCTTGACTTCCCTGATTTCATTATATCCCCTCTGTAAGAAAAACAAAATACCATTTCATATACTGTTGTTCAGGTACAGCACCAGATATCATCTTCAGAACAAGGATGGGGAAGAAAAATCCAGCTTTTAAAATATAGTGCAGTTAGAGCAAAACAAATGTAGTAATACCTGCACTGAGAGACCAGCGTTTCACTGAGTTATAGCTCGAAGGAGCAGGTTGATGGCAAATGATTGCTTTATCCAGGATATTTTATAGTACTATCAGGCAATCAATTGCCACCAAACTGCTATCTGCAGGGGAAAGAATCTCGCTTCGCTGCCCTACAAGCAACAAATGTCTACAGAGCAGTAACAAATAATTAATCCAGAGAGCAAACATCCGACACGACAAGCGGCAACAAGCAGCTACAAGCGCAGTTAGCGTTATACTCGTCTTACAATTTACATCTGCTCATACAGAATAGCAATTCCAGCCAGATCGCAAGGTGTAAAACGCAAAAAAAAAATTGCATAAAGTATTATTATCCATCCATATGGCTTTATTAGAGTATTTTTCCATAATGTCTGTTTTAGACATGTTTGCACCCGAAAATTAGTTGCATTGATCAGATCAGGGATGTTTTTGGTAAACATCCAATTATATACATTTCAAAATTTCTGCAAGTTTTCACGGTGCATGTGACTACCCTTACGGAAATAAATGTGGTTCCTAGGGTGTTATCACATTTCAGGAGATCAGGAAAGCCTTTTCCCTAACATGCCTATGTGCACAAGCCATTGTATAGTCCAAAATACACGGTATGTTATTGAATTAAGGCACACACTTAGGCTCCTCTGAGTACCTGGAACTAGTACAGTGATATACAGTATGCTATAATTGTATAGATGCTTCTCCATTACTAAGCCGTGGGCTTTATTTCAGAACACAATACAAAAGTGACATCAACCCCACAGATATGGGTAGGGCTGGGCAAAGTGCCAGGATTGGCGCATCTAACAGATGGGTCTTTTCTGGGCAGCTGCGGGCTTCTATTTTTAAACTAGGGGGGCAATATCAGCCTGAGAATACCAGCCCCCAGCTGTCTGCTTTAACTTAGCTGGTTGTAAAAAGGGGGGGGGGGGGACTCCACATCGTGTTTTTTTAAATTATTTAAATAATTAAAAAATGGCGTGAGGATCCCTCTATTCTTCATAACCAGCCTTGCTAGCTCTGACAGCTGACGGTTGCAGCCCCCAATTGTGAGTTTTGCCTGGCTGGTTATCAAAAAAAAAAAAACAGGGGAACGCGCGCCATTTTTTTAAGAAGTCTGAGCTGAGATCCAAGAGTTCACCACATTTCACTGCGGTGAACTCTTGGATCTCAGCAGGTGATCTCACCTAGGTCACTGCAGTTCATTTGCTGGCTGGGAATGAGGCCTCAGGGACAGTAACCTCGATGACATCACTGCTGCTCACTGATGCTGCGCTCGCAGCAGCTCATTCCCCAGTGGTTCTCAGCCTGGACGTTAACATCTTGGCACTGCCAGGTTGAAAACTGTTTATCCCCCAGACAGGAATTACGGCGTGGGACAGAACGACGGACAGGTGAGGCATATGGTTGTTTTTCATTTTTGTTTTATAACAGGAGACGAGGGATTCAGTACAATGGGCAATAGGTGAGTATAACTGTTTATTATTTTTAAGTAAAAATGGAAAAGTGTGTTTTGTTTTACTTCTTAGGGTATGTGCACACATTGTGGATTGTGCTGCGGATCCGCAGCAGATTTGGCCCTGCGGATCCACTGCAGAACAGCAGGTGCTGTACAGTACAATGTTAGGCTATGGGAAAAAAAAAACCGCTGTGCATATGCTGCAGATTTTTCGCGTGGATTTAAATCCGCAGCATGTCAATTCTTTGTGCGGAATCCGCAGTGGTTTTACACCTGCTCCATTATAAAAATCCGCAAGTGTAAAATCGCAGGGGAAATACACACAAAAAACCGCGGAAAATCCGCACTAAATCCACAGGTAAAACACAGATCATTTACCTGCGGATTTAGCAAAATCCGCGCGGAAAAATCCGCAACGTGTGCGTGGGCCCTAATAAAGGACTTTATTCTGACTGTGTCTTTATTTAACATACAAATATAGGATTAGTTATGAATAGGTATCGTACAGACGCCTCTCCGTTACTAACCCGTGGGCTTGATGTCACCGGACAATACAAAGGTGACATCAACCCCACTTGCCACCGCTACAGTGCAAGCCACTGTGGGCTGCTATTTTTAGGGTGGGCCCTTACCAGCCTGAGAATACCATGCCCCAGCTGTCTGCTTTAGCAAGGCTGGTTGTCAAAAATGAGGGGGACACCACACAGATTTTTAAATTATTTATTTAAAGAATTGAAAAATTGGAATGGGGACCCATCCATTATTGATAACCTGCCTTGCTGAGGGTTGCCTGGCTGGTTATCAAAAAATACAGGGGAACCCACGCCATTTTTTTAAATTTATTTATATACAGCGCAGGCTGATGAATACTCCCATCAGCTGTCGCCTGCTCTCGCTGTTATTAACGGCAGCAGACGTTGACTGATGGGAGCAGTAGTCCCATAAGCTGACATCAGTGACCGGAGGTAAACTTTATATCTCCAATCACAGCTGCGCACTTACACTGTGCTTTGACAGGGTGGAAACTGTGGCTGTCTGACCAGCGATGATGATTTTACCGCCGATCATAAGCGGTGTTTGCCATGCTATCATGCACATGACAGCATGGCAAACACTGGATGTTCGGTCCCCTATTCAAGTGAATGGGGTCCGGGTTCGAGTAGTATTCTGGTATTCAAACTTTTTGTAACTGTTCGGCCGAACCCGCCGGACCCCAACATCCAGGTGTCCGCCCATCTCTACTCAAGCATTTGTGTGTTTTATTTGTGAAGAACTGGGAAAAAGTCAGCACCAGATACATTTAGGGGTGACTTATCGCTGATGAAAACAAAGGATCTGGGGTTTCAATATAATCTGATAATTGGGAAAAAATCATACAAGCCGATGATGGTCAGATAGCTTCAACATAATCAGCACGTTCAGATGAATTTAATGTGTATGGGGTTCTGAAAAATTTTGGTACAGAACTGCAACATGTAAAGCTATTAAAAATGAGAAGAATACAAAATATTAATTTTCTATTAGACACAATTGGCAGAATTGATCGGAATTTCTTACATAAATGATCGGCTGTTTAATTTTAATTTTTTTCTTCATAGTGGTAAAAAGTAAAAAATGATGAGACTAAAATAAAATACGAAAACAAAAAAGAAAAATGGCCACTATCAGCCATCTAGTGACATAAAACAGGAGACAACGGTCATATCCGTAATGTGGCAACTGCAGCTTGAGCAGTTTCTTAAAGTTTTACATTTCTACTATTTGACGACCTTCTTTCCCCTAGAATCTAGGATGAAATATTTTTCTAGATTAAAGGGTACCTCAAGTTTCAAAAGAAAATAATTATAGTGCAGGACTCCACAGTATAATTTTTCTAAAGCAATCTATTAGCGATTTTTGCCCGTAACCCACAGTACGGACCACCCAGAGTCTGTGCTGTGGGCTGCAATAACCTAAGCATCTTCGGTACTGTCCTCAGCGCGGGAGGGGGGGGGGAGAGCACTATAAAATCCTATGACACTCACTCCTGCTCTGAAGACAGTAGCCTAACAGCAGGAAAATGATGCCCTTAGATTAGATTAGCCGCAGCATAGATTTCGGGCAGTCCAGCAAAAATCAGTAATAGAGTGATTTAGAAAAATGATTACGATATACTATGAAGTTCTGAACTTTAACCATTTTCTTGTGAAAGTGGAGGCAAACTTTAAGTGACTAGACATAGCTTGCAGTAATTACATGAATATACTTGTCTCTGATTTTTGTTTATCTAGTGTTCATGTTTTAGCTGCCCTTACACTTTCATATTAGCATTGGCTGTCAACGAAGGCTTAAAAGAAAAATTACCAAATAGTTCTAAGAATAATTTAAAGTGAAGTAGCCATCAGAATATTACCTAATGCTTAAATATGATTTTTGCGTTAGAAAAATGTGTTAAAATGAAAAATAGAAACCTTGCAATTTTCTGACTGGTCATTGAGCCTTTTTTTTTTTTTAAAGAGTCTAGATTCTGACTGTTTCAGGAAACAACACACGTACATAGCCACAGTTGCCAGAACCTGACCCTAATTTTTCTATCCAAGTGTCGTAAGTGAAGAGAAACCATGTGATTGATGAAGCCTGTTTTATCAGCTGTGTATAGAAGTGTTGCCTATCATTGTAATCATGCCTCTGATAACAGGGAGGCTTTCCTGAAAGGACAGGAAGTAGGAGCTTAAAAAAAATCTCCAACGGCAGTGACAAAGTTGTAAATTTACTATTGTTTTTTTGTATAAAGATTGTAATATGAAAAAAAAAAAAAAGACAAATGTTTAAAAAATTGTTTAAAAATTGGTTGTTCCCAATCCTTGTAGAATCAAAAAATTTCCGCTTATAAACAAGTAATAGGCTTAGGGATTTGATTGTTAGGAATCTTTGTGAAGGTGGTAATTGACAATTTAAAGGGACACTGACAGTAGATAGCCAGTGGACAGGGCAGCATGTAGGATTTCAGCCATGCATGTTTGACTCTGAAATGTGGCGGCGTTTTAAGCCACCAGGGACCCTCCTTTCTGACTGGTCACTCATGCACATCGGTGTTGTGAATGGACTTGAGATGAGTTCTGAGCAGAGGCTCCTCTGGTGGTTACAAGCGGTACTGGACTGTCCAGTGAAGATTGTGAGGATTGGGAATCAGGTGTTACTGACTGGTCTTATATAAGGGAGTCACCTTCCCATCAGGGTTGCGGTGATCAATTGTTCTGGTCTCAATCCTTGATTCCTGTTTCTCTTGTAGCCTGCTGTGTCGTGTCTGCATCTCCTGCTAACAGATAAGACATTTTCTTCTTTTTGCTTTTGTGCTTGATTTTTGCATTTTGTCCTGCACTTCTGTGGGGGCCTTCTGGGTCCCCTCGGGGGCTTTTGCCCTCTCAGTTTTGTTCAGCCACTGATGTTTGTACATTTGCTTTTTCCAGTTTTTTCAGTGGCTGCTGTTTTGATTTTGTTACACCAGAGAACTAATTTAGGTGGTAGAGGTCGTGTGATCTCAGGTGTTTTTGAAATTAGTAAAGTTGGTGCTTTTCAGGGTTTTTTGGGATTGCAGTAAAGTGCCCTTCCTATCCTTTTCTATTTAGATAGTTTGGGCCCCAACGTTTGCTCATACTATTTTCTGTCTGTGTCAGTATTTCTTCTTGTCTAACCGCCATTACATGTTTGGGGGCTTTCTATGTTCTTTGGGGATCTGCTCCGGGGCAGATAGCTTTCATCTTTCTATCTTTAGGTATAGTTAGTTTCTCAGGCTGTGACGAGGCGTCTAGGACCAACGTAGGAACGCTCCACAGCTGCCTCTAGTTGTGGTGGTTAGTCAGGGTACTGCAATCTCATAGATTCCAACTGCTCTGGTGTATTGCCTTTTTTACCTGCACTCCTCAGCTACCAAATCATAACAGTATCACGGCCTAAACTGAAATTTATATGGTACTCACAGAAGGGAAAAAATATTTTGAAAGAAAAAAAAAAAAAAAGTTGTCAGAGTTGTCAGAGATATTTTTCTGTTTGTTGCATTTTTTTTTTTTCCCTCTGTATCTCTGGGTGCTGGGGAGGATTTTTTCTCTCAATGGAGTTTGCACAGTTGTCTGGCCGTGTGGATCAGCTTGCCACTGAGGTTCGGAGTATTGCTACCTATCTTGCTAGGTTGCCTGTTGTGGAACCTAGGATTCCCATGCCAGATTTGTTTTTGGGGGATCGATCCAAGTTTCTGAATTTCAAAAATAATTGTAAATTGTTTTTTGCCTTAAAATCTAAGTCCTCAGGGAACGCAGCGCAGCAGGTTCAAATTGTCATCTCTCTCCTGCGCGGCGATCCTCAGGATTGGGCTTTTTCCCTGACACCTGGGGATCCTGTTTGAGTGATGTTGATACATTTTTTCAGGCCTTGGGGTTATTGTACGATGAGCCTAATGTCACTGATCAAGCTGAAAAAGCCTTGTTGGCATTAAATCAGGGCTTGATGACGCTGAGTTATACTGTCAGATTCCGTAGGTGGGCAGTCCTGACCAAATGGAATGACGACGCTTTGGCAGCCCTTTTTCGGAAGGGTCTGTCAGATAATGTAAAGGATGTTATGGTGGGATTCCCTGTCCCTCTGTCTCAATTATTCTATGTCATTAGCGATTCAAATTGACAGACGTTTGCGTGAGCGGAGAAGTATGCGTGGAATAGTGTTGCCTTGTGAACCTGCTTCTGAACCATGCAGTGTGATAGAGTGGTTTCTGGGGCACAGCGTCATGAGTTTCGAAAGCGCAATGGGTTATGTTTCTACTGTGGTGATGCTTCTCATGCTATCTCAGTCTGCCTAAGCGGGGAAGCGTTTTGCACGCTCAGTTGTCTTTGGTAGTGTTCAGACTAAGTTTTTATTAACTGTTACTCTGATATGCTCTCTGTCCTCATTTTCTGCTCAGGCTTTCGTTGATTCGGGAGCAGCTATTAACCTGATGGATTTTGATTTCGCTAAACGTTGTGGGTTTCCTTGATACCCTACAGAAGTCTATTCCCCTACTGGGGATCGATTCTAGCCCTTTGGCTGAGAATAAACCTCAGTTCTCTACTCAGGTGATAATGAGGGTTGAACCTGATCATCAGGAGAGCTGCAAATTTTTGGTAATTTTTGGTTGTATAATCTGCATGACATTATCGTGCTGGGTTTCCTTGGTTACAGTCTCTAATCCTGTTTTGGATTGGAAATCTGTGTCTGTAACCAGTTGGGGCTGCCAATGTGTTAATACCAACACTCCTGTTTTTTCTGCCTCCCCCAGGCTCAGGATGTTCCTGACTTTTTGATTGATTTTTCTGATGTGTTTAGCGAAAGTAAATCTGCATCCTTGCCTCCCATAGGAGCTATGACTGCGCTATTGAATTAGTGCCTGGTAGTAAATTCCTAAAGGTCGCCTTTTTAACTTGTCTGTACCTGAACATGACGCTATGCGGTCTTATATCAAGGAGTCTTTGGAGAAAGGTCATATCAGACCATCCTCTTCACCCTTAGGTGCCGGTTTTTTCTTTGTGGCCAAAAAGGATGGTTCATTAAGGCCGTGCATTGATTATTGTCTTTTGAACAATATTACTGTGAAATATCAATACCGTTACCCTTGATTTCTGACTGTTTCCAGGGTGAAAAACGCTACTTGGTTTACCAAGCTTGACCTCAGGGGGGCATATAACCTTATTGTATTAAGCCGGGGATGAATGGAAGACGGCATTTAAACCCTGAGGGGCATTTTGAGTACCTGTGATGCCCTTTGGGCTCACTAATGCTCCTTCTGTCTTC
>JARQOD010000005.1:350710392-350939724 GCA_033576555.1 Oophaga sylvatica | reverse complement strand
GATCCTGTAACGACGCAACAGGATCCTTGCCTGGTCAGATCGTTATCGTGGTGAGTCACTATGTGTGAAGGGGCCTTTACTCGTCACTCCATAATGAAACCATATAATGTGAGGCAGAGCTGAGCGTTCAGTGTATGGGGTAGCTAGGAGAGATGGCTGCAGTCAACAATGACATATTGGCACCTAAGGGACCTTATAAGAGTATTCCGTACGATTTTGGCTCATTTACATTTGACATCTTTCTGGAGAATAAGAATAATAATATTATGAAACATCTTTTTTTGAACAAATTAAAATAACACAGTAAATCATACACATTATATATCGCCACAATCAGCGTACGGAGATAAATACAATAGCGGATCCACTATGAACTTTAAAATGATAAAAGTACAAGTTTTTCAGCTTTAAAGAAAATACAGACGTGTTTTTTTTTCCTGGACATTGGAAAAAAAAAAAAAAAGAAAAAAAAAAAAGTCTTCTATATTTGCACTTTCCAGAAATGTATGAACATTTTGGCAATTTCATAGATATTCATTGCACTAAATGCACCACGATTCTAAAGTCAGTCTATAAGGGACCCTGGACATCCACTTTTATGGTTTATAAAAATGTCCCTCACTCTAGTTGACAGCATTTCCCATAGTGAGTGTAAAAAAAGGACCTGTCAGCTTTTCTGAAGTCTATGTTGTGCCATTCTCCTTCCAGAAACGTGTATAAACACATTGACAATAGGGTGTTACCGGTGTGTGTACACAGTCTGACATTGACCAATATATGCCATATTAGTAGGCCCTTTGACCATGGCAGCGGTAATACCCAGCTGTTAATATTTTTGTAATTTCTAATGTACGAAGTGATTGCCTAAATGCAAAGTCCTGTAATGACAAGATGCAAAAAATTACGCATACAGCAAATTTTATGTATTTTTTCACTTCTTAGTTACCCGTGTGAGATTGCATATTCTGAAGATTCGGCTGATGACATCACAATCCATCGAGCATGACATGCATTCCACTTGGATTGGGCCGTACCGCAACATTCCCTCCTCTGGCCAGTATTGTGGACAACCCTGTGGGTGACAATCCAAACCGTGTCAATTTAATGATAGTCCATTTTCTAGAATATACACTGCACACTAAGCCTGGGTTACAAGATGCAACTATGATCTCGCGATGCAAAAAATTATTAAATCACACACAAGACGCACGCACATCGCATATGGCTTGCATTGAAGTCTATGACAAGTGAGTCACTTGCAAACAGACACATTAAGAAACATTTGTTTTTAGCATTGACTTGAGCGTAACTCGTCACGGTGTTGCCTAAAAATCAAACAGCAAAATGACCTGTGTCAAGTCCACTTCATTCAGCATTACTAAGGACGAGCAGCCGTAGTCATACACTAATCGCCAGAAATCCTTCACAGTGTTTGGCAAGGGATGCTGGGTGACGATGAAGGCAGCTGGCTGTCTGTAGTTCTGTCAAAGAGAAAAGAAAAAAAAAAAGATGAAGACATGCATTTAGCAAAAAGAGTCAAAGGGCAGAAAGAAGGACAGGTCTGCCAATAAGGGCATGAGAGCCAACAGCTTTATATTTGGAAGCTCCTGATATAGCTATATAGAAGTCCGAACTGTCAGAAGCAGAAAAGGATGTGAAGATCCTTACACTGATCCACACAGGAAAGCTATTCAGGGCCACCGACTCTGATGCCCTAAAGTCACAGCGCATGGTGTCCGTCACTGTGGCATGGAAATGATTGGAGCCTGATGCATTGGACACATCCCGCACGACATTCCCCGATGCATTTTATCACACTGAGCGTCACTTAAACAATTATCCTAAATGAAACAAATAGCGCTGCCTCTTCTAAATGCAACAGAAAACGCTCTGCATAATGCAGTTCATTAAAGTCTCCATTTACAACTTAATGTATCCATTAATTATTCAGCGTGAAGAATCGGTGAACTGGAATGGAGTAAACATCGCAAAACAAGCCATACCGCAGCTCCGTGACATGCAAACAAGGATACATGCTGCTGTGGGGTTCGCCAATTACGGCTTCTTATATTCTTTTTTCATTTACATTTTCGACTTGTTATTAAAAACCATGTTGCTTGCACCTTTCTCTGTAATTACACATCACTTTCGCCACCTCCTTTACGCTGCGCATTGAGCAACCAGCATTAAACAGAACAGCTTGGTTCACCGAGTCTGTTCTCTAGAAGTGATATTCGGCTTCTGAAGTGAGCAGATGTGGAAGAAATCTCAGAGCGATGCACACGAGAAGCAGAGTTACGGCATATTACAATGACATCTGGAAGAAGTGAACGCCTGTCACCCACACTGTGGCCTTTGAGGTTCAACCAGATCTGTAGACTGCCTTGGTAACCTTGAATGCTACTAAGCTCTACATTAATAGCTACAGAGGAAATAAATGGACCACGTCAAGGCATCATTCCCACTAGAGGTGAACCCTGAAAATGACAAACAACTCAGCAACGCTTCATGGGAATTCAATTTCAGTGAACGACAACAGGGCTTTAATTACTGCCCATTAGTTTCCTATTTGTTTTGGAATATTTCGCAGCACAGATCCATCAATCACAGTGTATCAGGCCGATTGCTGTCCTCTACACGCATCATGCAGAGAGAGAGGTCTCCTTACATCCACCAGGGCTGCATTGATGTAATTGCTGCTCTCCCCGTCTATGGTAATTAAGAAAGGCAGACATCTGTCAGGCGGCAGCAGGTCCATGAAGCGGTTCTTGTCGTGGTTCCTTGGTAAGCAGGCTATACTGCAGTCCTCGGCCTGTAATCTTGGAGTCACAGAATTCAGCGTCTGCAGGAGAGACAGCCATTAGAGACAAAGTACTGCTCTTAGGGAACAGTGGGACAGGAAAATTAGCTGATATTTCTGCGGTGTCAGTAATGTGGCTTAACTTTAGCAATAAAGCACTGTAAAACATGGAAACGGAATGGATAGAAACAATTATCCAATGCTACACTACAGTAATTCTCTTAAAAAGGATCAACCCTCCTAAACCATCTATATGAGCATGCAGGTCATAGAAAGCAGAATACAATGATACCTTGGTAGCTTTAAACTGAGGTCTTTTTCTAGAGAAATACATGTTTATCTTAATGAAACACCGCATTAATATTTGTCAGTAAATTTGTGTATGTGTATGTAATGTAGTGTGAATGTATCAATATTACCAAACCTACCGCCGTTCTCTCCGCTATGACTAGTCATTCTGCTCCTCTTCTCAGTGACGTCACTGCTTTTCGACCACTCTATGCGTGAGTCGGAAGTCTCTTGCATTGTAAGCCTATGGATGCTCCATACACTTACATTTCAAAAGCCACTTCCGAGTCACATAGAGTACAGTGTGAACCCAGAGAATCTGCAGAGTGGTGACATCACTGAGAAGAGAACTAGACTGACGCTACATATTGGAGAGCAGCAGTAGGTGGGTATATTAATACCTCACACGAGAGAGAGAGAGACCCCGGACAGTGTTCTGGGCATTTTGTATGTATTTTCTATGGGAGCAGCGGATCCGCTGGCGGATTCCGTTAAAAACGGATGGCCGCGGATCCGCCACCCATAGGCGACCATTATACACAATAGCGGACGTGGCGGATCCGCCATAGTCCGCCATTTTGACGCAGACCAAAAAACGTTGCATTGAACGTTTTCCAAAATTGGCGGACGCCAAATTTATGGCAGATCCGTCAAAAAACGGATCCAACGGACGACCATCCGTCAAAATCCACCTCTAATGCAAGTCAATGGGAAAAAAGCAGATCCGCCCCAAAAAAATGGCGGATCCGCTTTTTTCACACTTTGGCGGATTTTAACGGACGTCGCACGACTGAAGTGTGAAAGAGGCCTAACCCCTTTCTGACGTTGGGCGTAAATTTACGCCGTCGTCGGACTTCCTCCCTTTGATGTGGGCTCAGCTGACATGTGCCCGGAATAGCCGCGGGTGGAATCGCGATCTGCCTGCGGCTATTAACCCATTAAATGCCAGTGTCAAAAGCTGACAGCGGGGAGTTGCAGAAATGCGGCGGACAATTCTGCAGCATTTCTGCAACGTGGGCACATAGCCTTATAATTTTTAACATAGAGATTTCTTCATCTCGCAGTGGTGAAGCATTTTTTTTTAATATTTTTACTCTATATTTTGTTCGAAAAAAGGTAAAAATGTTGCAAACGTCTCACAGAAATATGCAAATCTGTAGGATAAATAGATACTTATAGTGATTTGAGGAAGTGTAAATTTACGGAATTCCACTCGATTTGACATTTTAGCAGAAATGGGTACACAGAGATCCAGCTAAAATGTACTTTTCAAATTTAAGCGAAAATCCTGACAGCTAAAATTAAGTCAAAATCTAAAAGTAGACTGAAACGAAGTAAACAACATAATGAAAACCACTTGGATGATATAAACTGGGACTGAATGGCTGGTTGTTTGCACACTATTGTTTCTTCTGGGTATTTGATCAGGGCGACTTCAATTCTAACATCACAAGGTTCCTTGTATAGCAATCTGCTGACTAATCTGAAGTCTCCAAATAGGGGCCTAAATTCAATTTACAGTCACAAGCCACTCAATTATTGGTAGTGATAAGAAAGCGTGTTTGGATAAGGTGTTATCTGAGCATGCTCCAGTGTTACTAGAGCCATCATAGGCAGCAAGCAAAGGTGAGAGCACGTATTTCTACATGAAGAGGATGAAAATGGCTGCACTAGAGCTTTGAGCCCCTTTCTTCATACCCAAACACTGTACATGCCTGATACAAGGTATGCACATCTCTTCTTGAAAGGAGCCTCAAAAGTAGAGCTTTACTTTAAAGCACAAAACGTACATTCATTTTCATCGAATTATGAGCTGGAATCCCAAAATGCCATTTGGGATTGCAGCATTTTTTCCAAAAATAAATTTCTGTTTCCCCACACTGCGAAATACAACTCAAAAGGAGAGCATATAAGCTTGAAGACATGAAATGTACTTTACAATACATTAAAGAAAGAGAAGCCTAGAATACATACTGATAATACCTGGAATTCATCTTTGAGATGTGACGAGTTGGTCTGGGAGTCTATTCTGATCATGTCAAAGTACGCGGCTTTAAATTCACACACTGGAATGGCAGTTTCTCCGCATAAGCATGCTTCAAGGATGGCATCGTGGATGAAGATATACTGCTCCTGTGTACACAGGGAAATAGAAACATGAAAGCATTAAAGAGGACCTGTCACTGGAGTTTTTTAATTTTACCTAAGCACCTTCTCCAATTGCCAATTTGAAACAGTTTTTTTTTTCGCTTTCCTTTGTTCCAACAAAATATCTTCTAGTAACGAAGTCATAAATTTTCCTTTCAACCAACTGATATTGATCTTGTGCAAGCCTAGGTAGGTCCACCAGGGTCTTCCCCACCGTTATCTAGTCTTCCTCTTCGCCTTGTTCCTTTTATTCCTACGACTATGATGTCCTTCTCCAGTGATTACTCTCTTCGCATGATGTGTCCAAAGTAGGCAAATCGTAGCTTGGTGATCCTTGCTTCTAGTGACATGTCTGGCTTGATTTGTTCCAAAATTGATTTGTTTCTTCTTGATACCATTCATGGCATTGATAACAGCCTTCTCCAACACCACATTTCCATGGCTGATCATTGATTCTCCTGTCTTGTTTCTTTATTGTCCAAGTTTGTTTGTTCTTGTTACCATTCATGGCATTGATAACAGCCTTCTCCAACATCACATTTCGAAGGCTGATCATTGATTCTCCTGTCTTGTTTCTTTATTGTCCAAGTTTCGCATCCATACGATACTACAGAATAGACCAGACTATGTATAAGCCGTGTCTTAAGTTGCCAGCGAAACATGCCTTGATTTGAAAACCTTTTCCAGTGACTTCATTGTTGGTTTGGCCATAGCTATTCTGTTATTGACTCCCAATGTTGTCGCCACATATTAAGGGGTCATGCAAAGCAAGTCAATTTGACAAGGCAGTGCATATGTCCACTTTTTAAAATCTTTTTGAAGTGTTTTTGAAGCGAGTTTCAGAGCAGACCCACCTGAAAAAGACATTGTCATGTGTACATACCCCCTAGCCACTTTTATTTTCGTGCGCTCAATTCTCATGACCTCCACCATTCGAAAAGATCATCCTGCATACAGACCTGCCTTAATATTTGGTTAAAATAGGAAGATGCAACTTCATGTAACTTAGAGTTATTATTATTGGGGTTGTCCACTACTAGGACAACCCCTTCTCAATCCTCCAGTAAAAAAGAAACACATACTCCAGTAAAAAAGAAACACATACTCAGTAGTAGTGGATAACCCATTTAAGTAAAGTAACTGAAAAGTAGCCAATTACCTCTGTTTGAACCATGTTGATTCGGCGAGAACGCAGAGCTTTGACACAATTATAGATGTCTACAACTCCTTCCCGCTCTGCCATGTCCAGCATGATATCAATAACTATGTAACAACCAGTGCGACCAGCGCCAGCGCTAGGAAACAAAAGGAAACATGATAGTATGAGCATACATAGCAAGACATCTTTGATAAAGAATTTAACGTTGGATAGGGTGTAACTTGTTGATCGCTGGTATTTTGACAACTGGGCATCAACTGATCTGATGTCATATGAATGGGGTGGAGGTCAAGCTTGTGCATCTGCGTTCTCTTCATTTTCTATGAGACTGCTGGAAAGTGCAGTACTCGACTATATCAAGCTCTCCCTTGAAAATGAAAGGATTGTATTGGGTTGTATTGTGCACATGCTCAACCTTTGCTCAATTCAGACATTTTCCCAGAACTTGATTTCGAGATGGGTGGGATTCCTAACAGTTGGGAACCCAGCGGTCACTATGTAATCCCCTATTCTTTATCTTCCTGGTACAATCCCTATAACTGTTTTAAAATGACCTAAATACGTATGTACTTTTCCAGATTAATGTATTTCTTTAGAAAAAGTTCATAGGGATAAAACACAATGTAAAAATTAAAAAGAACCCTATAAGTCTATTAACTGTCCCAATGGGGAGTGAAATGGGAATTCCATTGAGTCGTGTGTAACGCGCCTGGAGTGTTGACCATTTTACAGGACCCACAGTAATGTGGGATCAGGAGAACTAGGAGAGATCTATTCAATATGTGAATTGGCTTTGATATTCCATGAGCAGTCATTTTCTCGGACTCATTCTTTATCTAAAGCTTTTACAGAGCCATATAGAGGAGATAAAGCTGGGGGAAACCCATGATGCTTTACTGATAAAACACCTTAGATCTGTCATTTTCCCTAATAACCATTCTCCGTACTTTTCTCAGTCAAGAGTAGAGAGGTTTTTGGAACAGAGCACAGTATGGATTATGGCATCTTTGCAATTACACTTTCCTACTTTGAACAGGCTTCCTGTTCTATTTTTCCTGAAAAGGAGCAGTATTTGTGAAATAATAGAACAAAAAAGGAAAACTAATACTTGTAGGAAAAAAAACAAAACTGTATGCTGCCTGCTAGGCATCTAGCCTGACCAGATAATGGACTGTGGTGGACAAAAGGTTACATCCCATGCATATGAGTGCAGCACATACATCCCCTGATTCTCATTAGCAGGTGTAGCACAGGCAGGAGATAACAGCTCTGTGTCCCGACTCTCCGACCTGCCTCAGCATTCAATCATGGAAGATCAATACCAAGAGGTTTTCAGCCCGGCTATTTGTTTACACTTCACCGCCGTCTGAATAAAACAAGCCGAGAAGCACATTCGACAGTCTGATTTATTAGAAGTGCATTCTCCATCCGCTCCTTTCAGGAAAATGGAAGTAAGAGCGCTGCTCGGAGTTATTTAAAGCAGCCAACTCATTGTCTCAAAATGACACCAGTGTTTAGGTAAACATGGAGCAGTGAGCGGCTCGCATCGAAAAAGGCATGGCAGAACGTCCACATTGTTGGAAAAGACTGACTTAACTTTCTCCAAAGGCAGGAAAGGAGGCCGGCAAAATAAATTAACTTAAAAGGCCCTATACTAGCAAACATCTTTGCCCTAAAATCTGTAAAGTCATTGTGCACAAAAAAAAAACAACCATAAACATTTTGGAACTTTTCTTATAACATTTAAATAATAATAATAATAATCTTTATTTTTATATAGCGCTAACAGATTCCGCAGCGCTTTACAATTTGCACACATTATCATCACTGTCCCCGATGGGGCTCACAATCTAGATTCCCTATCAGTATGTTTTTGGAGTGTGGGAGGAAACCGGAGTACCCGGAGGAAACCCACGCAAACACGGGGAGAACATACAAACTCCTTGCAGATGTTGTCCTAGGTGGGATTCGAACCCAGGACTCCAGCGCTGCAAGGCTGTAGTGCTATCCACTGAGCCACCGTGCTGCCCATTTCCATTTACTCCTCCAGCTTCCATTAAAGGGAATCTGTCATCAGGTTTTTACTATCTCATCTGAGAGCAGTATAATGTAGGAAAAGACGGATTCCAGCGATGTGTCACTTAGTTTACTGGGTGCAGCAGTTGTGACTCAATCAGAGCTTTTAGATGTACATGTAGCAGAGCTCAGAAAGCTAACCCCGCCCACACCACGCTGTCTATTGACTGTGAGCTACTTATCACAGGAACGGCGTGGTCTGACCAGGGCTCACATGAGCTGTAGTCCAGGCAGTGATAATGTTCTAGTGATAAAACCTTTATTGTATTAAAACAACAGCACATAAATACATAAATATTAGAGTATTTATTATGCACTGCTTATATCCTATTCCGCAGTCTTTTATAGACATAGTCATTGGGCCTCACAACCTAAATTCCGTTTCAGTATGTATTTGGAGTGTGGGAGGAAATCTGAGTACCCGGACGAAACCCACGCAAACACATGGAGAACAAACTCCTTTCACATATTGTCTTTGCTGGGATTTGAACCCAGGACTTCAGAGTGACAAAGCCACAGTGATACCCACTGAGCCACCGTGCTAACCAGGGCTGTGGAGTCGGAGCCCATTTTGGCAGAGTCGGAGTCATGGAAATTGAGGAATTGGAGTTGGAGATTTGGCTTACCGACTTCACAGCCCTGGTACGAGGGAGTCGGAGTTGGAGTCGTAGAGTAGGAGTTGGTGTCATGGAAATTGAGGAGTCGGAGGTTTGGCTTACCAACTCCACAGCCCTGGTGCTAACAAACACGGCACTGAAATAAGTGTCCTAGCCACTACATCATGCTGCCCTCAGATCACATAGCAAAACCTGCAAACAGATTCCTTTTAAAATTAATTTACAGTTTTTTTCCGACTTCACCAAATAGCCTCAATCTACTACTTCTTAAAAGGAAAAAAAATGTAAGAAATTATCCTAAAATTTCCAACATGCCTCAACTTTAGTAAGTAACAATTGTAACATGATGCAATTTACATCTTTGTGACACCGCACCGAAAAAATCCAAACACTAACCTGCAATGAACCACAATGGGACCAGCACTTGGAGGGTTGGACATCTTCACTCTTCTTATAAAGGACAATAGTCCAGTAGCATGGTATGGTACACCATGGTCTGGCCAACCAGTGAAGTGGAACTGCTTGACTTCCCTGATTTCATTATATCCCCTCTGTAAGAAAAACAAAATACCATTTCATATACTGTTGTTCAGGTACAGCACCAGATATCATCTTCAGAACAAGGATGGGGAAGAAAAATCCAGCTTTTAAAATATAGTGCAGTTAGAGCAAAACAAATGTAGTAATACCTGCACTGAGAGACCAGCGTTTCACTGAGTTATAGCTCGAAGGAGCAGGTTGATGGCAAATGATTGCTTTATCCAGGATATTTTATAGTACTATCAGGCAATCAATTGCCACCAAACTGCTATCTGCAGGGGAAAGAATCTCGCTTCGCTGCCCTACAAGCAACAAATGTCTACAGAGCAGTAACAAATAATTAATCCAGAGAGCAAACATCCGACACGACAAGCGGCAACAAGCAGCTACAAGCGCAGTTAGCGTTATACTCGTCTTACAATTTACATCTGCTCATACAGAATAGCAATTCCAGCCAGATCGCAAGGTGTAAAACGCAAAAAAAAAATTGCATAAAGTATTATTATCCATCCATATGGCTTTATTAGAGTATTTTTCCATAATGTCTGTTTTAGACATGTTTGCACCCGAAAATTAGTTGCATTGATCAGATCAGGGATGTTTTTGGTAAACATCCAATTATATACATTTCAAAATTTCTGCAAGTTTTCACGGTGCATGTGACTACCCTTACGGAAATAAATGTGGTTCCTAGGGTGTTATCACATTTCAGGAGATCAGGAAAGCCTTTTCCCTAACATGCCTATGTGCACAAGCCATTGTATAGTCCAAAATACACGGTATGTTATTGAATTAAGGCACACACTTAGGCTCCTCTGAGTACCTGGAACTAGTACAGTGATATACAGTATGCTATAATTGTATAGATGCTTCTCCATTACTAAGCCGTGGGCTTTATTTCAGAACACAATACAAAAGTGACATCAACCCCACAGATATGGGTAGGGCTGGGCAAAGTGCCAGGATTGGCGCATCTAACAGATGGGTCTTTTCTGGGCAGCTGCGGGCTTCTATTTTTAAACTAGGGGGGCAATATCAGCCTGAGAATACCAGCCCCCAGCTGTCTGCTTTAACTTAGCTGGTTGTAAAAAGGGGGGGGGGGGGACTCCACATCGTGTTTTTTTAAATTATTTAAATAATTAAAAAATGGCGTGAGGATCCCTCTATTCTTCATAACCAGCCTTGCTAGCTCTGACAGCTGACGGTTGCAGCCCCCAATTGTGAGTTTTGCCTGGCTGGTTATCAAAAAAAAAAAAACAGGGGAACGCGCGCCATTTTTTTAAGAAGTCTGAGCTGAGATCCAAGAGTTCACCACATTTCACTGCGGTGAACTCTTGGATCTCAGCAGGTGATCTCACCTAGGTCACTGCAGTTCATTTGCTGGCTGGGAATGAGGCCTCAGGGACAGTAACCTCGATGACATCACTGCTGCTCACTGATGCTGCGCTCGCAGCAGCTCATTCCCCAGTGGTTCTCAGCCTGGACGTTAACATCTTGGCACTGCCCAGGTTGAAAACTGTTTATCCCCAGACAGGAATTACGGCGTGGGACAGAACGACGGACAGGTGAGGCATATGGTTGTTTTTCATTTTTGTTTTATAACAGGAGACGAGGGATTCAGTACAATGGGCAATAGGTGAGTATAACTGTTTATTATTTTTAAGTAAAAATGGAAAAGTGTGTTTTGTTTTACTTCTTAGGGTATGTGCACACATTGTGGATTGTGCTGCGGATCCGCAGCAGATTTGGCCCTGCGGATCCACTGCAGAACAGCAGGTGCTGTACAGTACAATGTTAGGCTATGGGAAAAAAAAACCGCTGTGCATATGCTGCAGATTTTTCGCGTGGATTTAAATCCGCAGCATGTCAATTCTTTGTGCGGAATCCGCAGTGGTTTTACACCTGCTCCATTATAAAAATCCGCAAGTGTAAAATCGCAGGGGAAATACACACAAAAACCGCGGAAAATCCGCACTAAATCCACAGGTAAAACACAGATCATTTTACCTGCGGATTTAGCAAAATCCGCGCGGAAAAATCCGCAACGTGTGCGTGGGCCCTAATAAAGGACTTTATTCTGACTGTGTCTTTATTTAACATACAAATATAGGATTAGTTATGAATAGGTATCGTACAGACGCCTCTCCGTTACTAACCCGTGGGCTTGATGTCACCGGACAATACAAAGGTGACATCAACCCCACTTGCCACCGCTACAGTGCAAGCCACTGTGGGCTGCTATTTTTAGGGTGGGCCCTTACCAGCCTGAGAATACCATGCCCCAGCTGTCTGCTTTAGCAAGGCTGGTTGTCAAAAATGAGGGGGACACCACACAGATTTTTAAATTATTTATTTAAAGAATTGAAAAATTGGAATGGGGACCCATCCATTATTGATAACCTGCCTTGCTGAGGGTTGCCTGGCTGGTTATCAAAAAATACAGGGGAACCCACGCCATTTTTTTAAATTTATTTATATACAGCGCAGGCTGATGAATACTCCCATCAGCTGTCGCCTGCTCTCGCTGTTATTAACGGCAGCAGACGTTGACTGATGGGAGCAGTAGTCCCATAAGCTGACATCAGTGACCGGAGGTAAACTTTATATCTCCAATCACAGCTGCGCACTTACACTGTGCTTTGACAGGGTGGAAACTGTGGCTGTCTGACCAGCGATGATGATTTTACCGCCGATCATAAGCGGTGTTTGCCATGCTATCATGCACATGACAGCATGGCAAACACTGGATGTTCGGTCCCCCTATTCAAGTGAATGGGGTCCGGGTTCGAGTAGTATTCTGGTATTCAAACTTTTTGTAACTGTTCGGCCGAACCCGCCGGACCCCAACATCCAGGTGTCCGCCCATCTCTACTCAAGCATTTGTGTGTTTTATTTGTGAAGAACTGGGAAAAAGTCAGCACCAGATACATTTAGGGGTGACTTATCGCTGATGAAAACAAAAGGATCTGGGGTTTCAATATAATCTGATAATTGGGAAAAAATCATACAAGCCGATGATGGTCAGATAGCTTCAACATAATCAGCACGTTCAGATGAATTTAATGTGTATGGGGTTCTGAAAAATTTTGGTACAGAACTGCAACATGTAAAGCTATTAAAAATGAGAAGAATACAAAATATTAATTTTCTATTAGACACAATTGGCAGAATTGATCGGAATTTCTTACATAAATGATCGGCTGTTTAATTTTAATTTTTCTTCTTCATAGTGGTAAAAAGTAAAAAATGATGAGACTAAAATAAAATACGAAAACAAAAAAGAAAAATGGCCACTATCAGCCATCTAGTGACATAAAACAGGAGACAACGGTCATATCCGTAATGTGGCAACTGCAGCTTGAGCAGTTTCTTAAAGTTTTACATTTCTACTATTTGACGACCTTCTTTCCCCTAGAATCTAGGATGAAATATTTTTCTAGATTAAAGGGTACCTCAAGTTTCAAAAGAAAATAATTATAGTGCAGGACTCCACAGTATAATTTTTCTAAAGCAATCTATTAGCGATTTTTGCCCGTAACCCACAGTACGGACCACCCAGAGTCTGTGCTGTGGGCTGCAATAACCTAAGCATCTTCGGTACTGTCCTCAGCGCGGGAGGGGGGGGGAGAGCACTATAAAATCCTATGACACTCACTCCTGCTCTGAAGACAGTAGCCTAACAGCAGGAAAATGATGCCCTTAGATTAGATTAGCCCGCAGCATAGATTTCGGGCAGTCCAGCAAAAATCAGTAATAGAGTGATTTAGAAAAATGATTACGATATACTATGAAGTTCTGAACTTTAACCATTTTCTTGTGAAAGTGGAGGCAAACTTTAAGTGACTAGACATAGCTTGCAGTAATTACATGAATATACTTGTCTCTGATTTTTGTTTATCTAGTGTTCATGTTTAGCTGCCCTTACACTTTCATATTAGCATTGGCTGTCAACGAAGGCTTAAAAGAAAAATTACCAAATAGTTCTAAGAATAATTTAAAGTGAAGTAGCCATCAGAATATTACCTAATGCTTAAATATGATTTTTGCGTTAGAAAAATGTGTTAAAAATGAAAAATAGAAACCTTGCAATTTTCTGACTGGTCATTGAGCCTTTTTTTTTTTTTAAAGAGTCTAGATTCTGACTGTTTCAGGAAACAACACACGTACATAGCCACAGTTGCCAGAACCTGACCCTAATTTTTCTATCCAAGTGTCGTAAGTGAAGAGAAACCATGTGATTGATGAAGCCTGTTTTATCAGCTGTGTATAGAAGTGTTGCCTATCATTGTAATCATGCCTCTGATAACAGGGAGGCTTTCCTGAAAGGACAGGAAGTAGGAGCTTAAAAAAAATCTCCAACGGCAGTGACAAAGTTGTAAATTTACTATTGTTTTTTTGTATAAAGATTGTAATATGAAAAAAAAAAAAAAAAGACAAATGTTTAAAAAATTGTTTAAAAATTGGTTGTTCCCAATCCTTGTAGAATCAAAGAATCCGCTTATAAACAAGTAATAGGCTTAGGGATTTGATTGTTAGGAATCTTTGTGAAGGTGGTAATTGACAATTTAAAGGGACACTGACAGTAGATAGCCAGTGGACAGGGCAGCATGTAGGATTTCAGCCATGCATGTTTGACTCTGAAATGTGGCGGCGTTTTAAGCCACCAGGGACCCTCCTTTCTGACTGGTCACTCATGCACATCGGTGTTGTGAATGGACTTGAGATGAGTTCTGAGCAGAGGCTCCCTCTGGTGGTTACAAGCGGTACTGGACTGTCCAGTGAAGATTGTGAGGATTGGGAATCAGGTGTTACTGACTGGTCTTATATAAGGGAGTCACCTTCCCATCAGGGTTGCCGGTGATCAATTGTTCTGGTCTCAATCCTTGATTCCTGTTTCTCTTGTAGCCTGCTGTGTCGTGTCTGCATCTCCTGCTAACAGATAAGACATTTTCTTCTTTTTGCTTTTGTGCTTGATTTTTGCATTTTGTCCTGCACTTCTGTGGGGGCCTTCTGGGTCCCCTCGGGGGCTTTTGCCCTCTCAGTTTTGTTCAGCCACTGATGTTTGTACATTTGCTTTTTCCAGTTTTTTCAGTGGCTGCTGTTTTGATTTTGTTACACCAGAGAACTAATTTAGGTGGTAGAGGTCGTGTGATCTCAGGTGTTTTGAAATTAGTAAAGTTGGTGCTTTTCAGGGTTTTTTGGGATTGCAGTAAAGTGCCCTTCCTATCCTTTTCTATTTAGATAGTTTGGGCCCCAACGTTTGCTCATACTATTTTCTGTCTGTGTCAGTATTTCTTCTTGTCTAACCGCCATTACATGTTTGGGGGCTTTCTATGTTCTTTGGGGATCTGCTCCGGGGCAGATAGCTTTCATCTTTCTATCTTTAGGTATAGTTAGTTTCTCAGGCTGTGACGAGGCGTCTAGGACCAACGTAGGAACGCTCCACAGCTGCCTCTAGTTGTGGTGGTTAGTCAGGGTACTGCAATCTCATAGATTCCAACTGCTCTGGTGTATTGCCTTTTTTACCTGCACTCCTCAGCTACCAAATCATAACAGTATCACCGGCCTAAACTGAAATTTATATGGTACTCACAGAAGGGAAAAAATATTTTGAAAGAAAAAAAAAAAAAAAGTTGTCAGAGTTGTCAGAGATATTTTTCTGTTTGTTGCATTTTTTTTTTTTCCCTCTGTATCTCTGGGTGCTGGGGAGGATTTTTTCTCTCAATGGAGTTTGCACAGTTGTCTGGCCGTGTGGATCAGCTTGCCACTGAGGTTCGGAGTATTGCTACCTATCTTGCTAGGTTGCCTGTTGTGGAACCTAGGATTCCCATGCCAGATTTGTTTTTGGGGGATCGATCCAAGTTTCTGAATTTCAAAAATAATTGTAAATTGTTTTTTGCCTTAAAATCTAAGTCCTCAGGGAACGCAGCGCAGCAGGTTCAAATTGTCATCTCTCTCCTGCGCGGCGATCCTCAGGATTGGGCTTTTTCCCTGACACCTGGGGATCCTGTTTTGAGTGATGTTGATACATTTTTTCAGGCCTTGGGGTTATTGTACGATGAGCCTAATGTCACTGATCAAGCTGAAAAAGCCTTGTTGGCATTAAATCAGGGGCTTGATGACGCTGAGTTATACTGTCAGATTCCGTAGGTGGGCAGTCCTGACCAAATGGAATGACGACGCTTTGGCAGCCCTTTTTCGGAAGGGTCTGTCAGATAATGTAAAGGATGTTATGGTGGGATTCCCTGTCCCCTCTAGTCTCAATTATTCTATGTCATTAGCGATTCAAATTGACAGACGTTTGCGTGAGCGGAGAAGTATGCGTGGAATAGTGTTGCCTTGTGAACCTGCTTCTGAACCCATGCAGTGTGATAGAGTGGTTTCTGGGGCACAGCGTCATGAGTTTCGAAAGCGCAATGGGTTATGTTTCTACTGTGGTGATGCTTCTCATGCTATCTCAGTCTGCCCTAAGCGGGGAAGTCGTTTTGCACGCTCAGTTGTCTTTGGTAGTGTTCAGACTAAGTTTTTATTAACTGTTACTCTGATATGCTCTCTGTCCTCATTTTCTGCTCAGGCTTTCGTTGATTCGGGAGCAGCTATTAACCTGATGGATTTTGATTTCGCTAAACGTTGTGGGTTTCCCTTGATACCCTACAGAAGTCTATTCCCCTACTGGGGATCGATTCTAGCCCTTTGGCTGAGAATAAACCTCAGTTCTCTACTCAGGTGATAATGAGGGTTGAACCTGATCATCAGGAGAGCTGCAAATTTTTGGTAATTTTTGGTTCTGTATAATCTGCATGACATTATCGTGCTGGGTTTCCCTTGGTTACAGTCTCATAATCCTGTTTTGGATTGGAAATCTGTGTCTGTAACCAGTTGGGGCTGCCAATGTGTTAATACCAACACTCCTGTTTTTTCTGCCTCCCCCCAGGCTCAGGATGTTCCTGACTTTTTGATTGATTTTTCTGATGTGTTTAGCGAAAGTAAATCTGCATCCTTGCCTCCCCATAGGAGCTATGACTGCGCTATTGAATTAGTGCCTGGTAGTAAATTCCCTAAAGGTCGCCTTTTTAACTTGTCTGTACCTGAACATGACGCTATGCGGTCTTATATCAAGGAGTCTTTGGAGAAAGGTCATATCAGACCATCCTCTTCACCCTTAGGTGCCGGTTTTTTCTTTGTGGCCAAAAAGGATGGTTCATTAAGGCCGTGCATTGATTATTGTCTTTTGAACAATATTACTGTGAAATATCAATACCCGTTACCCTTGATTTCTGACCTGTTTTCCAGGGTGAAAAACGCTACTTGGTTTACCAAGCTTGACCTCAGGGGGGCATATAACCTTATTTGTATTAAGCACGGGGATGAATGGAAGACGGCATTTAACACCCCTGAGGGGCATTTTGAGTACCTTGTGATGCCCTTTGGGCTCACTAATGCTCCTTCTGTCTTCCAGTCCTTCATGAATGACATTTTCAGGGATTTTGTGGATAAATTTCTGATTGTTTATTTGGATGATATCTTGATTTTTTCCAATGACTGGGACTCTCATGTGAAACATGTTCGAACTGTATTCCAGATTTTGAGAGAGAATGCTCTGTATGTGAAGGGATCAAAGTGTCTTTTTGGCGTACAGAAGATCTCATTTTTGGGATTTATTTTGTCCCCATCTGTTATTGAAATGGACCCGGTCAAGATTCAGGCCATCTGTGATTGGGTCCAACCTACTTCATTAAAGGCTCTTCAAAGATTTTTGGGTTTTGCCAATTTTTATCGTAAATTTATTGGTAATTTCTCGGTTATTGTTAAACCATTAACTGATTTGACCAAAAAGGGTTCTGATGTGGTGAATTGGCCTCCTGAGGCAGTCTCTGCATTTCAGGAACTTAAGCAGAGATTCACTTCTGCTCCTGTTCTACGGCAGCCTGATGTTTCTCTGCCATTTCAGGTGGAGGTTGATGCCTCTGAAATTGGGGCAGGTGCCGTTTTGTCCCAAAGAGATCCAGAGACCTCTAAAAGTAACCCTTGTGCCTTTTTCTCTCGAAAATTTTCTCCTACTGAACTTAATTATGACGTGGGTAATCGGGAGTTATTGGCCATGAAGTGGGCTTTTGAAGAGTGGAGACATTGGCTGGAGGGAGCCAAACATCAGGTGGTGGTCCTTACGGACCATAAGAATCTGGTTTATCTGGAATCTGCCAAGCGACTTAATCCTAGACAGGCCAGGTGGGCCTTGTTTTTCACACGTTTTAATTTTGTGGTTTCCTTTCTTCCTGGCACTAAGAATTTTAAGGCGGATGCCCTCTCGAGGAGTTTCCTTGCGGACTCTCCTGAGGTATCTGATCCTTCTGTTATTTTGAAAGAAGGTGTAGTTCTTTCCGCCATCTCGCCCAATTTGAGACTGGCTCTGGAGGGGTGTCAGGAGGATAGGCCCGAGCGCTGCCCTGTTGGGAAATTGTTTGTCCCGGACCAGTGGAAAAAGAGTGTGATGTCTGAGATTCATTGTTCCGCATTGGCCGGTCATCCCGGAATTTTTGGTACCAGAGACTTGGTTAGTCGGTCCTTTTGGTGGCCTACCTTGTCTCGTGATGTCAGGGAATTTGTGCAGTCCTGCGGGACTTGCTCTCGCTCCAAGCCTTGCTCCCGCTCTAGTGGTTTGTTGATGCCATTGCCTGTGCCCAAGAGACCATGGACCCATATCTCTATGGATTTCATTTCCGACCTCCCTGTTTCTCAGAGAATGACCGTCATCTGGGTGATTTGTGATAGGTTTTCCAAGATGATACATCTTGTGCCATTACCTAAGTTGCCTTCCTCCTCTGAATTAGTACCTTTGTTCCTTCAGCACGTGGTTCGTTTACACGGCATTCCTGAGAACATTGTGTCTGACAGAGGAGTCCAGTTTGTTTCCAGATTTTGGAGGACCTTTTGTTCCAAACTTGGTGTTCAATTGTCTTTCTCCTCGGCGTTTCATCCTCAGACCAATGGTCAAACTGAGAGAACAAATCAGACATTGGAGACTTATCTAAGATGCTTTGTGTCTGCTGATCAGGATGACTGGGTCTCTTTTTTGCCTTTGGCTGAGTTTGCTCTTAATAATAGGGCTAGCTCTGCCACTTTGATGTCTCCATTTTTCTGTAATTCTGGGTTTCACCCTCGATTTTCTTCAGGACAGACAGAGGCTTCTGTCTGTCCAGGTGTTGACTCTGCTGTGGAGCGTATGCAACAGATTTGGGACCAGGTAGTGCAGAGGTTGTCCCTCTCTCAGGAGAGGGCCCAGCGGTTTGCTAACCGGCATAGGACTGATGGTCCTCGGTTTAAAGTGGGGGACTTGGTCTGGTTGTCCTCAAAAAATATTCCTATGAGAGTGACATCTCCTAAATTTAAGCCTAGGTTCATTGGACCTTATAAGATCATGGAGATTCTTAATCCTGTTTCTTTTCGTTTGCTTCTTCCAGGGACATTTAAGATCCATAATGTGTTCCACAAGTCCTTGTTGAAGAGGTTTGTTGAGCCAGTGGTTCCTACTGCTTTGCCTCCTGACCCTGTTCTGGTTGAGGGCAATATGGAGTTTGAGGTTGAGAAAATTTTGAATTCTCGTTTTTCTAGACGGAAACTCCAGTATTTGGTTAAGTGGAGAGGTTATGGTCAGGAAGACAATTCTTGGGTGTTTGCTTCGGACATCCATGCTAGGAGACTCATCCGTGCGTATCATAGAACTCATCCTGATCGACCTGGTTGCTCAAGTGAGGGTTCGGTGACCCCTCCTCAAGGGGGGGGGGTACTGTTGTGAATGGACTTGAGATGAGTTCTGAGCAGAGGCTCCCTCTGGTGGTTACAAGCGGTACTGGACTGTCCAGTGAAGATTGTGAGGATTGGGAATCAGGTGTTACTGACTGGTCTTATATAAGGGAGTCACCTTCCCATCAGGGTTGCCGGTGATCAATTGTTCTGGTCTCAATCCTTGATTCCTGTTTCCTTTGTAGCCTGCTGTGTCGTGTCTGCATCTCCTGCTAACAGATAAGACATTTTCTTCTTTTTGCTTTTGTGCTTGATTTTTGCATTTTGTCCTGCACTTCTGTGGGGGCCTTCTGGGTCCCCTCGGGGGCTTTTGCCCTCTCAGTTTTGTTCAGCCACTGATGTTTGTACATTTGCTTTTTCCAGTTTTTTCAGTGGCTGCTGTTTTGATTTTGTTACACCAGAGAACTAATTTAGGTGGTAGAGGTCGTGTGATCTCAGGTGTTTTGAAATTAGTAAAGTTGGTGCTTTTCAGGGTTTTTTGGGATTGCAGTAAGTGCCCTTCCTATCCTTTTCTATTTAGATAGTTTGGGCCCCAACGTTTGCTCATACTATTTTCTGTCTGTGTCAGTATTTCTTCTTGTCTAACCGCCATTACATGTTTGGGGGCTTTCTATGTTCTTTGGGGATCTGCTCCGGGGCAGATAGCTTTCATCTTTCTATCTTTAGGTATAGTTAGTTTCTCAGGCTGTGACGAGGCGTCTAGGACCAACGTAGGAACGCTCCACGGCTGCCTCTAGTTGTGGTGGTTAGTCAGGGTACTGCAATCTCATAGATTCCAACTGCTCTGGTGTATTGCCTTTTTTACCTGCACTCCTCAGCTACCAAATCATAACACATCGGCTTTGAAAGTATGCTTTCCTCAAAGGGTATGTTTCCACTTTCAGTAAACGCTGTGGATTGGACGCTGCGCACAGCCGCACATGCAGCTCGTCTTTCTAGCCCGCAGCATGTCTATTTATCTTGCGGAGATGCTCAGTCTCCACAAGATTAATATCACAGTCCTGTGTACAGGATGCAGTGATTCCGCATGGTCGAATGAACACATGCGGAATCACCGTGTGTACAAAAGCCGGCAGCACTTTGGACATGTGCTGTGTCCAAAGTGCTGCCGGTATGGACTGTGGAAACATAGCCTTAAAGGCCGTGTTTCAGAGTAAAACATACCTGGCTTAAATCATACAGCCAGTGACTTATCCATGCTGCATACGGATTGGGCAGCAAGGATCTGTGGTCAGATTCCCTTTTTATAAACACAGATAAACATAACAAGAGTACTTATTTCACTGATCACTGGGGTTTTATTCCTGACAAGCACTTGGATTTGGTCTATAAGGCTACATTCACACTTGTTTTTGCAGAGGTTATTTCTCCTGCAGCCAAAATCTGTTCTCTTGGCAGCAAAAACACCAGCTGCATTCAAAACGCTGGTTTTGCGGCATTTTTACTGTTTTTTGGTGCATTTTTCCCTGTGTATTACATGTAATTTGTCTACATGTTTAGTGTAATATAGTTTGTTTTATACACCAAAAACGCAGCAGAAAACAAAGCACAAATGCAGCAGACAGGTTCTGCTGCATTTTTGCGGTGTTTGTGGTGGATAAACCATGTACTGCAATGTTTTTGCATTTTCTCATTGCTTTCTATGGATGAATAAATGTGGCAAAGACGCTGAAAGAATTTACATGCTGCAGATTTTAAAAACAAAACAGTGCTTAAATTCAGTAAGGAAAAAAACGTGTGCATGAGATTTCTGAAAATTCAAAGCTTTTGTTCGTACTGTAAAACGCACCTTCTTTTCTGCAAAAAAAAAAAAAACATTGCAAACATTGTGAGTGGGAACATAGCTGAAGGGTATGTTCACATGTGTCTTGTCATGTTTTTCTCACAGAGAAAATGCAACGGTTTCCTATGCCAGAAAGGTGAATGAGATTTCTGAAGTCTCAAGCACACATTACTCATTTTTTAATTGCTGTTTTGAAAGAAATAAAATCGGCAGCATGTCAATTCTGCATTTTTTACCCTTTCAAATTAATGGGGCAAAAAAAAAAAAAATCGCATGTATATTTTATGCAGCGTTTTTCCTGCCAATACTCAAGTATTTGCAGCACATTTTTCAGTTGCAAATACTGAATGTGTGCACATACCCTAACACTAGCAGTGGTGTCCCCAACTTGTGTCTCCGGGACCCGTGATGTGTGGTTCTCGAGTGCCCGCCAACAGCGCGAGGTCTAGCAAGCGGCTATGTAGAGAAGGTCTCCACATGGTGACTTCTGTGAGCAGCCCCACACAGAAGAGCAGTTCTGGATGTTGTATACTTGCCTTAAGCTAGCAAGATCGCTGCTGAGTCACTAGTTTTGTGACGCAGCAGCGATCTACCCAGCGATATCTCCGTGTGTGACATTCAGCGACGATCAGCCCCCCTGCTAGGTATCGCTGATCGTCACTGAATGTCCTGGAGATTTTTTTGATCACTGGTCTCCCGCTGGCCAGCACGCATCGCTGCGTGTGACAGGCGGGAGACCAGCGATCAGCTGGTAAACAAGGTACACATCGGGTTTCCAGGCGCGGGGCTGTGCCTGGAAACCCGCTGTGTACCTTGGATACCAGCGCCCTGATGCAGGGAGCTGGTAACCAAGGTACACAGAGGGTTTCCAGGCACCGTGCAGCGCCTGGAAACCCGACGTGTACCTTGGTTACCAGCTCCCTGCATCGGGGCGCTGGTATCCAACGTACACTGCGGGTAACTAAGCGACATTACCCGCAGTGTCGCTGTGCTGATCGCTGCCTGAGCTGCCTGTTTGGCAGCTCAGCAGCGATCATGTAGCGACACACCAGCGATCCTGATCGTTGTCGGGATCGCTGGTGTATCGCTATGTGAAACAGGGGATTTAGTAGTAGACAGACAACTGACGAATGGTAGGCTGGAGATGGGCTGATACTGCCAGAGGGGTGCTTGCAGCTGGATGTGTGGTGGTACTGTTTGATGTGAGAATACTGGATGAGGAGGGAACCCCTAGATGTTGGCATTCTGCCTCAGTTTGATTTCTACAGGGAAACTTTGGCTGTCATAACATGGGCTCTGGTATCACTACAATTGAAGGGGTGGAAGAAGGAGCTAGATGGGGCACTACTTGGGGGGGCTATGAATGTGGCTCACGTACCTCTCTCAGAGCTGAAGGTGGCTCTCACGGTGAGAAAGGTTGGGGACTACTGCACTAGGACAACACAACTGTTAAGAGGATTTTATTATTGACTGTGCTTCATTTTATTTAAACAAACCGGCTAATCAGAAAGCAGATTCTCTTTCAGGATGACTTCGATGACTAGCTATCTGATAGGCAAGGGAAAAGCCTAGTAAAACAAAACATTTAAAGTATTTACCCTTTCAAGAGTGAATGTCCGGATCACATACTCCGCAAGCGGTTCCATTTCAACACAAGTCACTTTAAAATCTGCATAGACTTCCGTTTCTTCGGGCCAGTATTTGTAACATTTGATCTGAAACCACATAACACAACATACTGTGTAATACTGCTCTACATACCAACAAAGCTATTTGATTTTAAGGGATCACATTTTTTGAAATATCACAACTAGTGATGAGCGGACGTGCTTGGATAAGGTGTTATCTGAGCATGCTCGGGTGCTAACTGAATGACTTGGGCGGGCTAGAATAATATGTTCGAGTCTCCACGGCTACATGTCTCGTGGCTGTTTGATGGCCGCAACACACACAGGCGCGGGGACTCGAACATATTTTTTCGAGCATGCCATAGACACTATGTTAGCACTCGAGGATGCTCGTATAACACCTTATCGGAGCACGTTTGCTCATCACTAATCACAAGCAGTTAGAAATCACTGAGTCTTTGGGGGCAAAAGATTACTCTATAAAAGAAATCCCTTTCACACAGACTAGCACTATGGGTATCACCAGCCTTTGATCAAATTAGGAAAAACAATTTGGCATGCCATGGGACTTTTTTTTTTTTAGGAAGTACTGCATAAACAGCATAAAAGATTAAGGAATGTAAACTTTACTGCAAATGTAAAGATTTTCCATGCAGAACAATCTGCAGTGTCTGAATATACACTTAATGAGGTCTAATATCTGTAAACGTTGGTAGAAACATGAAAAGCTACAAAAATGGCTGAGGCTGGACACCCAATTAAGTCACCGAGGAAAGTTCTTACCCTGCCAACTTCCACTAGATTCGTGACCATTACAATGCAGGCAGACTGCTCTTGCCAAATCATCCTCCAGAAATCGTACACCGTCTCATGTACTGGACCTGGAAAAAGAGAACAATAAATGTTTAGAGGGAAGAGAATTAGCAATATCCATCAGTACAGACTAGATTTAGTAACTGGAGGATGTAGTCAAAGGAAAAAGCTAGGATTGGCATTTTCCCCCTTGGTCTTGGCCTATATTGTCGAGGAATAAGGCACTAAACTATTCTATGCAATTTGATTTAGTCTGTTTTTTTCACATGGATGTAAACCATTATGTATTGCTATATAAGTATTCTAAAGAAATACAAGAGCGCAGTAGGGTCTTATCCAGGTTAAAAGTTTGATGAATAAAGGTAAAACCGCTCAGCTTGTAAGGTAGTGTGAGACACAATACTTAAAGAGCCTAAAGACCAGATGCAGCATCTTCCATAGAATATCAATAAAGGGAATGGGATTGGAAGTATTTCTGTGCTCTCAGGAATTATGACAGGAGTAATAGTAGAAGAAATTACAGGTTTATTGTCGACGTGTTTCAGAGTCAATCGACTCCTTCCTCAGGACAACCATACTCGGTCGGTGGACTCTGAAACGCGTCGACAATAAACCTGCAATTGCATCCACTATATCTATAGAAGTGTGTATCATTTCAGGCCTAGGTCTTTGTACATTCTGTAGGGACAGGACTGACCAACTGTTTATACTTTATAAAAAACAGTCCATTCACCTTGGTTATTGCCGAACTCCTATGCAATCACTACTGTTATTGTGGCCTGATTATCTGGTGAGTGGTGTGTAAGGCCTCACTGGGACATCAGTGATTTGTCTGGGGACTTCTAGAACTCACTGATTTTTATTAGTGTTCAGTCCATGTGTTTGTTTTTACCATTAGTTTTTCTTATATACAACAAAATGCTGATGGAGCTTTCTTCTGTTTCATGTTAGTTTGCTAAGAAAATCTTAACAAATAGTGTATTATTATGAACTAATGGACAGCAAACGGCACGCATTGGGAAGCTCTGATGTTTGTGTCCTCATTTGCATGTTTCGTTGAGTTTTTTTTACAGACCCATAGATCTGAATGTGTGGCATGTCTCTGTTTTGTTCTTTTGGGAGTAGGGGATACTGTGCAAAAAAAACCAAAACACAGGACATATAAAAAGCACCACAGTCTAGCATAGAAACAAGTTCAAGCCATTAAAAATATGGAATGAAACATGTACTGTCTGAATGGGCCCTTACAAGGGGTACTTCGGGGAGATAAATTATCATAATGGCCATACCCTTATAAACTGTAAAGATAACATCCATAGTGTTGTTTCCCATTCTCACAGCAACTGCAATTCAGTGTGAAGCTGGCGCTGCTCCTTAGTGCTCCCCCTCCCTGTTGGGATTTTACATTACACATCAGGGGACTTGGCCTGCTCATGGCTGCTAGTAGTGGTCAGCCCCTAATATCTGCTTTTATTCAGTCTGAGAGCAGGGGGCATGGAAGGGGCACAGCCACGTCCCTGTTCTCAAATATATAGAAGCAGATATTGTCAGGGGCTGGCAGCAACTATCAGCAGGGAGCAGGCCAAGTCTCCTGATGTGTAATGTAAAATCCCAGAAGGGAGGGGAAGCACTAAGGAGCAGCGCCAGTGTCACATTGAATTGCAGTTACAATGAGGATTGGAAACAACATTATAAACGTTATCTTTATAGTTTAGAATTGCATGGCCATTATGATTTTTTTTAAAATCTTCCAGGACTACCCCTTTAAGGCTGTGAAATTTTTTACTTTTTGCGTTTCCCTACAAATTTTCTCGCTGTTTAATGTGTATATTATATCTGTTTTCATACGACCTATTTAATAGATTAGATGGATTATTAGACACGATTTGTACATCAGTTTTTGGGTACTGTACACGACGTATATTTTATTTTTAATATTTTGCCAAGGTTTCAGATTTATCAGTGCAATCTAATGCATATGGATATGTGGATGCCAAACGAATAGCTCCTTTTCTTTTTAGGAACTTGGCATCATGGAAATTGGAAAAAAAACAGACAGGAAAACATCTATCCAAATTGGGAGGGGGCAGTGCAGAGGTATTTAGCAAGACCTCTCACTTCAGGTGAATTAGGCCCAAATCAGTTATCTAAATAGGTAATCCTATAGATTTAATCTCTATACTGCTTGTAAGATATTCAGGGAATTATATCTCTCTTTTCAGAGGTACACCATTGTTCTTCACCCAGGTAATACAGGTTCTGTTCAACATTAGAAGCCAATAAAACTATTCACTATATAAAAAAAACAATTAGAATGTCTCAGCATAGGTTTCTAGAGAAAGTAGCCTAATAAAACAGGAGCAGTCATAAACAGATTCTCGTACCTTGAGTTGCAATGTAATGACTCGGCCGCTGGTATCCCTGAAACAACATGCAAATAACTGTTCACTTTCTGTCATCTACTTCAGCATTTGACGTGAACAAGCAATATTATCAGGAGCACGATCAGGAAATGTTAGCAAGTGGCAACCACTACACTCACATTCTTACAGACAACTATATATCATGGGTGAAAAAAAACCTGGAGAACATAGCTATCAAGTCTACTTTAGTAATGATATTGTTAAATGTTTACTGATTGATTTTCTTTTTGGGGTGGTGGGGGTGCAAGGGTTTACTAAAACCGACTTAAAAGGAGGCAGGATCCAGTTTAAAGTGGTCCTGTCAGGACACTTTTTACCAATGACACTAGTGTAGTGGCTGTATAGGTACTAGTAGGGAATCTTGCCACCTAGTCTGAGAGCAGCATGATATAGGGGAAGAGACCCTGATTACAGCTATGGATCGCTTACTAATACTTATGATTGAGGGGGCTCGGATAAAGTATTATCCGAGCATGCTCGTGTGCTAATGGAGTATCTTCGGTGTCCTCGAATGCTGTTCGACAGCCACAACACATGCAGGGGTTGCCTAACAAACAGGGAACCCCTTCATGTGTTACAGCTGGCGACGAGTCGCCAGACATGCAGCCGCAGCGACTAGAACACAGTATTCGAGCATGCCGAAGATAATCTATTAGCAGATGAGGATGCTCAGATGACACCTTATCCAAACACGCTCACTCATCAGTACTTACTAGGACTTGGAGGACTAGTAAATCTAGTCCAATCCCACCACCACCACTGATGGACAGCTTTCTGTGCACAAGTAGAAAACTGCCGATCAGTGGTGTGGATGAAGTTATACAGAGCTTAGCATTTAATGAAATAGTATATCTGAAGCAGAAAAAAACGGTGATTTTATGAAAACTACAGCAACAGCCCAGTAAGTGACATGACTGGAAAATATTGTCAGCCCCTACAGTTTGAAAAGCTGGCCAGGGACCATACATGATGGGCCTGACTGGTTCGGCACAGCCTCTGACTAGCTTCTCCCAGTCCTGCTCCAGTTGATTGATAGGAGTTTCTCGTGCTTTCTTTATACACACATATGGGAGATACCAGTCAGTCTATCAACTGAAGCAGACCAAGAAGACTCCAAACCGGGGGGCACATCAGACTAGGAAGGTCTCTTCTTATAGTTCCCGGTCAGCTTTTCAAACAATGCTTTCTCTGCAGCGCTTCAGACTAAAACACACTTGGATGCAACTGTGCAGCCAGGCTTCGATTCATGATGCCCATAGTTTGGGCAGCATGAATTTAGTGCTAGGCACTGGATGGCTGCAAAACAGTTAAAAGTGTTGGTTTCAGACCTACACAAACATAGCCCTAGTTCCATTAGTAATTGTCCGGACACGTTTGGTTTAATTATAGCAAATGGACTGATATAACCCCATAAGGCCGGTGTCACACTTGCGAGAAACTCGAATCGTGCGAGTTTCTCGCAAGTGTGACACCGGCCTAAGACCTAGAAAGGTAGTTATATAATGGTAGCCACAATGTAACAAAAATAACATTACCGTATTTTAGTCAACCTGAGAACTATTATATTTATAGAAGTCAGGGGGATGGGCGGGATGGGAGAACAGCAGAGCTACGTACATTACAAATGCTTATTGCAGCTCTTTCACACAGCATTGTCAGATTTGCTGTACTCCCCTCTACACCCACACTGACTGCCGCAAAATGAAAGCTGGTGGTGTTTGTAATGACACATAGCTCTGCTCAATTCTATACAGTTTATGCAGAGATCACAGAGGAGGGCAGTGCTCTATGTCATTACACGTATCACAGGAGGAAGCCCGCTCTAAGCTTCTCTAGGGGTGTGCTTCCCCCCCCCATTACGCCTTCTGCTTATGATTGGTCAATATCATACAGGGGAAAAAGTACACGCGCTCAGAGATGAATCTCTGGTAACACCCACTTAGCCTTCGCATAAATCAGAATTTCGACTTTACAAGCCAATATCTTCGTAACGGATATGAGAAAAAAAAAGTTGTATTCAGCTCTGTAGTTACTATACCATGATGTGGCCAGTTTAACATGTTCAAAATGGTAAGTGGTCCTCTTTTAATAAGTTTCATGTAACATTTATTTAATGAAGTTGTATTTGTGTGAAACTGTAGGCAGTGGTGAGCACATGCCTAATAATGAGAGGCTCTCAGTTACATAAAATAAACTGCAACACCATATAGACAAGAAAAAGCAACACAGAGCTACATGCAGGAAGGAGATGTTAAAGCAGCTGCTGGATATAGAGCAGTAGCCGTACATAGCCACAAATATACAACCGATAAGGGCTTTCTTTCCTAGGAAATTAGTGCCAAACCAACTTTTTAGCAGAAAAGTCACATACTACTCACTGACAGTATATCTAGAGAAGAATGGAGTATACATATAGTATACATCATGCATAAGGGACACCAAGTCAGTCAACAGGTTTTACAACAGTTTTTATTGCGCTTATGCCATAATACACCTTACATGGTGTGCAGACCAGGAAATTTAGGACATTTGATTCCTTTTTAATTGATTTTATCTTATAGCGAATTGAGTATGCAAAAATGTAAAACCTCTCTCGAACTGTGGTGTCCCACAAAGGGGAAGGTGCTGATAGAAGCATAACGACTAGTCCAGAACTGAAAGCCTCTCTTTTGAGCCTTTACCAAAGCTCAGGCTCACAATGCATCTTCTCTGGCTTTTTTTAAAGCATAGGATTACATACATAAGGCCATGACAATCTAACAGTCTCCGCTAATATCAAATTAAGTAATCGTATTTCATTTTAATACACAGAAAAATAAAGAACAACCATAAGAAATTGCAGTTTTATGAAATGTGATCAGTTTTCAGATGCCAGTAATATCAAATGAGGACACCATTTACAATCTAAGTAAGAGAAAACCCTTTATGCCCTCGGTATGGTCTTATCAAAACCCTAATGTTTAGGCTGTAGCTTCATAATTTATTCTATTTTAACCATTTGTTCTAATTTATTTCCAAAGACAGCAAAAAAAAGAAGCATGGTAAACGTGTCTGAATAAAACCTCATGAATGTGTTGTCTCTTGTTAGAGTGTTTTTACTTAACACGAAATCTCAATGAATGGGTTGCAGGTCATTTTAGTAGGTGCATGAAATAGTTGAAAAAATGCAATACGATTCTTCATGCCATATACAGTGGGGAAAATAAGTATTTGATGCACTGACGATTTTGCAAGATTGGTGAGGTCTGTAATTTTTATCACTGTTTTTCAGCAGCTATGATGGATAAATTATAGGCCTGTCAGATTTAGACTTTAGAAACAAACCCTGAATATTAGTTTTGTTATTTACAGTAGCCTAGGTTTTCAGACTATATGCAGGATCTGATGACTGGTAGCAGCTGTCAAATGAACACATTTCAAAGTGGTTTTCTGGTACATAACATGTTCTGGTACATAACATGTCCTGTTAAACACCACCAACTTTTTTTTATTAGCTTTAGTTGAAAACTTCCTACTGTTCTTGCTTTATTTCTAATCCCTATACCTGTTTTCTTACTTTACCTCTTGTGACGTTTCCATTCAATCCCCAGCATGCACTGGGGAGTCTCAAACGGGATGTCATCAGGAGGATAGCTCTGAAGTCACATCCCTGTAGCTTTGATGACCCCCTGAAAAAGGACGTTAACAGGGAGCAACTATGATAAAAGCAGGGTGGTCACTTGTTTCTGCTTCTTTAACTGTGATTGATTTGGGAAGTCATCAAGGGGCGGTGGTGAAAGAAACTGTAAGCAAGTTGAGTGCAGTGCTGCCCCCAATAATGTTTTAGGGGAGGTGTCAGTGATCGAACCTGCTGGGAAGTGACTGTAGGACTGTTCTCCTGATGATGTCCGGTTTGAGAATCCCCAGTGAATGCTGGAACTTGAACATCACAATAAGAAACCCGATCTAGGGATTAGCTGTATAGGGGAGAAGAGAAAGGTCTTTCCAAATAAAGCTAATTCGGAAAGTGGCTAGGTTTTAAAAACATATATTTATTCAGGACATTTTATGTATCAGACAACCCCTTTAACCAATGTAACATCTTAAGATAGATTAATACTACACACAGTAAGCTGCTCATTTAACGAACACTGAGATTTACTACATTTTGGATTAAGAGTAGTGATGAGCGAGCGTGTTTGGATAAGTTGTTATCCAAGCATGCTCGAGTGCTAATAGAGTATCTTTGGCATATTCAAATACTAGGTTTGAGTCCCAGCGGCTGTTCTACAGCCACAACACATGCAGGGATTGCCTGTATGTTAGGGAATCACTGCATGTGTTGCGACTGTTGAACAGAGGCAAGAATATGGACTTAATTTTCTGTTAAATGATGCCAGCGCATTACAGGACTTCCCAGCCAATGTTGCGTCTGTGCAGCTATCTGTGGATGTTGTAGAGCGCATCATTCACATCAATTAAGGCAGGAGGACTGAAAATCTGCTGATAGAGGAGGCGCAGACCCCAGACCACCAATGACTAATGAACAGTGCTACTTATCATACGGTGAGGGAGTCTTAACGTATTTTTGGGGATATGCAGGGGAGTAGGGGCTTACATACAGGTTGATAGTAGTAATGGACCAGTTAAAGGTGGTGGCATGAGTTTATATTAAGAAAACCTGGTGACAGGTTCCCTTTAAAGGGGTTGTTCAATATTTGGAAAAACCCTTCCTAAATGAAACAATGCCCCATGTAAAATAAAGACAGCAGATACTCAACTACTAAACCAGCGCCAGCAATGTCAACACTGACTATTGACATTTGTGTGACCTTGATAATAATGCCATGGGGGTGCTGAAACTTATCAGCTCTGCGGTGTATAAGAGACATAAAAATGTCACCCGAATGTCAGCAGTCACAGCGGCGACATTGCTGGTGCTGGTTTAGTAGGAGTACGCGCAGACACAAAATAGTTAAAGTAATGATGGGCATAACACCAGAGAGTTTTTGCTTTAATTTATGGGCTAACCCTGTTGAACAGTTTTGCTTGTATTACGATTTACGAATGCATCACCAGACGTTCCACAGCTGAACCGGAATGGCGATAGAAGACCAGTAAGGCTTTCTGCACTCTAGCTGGTTCTGAATAAAGACATGAGGTCCATGGGTTGGATCTATAACATGGGCACAAAAAGGTGCCGGTATGATGGCCACCTAAAAGGCCATAGGGGGCATAAATACAAAATCAAAAGTCTTTTCACAGGCAAAATTGCAAAACCTACAACACGCAACACAACTGGAAACTAAACATTTGATACAAAAAGTACACTACGTTTTAACGAAAAGCATGAAGCAGCCAAATACTCAAAACATAAAAAAAATAAAAAATGAGCATGGAAAGTAACTGGGGAAAATAGAACGCACTTCAGGGACCTTACAAAATAAATTGGACTATTTTGCCAGGTTACAAAAATTTTGCTACATAATAGTAAAATTAATAATAAAAAAAAAACACAACTGAATAAAAAAAAAAATGAGACAAACTATACAAAGTTATTCAGGTGGAGCATGCACAAATGTTGGGTAATAAGCATTAGTCGGAATCAGAAAGTAACTGGGACAATGTCTATAAGTAAATATGTACTGTAGGGGTCTGTTATTCACATATAGTGGTACTTACATCCCTGTACAGCCAAATCTACAGCCCAAACCAAAGTCAGGTGTGAAAGAAAGCACAACAGTGTCAGTGAGTACTAGGACTTCAAACAAGGAAAGTGTACAGTTTCTCTTCTCTTTAAACACTTGCAATCAATTTCATAAGCAATGACATGCGAAAAGAAACACTCACAAACAAAAGCCAGAAGCTGAAAGCATGCAGAATCGGGGAGAGACGGTGCCGCTCACTTACATCAATGTAATTGGCGTTTATGTAGTCAGAGGATGGGTCGTCCTCCACTGGTTGTAGGATGACTCTCGAGTGATCATCTAGGAAAAAGAAAATAAGACCATATATAAATTATTTTTTTCAAAGCAAAAGAAAGTCACTATTATTTAAAAGCGACAACTCTTCTCCCATATATATTACATTTCCTCTCCAATATTTAACCAATTAGAATTCACATCAACTGGCACGTTATCGTATAAAAAAAAGTGTAAAAAGAAAAAAAAAAAGACTTTTTTTTTTTTTAAGACACACACACACACGCAGGGTGTTTACACATGCCGACACAACTGCTGGTGGTCTGGGGCATGGGGGGACCTGACCGGTTCCCTTTAATTCCAGGATCCCAGAGAACCCTTTTAGCTTACAGAGTAACCGCTGTTTTCATGCTTATTTTATAAATCAATTGTACAGATGAAAATAAGCAACTTTGTAATAAATCTTATCAGAGAAATTTTCCTCGTCCACCTCCTGGACTGATCTTTCAGTCTCAATTCATGGGTAAAATCTGGAAAAATGTTACATTCTCCAGGAGGAGGGAGGCGCTAGACATGGGGGCAGACACTGATTTTCTGCTTAAATGAAATGACAGCAACGCTTTCATACAACAACAGTACTGAAATGTGGAGCACCACCAGACACTCATACATGGGAGTTCCATGCAGATTGTATGTGTATGGTCTGCAATTTTCTTGAAACAACTGTACACTTTATTTTCAAAGGTTTAGGTCCTGATTCAGCAAAGCTTTTGAAAATCGCACATTTTTTTTCAGCAATGCGAGGCTGTGCAAGAATTAAAAAAAAATAAATGTAAAAAGCATCCCACTAGCATTGTGTCCATGTTTGGGACCTGGTCCTGCTCAGCCCTTATTCACACAGGACGTCACTATGACCCAGAGTACGTTTTTAATATCAGAGGTTCGGACCATACAGAATTTGGGTACACCTTGACGTTGGTGGGATGGCACTTACACTTTTTTTTTATCAAGAACTGTGTTGACTAAGTACCCAATGTTATTTATATGCACTCTTGCTTTTACTTTTTCACTTACATCAGGGTATTTGATTATTTTGTTTCTGCCTTGGGTTTTGTTTGATGGCCAGTGTGAACAAGCTCCTATTTTGCATGCATGCCAACTTGTACTTCAGTTAATTTTTTCAGGTTGTGTAAAAATTTAGCAGCTTTTCTCGTTTTCACACAATTTTTGCACAGCACCAGGACAGGGCGAAACCCTCTCGTCAAGACCATGAAGAGCGGTCATGTTGCTTTACATCACAAATCTCACTCTAGTCCCCAACTTTAGTAAGTGGTGCATGCCACTTCAGGCGCACCTGATTCATTAAGAGACTTTTTTCCCCTTTTCATATGTAAAGTGCCATGGAATAAATGGCGCTATATAAATATATAATAATAATAATAAAAGAGACATATGCCTCTTAGTGAATCGTTTGCCTCGCACGTCCCACCGCCTCGTCATTAAGACCGGTGTGAAAAACGACAGTCATGATGAATCGGGGCCGTAGAACGTATTACCAGCTAATGAAATAGTTATTACAAACTATGTCACTTTTCAGTAAGGCCAGGGCTACATGGGGTCTCTGGCCTTGACAGACATTGTAAGACCACTGCCACATCACGGCGCTAGAGAAGTGAATGGGGTTGTACCCAACAGAGTGATTTTTTTCCCTTGCTTGTTGTGGTAGTATAGTTGTTGCAATGTGACCCCATTCACTTCTATAGCACCGCGATGTAGCAATGGCACCAAGCGAACTTCGATCTCACGATGGTTATTGCGGCCATAGTGTGTAGCTCTAACCGGAAGATGATACAACAAAGAAGGTGGATAAAAAAGCAAAGAAGTTCCATTAAACACACTATAACGTGTTCATTCATCTAGACCAGTGATTTTCAACCTTTTTTGAGCCGCGGCACACTTTTTATACTTAGAAAATCCTGGGGCACACCACCAACCAAAATAGCACAAAATGACACTAAAACAGTCATATTATACATATAGTTAATAATATAGATTTTAAATAACTTTCCCCACGGCACACCCGACCATGTGTCGCGGCACACTAGTTGAAAATCACTGATCTAGACAACCATGAAAGACGACGACTTACAGGCGATGATGTTTCCGTATCTATTCTTTGTCCGGTTCTGATCTTTCTTTGCAACATCCCATGATGCAGACTGCCCCTCAAAGAAACTCTGTAACAATAAATCACACATACAATATCTACATGGAATTTCTTACATTTCAGGAATAATGGGAAAATGAAACTAATTAATATTCGATCGGGCAGAAACATTAGTGGATTGTCAAAAAAATGAATAAAATCACAAATTTAGTTTGTTTTTTCCAGCTTTGGGTGCTATTTGGCTGCCATCAGTACCTCATACTCTTCTTTGAATCCATAGCTGTCAGAGGTCTTCATAAGGTTAATATGCTGAAGCAGGTCAGCTACTCTGATGGCTGGATGAAGCTGCCCGTCTGGTACGGAGATTCAGTGCCTTCACATAAGTACCGTGGCACATCCAAGAGATGGCTGGACTCTGCTGTCGCAGTATGGTTTTCATCTGAGAACAAAGCAAAAATAAACAACAACACACATTTAAGAAAAAGCAGATTAGACTATTGGTTGTAAACACAAAGTAGCACTTAGTTCTACCAAAGGACTTAATACAGTCAGTAGCAGAGATGAGCGACTTTCCCGTTTTTCGGGTCGAGTCGGGTTTCGTGAAACTCGACTTTCTCAAAAGTCGAGTCGAACGAAGTCGGCTGACTAACAGAAATGGTCGGGTTGGAGTCGAAAATCCGACCCCAATGCAAGTCAATGGGGAATAAATTGCCCCCTTATCACAGTCAGGCAGCCTACTAATCAGATGTGATGCTCCACACAAGCAATTTGTACACTGTCACTGGATGGCAGCTCTGCTACTCCACCAAATTAATTGCCCCCTTATCACAGGCAGGCAGCCTACTAATCAGATGTGATGCTCCACAAAAGCAATTTCTACAGCGTCACTGGCAGGCAGCCTAAGAACCAGCGTTGCTGCACACCGCAAAATCCTCCCCTCTCACTGCACAGTCACTGTACAGCTAATCGCTATCAGCAGAAAGTAATTTTTTTTTTTTTATGCCCTGCCTAACGCTCTCCCTGCTCAGACGCACCGCCAGCAACCTTCCCCTACACTGAGTTCGGCAGATGTAAAATGGCGGTCGGAGCTGAGGGATTTTATATGCACTGTGACGCCACTGAAAGCCAGCCAATCGCTGCAATGCCCTTCTCTAAGATGGTGCAAGCCGCTGGCTATGTCATCCCGTTGCCCACAGCCTGCGTCCTTGCTCATTGGCCGAGAAAAGGCGCTTAAAGTGTAGGGGAAAACCGACTCCAGCAAAATGGTCGGCGAACACGTGACCGAACTCACTCCACGGTCGGGTTTCGTTTCATGAAACCCGACTTAGCCGACGTTTGAAAATGAACGACCTGTTTCGCTCAACTCTAGTCAGTAGTATCGAGTTGATACAAAAAGGATAAAAAAAATAGCTTTTCAAAATTACCGTAAGTGGTTTGTAAATCTTGAAAGGCTCAGGAAGATACTGACGGCTATACCTGGAGTTCACTGTACACTAAGGCTATGTTCACAAGCAGAGTTTCTTCTGCTAATAAGAAACTGCATTTTACAGTAGCAGCAAAAGCTGATATTTTAAAAATCTCACACATGCTTTTTTTATCCTGAGTGAATTTGAGAACTGCAGCATTTTCGGAATCTACAACATGTCAATTCTCTTAGAGTTTTTGCAGCGTTTTTATTCTCCCATATAAAACGATGCTGCAAAAAAATGTAACCAACAGGTTTTTGGTGAAAAAAACCCTAACTTTATTAAATATGTACCGTGGACAAAAACACATATGTAATCGCACCAAAATTAAGCAGCTAAAAAACACTGCAAAACCTGCGTTTTGAAGGCGTTTTTATTGCCAAAAAAGCAGATTTTGGCTGCAGAAAAAAACCCTGCAAAAACTCTAGCAGCAGGATCACAATCTATCCTTCAGTAACACACAATCCACAGGATCTGCATCCGTATATACAACAAATGTAATTACACATATTATACCACTGGAAATAAAGAGTAGAAGTTTGGGCTGTATGGTAAAGACATAAGTTGTCATTTCACTCATCCCTGATAACTGTGGGGTATGGGGAAAACTACCAGTATACCACCTCTACTATCAGGGCAAAAGCAAGTATGTGTCCACTGGACCTGTAGACTCTGAGCAATGGAAGATCTGCATGTTGTAATTCAGGCTTGGTGACAGCAATCCTTTCCTAGGTTCTGCATGAAATTCCCAGTGCTCGAATACATTGAAATAAGCCAAACCCGTCTTCAACGCTTCACGGGACATCGTCAAGTTTGTCCGAGGTCTCGAAGCAGTAAGGCAGGCATCTGGCAGGAGCAGCTGGGGGTGGCATCTGCCATGAATTAACACAGTAGCACCTCTCAGCAAGATTGTTAAGCCTAGCTGTCTAATTACTGGAATTGTCATGTACAAAATGGATTTTACCTGCAAGAGATTCTAGTTAAAGTGGTGGGTTTAAAGAATTACAAGCTGGAAGATTATGACAAAAACACACCTGTCATCCTACTTACCAGTGATTGGCACTGAAGCGGAGCGGCAATGGGGAAAAAAAAATAGAAGATTTTTACATATTATTCTGTGTTACCCCGATCAAGCTGCACCAGATGTACGCACAATGGATTTTATGGTTATGGTTTGCAGAGATGGATGAAATAGATGTACAATACAGCCATGCAGACTAAAACCAACATACAAGGAGGAGGTGAAGCGAGTGTACGCATGGCTATGGTTACCCCAGAATCATGAAATACCACTATAGGAGGCAGTATCACCCCATCAGCGTTATAACAGTAGGGGAACGTGTGATTTGCTACATTTTTCTTGAATAGTCACATGGAGGACAACCCAAGGAACGGGCAAAGTCCATTGCATGGTGACACTGTATGCCGTTAATGTCTTTGTTGGCAAAATCTGCAGTGTTGCCCTAACCATAGCCTGACCTTAAAAAAAATAGTAAATCCAAGAGAAGAACCATTATCCAAGAACATGTAAGAAGGGTACACAAGAGCGTCCAGCATTAGTACATAGCCTCAATTAAAAATATACTATGTGACAACGAGCTCTCAAATCTCGACTCCTTGAAGGAACACTGTACACAGGAAAAAGAACGTCGATTTTCCTCGCAAGGTCTTTCTCTGCAGCTACTAAAAGAGCGTAGCAGGAATCAGGTGTTAAGGAGGATGCACACGGCTGATTTCCTTCAGATTGCTGTAGATGAAAATCACTTCTCTATATCTGAAGGATATTTCAGATGACAAATTTGCAGTGTCTGAATATACCCTTTAACTGGCTGGGATAAGAAACAAAGCCTTTCTTTTTTTTCTCCACTCGAGAAACAGCTTTACGCTGGTCTACGGGAGGCATCGGATATTGCAACTAAGCATTCATCCCCTTTTAAAAGGCAAGGAGCCCAATTCATCATTACATTTCTGCCAATTTTTATACGTAGAAATGGCTTGTACATTCTTTTGATCAAAATTATGTTTACTAAATACCCTTGTGGTTCTTACTACCTTCATGCAGTTTTTGCAAAAAACATTTTTTATTTTTGGACATTTGTTTTTGTGCCACTTTTTATACGTGAATACCTTTCAATTGGTGCCTTTGTGATTTCAGACAGATCATCAAACAATTTGTGCCTCGGTTTAATTTTCGGATTTTTACGCCACGGTGGCTTTTCCAGATGTTTTAGACAGAATCATGAAATGCAACTTTTACAAGAAAAAAGTCACAAAATTTGGTGCAGTTTTGATCCAGTTGCCTTCTGGAGTGATTTTATGTATGAAAGTTGCATTTTACTTTGCATGCCACTTTTTGCACTAAACAGTCACACAAAATGGTTAGCAGAAAAAAAGAGAATTTTGGGCTTCATGCATACATAGTGTGTGCAATTTTGATGAATTTGGTGAAAAAAACATTAGCAAAAACATAAATTAAAAAAGGGACCCCCCCACATCACCCCGCAAGTGATCAATTCAGCCCAAAGCATTTGAGTGAAGGCATTTTGTGTAGCTAGTTGTCGTATAGCCAGAGAAAGGTTAGGTAGCTAAAGTTGTGATGTTCTCCCAAGACACACGGAGAGGAACATTGGGTGGGATAATATAATGTGTGCTCTGTACATTTCAGTGTTATGACCTATACAGTAAACTAGACACCCTCGGGATGTAACAAAAAGAAAAAAAACATAAAACTGTTCCAGAAAACATTATAAATAGCGAAAAAATGGAAATGCTAGTCGCTGATTATGGTAAAAACTATACGAGCTTAGAAAGGATATCCGGCATCTCTCACTTCCAATAACATGACAACCACGCACACCTGCCTACTGCACGGACAGGACACTGCATGACACTTGCCGATCTCGCCCGTATATCAGCTGGTGTGGGATAGTAACGTCATCAGCAATACTCATTTCCGATGCAGAAGTGAGAGGCGTAGCATAACCCCTTAAAGTTCTCAAAAACTATGTTCAATCAATCATCTTCACTTTTGTTCCTCAAAATGGTCTCATCATTCTTTCTGAAGAGACAATTTGCATATTTAATTAACCACAGGAGCATGCAAGGTTTATAAGTCTCCTCGCACGCAAGGTTTATAAGTCTCCTCACGCTGACATGCCAGACTTGGCTTGTCACTCACCGCAAGGAAAAACGTTACCCCTCAGATTCCAGAGATACTATCCAAAACATTCCACACCAACAAGAAACAGGATTACACTTTCCACAAGGTTTCAGTCCTAACAAATTACAATAAATCATTTCATGGCCCAAAAATAGAACTTTCTTTGAATATTGAAGTGCAAAATCAATGATCTATGATACAGTCTGTTCTCCACCCCTCTAAAATGAAGAGTGTCTGAGATCTGTACGTGTGCGCACTTATGAGGCCCATCCATGTAGGCTACCCGCTGGTACTCATTTTACACCAGCATATTTTCATTTTGTTTTATCAAAATGAAACTAAACCCTTCAAAATAGCTTGATATTATACGTTTATTTCTGGATAAGCTTTTACCATGGAAGAAATAATTGGAAAAGAGGTGTATAAGATGCGTGAAATAGAAAATGCAACCTGAAATAACGGGCCGTCTCCAAGAGCACTCCGCTCAAACAAACAATAGATGTAATCTCCCACTACCTATTTTATAGAACGTGTCTCGTTTACCTATCTCTCCCGGTAAGAAGAATGTCAGCGTTCGGATGTGCAGCGACTGGCCATAGCTAGCCCAGATTACTACTTCTACAGACCTGAGCGCTGCCATCACAAGCTGTCAACATTCCATACAACCAGGGACCACATTACACACAACAAGCACAAAGTAACACACCTGGTTTAGAAACCCACAAGGAGTAAAGCTCCAAACACCACAACGTAATAAAGCGAGGATGCGTGCTACAACGGTCATCCAGTTGGTTTTATGCCAGGCTTAAATAAAAGCGTGTGAGGATATGGAACACTTACATGAACTTGGCTAGGGGTACATGCGAGAAGTATCGCCGTGCATGAAACAGATACAACTGTTTAAAGGGAATGTATCACCGAGATTATTTTAGGAATCAAAACCAAAAAGGATACATAATTCTCCAATTTGTTTTTATTTTCGAATTTTAGAGTTTTCACATTATTTTCTGTATATGATTATAGGATTGTCATCTTTGTAGTTAAAGAGGACCTATCACCAGGTCAAAAGGGGTCAGTTTTGCTATTTTATTTACAATGCACCATTTTATCCCAGTTTTCTTTATTCCGCTATCCAGTTCCAGAATTGTGAGTTTTTTTTTCTTTAGTGCCAATTTTTATGGTCTTTACCAAGGGGTTGTGGAACACGGGGTCATAATGAAGTGTCCTAAGAATCCAGTAAATAAAAAGACCTATGAATCTGGAGCCACATGGTGGAAGTGACTTTCTTAGGAAGCAGTGGTAGGTGGGGAGAAAAGAAAAATTGGCCATTTAGAGATATGCAGTACAGCAGCAACATGACCATAGACAACAATAGACAGGATCAGACTCATTGACTTCTATTGGGCAATTTCTTAGGCATGCTCTCATTTTGACATAGGCCACTTTGCAGAGATGGGGAATAGATGAGCTCTGACATAACACAGGATCACACCATTCACAATACATAGTCTAAATGATGTAGGGTGTGTTAACCTCCATTATTGTACCTGTGATAATCATGAGATGAAAAGTGAGCAGTACAGAGCACAAAGTATGTTTTGATATACAGTGGGTACGGAAAGTATTCAGACCCCTTTAAATTTTCCACTGTTTCATTGCAGCCATTTGGTAAATTCAAAAAAGTTCATTTTTTTCTCATTAATGTACACTCAGCACCCCATCTTGACTGAAAAAAAACAAATGTAGACATTTTTGCAAATTTATTAAAAAAGAAAAACTGAAACATCACATGGTCATAAGTATTCAGACCCTTTGCATGTGCATGTCAGACCAAATGAGAATCATGAGGTCAAAGGAACTGGCCAAGGTGCTCAGAGACAGAATTGTGGCAAGGCCAAGGTTACAAAGAAATTTCTGCAGTACTCAAGATTCCTAAGAGCACACTGGCCTCCATAATCCTTAAATAGAAGAAGTTTGGGACCATCAGAAGTCTTCCTAGACCTGGCCGTCCAGCCAAACTGAGTAATCGTGGGAGAAGAGCCTTGGTGAGAGAGGTAAAGAAGAACCCACAAGATCACTGTGGCTGAGCGCCACAGATGGAAAGGGAGATGGGAGAAAGTTTCACAAAGTCAACTATCACTGCAGCCCTCCATCAGTCGGGCCTTTAAGGCAGTGGCCCGACGGAAGCCTCTCATCAGTGCCAGACATATGAAAGCATGCATAGAGTTTGCTAAAAATCACATGAAGTACTCCCAGACTATGAGAACTAAGATTCTCTGGTCTGATGAGACGAAGACAGAATTTTTTGGCGACAATTCTGAGCAGTATATGTGGAGAAAACCAGGCACCGCTCACCATCTGCCCAATACAATCCCAACAATGAAACATGGTGGTGGCAGCATCATGCTATGGGGGTGTTTCTCAGCTGCATGGACAGGACGACTGGTTGCAATTGAAGGAAACATGAATGCGGCCAAGTACAGAGATATCCTGGATGGAAACCTCTTCCAGAGTGCCCTGGATCTCAGACTTGGCCAAAGGTTCACCTTCCAACAAGACAATGACCCTAAGCACACAGCTAAAATAGCAAAGGAGTGGCTTCAGAACAACTCTAACCATTCTTGACTGGCCCAGCCAAAGCCCTGACCTAAACCCAATTGAGCATCTCTGGAGAGACCTGAAAATGGCGGTCCACCAATGTTCACCATCCAACCTGACAGAACTTGAGAGGATCTGCAAGGAAGAATGGCAGAGGATCCCCAAATCCAGGTGTGAAAAACTTGTTGCATCATTCCCAAGAAGACTCATGGCTGTACTAGCTAAAAAGGGTGCTTCAGCTCAATACTGAGAAAAGTGTCTGAATACTTATGACCATGTGATATTTCAGTTTTTCTTTAATAAATTTGCAAAAAGTTCTACATTTCTGTTTTTTTCAGTCAAGATTGGGTGCAGAGTGTACATTAATGAGAAAAAAATTAACTGTTTTGAATTTACTAAATGGCGGCAATGAAAGAAAGAGTAAAAAATTTAAAAGGGGTCTGAATACTTTCCGTACCCACTGTATAACATTACGCATTACATGTCAGCACACGTTATAGCTACCCATGTAACGGACACTATATAAAAAAGTTTTTATACAACAGGCATTGCACAGAGCTGCTGATTAGTGGGGGTCCAGGTCCTTTTCATCACCAGTCAAAATATTGCTCTCCTACATGAGCTCTGTGCACGGAACGTTTAACGGGCTCAATAGTTAGTCTATGGGTTTTTACATTCACTCTCAGAGGTGGTTACGGAACCATAGATTGCTCATGCAGGAGCTGCGGACTTCAAAGTGGTATTTTTGCTGATCATAGGGGGTCTCACGACCCGGACCCCCATTATTCAGCAACACAGTGCAGCATCTGTCATATATAAAGAACATTTATATAGTGACATTTACACTTTAATATTAGATTTAGGGACCAGGGTAAAACTTGAGGGTTTACAGGATTTATTTTTAATAGTTGTATGCGAAAAAAGCACATTAAAATATTTACATACAAAATTATTTAAAAAAAATTAAAAGTTAATTTTCTGTTGACACATTCCCTTTAAAAATAAGTGCTCCTGCCACAAAACACCAAATCTAAACAGTACTTTTCTGGCTATAATTTAGAGGCTTTGGCTTCTATTCATTTCAATGTCTCTTTGGATCGGTACTATTTCACATGCAACTAGATCATACATGCATGAACTGTGATGATGCCAGACTGGGTCCTCACCTAACACAGCAGTCGGCACAAGTGGATCATTGGGCACTGCAGGAAAACAAAGCTCATGAAAATACATATTACGGTACCTCCATTTTAGGCAGTTGAAAAAAAAAACAGACAGACACAGATTTAAGCACAATAACATCGACTGCTATAGAAAGGTGAGTAAATCCACAAGATAAAAGCCAACAATACAGTATGTAATAAATCTGCATGAGCGCACCCACTCAATATTACGCCGATTAGGTCTGCGTTTTGTACATGGGCGGCACACGAATGCGACACTGATGATATCTATGTGCTGTTACATCGCAGACCTATTCATTGACATGTGCGAGTGAGATCAGACAATGAGACCCAATTCAGACATGTCTCCATTTTTCACGGGCATGTGAAAATATACATAGTCTATAACTGGTACATGTTCCATCTGAGAAAAAATTGGACATATAGGTCTGTAATGTAACAGGCCCAAGAAAAGAGATGTGGGTCCATGATGCAACAGGCCTATGAAAAGAGAGATGGGTCAGTAATCGTAACATAGTACATCCAAGAAAACTGATATGGAGCCATGATGTAGTAGTCCTAAGAAAAGAGGCATGGGTCCATAATGTAACAAGCCTTAAAAAAAAAAGATATGGGTCCAGCAGCAAGATTCCTTTATTATGTTTATTTTGCAAATACATATCAGCACTGCTACAGTATGTTTAGTTTTGGTGTATTTTACTTCAATTCACAAACCTTGGCGACTACTATTCAGGGCAAAACTGGGCCACTTGCCATGTTTAGTGAAAGTTGAACAGTGCTGGTATCGTCATCACCAATAAACTGTGAATCAATCATTCGGGAGTCTTCATTTCAATAACAGTCCATCATGTGATACATGACAATGCAGAATGCCTCTGGTAAAGAGGTGGGAAAATCACTGCGCAAGACCCCGGACCATCAGCCAGGTCAGTAGTATGAGACCGCTGGAAAAGAAGTCTGTGAATCTCCTTACATCCCCAGCTCTTCTTTCGATTAGTTGATTTTGGTGGTACAACGTCATTATTGCGGCGTGACACACACACTTTGCCCCAGCCCGGCCAATCAAACAAGAAGTCAGGAATGCCAAAAGGTAAGAAGATTCACAGACGAATCAATTCTCCCATCTCTACTCAGGTATGGCAGATGGTCAGCATTTTGCGGGAGCAATACTTCCCAGCAGAACCAGTGGGGTGAGGTAGGAATTTTGGACCCTACATGGGGGGACAGAAGTTCTGAACAAGAGCAGTTAATAGTTACTTGGGGGAAGAAAATTAAGATGATCACTTCAGCAAATATGGCATCTACTAGTAGGTCAAAAATATCAATGTTAGTAATAACTCCTATGTTACACTTTCGGTGGGAATTCAGTTTAAACTTTCAGTCTTGAAATACTGAATGGAAGACGGTACTTGTGAGGGCAAATACTGGAATGCTTGAGTGTCCAGAGTATAGCTACCTTGACTCCTATATAGACTGGAAAACAAGGGCATCGGAGTTTCATAATGCCACCAACGTACAAGACAAACAGAATATGAATGCTTGATATAGCTTAAAAAATATCATGCATCAATTGTGCAAAATGGGGCATTGGAAGAAGCGGATGTGACAGATGAATGGCTTAGCATGTCAATGAGAGCTCGATCAGCCAATCACAGTACTGCCAGAAATGCAGAAAACAAGCGTAAACCGTTAGGTAACAAAATACAACATTGCAATGTATTTCCAAAATTATTGATCTCAGGCAATGTTGCACAAGCTATACTGCACTTCTTTCCTACAAACGATTGCACAGCGTCTGTAGTAAGGAGTGCCCTCTTTGGGGAGGTAAGCGCGCAGTTCTGGTTTAAAAAAAAAGGCTACACAAAATAACTACATGTCAATGACAGAAATCAAGTTTCTTAACATTATTTAGAGACTGTAAAATGCCCTTGAAATGTAAAACAGGGCCGGTTGCAATTATAACTTTTATACAGGACTTGTGCTGGTCTGACTGTTCGGATTCCGATCAATGGGGACTGGGACTGACGAAGTGGCCATCTACATCAGAGCTATGGAAGCTAATAGAACGGAGGTCATGCATGTACACCAATGTTCCCATTAACACAGGGATTTTGTGACCCCCATTGTTGGCGGTGCCAACAGCTGAACCACCAGAAATCACTCGTTTATTACCTATCCAGTGATGAATGTATTTAGCGGGAACCCCCTTTAAGGTCTATTCAGATGGAATTTGAATCTATGTTGGAGGTATAAGTCAACAGTTCTTAGAGATATACCTCAGCTGGACCTCGACATATGCAACTGTACAGTCATATGATGACTTGAGCTTTGCAGATGCCTCAATATAATAGACTGCCCTCTTCCATACAATTGGAAGTACAGTGACGTTGGGTAGCCCACCTTGGCCTCTGTCTGTTAAATGGAGGCCTCACTAGATGTTTGAAGTGTAGTGTGAATTCCGCCCAAGATATGTCACATGAGCGATATATTTCAAATGCCTTGCATTCGATGTTATTTTGGGCAGGCAACAATTTAGAGTGGCCTTATGACAAAGGTTTTCAGATACAGTAATAAATTGCTGACATTTGAGAATATTAGACTAGACTATACCATAAAAAATGGGATAACATTAATAACTAGGTAAACTGGAAAACAAAATGGGTGGTTTTAAGCAGATTATTAGTGTCAGACATTTTGAAACACAAAAAATACATCTACCGTATTTGCTTATTTTAGAACATATAATCCCCAGCAATAATGGTAAGTAGAATCCTCAAGGAATGATCCACTTTGGAAGCCAATCAATTGTCAACAAAATATGGCAATCTGTAAGAATCTACATTTCATATCAATAGATGAAAGGTCCAATTCTTTAAGACCGGTATTTTGCACACCACTATTAATAAAGTCACTGCTGGAGTAAGAAGCGCCGAATTCATTAAGAGATGGATGCCACTTCATGAATTAGGCGCATCTTACAACTAGCATGCCCATCCCCCGAATTGTACTCCAGCCTGTCACTCATTTCTGGCATAGTTTACGCCATTAAACTGGCATAAATTTTGATTAATTTGATGGCCGGGCTTCGAAATGTTCAGTCTCACCCAAGATCAACCCAATTTGGCGGAGCTGGCCATGACTAGCGTAAAAACGCCAAAACTGTAACAGTATCCAACATTTCAAGGTGTTTTACGCCAAAAAACTACCAAACACTCCTGCATGAATCATTATGTACATAATTCACTCCCCAGTGAGAGGTACAGCAATTGCCGAATTTAATCACACTAATCAGTATATACATGGAGTAACGTGCTTACATCTAGTGAGGTCACGGCAGCGTAACATGAAGGTACAAGTAGTCAAAAGTTAGTCAATGTTTGTTTACTACACCAATACTTACATCTAGGGCTGAAATTATGCGAGTCCATATAGGTGATGGACAGAGGATCTTCTGCGTGAAGGGTACTTTGATCTGCGTAACTTCGATCCATTGCATTCACCATATGAGTCATCTCCTGCCGGGTGTTACCCATGGCATCCTTCCGTTTCTTGGCCAGTTTACTGTAAGGTAAAAAATACAGTATTTGTTTAGCGCCACCAATTTGTATAAATTATTTATTAGCGTATTGCCAATACTGAGACCTGTTAAAATAATACAGGTTACACATAAGCTGTCAATTGTTTCCTTGGGAGACTTAAAGGGATACACTCAAATTTTAACATTAGACAGGGGATACATTCCCAATTGCTGGGGATCCGGCAGCTGTTATACCCACTGATCCAGAGAAGAACACCATGTGAATGGAATGGTGGGCAGTCAATTGCAATGCCGGACTCACAGAAAAAAATTATCCCCTATTCTTTGGAAATTGGGTAACTTTCAAACTTTTACAATTATTTCCAATTTTGCACAAACATAGAATTATCTTTCTGTCCAGCTATGGATATCAGGCCGCTGCACTCTCCCATCAGATTCTCCGGCTCAGACATCAAACAGAATGCACATCATGCATATGTGAGGCCAGCATTGCCGCGTCTAGACATGGCTGAACAGACTGCACTGTATAGATGCAGTATTCCACCTGTAAGTTTCCAGTCTGTCCATGTGGCAAGCAGAGTGTTAATTTTCAGCTACCCAACAAGCAGTCCTTAAGATCAGCACTCAATTTTTATTTTTTTATTTAATAAAACTAATTTTGCGGGGTTTAGGATTTTTTTTTAAATACAATTTGTGTCTGTTTTCAAAATCTGTTTAGTGGATATTGGGAACAACCTTTTCTTGAGAATCAAAGTGTGTCCTACTGCATTGAAAAAAAGTGAAATACACAGCGAAAATCTGCAATTTTTATGCCCAAGAACATTTCCTACTACATAAAAATCAGGTTCAGAAACCCTACTGTCCTGTACTGTACTGTCAATTGCCATATATCCAATCCCATTAATACATTAGAGGTGACAGCTCACAAATAGCCCACGTTCCAGAATACGCCAGCAAATAGAATCATAGAATGGCAGAGTTGGAAGGGACCTCCTGGGCCATCTGGTCCAACCCCTGCTCAATGCAGGATTCTCTAAATCATCCCAGACAGATGTCTGTCCAGCCTCTGTTTAAAGACTTCCATTGAAGGAGAACTCACCACCTCTCGTGGCAGCCTGTTCCACTCATTGATCACCCTAACTGTCAAAAAGTTTTTTCTAATATCTAATCTGTGTCTCCTCCCATTCAGTTTCATCCCATTGCTTCTAGTCTTTCCGTGTGAAAATGAGAATAAAGATGATCCTTCTACAATGTGACAGCCCTTGAGGTATTTGTAGACTGCTATTACAGTAAGTCTCCTTGCCCACATAAAGGATATGGCCAAATCGGGAAGCAGACTACTCCTGGATCTAGTTATAGTCTCTACTACGAGACGTCTAACCAGTCTCAACACTCTCAAAGATGGACCCTTGATGGATAAGGTTGCATGCCTTAAAGGCTGTATGTTTCCTTAACATTACTTCGGCTTCAGATAATAGGAACACACTTCGTGCCAAGTAGTGACGCCACAAGTGTGACACAAGCATGGGGTATAACACGGTCTTCAAGGACAACAAGGAAAATAAGTGTAAGACCGCATTCAGATGTCCTGTTTAAGTACAGTCTGCGAGGCTCCTGAGCTGAATTTGACAGCTTAATAGGCATACATGAGGCCGTGAAGTTTGGAGACCCGTGTCCGGTCCATCGCGATCTGTACTTTTAGGCCTCTTTCACACATCCGTTTTTTGACATCAGGCATGATCCGGCGTGTTGGTAAAAAAACGGATCCGGTACCGGATGCGTTTTTTTTTACCATTGCCTTTCATTAGCGCCGGATCATGCCTGATGTCATTGCGTTGTATCCGTTTTTGTCCGGATCCGGCGGAAATGTACATTCCATCGGCCGGACAAAACGGTGCATGTAACGTTTTTCTTGTTTACTGGAGCCGCCTGATAGTGCCTGAAGCGGCGCATCAGGCGGGCGGAAACAATATAAGTGAATGGAACCGGATCAGACTTTTGTGCAATCTGTCAAAAGTCTGATCCGGATTCTGGAATACTACTACTACATTTTCCAGTGTCTCCGGATTCTGGAATACTACTACTACATTTTCCAGTGTCTCTGGATTCTGTAATACTACTACTACATTTTCCAGTGTCTCTGGATTCTGGAATACTACTACTACATTTTCCAGTGTCTCTGGATTCTGGAATACTACTACTACATTTTCCAGTGTCTCCGGATTCTGGAATACTACTACTACATTTTCCAGTGTCTCCGGATTTTGGAATACTACTACTACTACATCTTCCAGTGTCTTCGGATTCTGGAATACTACTACTTCATTTTCCAGTGTCTCCGGATTCTGGAATACTACTACTACTTCATTTTCCAGTGTCTCCGGATTCTGGAATACTACTACATTTTCCAGTGTCTCCGGATTCTGGAATACTACTACTACTACTACATTTTCCATTGTCTCCGGATTCTGGACTACTACTACTACTACATTTTCCAGTGTCTCCGGATTCTGGAATACTACTACTACTTCATTTTCCAGTGTCTCCGGATTCTGGAATACTACTACATTTTCCAGTGTCTCCGGATTCTGGAATACTACTACTACTACTACATTTTCCATTGTCTCCGGATTCTGGACTACTACTACTACTACATTTTCCAGTGTCTCCGGATTCTGGAATACTACTACTACTACTAATACTACATTTTCCAGTGTCTCCGGACATCCAAAACCCTCTTTTTCTGGGTTCAAAAGTTCAGGTCGGATCCAGCAAAAAAACAGATCCGTTGCATCAGCTTTTTTATTTCACTGCCGGATCCGTCCCTTCAGGTGTTCGACGGATCATGCCTGACACAAAAAAACGGATGTGTGAAAGAGGCCTTACGATACAAGGACATCTGATCTCGGCCTAATGCACACATCCTGAAAGGTTACTACAAAAATTACAGAGGTTTTCTCAGTTATAAATGGGTAAAATTGCAAAGTTCTTTTCAATCCAACCAACTATGCAATTTACGGAGGGATTTTTAATGTTACAGAGTAGACCACATCACCTAGTTTACTGACTGTAGCGACTGCTGGTTTCTCAGGCATGCTTAGAAGTGCTGCTCCGAGCTGGCCGGATTGCTGGATCAGGCCAGCTCCAGTGTCTCCGAGCTCCTCCGATACTGCGGAGACAGCTGCCTTTGCTTGCAGCATGAGAGAGGCCACAGTTTGGGCCAGCAGCTCAGCCATACTGTCTGTCAATCTTCAGGAGCGCACCAATCTCCAGCAAAGCAGATAGCTGGGAGAAAGATGATGAGAAAAACCCTTTAACGGGAATCCCACTATCCTTTAACGCCTCCACTACTGACTTAAAGCTTTCTGCCTATGCACAGTGTACAAAGAAAGCTGCCAATCAGCGGTGTGGGCGGGCTTTTAGAGATCTCGGCATTCAGAGAACTGGTAGATGTGCAGCAGATACAGCAGTGATTTTATACAAAACACAACATAGTGATGCAGCCTTGGAATCAGAGTCTCTGCGCATCATGCTGCTCTCACATGGTATAGGAAACACCTGGTGACAGCAGATACCCTTTAAGAAAAAAAGCCCCAACAATCCAGAAATACACAATTTTCACAGAAAATGAACAAGTGTACAAAGTGATTGTTCCCACATCTTGGCAAAGGTGTAAGCCTGATTTTACAACGGATTAACTTATCCAAAAATATCAAGAAGTTTTATGGACAAATTGGAAATCCACAATTAATGATCTAGCATGCAAAAAAAAGTGACAAAGGTCAAGGGGTATTAATAGTAAGATGAAGGCTTCAGCAGCATTTATGGTATCTACAACTATAGCAAACTGCACAAACTCCTCCAGGTCTAAAAATTATCACTGACCAATCTTTTTTTCCCCACTGTCTATATATAAAAGTCTCCTCGATTACTGATGGTTGGAAAGCCTGAAAACTGGCAAAACCATATGTAAATGGAGAAGAATATTGTTGTAGAAAATAAAAAATGTTAATATTTATAAGAATTTGTTGGCATCACCATAGCCAAGAGAACGTCTAAGTCCGATAGTAATGCTACGGACAATGTGCATCAGGCAACGGGTGTCAAAAATGCTATTTTCAGCTGCGACATCGGCTGTCACTTAGTAGAGGCCATTGCCGAGAACTGCATCCATGCTATCAACAGCCCACCAAGATATGAAGGCTGGACAACCACTTATGGCAATGTTAATGTCCACGTGTTTGCACTGTGAGATCCCTTCATACATAAACCCCACTAGCATGTGTAACCCATTGACACAAAAAATAAATATTTTAGTATGCCGTGGACTTGTCTATGCAATGCATATTACAAAAACTAGCGGATGTTAGCTGTGTACACTTGTTGGGCAATACATAATACATGCGGTAGGAAAGAGAATATTTGATCAAGATAAGGCTCAGCAGATTTGATGAAATTTCCGGGACCTACATCCATACATTTTTCTTGGGCTTTTTTTTTGCCGAGAGAAGCAGTTAAAGTTGACTTAAGATATATCCATCCACTTCTGATTCATTTCGCCGAGCCAACGACGACTCTCAGCTTTTGCATATACATGATCTGTACGGAGCGCGTTATCTAGTTGTTGCCCGCAGCTTTCTTCTTTCTGCGATCACGAGAAATATTTTCTCCAATAACAAAGCATCCCCTGCAACTACGAACCTTTCCAATTTCATTTTTTTTTTTTTGTTAAATTATTTCTGCAACTTAATGCCTAACCTTACATCCACGCCACTAGGCAGGAAAAACAGCTTTATATCAGGTAACAAGACGCTTCTCTGAACAGTTGAAATAGAAATGGCAGGGTAGAAGGTCAACTGCTGCAAATAGCTTCGGCAGTAAATGTTATGAAGCTATATTTTTAATGAATACAAATGACTGTTGAGTTAAGGATTCGCCCCCTCTTTCATAATACGGCAGCTGAGGATTTTCATTTCATTCAGAGCTAATGCATTGGATGTTTCTTGGTTTATAATAGATCAGGATTAGAGGCGAGAGGAATCTCATCAGCGCCTTTTATTAGGTACAAAGGCGGCTTTAAATATTGATGTATGTCACCACCTCTGCTTCAGCTTGGTCGCTTATACCCCACGGTCACGGTATGTGATATCATCCAATACTCACTGCCACACAGTTTTAGAAGAGCAGAAGGCATGCTATTCAATTGTGGATGCACAACAAGCAAAGCTTCCATTAACACACACTGTCCAGGTGATCGGCTGCAGCCTTGTAGCTTAAGTGTGTGCATGAGATTTCTGATATCAACTTTTGCTGATGTCGAAAAGAGTCTACGGGTGCGTGTGACATATCGCACTGCACTCAGATATCACACGAGTGCAGTGCGATTTCAGCAATGGAGGAGATGGAGAAATGTCTCCGTCTCCTTTGCACCTGTGCTGCGATTTTCTCATGGGAGAGAGATCAGAGCACTGACACTCGGCTGACTTGCATATGGTTTCAAAGCTTGATTCCTCAGCACCGACACGTTATATTACTGCAAAACGTGTTTCCTTTTTAGAGTTCTAAGACTTACACTATAATACAAATGGCTTCAATAGTAAAATCCTTCTGACAGTTTCCCATTAGTACAACGCTATCATTTACCTACTTGCAGAGCCCTTTATTTCCATAAAGGTCAGGTGTTTTTACGCTCCAGAAGAGTAAGCCACTAACAATCTACAAAACGGTCGCTAGGATTTTCACATTAAAAAAGCAGCAGTTCTCTAATGTAAATGTTACAATAACCTGTAATGGACCAGCTCTACAGTCTTTAAAAGGATTCTGTCAGGAGGTTATTCCTGTCTCATCTGAGAGCAGCATAATGTAAGTACAAAGAAGCTGAATCCAATGATGTATCACTTAGTTTATTGGGTGCAGCCGTTCTGACATAATCAGAGCTTGTAGATTTAGAATGAAGCAGAGCCGATTAAGCTAACCCCGCCCACTCAGGCTCTCCATATACAACGTCCATAGACAGTGAGCTGCATGTCACAGGAGGGGGCGTTGACGGACTAGTGTAGTCCAGCAATGCTAATCTCTTAGAGATAAATCCTTCACAGTTCGTAAACAACCGCACATACTTTTGAAAAGTGACACATCCCTGATTATTTCTGTATTTCAGCCTCTATCTCCTGTTATCTGCAGATAACATAGCAAAAACCCGCTGACAGATTCCCTTTAAAACAAATTCAATTGTTCATTGGTTCTAAAAGAACACTATCAATGTAGCAATGTGTCAGACCTAGAATCTGTCATTAGGCTGCATTATGACATTACATGGTGCTCGTAAATGGTTAAACTGTTGTGATGCGATATTGGAGAACTTAACATTCTGCAAAATGTTAAAAATTAGTTTATAGCAGATAAAGGGGGATGAACAAGTGGTCTTTAAATAACTTTCAACACTACAGCCAGCTACTAACTATTCTGGTCGACACCATCATCACTCTCCAAAGTAGGCTCATGACAAAGACATATGGAAGTAGCTCTCTGACCGGCCATTTAAAGAGAACTTCTTTTAATTTGAAACTGTACTGTACTGAGAATGACAGCTATGGGTGAGTGTTAGCTAGTAAAAAAAATAAAATAACAGCTTTTACAATAGACGACAGAACCTCCAAGACACACATCCAAAAGATGTAGATTACCCCAGCACAAACCAGTAATAAATGGTCATGACACTAATAAACTGATGGTACACGTTATAGGTCCACCTCATCCTACTACTTTGGATCGGCAGTAAGAAGTCCAATTCACTTAAAGAAAAGTATATATATATCCATATCCACACCAGGCCCACTGCAGAAAATAGAGGCATACTCCATCTATAGTTTAGGTTACTTACCAGAATGTCATCTGAAGCGGTCTTCCTAGTTATTCCAAGTTTTAGTTTACGGTATCACTCAATCAGGAGACCTGACACTAACAAACCCTACAAAAATGTAACCTTTTGAAACCCAGTTGCGAGTCTTTTGAGGCCACCGGGTCCCCACCTTAAAAACCACCACATGCAGCACCTTGTTGCCTTTTGACGGTTCCCAAAATATGTCCTTCCAAAAACGTACAAGATTTTAACACTTTGTTAGTAATTTGTTAAGGAGACAAAAAAAGATGACATAACATAGAACGTGCAACAAAAAAAGTGTTAGTGGCTTGTGAAACATCCAGCATGATATCCCTTCAAGGATAAATAACTCAAAGAATTCATGACATTCATGAGAATTTTTTTTTTTTAATAAAAAACTTTTAGTACCCCAGTTGGTTTACAAAATGCAAAAAAAAAAAAACTACGAGAATATCGGGGCAGATAAACTTACTAATCAGAGAATTATGATTATTGGTGTGCTGTATTTATTCTTAAAGGGATATTGCTTCTTGAGTAAATGTTAATAATCCAAATAAAGTAGGTGGCCGTTTTCTACTTACAGGTAGTAGGAGTAAGAATAGTAGCTCCTCCTGGTAAGCAAATCACAAACAGTGGGGGAAAGAGAAGCAATGGTGAATGAAAAGCATGAATCATCCACATTCAACAAAGCAGCACAAGAAAAAAAAATAACAATGAACACTTAAAAAATATATAAAATTATCTTCATATACATGTCACTTGTTAGCAATTCAGTGTCTCCATGCATTAAGTATATGTTGCCATGCAAATCAACATAAAATACATGTTAGCTGCAAAATAATATGTGTAGACAAATAAGATGACTTCTTGAAAAGAGAGCAAATTACATGCTGACATTAAAACCATTGGGGAGAAAAGGCAAAAACAAAGGAAATGAATCAACAAAAATAATTATGAACATTTAAATGGTTTATGAATTTCAAGTTCACTGTTACTGCCCTGAACATTGACATTTCTTAAATTACCCCCAAAACTACACAAGAATTCGATTTCCAGTATCTTGGGATCATAAAAGGATTCTTTGGCACCTCTCATTTCCGTATTGGAAGGTGAGAGGCGCTAATAATGTTGCATTAAAAAATGCCTGCTAAAACCTGTTAAAGTCTGACAAGCATTGTGCCATGTCCTATCTTCAGACAAGCCGCAGGACGTGATGAGGACAGAAGGAGCGGTCAGACATTAAAAGGATTCTCGGGGCACATGAAACACATGACCTAGCCTTAGGATAATTCATCAATATCAGATCAGTGAGGGTGTGACACCGGGCACTCCCATCCATTAACCCCTACCAGCAGTTTTGCAGTCCCAAACAGCGGTTGCTACACAACTGTGGATCGTGTGGTGGGCAGAGTCAGATTACCCCACTGATCTGATACTGCTGACGTATACTTAGCATAGGTCATAGATATCAAACGCCCAGAGAACCGATTTAACATAAATGCATCTCAGAGTCTCATTTATCAAATCTGTCTGAAAGTAAAACAGACTTAATTGACCATAGCAACCATATTTCCATAAATTTCTCTGGCAAAATGAAAGCTGTGTTCTGATTGGCTGCTAGGAGCAATAAAGTTTTATAGCTGGACAGTCCTGATAGATATAGTCCTCAAAATTTATAGATAATAAGCTTGCCAGAAGGGGCCCTCACGCCTCCTAAGCTTGCGAGCAGGGCCCTCACACCTCCTAAGCTTGCGAGCAGAGCCCTCACACCTCCTAAGCTTGCGAGCAGAGCCCTCACACCTCCTAAGCTTGCGAGCAGAGCCCTCACACCTCCTAAGCTTGCGAGCAGAGCCCTCACACCTCCGAAGCTTGCGAGCAGGGCCCTAAAGCCTCCTAAGCTTGCGAGCAGGGCCCTAAAGCCTCCTAAGCTTGTGAGCAGGGCTCTAAAGCCTCCTAAGCTTGCGAGCAGGACCCTCACACCTCCTAAGCTTGTGAGCAGGGCCTTCACGCCTCCTAAGCTTGCGAGCAGGACCCTCACACCTACTAAGCTTGCGAGCAGGGCCCTCTCGCCTCCTAAGCTTGTGAGCAGGGTCCTCACACCTCCTAAGCTTGCGAGCAGGGCCCTAAAGCCTCCTAAGCTTGCGACCTGGGCCCTCACGCTCCTAAGCTTGCCAGCAGGGCCTTAAAGCCTCCTAAGCTTGCGAGCAGGGCCCCAAAAAGCCACCTAAGCTTGCAAGCAGGGTACTAAAGCCTCCTAAGCGGTCCTAAAGACTCATAAGCTTGCGAGCAGGGTCCTAAAGCCTCCTAAGCTTGCGAGCAAGGCCCTAAAGCCTCCTAAACTTGCAAGCAGGGCCTTTGCCCCTCCTAAACTTGTGAGCAGGGCCTTAAAGCCTCCTAAGCTTGTGAACAGGGCCCTAAAGCCTCCTAAACTTGCGAGCAGGGCCCTCACACCTTCTGTAACTCATGAATCATGTCTTACTTTGTACTGTTTTTATTGTCTGTACATGTCCCAACTTAATTGTAAAGTGCTGCGGAATATGTTGGCACTGTAGAAATTTATTTAGAAATATATTTATTATTACGTTTTAATGTATATACAGGTCTCCTTATTGCAGTGACACTGTAAATAGTATAGTTTTAAATTAGAAAAATAATCTTTTTGAAAAAAAAAAAAAATAATAACAATGGAAGTAAGAATCTATGGCAGGACAAATGAAGTATACCAGGAGTACTTTTTATAGGCTGCACATCTCCTATTCACTACAATGGAGAGTGTCGGGAATGACTGACTTTTACATCTCTTCAGCAGATCAAAAACACTAAACATTCATTGCATTAATGATTATGTGTGCAATTTATCTATAAAGTACATGGGGAGATGAGCAATGGACATTTAAAGGATGTATCAAAGCTTTAAGTTTTACCCTGTGCATCACTGTGTATGAGTGGAACAGTCACGTAATGAAGTGTCACAGGATTAAACACGTCGTGGAGTCCAGCACGGAGCTCAATCCGTAATGCGGCACCATCACAAGACTATATTGTAAGCCAATGATCAAAGCCTCATTATTGCTGACATTAGCAGAACATTACGTCCACCTCTTTGTAGACTGGCACAATGTGATAAATGAATGGTAGGAACGGTATGACCATGACAGATCGTGATTTCAATCCTTGAGGAGTTTACAAATTTGGAAACAAATCAAAAGCAAACTTAAGAAGCGTAGGAACTAAAGACCTAGAAAACTGGAGGAGCAGACTAGTGAGCAGAAAGGCAACGTCATAATGACTTGTCTTTGATCCATATGCACCATGACATGGCATACGTCTGCATAGAATTAGCCTAAATGATGACTATCCCTGATCTCATGGACTCCATCTTTGTTAACTGACCTGTCATTCACACATATGGTATTACATCACTAGAAGACAGAGTTGGCAAAAATAAGAAAAACTGAAGAGTTTCTGAGCCTCCATCCAGTAACCGTCCCCATAGAATAATCTAATAGAACGACAGCAGATGTTCTATTACCTGGAGCTACATTCATGGCTGACTACACCTGGGGCAAGAGGCTTTTGGCAGCAGATGTACCAGACAGCAGATCTAACAAATGGCATCAGTGCCGAGTCTCTCCTGCCAAATGTGTTTGTATTGCAGGGAATTCGGTTTGGATAAAGTCTATAGGCAGATAAAAAACCCAAAATGTACAGAAGAGCTTGTAATAGTTTGTACAATAATGGAAACCTGCACACTGTGCGCTTCCTGCCCAAATGAGAACCATGAGCACACAGGGTCAGCCCAACAAGTGACCCCAACATAAATCCCCATTATCAGCGGTCTACTACCTTTTCTTCCAGCTCTTCAATAGATGGGCGGGAGAGGTTCGCTTTCATCCAGCTTTACCTAATGGGGTACTCCAGTGAAGACAAGTTATCCCCTATCCCTAAGATAGGGAATACCGTATTGCTTGGTGGGGGTCTGACTGATGGCATCGACACCTTATCAGCAAAAAAGGGATATTGCTTTTAGAATGAAAAGGCATGTCCGACCATTACCCCTCTCACTTCTCTATGGGGTGGCCTCATATATGATGAATGGGACTAAAGTCAAGCATGTGCGCTGCCTCCCCATTCTACCAGGGATAATAGTGCCCTGTTCGGACAGGTCGTCCCAGCACTTGGATTCCCACCAATCTGGAAGTCATCACCAATCCCATCGACAGGTGATCACTTGTTTTCACCAAACTGTTCCTTTGATAAATTGCATCTCAGAAGCCAAGCAAGAGAACCCGATTGTAGGGAGAGTCTAACAAAGCACTGAGACATGTGAGCATACGTGAATGACAACTGTGCCGCAGACTCCAAAAAGCTACTAAAAGGTAAATATGTGACAAACTATCCATAAAAAAAATGTAATTATACCAAACCACACTATGTCCATGCAGCGAGCCTGGACCCTAAATAACTAAAGCCATTAACAACCTCTCCTAATGTTCAATATAGGCATCATTCGAGACTAATAGCCCAATTAGCTAGCTGACCGAACTTCACAGACAAAGGTATTTCATTGCCAAAGACCACTGTCTTACATCCAAGACCACTTTTCTTATAGACATAGCAATGGATTACCCATTTTACCATAGTTTCTAAAAAAAAAAATCCACTAAGGACCATGACCACATGTACAGTCCTACTACAGGAGCGGACCGGTCAGAGCTGCACAGCACTAAGACAGCAGCATAAAAGGACTGTTCAAACCAAGCACTCAGTGGATCCTTTCTGTGGGCAAGAAGTTTAGTGAACCTTCTTTTCCATCAGCCTCCACAATTAAACTGTCTTTTATAAAGCCAAAGCTGTCAATCGAGGAAGCAAGGGGGGATCGATGGAACACACATAAGTGGGAAGGTGCACCGAACTGCTCCGCCACGACAAGGAAGCACCTGTGCTTTGCTGGAATAGTTATTTTGTGCTGGCAGATTCCCCTTAAAAGTTACTTGTTGTGAATTGCCCTTTTACCTCCATCTTCGATGCCAATATGAGGGAGGAAAAACAGTAGAAAAAAATGCCCAGCAAGACCCTAAAATTTTACTCACAGGTAATGGTTTTTCATTTCACTTTTTTCCCCCCAAAACCTATTTTTGCTTCATAACGATTGAGGGGCTAAAGCCCATCTCTACATTAAAAATCATAAGATGTATGTAGGCGTAGAAACATTGTAATAAATACACATATCAGATATGCATATTATTTGTTTCCATCTACCAAAGGCAAAAAAAACTATTAAGTGAAATGTATATAGCATTACAGAGCGTCCGCACCACAGTGGGTGTCTGCCAAGCAAGCCTTCACCCCAATGACAGGGTGCCGCATGTGAACAGCGGCCATGGAGCTACAGTACTGGACTTGTTCCAACTAGTCAACCTCCATGTAAAGTGGCTAGCCTACGGATCCCATAGACCATCTATTAAGTGGAGTTTTGGTTTTTGTTTTACCTCTACAGTCAGGAGGCTAAAGGCAGACTTTAAAGGGAATCCGTAACCAGGCTTTTGCCACCATTTTGAGAGCAGCATAATGTAGAGACAGAGACGCTGATTCCAGCCATATGTCACTTACTGTGCTATCTGCTGTGGTTTTCACTTTTTTAACAACAGGAGATCACTAGGAACCATGTTGCTATGTAGTCCTCCGTATTCATGAGTTCTGCATAACCCACCCCCACCACTGATTGGGAACTTTCTGCCTATGCACAGTGTACACATAGAGTGGTCAATCGGTGATGTGGGCAGGGTTATATAGAGCTCAGTATTCACAGAACTCATATCTACAGCAGGTAAAACTGTAATTGTATCAAAACTGCAGCAAGCAGCTCAGTAAGTGATGCATCACTGGAATCAGGGTCTCTCTCCCTACATTATGCTGTTCTCAGATGAGGTTGGTGACAGATTCCTTTTAAGGCTTTCTATAACATTTCTTTCAACTATTTCACAATGCTTGTCAACTACAAGTGTAAACATCCAAAATAATTCCTCAAAAGAAAAAACTAGAAGATGAATACATGAAAGCACATGGGTAGCTGGCTTGAACACAACACCGGGAGCATACCTAATGCTTCTAATGCAGAAGTTCCTTCGCCATGTAACATATCTCCAGGGGGTAATAGTAAAAAGGCAACAATTAATCAGTCCAATCAGAAAAAAAAACAACACAACATTGACGGCAACAAATAGGTGAAACTTATTTTGGTTAGACACAAACATTTACTAATATTCTGTGTATACATGACATACTAGGACACAAGGGCAAGCAGATATTAAGAACATGCCTAAAATAGAAAGGTTATCATTAAAGCTCATTATATGCAGGGCATGCGGCCAAGATTACATAGGATAGACACTGAGCAAACATTAATAAAGGTTAGTGGCTGCTGTACATCACAGTGCCACTAGATGGTACTGTTCTATTTCAATATTTCCCTCAATTAAAGGATACGCGCTAAATCCTAAAACCTCAATAACGTCTAAAGGACGGGGGACTAATGAAATCATAGGGTACAGTATCATTTGGTAAAAAATATGCTGATTGGTATAGGAAACTGGGAGAATAAATATTCTAATGGTGTAAAAAACAATAACTCAAAAAATTAGAACCATTCCTTTTTTAAAACAGTAGGATTTAATTATTTGGTTAAAATGTAAGAATATCAACATGACGTCAACATTGTAGAGGAAACAGCAAGTAAGCATCCATGTTCTCTCTCGTGCACTGGCAGAATGACTTTTTTTTTGGTGAATTTCACTACGTTGCTTGGCGCATTGTTATATGGCGCTCTCTGACAATTAGGCACTCTCCACATTTCTGGCTTTTCAGACAAACTACTTGTTGAGAAGACATAATCGGACAGACTTACTAGAAGATAAGGGATCATTGCATACTAGACCAAAGTGACTTTTTGTTGTCTCTGCACTAAATCTCATGGTTTCTCGTCTCATACATAACTTTCCCATGCTGCATTTTAGATCAAAAGATCTTCCGTCTGAGATTCTATGGAGTCACGAAATATATCGCTCAAACTATTTCCATCTGTTACTTTTTACAAACCCTCCGTGCACCATCCCTAAAGGAACGTCACTAATGGTACACTAGAATATTAGATCCCATAAACAAGAGCGGTGCATGACACTTGGAGAGGATCAGCAGTATGGGGTCCGGTTCACTATTGGATGGAGTGGTCGTTGAGTCCATACACTGCCATTTCTTTTGTTGGCTATTGGATGGTCTGAGAGAGCATTCTGGTATTACTGTCAGACCTACAGACCCTAATGGAAGTTGTGCATCCTCAACTACTGCACCAACAGAAGACAGGGACCCCGACAATGTGATCAGTGACCTGGGGAATCATAACACACAACTTGACAGCTAACCTGTTGATAAAAAGTAATTTTGGGGAAACCCCATTAAGCACATTATCTACGAAGAAAATAATTTACATTAGGGAAAGCATTACACTTTAAATTTGACATAACAATAAGAAAGTCAATTTTAGAAAATGATTTGGACTACTTTCTAAAAACTTGAAAAGACTACAATGTTTTCAGATCAACTCCTCTCTGTTTTGCCTTCCCATATACTTAAACATTAGAAGGCCCATCTGTATATACCTTCTATTCTGGTCACCGGGACACTTTTCTTGCTGTATGTAAACAGGTTCCCCCTAGTGGTTGCTACAGGTAGCTGATATTTTATTAAAGGGAATCTGTCAGCAGACTTTTGCTAAGTAATCTGAAGACAGCAAAAGATAAAGGCTGAAACACAGATTCAGGGATGTGCCAATTGTCAAAGTGCATGCTGTAGTTTACTTACTGTGAAGGATTTATCACTAAGAGATTAACATTGCCGGAAACTAAGCACCTCACTGTCTATGGACTTTGTACATACAGAACCTGGTGTGGGCGGGGCTAGCTTCCTCAGCTCTGCTTCACTGCTAAATCTAAAAGCACTGGTTGTGTCAGAAAAGCTGCACCCTGTAAACTAAGTGACAGATCAAAGGATTCAGCGTCTCTTTGCCTATGTCAGACTGCTCTCCGATAGCAAATACCTGCTGATAGATTCCCTTTAAATGTGTGAGGCTGGGCACTACAATCATGTATATTGTGAACAGTATAGTCAACTTTGGTAAATTAGGATAAAAATTACTTGTTTTCAAAGTGGCCCAATGATTTGGACTACCGGTCACTCCAAACTATGATTGCAGAGATCTGGCTTCCAAGTGCAACAATACAGACAGGTCTCCGAATGGAAGAATCCACCTAACGCATTTGACACAGGTCATTGATCAACACACAAGCTATATTGGCCCATTTTTACATTAATGTTCTTACTTAATAGTCAAAAATCTACAACAATTTAGAAAAGCAAATCTAAGGAGATAATCTCGGGCACTTACCTTTTTTTAACAATTAAGACGACAACTAGTAGGAGAAGGATGAATACCAGTATGCCTGCACTGATGCCAGCTATTTTCACAACCTGATCGGTTTGCTTGGCTGGATCGGGGATGACCTCAGGTTCCTCAGTTGCAGCTGCTGGAATAAAACCAAATGCATATTATTAAAGAGAGATCGGTATCTCAGATATAAAGTACAAAGCACTCCTACTTTCGAAATGCTGCGAAGAACAAACTGCACGTTGATCGTCCTTGTGCACATTATTTTGAAGGAAACCTGTCAGCTGTTTTGGCCGCTATAAGATGCGGTCACTGCCTTTCAGGGCCTATCTACAGCAGTCTATAATGGGTCTCCCAGGTCTGGCGCCTTCCATCTTCTTATGCCCCGCCCTCCTGCTTGCTTCATGGCTCCCCGGCATTGTGCTCCTGCGCAGGCGTACTTTTCTGCCCTGTTGAGGGCGGAGCAAATTCCTGCAGTGCGCAGGCGCTGGGTCTCTCTGACCTTTCCTGGCGCCTGCGCACTGCAGTACTTTCCTCTGCCCTCAACAACGCAGAGAAGTACGTCTGCGCAGGAGCGCGATGCCAGGGAGCCATCAAGCAAGCAGGAGCGGCATTGCAAGAAGATGGGAGGCAACGACCCGGACCGCACCGGACCAGATAGCCACCCCGTGTGAATATAATAAAACTTATTTTTCTTATCTTGCAGGATGGATCGGGGCCTTATCTACAGCATTATAGAATGCTGTATATATAAGCCCTGAAAGGCAGTGGCTGCATCTTATAGCGGCCAAAACAGCTGACAGGTTCCCTTTAAGTTTGTCTCAATATATCTTCCTTTCCACATGACATGATGAATACAGACTAGAATATGAAAAGCAGATAGACAAAACATGGGCCCTTTCAAGTCCAACATCTCATCACTATGCACAATTCCACCTGTTTCAGGGGTGGATGTGGGTCTCCTTAACTCATGGGCCCCTGGTTGGCTGCACCAATGATATGCCTATTCATGTGCTGGTAGTCTGGCTGCCCCTGGTGAACACTATGCTCATTTATGTGCTGAGAGTCCGGCTGCCCCTGGTGAGCACTATGCTTATTCATGTGCTGGGAGTCCGGCTGCCCCTGGTGAGCACTATGCTTATTCATGTGCTGGGAGTCCGAATGCCCCTGGTGAGTACTATGCTTATTCATGTGCTGGGAGTCCGGCTGCCCCTGGTGAGCACAATGCTCATTCATGTGCTGGGAGTCCGGCTGCCCCTGGTGAGCACAATGCTCATTCATGTGCTGGTAGTCTGGCTGCCCCGGGTGAGCACTATGCTTGTTAATGTACTGGTAGTCTGGCTATCCCTGGTGAGCACTATGCTCATTCATGTGCTGGGAGTCCGGCTGCCCCTGGTGAGCACAATGCTCATTCATGTGCTGGTAGTCTGGCTGCCCCTGGTGAGCACTATGCTTGTTAATGTACTGGTAGTCTGGCTGTCCCTGGTGAGCACTATGCTCATTCATGTGCTGGGAGTCCGGCTGCCCCTGGTGAGCACAATGCTCATTCATGTGCTGGTAGTCTGGCTGCCCCTGGTGAGCACTATGCTTGTTAATGTACTGGTAGTCTGGCTGTCCTGGTGAGCACTATGCTCATTCATGTGCTGGGAGTCCGGCTGCCCCTGGTGAGCACAATGCTCATTCATGTGCTGGTAGTCTGGCTGCCCCTGGTGAGCACTATGCTCATTCATGTGCTGGGAGTCCGGCTGCCCCTGGTGAGCACAATGCTCATTCATGTGCTGGTAGTCTGGCTGTCCCTGGTGAGCACTATGCTCATTCATGTACGGGGAGTCAGTCTTTCCCTGGTAAGCACTATGCTTGTTAATGTACTGGTAGTCTGGCTGTCCGTGGTGAGCACTATGCTCATTCATGTGCTGGGAGTCCAGCTGTCCCTGGTGAGCACTATGCTCGTTAATGTACAGTCATGGCCAAAAGTTTTGAGAATGACACAAATATTATATTTTCACATGATCTGCTGCCCTCCGGTTTTTATGTGTGTTTGACAGATGTTTTTTATCACAGACAGAAATATAATAATTGCAAACATATGAGTAACAAAAGCTTATATTGACAGTTAGAATGAGTTAATGCAGCAAGTCAATATTTGCAGTGTTGACCCTTCTTCTTCAGGACCTCTGCAATTCTCCCTGACATGCTCTCAATCAACTTCTGGACCAAATCCTGACTGACAGCAGTCCATTCTTGCACAATCAATGCTTTCATTTTGTCAGAATTTTTAGGTTTTTGTTTGTCCACCCGTCTCTTGATGATTGACCACAAGTTCTCAATGGGATTAAGATCTGGGGAGTTTCCAGGCCATGGACCCAAAATCTCTGTTTTGTTCCCTGAGCCATTTAGTTATCACCTTTGCTTTATGGCAAGGTGCTCCATCATGCTGGAAAAGGCATTGTTGATCGCCAAACTGCTCTTGGAGGGTTGGGAGAAGTTGCTCTTGGAGGACATTCTGGTACCATTCTTTATTCATGGCTGTGTTTTTAGGCAAGACTGTGAGAGAGCCGATTCCCTTGGCTGAGAAGCAACCCCACACATGAATGGTTTCAGGATGCTTAACAGTTGGCATGAGACGAGACTGGTGGTAGCGCTCACCTTCTCTTCTCCGAATGAGGCGTTTTCCTGATGTCCCAAACAATCGAAAAGGGGATTCATCAGAGAAAATAACTTACCCCAGACCTCAGCAGTCCACTGCCTGTACCTTTTGCAGAATATCAGTCTGTCCATGATGTTTTTTATGGAGAGAAGTGGCTTCTTTGCTGCTCTCCTTGAGACCAGGCCTTGCTCCAAGAGTCTCCGCCTCACAGTGCGTGCTGATGCACTCACACCTGCCTGCTGCCATTCCTGAGCAAGCTCTGCTCTGCTGGTAGCCCGATACCGCAGCTGAAACACTTTTAAGAGACGGTCCTGGCGCTTGCTGGTCTTTCTTGGGCGCCCTGAAGCCTTTTTGGCAACAATGGAACCTCTCTCCTTGAAGTTCTTGATGATGCGATAGATTGTTGACTGAGGTGCAATCTTTCTAGCTGCGATACTCTTCCCTGTTAGGCCATTTTTGTGCATTGCAATGATGACTGCACGTGTTTCTTTAGAGATAACCATGGTTAACAGAAGATAAACAATGATGCCAAGCACCAGCCTCCTTTTAAAGTGTCCAGTGGTCTCATTCTTACTTAATCATGACAGATTGATCTCCAGCCATGTCCTCATCAACACCCACACCTGTGTTAATGGAGCAATCACTGAAAAGAGGTTAGCTGGTCCTTTTAAGGCAAGGCTGCAATGATGTTGAAATGTGTTTTGGGGGATAAAGTTTATTTTCTAGCCAAATATTGACTTTGCAAGTAATTGCTGTTAAGCTGATCACTCTTTATAACATTCTGGAGTATATGCAAATTGCCATTAGAAAAAGTGAAGCAGTAGACTTTGTAAAAATTAGTATTTGTGTCATTCTCAAAACTTTTGGCCATGACTGTACTGGTAGTCTGTCTGTCCCTGGTGAGCACTATGCTCATTCATGTGCTGGGAGTCCGGCTGTCCCTGGTGAGCACTATGCTCATTCATGTGCTGGGAGTCCGGCTGTCCCTGGTGAGCACTATGCTCATTCATGTGCTGGGAGTCCAGCTGTCCCTGGTGAGCACTAAGCTCGTTAATGTACTGGGAGTCCAGCTGTCCCTGGTGAGCACTATGCTCGTTAATGTACTGGTAGTCTGTCTGTCCCTGGTGAGCACTATGCTCATTCATGTGCAGGAAGTCTGTCTTTCCCTGGTAAGCACTATGCTTGCTAATGTACTAGTAGTCTGGCTGTCCGTGGTGAGAACTATGCTCATTCATGTACTGGGAGTCCAGCTGTCCCTGGTGAACACTAAGCTCGTTAATGTACTGGGAGTCCAGCTGTCCCTGGTGAGCACTATGCTCATTCATGTGCTGGGAGTCCGGCTGTCCCTGGTGAGCACTATGCTCATTCATGTACTGGGAGTCCGGCTGTCCCTGGTGAGCACTATGCTCATTCATGTGCTGGGAGTCCAGCTGTCCCTGGTGAGCACTAAGCTCGTTAATGTACTGGGAGTCCAGCTGTCCCTGGTGAGCACTATGCTCGTTAATGTACTGGTAGTCTGTCTGTCCCTGGTGAGCACTATGCTCATTCATGTGCAGGGAGTCTGTCTTTCCCTGGTAAGCACTATGCTTGCTAATGTACTAGTAGTCTGGCTGTCCGTGGTGAGCACTATGCTCATTCATGTACTGGGAGTCCAGCTGTCCCTGATGAGCACTAAGCTCGTTAATGTACTGGGAGTCCAGCTGTCCCTGGTGAGCACTATGCTCATTCATGTGCTGGGAGTCCGGCTGTCCCTGGTGAGCACTATGCTCATTCATGTGCTGGGAGTCCGGCTGTCCCTGGTGAGCACTATGCTCATTCATGTGCTGGGAGTCTGGCTGTTCGTGGTGAGAACTATGCTCATTCATGTACTGGTAGTCTGTCTGTCCCTGGTGATCACTATGCTCATTCATGTGCAGGGAGTCTGTCTTTCCCTGGTAAGCACTATGCTTGCTAATGTACTAGTAGTCTGGCTGTCCGTGGTGAGAACTATGCTCGTTAATGTACTGGGAGTCCAGCTGTCCCTGGTGAGCACTATGCTCATTCATGTGCTGGGAGTCCGGCTGTCCCTGGTGAGCACTATGCTCATTCATGTGCTGGGAGTCCGGCTGTCCCTGGTGAGCACTATGCTCATTCATGTGCTGGGAGTCTGGCTGTTCGTGGTGAGAACTATGCTCATTCATGTACTGGTAGTCTGTCTGTCCCTGGTGATCACTATGCTCATTCATGTGCTGGGAGTCCGGCTGTCCCTGGTGAGCACTATGCTCATTAATGTACTGGTAGTCTGGCTGTCCGTGGTGAGCACTATGCTCATTCATGTGCTGGGAGTCCAGCTGTCCCTGGTGAGCACTATGCTCGTTAATGTACTGGTAGTCTGGCTGTCCCTGGCGAGCACTATGCTCATTCATGTGCTGGGAGTCTGTCTTTCCTTGGTAAGCACTATACTTGTTAATGTACTGGTAGTCTGGCTGTCCGTGGTGAGAACTATGCTCATCCATGTGCTGGGAGTCCGGCTGTCCCTGGTGAGCACTATGCTCATTCATGTGCTGGGAGTCCAGCTGTCCCTGGTGAGCACTATGCTCATTCATGTGCTGGGAGTCCGGCTGTCCCTGGTGAGCACTATGCTCATTCATGTGCTGGGAGTCTGGCTGTCCCTGGTGAGCACTATGCTCATTCATGTGCTGGGAGTCCAGCTGTCCCTGGTGAGCACTATGCTCATTCATGTGCTGGGAGTCTGTCTGTCCCTGGTGATCACTATGCTCATTCATGTGCTGGGAGTCCGGCTGTCCCTGGTGAGCACTATGCTCATTCATGTGCTGGGAGTCCAGCTGTCCCTGGTGAGCACTAAGCTCGTTAATGTACTGGGAGTCCAGCTGTCCTTGGTGAGCACTATGCTCGTTAATGTACTGGTAGTCTGTCTGTCCCTGGTGATCACTATGCTCATTCATGTGCTGGGAGTCCGGCTGTCCCTGGTAATCACTATGCTCATTCATGTGCTGAGAGTCCGTTTGTCCCTGGTGAGCACTATGCTCATTAATGTACTGGTAGTCTGGCTGTCCGTGGTGAGAACTATGCTCATTCATGTGCTGGGAGTCCAGCTGTCCCTGGTGAGCACAATGCTCATTCATGTGCTGGGAGTCCAGCTGTCCCTGGTGAGCACAATGCTCATTCATGTGCTGGGAGTCCGGCTGTCCCTGGTGATCACTATGCTCATTCATGTGCTGGGAGTCCAGCTGTCCCTGGTGATCACTATGCTCATTCATGTGCTGGGAGTCCAGCTGTCCCTGGTGAGCACTATGCTCATTCATGTGCTGGGAGTCCGGCTGTCCCTGGTGATCACTATGCTCATTCATGTGCTGGGAGTCCAGCTGTCCCTGGTGAGCACTATGCTCATTAATGTACTGGTAGTCTGGCTGTCCGTGGTGAGAACTATGCTCATTCATGTGCTGGGAGTCCAGCTGTCCCTGGTGAGCACTATGCTCATTAATGTACTGGTAGTCTGGCTGTCCGTGGTGAGAACTATGCTCATTCATGTGCTGGGAGTCCAGCTGTCCCTGGTGAGCACTATGCTCATTAATGTACTGGTAGTCTAGCTGTCCGTGGTGAGAACTATGCTCATTCATGTGCTGAGAGTCTGTCTGTCCCTGGTGAGCACTATGCTCATTCATGTGCTGGGAGTACGGCTGCCCTGGTGAGCACTATGCTCATTAATGTACTGGTAGTCTGTCTGTCCCTGGTGAGCACTATGCTCATTCATGTGCTGGGAGTCTGTCTGTCCCTGGTGAGCACTATGCTCATTAATGTACTGGTAGTCTGGCTGTCCGTGGTGAGAACTATGCTCATTCATGTGCTGGGAGTCCACTGTCCCTGGTGAGCACTATGCTCATTAATGTACTGGTAGTCTGGCTGTCCGTGGTGAGAACTATGCTCATTCATGTGCTGGGAGTCCAGCTGTCCCTGGTGAGCACTATGCTCATTAATGTACTGGTAGTCTAGCTGTCCGTGGTGAGAACTATGCTCATTCATGTGCTGAGAGTCTGTCTGTCCCTGGTGAGCACTATGCTCATTCATGTGCTGGGAGTACGGCTGCCCTGGTGAGCACTATGCTCATTAATGTACTGGTAGTCTGTCTGTCCCTGGTGAGCACTATGCTCATTCATGTGCTGGGAGTCTGTCTGTCCCTGGTGAGCACTATGCTCATTCATGTGCTGGGAGTACGGCTGCCCTGGTGAGCACTATGCTCATTAATGTACTGGTAGTCTGTCTGTCCCTGGTGAGCACTATGCTCATTCATGTGCTGGTAGTCTGTCTGTCCCTGGTGAGCACTATGCTCATTAATGTACTGGTAGTCTGTCTGTCCCTGGTGAGCACTATGCTCATTCATGTGCTGGGAGTACGGCTGCCCTGGTGAGCACTATGCTCATTCATGTGCTGGGAGCACGGCTGCCCTGGTGAGCACTATGCTCATTAATGTACTGGTAGTCTGTCTGTCCCTGGTGAGCACTATGCTCATTCATGTGCTGGGAGTACGGCTGCCCTGGTGAGCACTATGCTCATTCATGTGCTGGGAGTCTGGCTGTCCGTGGTGAGAACTACGCTCATTCATGTGCTGAGAGTCCGTTTGTCCCTAGTGAGCACTATGCACATTAATATGATGGGAGTCCAAGTTACTAGCCTTTTCATATATTAGGGCAACCTTTTTTAAACCCGAAGATATACAAATACTTGTAAGTACAACAGAAAATCCATGTCTTAAAAATATTTAACGCCAATTTGAAGCAAAACTTGGCTTACAAGTAAAGATAGTGGCCCACTCCAAACTAAAGACGAAACAGTAATCATCTTATGGATGATCCGAGCTGTCCATTTACCCAATGAGAAAAATCACACGATGATAAACACCACCAACTTCCCATAAGAAGACCCTTTTTTCGCACCATGTGATGATCATAGAAACAGTCATCAAGATGACGCTGTAGAAGACTTTTTTTTAGCAGGTCATGTAATAAAGGCACCCAATGGATCAGATCATTGTACATATATGGTACTTGCCCACTCCAGTGTACAAGGGCAAAATTGGCATCACTCTCAAAGAAATTCTCCTTAACAGTTTTCATAGTGGCCAGGATTTTGGATGACAAACTTTTTCAGCATTAGCTGCCACTAAACGTTGAACTCTACCCTTACCTCTTTTTGTTCGCCGGTATATTGTATGTACCAATAATCCTATTACTATCGGATAGGTCAGTAAGGCTACAGCGAATCCGGAAAAGTGGGGAGAAAGTCATGGATAATGGAGTAGTGAAACCACCAATAGGCAACACATGCCCGATGGATAAATTATTCATGGGCACACACTGTTCACCATTGCAGAAGTGTTCGCTTAGAGACTGATGGCAGATTTATCGGTCGCTAAACCATTATTGTACAAATATTAACACAGATTTTGAAAAATGATGCAAACTTATTCAGACAGCTCAGCATAGAAATGTCACCTAAAATAATTGTGCTTAATGTCCAAGACACAAACATACACTGCGTCCATTACCGAGTACAGCTCCGGAGTAATGAATCTGAACAAAGCAGAGGGAATTATACAACACAGGCTCTGCTTCAAAGAGCCAAGAATCTATCATCACTGCTGTTTTAATATGTAGTGCTCAGTCAGTACAACCTGCTCCATCCCAGAAATTCAGCTTTGCAGTTTTCTTGTTTGGCACAATATAACACCCTGATTCACTTGTTCAGCTTTCCCAATTCATAATACTGAGCAAGGGAAAGGAGAAAAAAATAATGCAAAAAAATAACTAGGCTGCTTGAGATAAAATGCAACATTTCATCAATTTTATGGAACCAATTTGTGGTCCGTGTGTCTATTTTTACCACCAATGTGGCATCCACCTTTCTTGGGTGCAAAAAGTTAAATTCCAAGTTTGTCCTATTTATTAGGGTATGTTCACACGTCATAATTTCGCCAAGTTTTCCCCCAGCATGTTTTTACCTTGAATAGCACAGCATTTTACTGTCCCAGCAAAGTGAACAATATTTGTAAAATCTCTTGCATATGTGATTATTTTTTCCTTGCTGACGTGAAGCAGTTTCACATCTGCACAATGTCAATTCTTTCAGGGTTTTTGAACGGTTTTTTCAGCTATTCAAATCAATGAAAAAAATAAACGCCGCAAAAACTGGTGTTTTTTCATGCAGCATTTGAGACACGTTTTTGATGCAGAAATGTCTGCTGAAAATTTTGAAAATGTGCACACGTTTAAGTTTTTCTACAGCAAAACCGCTGCGTAAAATAAGCACAATTATGACACATTTTTTACCTGCGGTTTTGATTTTCTTATCCTATTTATTTGAACGACTGAAAAACACTACAAAACTGCTGAAAGAATTGACATGCTGCAGATTTGAGAAAACACATTGATGGTTCAAATCTGTCCACTTGTGCACGAGTGAAAAACCGCGGCTAAGGCGCAGTGTGTGAACAAGCTCCAAAATAGTAAAAACTGGACAGCACTTGGATGACTTTGTCATTATTTTCAGTGTCCTTTAATCTGAATGGTCCAGTCTGGGCAAAAAAACAAACATAAAAACAAAACATGATATGTGAATAGCACCACCATATACTAGAATACTATATGTACCAGCTATGAAAAACATGACACCAAGTACGTGAAAAATAAGGACTTTAATGATGCCTAACGAAAAATAAATGAAATGGACTATGTGCACACTTCTTTTTCAGGCAGAATTCACCACAAAATAGCTGCAAGAAAAATTAACAGAGTGCCCAGCAATGTAAAAATTACAATGCTGTGGCCATGTTTTCTGTCTTTTGTTACTTTTAAATGCTTCAAGTTTTGGAAAGCGAAGTGGTGAAAAGAAGTAGCAAGTTCATTCTCCACTAGGAAGCTGCTTGTTAGTTACCATTTAAATTACAGGAAAAAAAAAATTAAAAAAACACCGGCAGTCCAGTCGCTGCAAAATCAACACCAAGACCGCCTATTTTTTCCTGAAGTGGACATACACACACATATCCAGCATGTATAGTGCAGAGAGTTAATAGGGCGTATCAGGGCCAGGTTCACGAGCAGTCAATGAGATGGATGGGACTGGCTGCTCACATACCCCACCTCGGGCGGGCGCGTGGCATGGCAGATAAAAAAGAAGGCCAGTTGCTTCATTCAGTGTCTGTAGGTATGTAGACCTCCAGTGTGATTGTCTTTGCTAAGGACTCAAAAACTGGACATTATTGATGAATGAACATGCTCAGATAAGGTGTTACCAAAGCATGCTCATGTGTTAACCCAGTAACTTCGGAGTACAAGAATAAAATAACATGTTCGATTCTCCGCGGCTGCATGTTTTGTGGTTGTTCGAATGCCGCAACACATACAGTGATTGCTTAACAAGCCTAACAATTCCTGAATGTGTTGCGGCTGTCTAACAACCACGAAACATGCATCCACGGGGACTCAAATATATTTTTAGAGCATGCCGAAGTCACTCGGGTAGAGCCCAAGCATGCTCAGATAACTTATACGAGCACGTTTGCTCATCACTACTGGACACTGAACAAGCGGGTAAACCCGCAATACTGTATGGACTATTTACTTTTTCCCTTTGTACCGGAAAAGGATGTGTTTTTGGTTTCCTGAGCTGTTTATTAAGTCGTAAAGTGAATTTGTCACCCCCAGAACATTTTTACCTATAAATATGGGCATACAGGTAATAGAATGTTTAAAATAGTCACACCAGTATGCCCATATTTGCGGTCTTGATGTACAGAAATTGTCTTCTATTCTATTATGGTAATGAGTTCTTAGTAGTGACACACCTGTACAGAAGAAGAATGATGCCAATGCTCATAACAGGGCAGAAAAAATAAGTATAATCATGCAGTTGCGGGCCACAGGCACAGGATTCCTGGGCCAACAATTCACATCACAGAGCACTATTACGCTGATTGGAGGAGGGTAGTAGTCAAATGAAGACCGGAGACAGAGTTTTCTTCAAGGCACTGCACGCCCCAAAGCCTGGAAGAACACCTTACCATAACAGAATAAAAAGCAAATTCTACACATCAAGACAGCAGATATGGGCATACAGTTATGACTATGTTAACCATTCTATTACCTGTATGCCCATATTAAGGGAATAACAGATTTCCTTTAATAAACCAGCCTGGACATTTTTACTGAAACTGCTTCCTGTGCCTACGTCATATGCATGTGAGAGTAGAAACCCTACAATATTTATATCATTTATAAGTCCACTTCTTTTCATTGATGACTGATCCTGATCTGATTTGATCTATAGTGTACCGATTTGAATAGGAGGCGAATGTGTAATACACTGCCTTGGCCATTAGCAGAAAACAGAGCAATGCAATTGTCCGGAATTGTTTGATTTAGGAGCTGCTCAGGCCTCTGATAGTGGTCGTGGCAGGGTACTACACATCCGCCTTCTACTCAAATCAATACCCTAGAGATAAAATCAATAGGAGGCGAATATGTGATACCCTGCCTGCTGCCGAGGCCACTATCAGAAAACGAAGCAGCGCCGCAATCTAGCAGTTCCGGCCGGCAGCCACCGCCAACACTGAGAACAACTGATCAGCAGGTGTAGGGGGCACTATCCTAAGGATAGGTCATCAATGAAAAAGTAGTGGTCAACCTCTTTAAATAATTAGCCAGAACATGGAGTGTTTTGCAAGAGATGCCAATGACCCTAAATGGCACAAACCAGAATGCTTTGTTTTGCATTTTACATAATTTCACTGTAGACTTCATGAATTATCTGGCCACAGGATTTAAAAAAAAGCAAACAAAAAATATAATTTCTTTTTAAACAAACTACTGTGTGAATCCAGTTCTAATCTAGAGTCCAATTGCCCCTAAATTACCGTAGTCCAGCAATAATTAATTCTGCAGTCTATTGATAAAAATCTAGTGAACGCCAGCATCATTCGGTGTAGGTGCGCACAGAGATTAGAAAATCTTCCAGAATTCTTAGCAGGCATATTTCATCTGAGATAGTTTATCTACAGGTCCATCTGTTTCTCAGATTAGGCTGCAGGCAGCCAGCTGTAATAGTCACTTCCAAAGATGCAGTTACAGTCTGAAGTTTCTTGTTAACTTCTGGCACCCACACATAGGAAAATAATGGAAAAGGCTGTGAAAACCTAGATCTGGTTGCTAGATGAAGAAGGTACAAATACCAGGCTTAAAGACTCAGTCCAATTTATAAAAAAAAAGTATAAGTAGAAAAAAAATATGATGAAAATGTCCAGTTCTTCATACATAATTCTACCAGATAACTGTGACATGTCCATGTGCAATTCCCTTTTTCTTTCTCAACGGTGGTTATATTTTTTCATCAAAACTGAACTGGAGAATTTAGAGTTTTTGTCAAGGGTGGGGGCGATTCTGAACTTGATGAACCCTCTAACACTAAGCAAGGAAAGCAGTTTTTTTCCTGTGAAAATGAGGTTGTACAATAACTCACCACAGGGGGGGAAGGGAGACTATTATATAATCTCATATAATCTACACGAAAAAAATATTCATTATTTCACTAAGCTAACAACTACTTTACACTAAAACCAGTAACCATCATTTTATTTACAAGTGAAAATTAGAAACTCATTCTCAATTCACAGGTAAAATTTTGTTCAATGTATACAGACTTTCCCATCACTGTTAGGAGATAACAGTTAGTGCTTATAAAGTTCTACGGAGAACTAACTGCCGTTTCATGAGAACTTGCAGCAGGAAATCTGTATCTGCCTCCAGTTTCTCAATCCATAGAATTTAAAAGCACCAACAGTCCTCTCATCTAAGTAATGGGAAGATCTGTCTTTACTGAATACAGATTTCAGAATGAAACTTTCGTTCAGGAGAAGCAGCAGACTTCTCTGATAAGATATATTACAAAGCTACTTATCCTCATGTGTACTATTTAATATGTGACTGCTTAAAAAGTGACTGTTTTATTTCATAAAAGAGTGGTTGCTGTACAGTCAATTTTTCACATACAGTACAGACCAAAAGTTTGGACACACCTTCTCATTCATCGATTTTTCTGTATTTTCACGACTATGAAAATTGTAGAATCACACTGAAGGCATCAAAACTATGAATTAACACATGTGGAATTATACATTACACTTTACAAAAAAGTGCGAAACAACTGAAAATATGTCTTATATTCTAGGTTCTTCAAAGTAGCCACCTTTTGCTTTGATTACTGCTTTGCACGCAGAAAAGGTGAACGGATGGACTCTACATGCCTGGTTCCCACCGTGAAGCATGGAGGAGGGGGTGTGATGATGTGGGGGTGCTTTGCTGGTGACACTGTTGGGGATTTATTCAAAATTGAAGGCATACTTAACCAGCATGGCTACCACAGCATCTTGCAGCGGCATGCTATTCCATCCGGTTTGCGTTTAGTTGGACCATCATTTATTTTTCAACAGGACAATGACCCCAAACACACCTCCAGACTGTGTAAGGGCTATTTGACCAAGAAGGAGAGTATTGGGGTGCTACGCCAGATGACCTGGCCTCCACAGTCACCAGACCTGAAACCAATCGAGATGGTTTGGGGTGAGCTGGAACCTCACCGCTTCAATTTTGAATAAATCCCCAACAGTGTCACCAGCAAAGCACCCCCACACCATCACACCACCTCCTCCATGCTTCACGGTGGGAACCAGGCATGTAGAGTCCATCCGTTACCTTTTCTGCGTGCAAAGCAGTAATCAAAGCAAAAGGTGGCTACTTTGAAGAACCTAGAATATAAGACATATTTTCAGTTGTTTCACACTTTTTTGTAAAGTGTAATGTATAATTCCACATGTGTTAATTCATAGTTTGATGCCTTCAGTGTGATTCTACAATTTTCATAGTCATGAAAATGTAGAAAAATCTTTGAATGAGAAAGTGTGTCCAAACTTTTGATCTGTACTGTATGTGGAGAAAAAAAAATTAGTTTCTCCACCTTCTCCTGTGACAGCGCGTGAAAATCGGACCACATTTGGATGGCATCAGTGTGTGCTCATTTTTTCACAGATCCATAGACTTGCATTGCCAATTTTGATTCAACCCTTGGGATCAAAATTAGATTTTTGTCGGTGATTTTTTGTAGACCTCTTGGTTTGCAAAAAATCACGGACATTTGAATGGTGACATAGACTTTCACAGGTACGAATGCTATCCATGACAACCACAGATAGCACTTGTACGTGAAAAACGCATGTCTGAACGGGGCATGACAGTAATCTATAGGGATAGTCTGTAGACAAATAAAATTTAAATCCAGTTTATCCAGTTCATGGGAGCAGCGGCTACAGGGAAAAAATAAAGTTTTATTCTCTCTGCAGCTGCTCTCTTCTAGTCAACGGGGCAGTGCAGTGAGCTGTAACAGTCACTGCTCACTATACAGTGAGAGCTGCAATCACTTCCTGGCATATTGACATCCAGCTCTACACCCAAATGCTATCAATCAATGTGCTGGAAAGTGATTGCAGCCCAACTAAACGAGCTTAAGGCTATGTGCGCATGTTGCGGATTTAGATGCGGATCCTCAGCGTTTTTGGATGTGCGTATTTGCATCAAATAAGCAGTGTAGTGCACAGCCAATGGTAATGAATGGGAAATGGAGATTTGTTGTGCACATGCTGCGGAAAAATCCGAGCAGAAATGCAGCTTTTTTTTTTCCTGCAGCATGTCAATTCTTTTTGCGGATCTGCAGCGTTTCTGCACCCATTGACTTCCATTGAGTCAGGCACATCCGCAGCAAAACCGCAGGTCTAAAAAAGTTCTGTGGATTTGCTGCGGATGTGGGTGCGAGAAACGATGAAGATAGGGAGCAGGGAAGTGTGTGGGCGGAGACTGTGCGTGTGTCTGTGTAAGCAGCTATTGTCTGATGGGACTACTGCTCCTATCCGGCTATGAATGCCCACAGTGATAGCATTGCCGATAATGGGAAAGTAGTCCCATCAGACAATGCATGTGTTCAGAATAATAATAAAAAAAAAAAAAAAAACACATACAGAACATACATATAACATACATTACAGACAGTATATACAACATATAACAGAGTACATACTCACCAATCACCTAATCCCCGAAACCCTCGTTCTCTTGTAAAAAAATAAACACAACCGTATACGCCTTGTTTTGACGTAATCCATATAATAACGACTGTCCCACGACGATCTCCCATGGAGAGCTGTCACATCAGGAGATGTGACCGCTCTCCAGGGGCCTCCGGTGATACAATGATGGAAGGTATCCTTCCACAATATATCACTCTGCCGTCAGGTCACAGGAGTTCATCCTGTCACTTGCGATCCTGCTGCATGGGAAAATTCTCATGCAACATTGCCGTCAAGTGAAAAGATGAACTCAAGTGACCCCTCAGTGATAACACTGCAGGAACCATTGTCTCCTGTAAGTGAGTCACTGGAGGCCCTATAGAGTGGTCACATCTCCTGATGTGACCGCTCTATAGGGGAGATCGCCGTGGGACACTCGTTATTACATGGATTACGTCGGAACAGGGAGTATACAGTTGTGTTTATTATTTTTTTTTTTTATAGGAGATCGAGGGCGTCACAGGAATTAGGCGTACAATAAAGATGGAAAACTGTGCAGTGTTTTATTTCATACTTTATTCTGGCTGTATGTTTTTTTTTTAACCCATTTACAACTATAGGATTAGTAATGGATCGGTGTCTTATTGACGCCTCTCCATTACTAACCGGGCTTGATGTCACCTTACAATACAAAGGGGACATCAACCCCTTATTACCCCATATGCCACCACTACAGGGCAGTGGGAAGAGAGAGGCTAAGTGCCGGAATTTGCGCACCTTGAGATGCGCCATTTCTGAGGCGGCTGAGAGCTGGTGTTTGTAGACAGGGTGGGCTAATATCCATGGCCCCTTCCTAGGCTACGAATATCAGCCGGAAGCTGTCTGCATAGCCTTTCTGGCTATTGATTATAGAGGGACCCCACGTCATTTTTTGGGGGGGGTCCCCCTATTTTAATAGCCAGTAAAGGCTAAATATACAGCTGCGGGCAGATATTCATAGCCTGGGAAGATCCATAGGTATTAACCTCTACCCAGGCTATAAACATCGGCCCCCTGTCGCTGGCTTTCCCTCTCTGGGGCAGAAAATTGCGCGGGAGCCCACGCCATATTTTTTTTTCAATTTTTTTTTAAAATTAAACAGATATTGCGCAGATTTTGTGTGTGTCTTTATTTTACTCTATGTACCATTTTATTATGTTTATTACTATAGATGGATAGATCTATAAATAGACAGATATAACTATAAATATATCTATCCATCTATCTATAGATATATCTATCTATTATCTATCTGTGTGTGTAAACAGTATTCTTCAATGGAGTATGCAAAATAAGAGGTTGGACAAAGAAATTACTTAATTTTTTTGTTAAATAATAGATCTTTATTTAGCTTACAAAAATGCATACAAATCCACATGAAAATCTGCATCAAAGACGCATCAAATCCGCACGGATTTTTACTTGCGTTTTCTGCTAAGAGATGCAGATTCTGTGCAGAAAATTCTGCAGGCAAATCTGCAACGTGTGCACATACCCTTTGCGTCCCGATGACTGGAAGCAAACAGTTGCAGGGAGAATAAAACCTCATTTTCTTCCTGCAGCCACTGCTCCAGTAAGTCAGCTACACGTGCACGTATAGACATTAGCTACAATTTATTTTTAAAAGAAAATAAAAAAAAAAGAAAAAAGGAAGAATCCTTTTTTTTTTTTACATTTAACACAGCTATTGCTCTGCAGATTACTCCATTATCTGAATGTAAATAGCATTCCTGGACGCAACTTGTTCCCTTTATACCCAGGTGACGCCATAAACATGCAGTGTATAGTATATCATCAGTGTTGGTGACATGTACAGTATATCTGGTATAAGTAGAAAAAAAGCAGCTTATTTATGACCAAATCAAAGTTCAGATGTGATATAATAGCATGATAGATGACTTTCTGAGCATTCAGACTAGGCAATAATCCAGAGTGAATTCTTAGAAACAAACAGGTCAGAGAGATTACAGGTACTTGTACACAAAAGTTTATGTCCTTCTGACTTCTCCCTACTGAAACCCATCACGGGTTTGAGCTACCATAGGAGATGTCAGCTTTTTCATGATGGGTTTCATGACAGGTCTGCAGGGCAAGTGCTGAGAAACTGAAATTTATCAGTAGCCCTTTGGTAATTGTTGGAGCTCTAAAGTGTCAAAGGTTTTTATCTAGTCAGACTGTACAATTCCCTTTGCAAATAGCTTTTTACATGCCAGCTCAATGGAAACATATGACGAAAAAGAACATACTAGAGTGGTCCAAAGTCCTGAGAAATATGACACCTTGGCATGCCGGACTTTGGAAAAGCAGTCCAGCATGTTTATGATTTCTTATTAGAAAACCTCAAATCAAGTTTCAAAACAATTTTGCCTTAATGGAAGCACATAGCACGTCTAGAAGAAATGATGCAGACGAAGACAAGAACAGGCATCCTTAAAAGTGAATGCAGTTGTCTATAAGCCCCGGAGCAGAAATCCAAGAAAAGCTCTGCTGATTGTGGCACATAAGGAGAGTGCTGTGGGCACTGACACAGATGCTGCCTATATGCTTTTAATGGAAAAGTAAGACTTTCCTTTCTTGGTAAAATGAATTACAACAGACAGGCATAATAGGATGTACTGGGAGAAACAGTGCACAATACTAGGGGTTTAGGAGTATTAGGGATCCAACTGACAAATCTTTATCTGCTCAAGCAGCTCAGCGCTCCGCTCATCATCCTGAGCTCCCAAACTATCATCTTGATTCTCATTTTTACAGATTTGGAAGGATTTAAGAGCGACATACGGATGGCATTAAGAGCATCAAGGGTTTAAACATTGTATTGCCGTGATAAGAGGGACAGAAGGGGCAAGAGAATCAACTGTACGAAGGAATGTAATGGGGGTTGTGCCATCCTAGGATAAATTAATAAAGACACAAAAGAAATCACAATTTCTGTTCTTCAAAAACTAGTAGAAGGTGAAGGTGGAAATCTACACTGACACAGCAACACTTGTACGTCTAAACAAGATGACTTAATTTTACAAAAAATATTTAGACTTGAGAGTCCTCAGTGGTTGATACCTTTTAATGGCTAACTGAAAAGATGGTAACAAATTGCAAGCTTTCGAGACTACGCAGGTCTCTTCATCAGGCAAAGACTAAAACAAAAACTGAAGAATCACATATTTATACACAAGAGGACACAGGAATAATGCAATAGGTAAGACAAGTGATGTGAAGCAGAACTGTCATTATGGGAGAGGGATGAACATAAATATTGGAACAGTTCATAGATAAGGAAAGAAAGTTTTATTGCCCTCTGATTGGAGTAATAAATAAAACTTTCTCTCCTTATCTATGAACTGTTCCAATATCTACTGGCTAACACGGTACGAAGATACACATCTTAATTTTACAAATAATTTGTCTGCTTTAATAAATAAGCTCCTGATAATCTATATGTCAGAATCTGCAGTTAAAGCCCCTACGATCACCCCTCAGACAGACATCGGTTTACCCCAGCCTAGCTCCCAGTAACCATCAATTGAGCTTAGATGGCAGCCATGGGAGTGGCCAAGACCCTGGGCAGAGGCACTAGAGAAGCGATGGGGAATCGGTAGAATTATTTATTTTAGACCATAATGGGACTTTTCCTTTCTTTCCAGTAAAGTGATCAATAGGGTTTAATACTTTTTAAAGATACAATATTAAAAGGCTGCGTTACAACTTTTATATTGACACCTGTGTCATCAAAACACAGATTTTGGTAAGAACTTACCTGTAAAATCCTTTTCAGCGAAGGAAGGGAGGGAGACACAGGATTCATTACTGATGGGTAGGCGGAGCCCCAGATCAGGATGTCACCTCAGATCAAAAGCGTGCTGACTGGCTGGCCCCTCCAGCTCGGGCTCCTCGTACTCAGCTCCAGTCGTACCAAAGCTTTAGGGAAGAACCAAGATCACCAGCGGAGCAACATAACCCTGTCTGAAGGAACTTCAGAGAAAAACACAAGGATACAGGTTATGTACACAAAGTAAGCCAAAAACCACAGAGTTCCAGGTACTAATCACTGAACCTGACTACTGCGATGAGCTGGCGATGCTGAAAAGAGCCTTAACGCGCTGACCTCAGTCCAGATAATCGCTATCAGATAAGAGTCGCGCTGCATCTGAAAACATCAACACACTTCTGCCTTGGGCGGGATCTGTGTCTCCCTCCCTTCCTTCGCTGAAAAGGATTTTACAGGTAAGTTCTTACCAAAATCCGTGTTTCAGCTGCAGATGGAAGGGAGGGAGCCACAGGATTCATTACTGATGGGACGTCCCAAAGCAGTTAAAAAAATAAGGGTGGGAAAAAAAAAACAAAAGGCAGAAACCCAACAACCTTAACAAGAAAGCGCAACCAGCGCTAAAACACAAGTTCCACAAGAACTTCAAACTACAGCTGCCTGCAAGACCCTACGTCCGAGGGCTGCATCAGCAGAAGCACTGACGTCCACTTTATAAAACTTTGTAAACGTGTGGACAGAACGCCAAGTTGCCGCCCGGCAGAGCTGCACTGCCGAGACGCCTTGATGAAAAGCCCACGATGAAGCCACAGCTCTCGTGGAATGGGCTCGAATCTTAATCGGACAAGATGCACCCTGAAGACTGTAAGCTTCCAGAATAGCTGACCGAATCCAACGAGCTATAGAATCCTTGGAAGCTCGCTGACCACGCCGGCGACCAGCTGGAACCACAAATAGAGAGTCCGTCTTACGAAAACCTTGAGTAATAGATAGGTAAAACTTCAAGGCCCGCACTAAATCCAATGTGTGCAAATCTCGCTCTTTCGCATTCTTCGGATCCGGGCAGAAAGAAGGCAACACAATATCCTGGTTAACATGAAATTGTGATACCACTTTAGGTAAAAAATCACCCCGTGTGCGAAGCACTACACGATCCGGAAAAAACTCCAGAAAAGGAGGCGAACAAGAAAGAGCTGCCAACTCAGAAACTCTCCTCAAAGAAGTGACCGCTACAAGGAAAGCCACCTTCCAGGAAAGTAAAGAAAGGCTAGCCGAACCCATAGGCTCAAAAGGTTTATGCTGAAGAGCCTCCAAAACAAGGTTGAGCCGCCAAGGAGACAAGGAAGCCTTCCGCGGCGGAAACTTACGAGCTATACCGCGGAAAAAGGAAATCACGTCCCTATTTGAAGCAATGGTTCTCCGAAACAATAAAGACAGAGCAGAAATCTGACCTTTCAGGGTGCTGACTGCCAAACCTTTGTCCAGCCCATGCTGCAGAAAAGCCAACAGATTGGGGATGGAAAACTTTCTCGGATTCCGAGAGGATCCCAAACACCACGAAAAGAAGTTTTCCCAGGTTTTGTGGTAAATCCTAGTAGTAGCCGGACTTCTCGCAGCACGAAGGGTAGCAATAACCTCGGCTGAAAAACCTCTATGGGTTAAGATTTCGGTCTTAAGAGCCACGCCGTCAAACGCAGGGACTGCAAGTCCGGATGACAAATGGGCCCCTGAGTCAACAAGTCCGGTTGAAGAGGAAGCGGAAAAGGAGGTGCCGCCAACAGCGACATTATTGTCGAGAACCACATCCTTCTTGGCCAATCCGGAGCTATCAAAATAGCTGAAATTCTCTCTAATCTGATCCGACGCAGTACTAGAGGAAGTAAAGATATCGGCGGGAATACATAGATCAGCTCGAAATGATCCCACTGAGCTACTAAAGCATCCACCGCCACAGCCTTCGGGTCCTTGTACCTGGACATGAACGTCGGTAACTTGGCATTGAACCTGGATGCCATCAAATCCACTTGGGGAGTTCCCCAACGGGAGCACAGTAGTGCAAAAACTTCCGGGTGAAGGCTCCATTCCCCAGGATCCATCTTCCTGCGACTGAGAAAGTCCGCTGTAAGATTCTGAACCCCTGGAATGTGAATCGCCGAAATGGCTGGCACACTGGCCTCGGCCCAAATCAGAATTCGAGACACCTCCACCAAGAGCCTGGAACTCCTTGTCCTGCCTTGGTGATTGATATACGCGACAGCCGTCGCATTGTCTGTCTGCACTCGAACTGGCAGACCGCTCAAAAGGACCGTCCAATGCTGGAGGCAAAGGAAAATCGCCCTCAATTCCAGGATGTTGATCGGAAGAACAGACTCTTCCGGTGACCATACCCCCTGAATCCAGAGATTGTTCCAAACACCCCCCCAGCCCGCCAGGCTGGCATCGGTGGTTATGACTGACCACTTTGGAGGGAGGAAGGACTTCCCCAGGGCAAAAACCCCTGGACGTAGCCACCATCCTAGAGAATCCCGCACCGCGCGAGAAATGGTGACACTGCAATCCAGCGATTGCGACCGATTCCATCGACTCAAAATAAACTTTTGGAGGGTCCTGGAATGGAACTGGGCAAAAGGAATCGCCTCCATGGACGCCACCATCAGTCCCAGAAGACGCATACACTTCCGTAGGGACATTGCCGTTGAGGATTTCATAATCTGTACATGTCGAAGAAGACATGACTGTTTGTCTGGTGGTAGGGAAACTACCGCCCGAAACGTGTCGAGATGCATTCCCAAAAAGAGGATTGTCCTTGATGGTTCCAGGGACGACTTCTCCCAATTGACCAGCCAACCGAAGTCCTTCAGAAACTGAAGAGACAAATCCCGAGCCATCAACGCCTCCTCCTCCGAGGAAGCCACGATCAAAAGATCGTCCAGATAAGGGAGAATCGTAATCCCCTGGCTTCGAAGGATTGCCATGAGGGGCGCCAGAATTTTTGTAAAGACTCTTGGCGCTGAGGCTAAGCCGAACGGCAGAGCCACGAACTGGTAATGATTTTGACCTATGGCAAATCGAAGAAAGCGCTGATGAGCCTTTCCGATGGGAATATGCAAATAGGCGTCGCGAATGTCGATTGACACCAGAAAATCGTTCTGTGACAGAGCTGCCACAACGGAGCGAAGCGACTCCATGCGAAATTTCCGGGCATGGACATGCCGATTTAATCGCTTGAGATCCAGAATCGGGCGAAATTTGTTCTCCTTTTTGGGAACTACAAAAAGGTTGGAATAAAAACCTTTCCCTCGGTCCTCTGACGGAACCGGTATCACTACACCCTTTTGTAGCAGAAATTCGACCTCTCGCTGTAGAGCGACAACAAGCTCGGGTTCCGACGGAACGCGAGACTGACAAAAAACATTTGGGGGTCGAGAAGCAAACTCTATGAAATAGCCTGCCGACACTATCCGCGTTACCCAGGAATCTGGAACGCGAGCCATCCAAGTCGCCTTGAAAAGAAGCTGGCGACCCCCCACTCGAGAATCCTCGAGTGGACCCCTGGCGTCAATCCGACTTGGCGGGCTTCTTGTCAAGTTCCCGCTTGTCCTGGCGGAAACTCTGCTTCCAGGGAGTACGAGTTTTCTGAGAGGATTTCTTTCCTGAGAAGGAAGGACGACCCGATCCCCACGAGGAGTGACTAGATCGTCCTCGGCCCCGAAAGGACCGCCGACCACTATAGACACCAGGCTTACTGGACACCGAAGCCATGGCCCTACGCTGTGGTAATGCTGATTCCTTCGCCTTAGCCTTGGAAATCAGCTCTGTGAGGTCGGATCCAAAAAGATGGCCACCCTTGTAAGGTAAGGCCAACAACCCTTGTTTGGAAACTGCGTCCCCGGCCCACTGTCTGAGCCATAAAGCTCTTCTGACTGTAACCGCTGAAGCTTGCGCTTTGGCCAGCAGAGATGCCGTATCCAGACCGGCATCAAAGATATAACATGCTGCCGTTTCTAACCATTCACAAGTTTCCCGTATCTCAGATAACGGAGATTCATTTTGCAACTCCGTCTTCAAACGTGCCAACCAGCCTAGAGAAGCTCTAGCAGCACACATGGATCCTAGCACTGCTCGGAATCCATGACCCGCAGCCTCATAGCTTGCTTTTGCCGCCAATTCCGTTTTCCTATCCAAAGGCTCCTGTAAACTCGCTTTCCCCTTAATAGGGAGTAGTGAGGATTTACTAAGCTGAGATAAAGACACATCCACTTCAGGAGCAGAAGTCCAATTAGCCTTTGACTCCGCAGAGCAAGGATAAAGTGTATCAAAGAAATGCGTTCCATGAAAACGCTTGTCTGGACACAGACGTTCCTCCTCTATTAAGCTCATCCAGAGCTGGCAATGTTGTACGCGAAGCACGGGACTCCTGGAACATGCGTGCTGATTTACCAGGACGACTAGCTACCACCTCCGGTAACTGTAATATATCTCTCATGGCTTCAATTAATGCCTCCGCACGCTTCGCCATAGAGGAACGCCCCTGCGGCTAATCCGCATCTGAATCGGATATTTCTCCATCCGAATTTAAAGGGGAACTCTGCCCAATATCAGATACATCTGACTCGCTCCGTGTAGAGGCCGGTAACGGCCTGCGTCGCTTCCTCTGAGAGGAATTAGCAGACACATATTGACCTAAAAGGTCAGACAAGTTGTTGAGCGATCGAGCGATATCGTCCAATTTTTCACCGCTGTCGACCGCAGCGCTAGACGCTGTTGAGGTCTGCGTATCTGATTGCCGCAATGGCACTGGGACGTGGTCCGCGGCATCTGAACTCTGTTCAGACATGTCTCACCTGTATGAGCAGGTCAAAGCGGTAATACCAGCAAAAACTATGCGTTTTTTTTTTTTTTTTTAAACGCTGAAGGGTTAACGCTCCACCAGGCAGGGTTACCCCAGCTGTATTCAGTCAAAAAAATTGCTGGTAGAAATAACCCTCAGAGGGGTTAATATTGCAAACTCACCACAATATATATATGAAGTGTGAGCCCCAGCCAATTTTATGTCTCTAATGAGACTGCAGCTGCAGGATAGCGATCGCTGCGCTGCGGGGTGAGCAGTCAGCACTCACCCAGCTGGCCGTGGTGTCTTATGAGGAGAGGAGCGGTCTGAGGAGCCCAGGAGCCTGTGTAATGGCCGCCACAGTGGGGGAGTCGCAGGAGAAACGCCAGAGCGCGCGTCTTCCTGCTCAGAAGACCGGGAATCGTTAGGCCACGCCCCCTGCTAGCTCAAATAATGAGCGCGAACTCCCCCGCTCCTGCTCCCTCTCTGTCCTGCAGCTATCTGCCTGCGGACAAAAAATCACCACATCTACTATGTAACAGCGCTGTCACAGCAGCGCTGAAGCATACTGACATACAAGTAATAGCGCTGCTCACTCAGACGCTAAAGCACTCACACATAATTATAATAAAAAATTTGTGTGGAGTACTCACCAGCCAAAGCGCCACAGGGACCCTCAGGGGTTTCTGGCGCTGTGCCCATGCTTCCCCCCAGGGCGAGGAACGCAGTGAACGCACGTGTGGTTTGCGTCCCGCCAGGGAAGCTCTTCTCATCCCCCAGGGCCGGCAAGATTCTGCAGGGACCATAATTGTGATACAGATCTGCCAAGGGAGAGGTTGGGGTACAGCAGCGCTGGTACCACTGAAACCTCTAGACCAACTGGTGTTCCAAGTCTCCTGTCCGAATATAAAATAATAAAATCTTCTGAGGAGCTGCATTAGCAGCGACCATCCTCTGGGACCTCAAATCTTAGACTGGAGCTGAGTAGGAGGAGCCCGAGCTGGAGGGGCCAGCCAGTCAGCACGCTTTTGATCTGAGGTGACATCCTGATCTGGGGCTCCGCCTACCCATCAGTAATGAATCCTGTGGCTCCCTCCCTTCCATCTGCAGCTGAAATCAGATTGGTTAGAGTCAGACGCCCTACACCCCTGCGATCAGCTGTTCTTTGCGCTGAATGCTACAAGTTGCGGAGTTGAACAGCAAAGCTCTGTGAACTCTTGTCACTGACGGGAACTGCGGCTCCATCTATTCAAATAAAAAAGTATGGTAGATCTGCAGTACCTGGCAGTGGCCACTACACTACCACTACACAGCTGTGTTCAGTAACACAACTGCTAATATCTGGCTGCCGATGCTTGTTTTGGACCCCCACCAACCTGATATTGATGAACTATACTTAAGGTAGGTCATCAATATAAAAGTAGTGGAGCAACTCTTTCAAGAACTAAGTGTCACAATTTTTTGTGTTGATAAAGAGGAAAGGCAGGTACAACTGCGCTGCTGGTTGCAATAATCCCAAAGGTTGCACAGACTTCTTCCTCGAGAGAACCACAATGATCATCGTGATTCTCGTGAGGAAGAAGTCTGTACAACTTTGAAACATGTAGAGAAATAAACTGCATGAACCTTCACATTCACATTTCTTTGGAATTATTGCAACCAGTGTAGCAATACCTGCCCTCCCTCTTATTCAAGGCATTTGCGCTGGAATCCTGCCAACAAGCGCAGCAGTAGCAGCTGGATAGTTATACGAGCCTACAAAAGAGTTGTGCTATATGCAACCCAGCGAGGTAAACATAAACCAAAGTTTGTGTGCAAAAATTTTTTTAAATGCAAAATTACTGCCAAAAGACCCCAAAGACGGGTGTAACAAAACGGGTGTAACAAAACCTCAGTTAATACACAGTGGTTACATGAAAACACTTTTTTTGGGGAGAGGGGTGGGTGGCTATGTTGCACAATTTTCCACAATCACAGTAAAAATAAAGAAAGCACACAAAAAGGCAGATGTAAATACACTCTTAAGAACTTTTGCTATTATGTGAAAATATTCCATCTGGTATGCAGCGCTCGTTTTAGGTGATCGCGTGCACATTCAATCAGCGTAAAGTTTCTTGTGCTGATAACTGCTGTGACTGGAGATTCTACTAAATAAATGAGTGCAGAGTTCGCTATCTTCGCACGCTCAAGCATTTTTCCTAATTAGTCAAAACTGAATCGGTATAATGAAAAGCACTATCTACAATATCATTCCTACAACACATTTTCTCATTTCCCCATTACAGGAAAGGATTCCGCCATTTACAAACATTCAGGACTCATTTCAATATAGCAAAACATTTTAATCTCAAGCTTTGGAAATACTACACTGTACACTATACCATACATTTATTTTCAGTTACAATTTAGAAAATGATTAATGAAGAAAATGTGAAAAAGATTAAGCTGGAAAAAAGGTACCAAGACTTAGAATGGCTGTTCTAGACTTAAAATAAAAAAGAAGCTTTTTGGAAGATAAAGTAAAATACCATCAAATTTATATAAACCGCTCCAGCTCGTCTATGAGGTGAGCTTGTGATCACTAATTAAGGGGGCTAAACTGTAATACTAGACACCTTCCTTCATGTACCATATGCCATTTAGAATAATGATGCCTGCTGATAACACACATATGACCAAGAGGTAACTGGAGACCAAAAATCCAGTGCCTAAGGCAAGGCTATGGAGTTGTCAAGTCGGTGTCCATTTTGGTGGAGTCAGTAAAATGGACTGACTCAGGTTCCTAAAATATATAATACATTGCATACAGTACAATGCAGTATATGCTGTAAAGGTTTTCATAAAAAGGATTTGGGAAAGTTATGAAATGTCCTAATGATGTCTGTTCTGTTCCCGATCTCAGCTTTTAGTTGAGATGAATCTGTGGTGCACTTCATGTACATATTCAGTACAGAGGCCTTGTTGTGGAGTCGGAGTCGTGGAGTCAGGGAAATTGTGGAGTCGGAGATTTGGCTTACCGACTCCACACCCCTGGTCAAATGCTCATCATCTAAGATTTCTAAATAAAATAGATGCGAGGACAAGGATCACCCATCCCTGTAGACTGTGAGCCCTCGCGGGCAGGGTCCTCTCTCCTTCTGTACTTGTGTGTCCCTTGTCTAGCACACGTTTATTGTACCTGTCTATATTTTCCCTTTTCATATGTAGAGCGCCATGGAATAAATGGCGCTATATAAATGTGTAATAATAATAATTTGATTAATGTCTCATACGTTTCTTCACATATTTTAGTATTGAATGAGGGGAAACTAATGTTAGGCTTAGCAAGAAGAAAGGAGAGGAGGAACTGTACAACAAATGGCCCTTTTGATATGCTTCATACACCGTTTAGTAAATGTTTCATGTCCAATAGTCACACTGCAGTACGTACAATAGTAGATAGAAATGTTTTGGATAAAACACACTTCATCAGGCTGAAAAACCTGAAGGTGCAAAATGTAAGCACTTGAATTGGAAGAAAAGCACAAGGAATCGGAAGTCCAAAGGTGTAATTTTGAGGCTTTGAGACAAAGTTCTTCCAATGCACCTGAGAGAGAATTCTATTCCTTTATCCATCCACAGTGGATCATAAAAGCAGCATTTCGGCCAACAAGAGGCCTTTTCCAAGCATAAACAAAATGGCAGATGAAGCTTAGGCTTAAGTATGGATGTGTTTTAAGCCCACTGTTGCGCAGTTCTTCCTCTCCTCTTCCTCGAATAGAAGCATAGTTTTTGGCTCCATAGGAACTCGTACCAACTTCAACTGTCAACTAGACTACAGATGATGGAAGTGTGACCTTACAGATTATACACTGCTAAAAAAAAATAAAGGGAACACTTAAACACCACAATGTAGCTCCAAGTCAATCACACTTCTGTGAAATTATCCTGTCCAGTTATGAAGAAACACTCATTGTGAATCAATTTATCCTACTGTTGAGCAAATGGAAAAGACAACAGGTAGAAATAAAAAGCAATTAGCAAAACTACAGAGTGGTTGTACAAGGAGTGACCACAGACCATTTCTCTATTCTCATTCTTTTAGCGGTTTTGGTCACTTTTGCATTTTATCATTGCTCTCACCTCTAGAGGTACTGTACAGTAGCATGATGCAGTGTCTACAACCCACAAAAGTTGCTTAGGTAGTGAAGCTCATCCAGGAAGGAACATCAATGCGAGCTGTGGCAAGAAGGATAGCTGTAGGTCAGCACAGTGTCCAGAGCATGGAGCAGATACCAGGAGACAGGCCAGCACACCAGGAGACGTGGAGGGAGCTGTTGGAAGGAGATAAACCAGCAGCAGGACTGCTACCTCCTTATTAGTACAGGGAGGAACATTGCAAGAGCCCTGCAAAATAACCTCCTGCAGGCCACTAACATCCATGTGTCTGCTCAAACTGTCAGAAATAGACTCCATGAGGGTGGTATGATTGTGGTTGAGGGATTTTAGTAAAGGGGCTTCTTAAGTGTCGAGCGCTTTAGTTTCCAACTAGGAAAGTCCGCTACAAAAAAGGACTTCTAGTCCATTTACACTTGAAAGATTAGAAGAATTTGTTCACAATAATCTTTCCGTGTAAACAGGCTTCCGATCACCCGATGAACGAGCGAAATGCTTGTTAAATCAGTCGAAATGATCTTTAGCCCTACAAAATACATCATCATTCTCAACAGCACATTGTCCTCTTTAAACAGGATCTTTGCTGGCGAGAACAAAGACATCCTATGCGTGTTGAGCGATCTACTACAGATCATACATTGTGCATAGTTTACTGCAGTCTGCATGTGTAAACAGGCCAATAAATGGCCATCCATTGGTAATATTTACTGATCGGCGGTTGTATAATTCCACTTTTCGGTCCATTATGTAGGAAGCTTCTTTGTCTATAGTGCCGACAGATGTTGTTCCATGAAAACTGAAGTAGAAGCTACCCTTTTTCTTTCACTTCTGTATATGATGTTTTACATTATTCAAAAGTAAGCTACAGATCACACAATTCTCAAGATATACATACTGTATGGAAGACCACCATCTGATGAAACGGATTATGATATTGCAGGAGTTTCCTTAGAGTTTGTGTCAATGCAGTTTATGTGACCTCTTACTGCAATAACATTAGTCTGGATTGAAATACTGTAACACATTCATAAAATTGACTTTACACTGAATACACACAACTGCTATTAACAATGTACTTAACATGATGTACTACAGAGCCCATTCAAGAGTGCACAGCAGAGATAGAGTTAACCAGGTCATTATACACCACTAGAAGCGCCATAGACAGGAGAAGAGCGGATCTAGTTTTAGTGGTGATTTAGTTAATAGCACTTGCCAAGGACCACTGCTTTTTGAAATATTCCCTCAGCAGGAAGCACCACATTGGCATTAGCAGGAGGCTATAGATACAAGATTTTCCTTCTAAGACAGGCATTATCAGATGTGATTTAAAAGGCCAGGATTATCTTCTCACATTATACTATCCCTGCAGAGCAAATGACACAGTAGGAGGTATGTAGGCATAATAACCAACATGACAAGATACAAACACACTACCTACAAGGCTCTTATTCCATATCCAACCATTAGAGAGAAAATAGCACAGACATATTGTATTAGCGACATTTCGATAAAGCAATACTGTTGTTCCCTACTGCGTCACTAAGTGAAGGCTGATAAAGCCTGCATTCCTGGCCTTCGGAAACTCTACTACTCCACATTCCATCCCAAATTGGTTTGCTCCTGTCAACCACATATACTGCGAGGAGCAGCTAACCTCTAAATGAAAAGAACCCTTCACTAGGAAAGACCTAGTTTTACTGGAATAAGTATACATGCTCTGAAGAACTCAAGAGTCTCATGGAAAGGCTTTGAGCATGAATGTACCTTTAATGTGATTGGAGCAGGACTTAAGAGTGCGGGAAGATCAAAGGTTTAGAAGGCCCTTCTTCAGCGCTGTCCAGGCAGTCCGTGTGCAGCAAGAAAGAAAAGTGCCCCTCCCTAAAAAATGTTTTTTCTGTCGCATTATTTGTTAGAAGGTATAGTCGCCCAGCTAATGCTGGGTGGACTTGGTTCATTTTAAAGATCATAAAAATTATTTGATTATTATTTATTTATTGATGAATTCTTAATGTTTTTAATTGGTTATTAAATGATTTGGTATTGGTAACCCTTAATAAATATCGCGGCCTATTTTATCCAAATAATTTGTTGGTGTCTTTTATTTTAACTATTAAGTTATATATTGTTGTATATTGAATTGGGCCTTGTGCCTCCGTGGTTGTCCAGTCATTGTCCCGTCCCGATACCTTTTCAACACTTAATAGTTTTTACTCTCATTCTCCCTCTTTATTTACATTATGTACATAGTTGGAAATCGTAATTTCTTAAATGTCATGTATTACACATCATTTGCTCTCTCCCATGTCAACCACATCACTACAGAGTTAAAATAAATGAAATTTCACTCCACCTGAGACACCAATTTAGTGAGAGGATAAAGGACTCAAAAATCCATTGTTGTATTTTACAAATTCATATAGCGCCATCATATTCCACCACTGTCCCTATCAGGGCTCACAATCTAAATTTCCTTTCAGTACGTCCTTGGAGTGTGAAAACTCACAAGGAGAACCTAAAAACTCCATGCAGCTGCTGTCCTTGGTGGGATATGAACCAAAGACCCCAGCGCTGCCAGGTAACAATGCTAATCACTGATCCACTGTGTTGTCCTAAACGTATGAAAACAATGAAAGTTTGCGATAAAAAATTCCAAAGAAAATATCTCAGTAATAAATAAGTTTTTATTAGAAAATTACCAGGATCAGAGGAAATGGGGTGGGGCAGAGGTCAACTGACCAAATAGCACATGCAATACAGGGAACACAATCAGGTCATGGTAAAGGCGGAATGTGCAAATAGACATCATATATAAGGCAATTGCAATAAAAATGCACAAATCCCACACAGGCAAAAAGATTAGTGGCATAAATTAAGTATAATATGATATATGGATAAGCAGAATAGTAAATGTATCACAGATAAAAAGTATCATAAGCATTAGCCATATTAAATATTATATTTATACCACATAGTCATGAAATGCCACATAGTCATAAAATGACATATACAGAGTATCACTGTGTACAATTACAGCCCGGAAATCATATCCCAGAATCAAGGTTAGATGATACCTGTTAGAGTAAGTATACCATAAGACCTGGTGCGCCCTCCCCTGGGGATACATTTACTATTCTGCTTATCCATAAATCATATTATACTTAATTTATGCCACTAATCTTTTTGCCTGTGTGGGATTTGTGCATTTTTATGGCAATTGCCTTATATATGATGTGTCTATTTGCACATTCCGCCTTTTTTTTACCATGACCTAATTGTGTTCCCTGTCTTGCATGTGCTATTTGGTCAATTGACCTCTGCCCCACCCCATTTCCTCTGATCCTGGTAATTTTCTAATAAAAACTTATTTATTATTGAGATATTTTCATTGGAATTTTTTATCGCTAATTTTCATTGTGTTCATCTAATTTTCAGCAATTTTCCTATTATGTCTAACCTTAAAAACCCATATCTGGTAGGATATTTCTATATGCCTATTCATTGACAACTGTTATGGGTATGTCCTAAATGTATGTAAATTGCTTTACCTCATCCTATTATACTTCCCCTTAAAGGGACTGTGAACTTAAAACGACAGTTCAAACCAAACACAGGAGCAGGGGCGCACCTACCATAAGGCGAGTTGAGCACTTTGCCTCAGGCGGCGCTGCCTCACTCTGAAGAGCAGGGGCGGCAGATTCTTATCTCCTACATCTGCTCGTGTTACTCACATATTGCTGCTCTGTGCACACAGGACCTGTGATGAGGTCACAGGAGGGGAGGAGTCAGTGGTCTCAGGGTCAGGCTCCTCGGTATATGTGCAGGTCTCTGCTGTGCTGGTTGTCATGGTGCTGGATGAGGGAAGTTTATGTGTGGGGTCAGGAGGGGTTTACAGGGTGGATGTAGCAGTGCTGTTATGTGTACAAGGTGTATGGAGCAGATCCGTGTGTGTACGGGGCGTGCGGAGAGGAGCCGTGTGTGTACGAGGTGTGCGGAGCCTCGTGTGTACGAGGCGTGCGGAGTGGAGCCGCATGTGTACGAGGCGTGCGGAGTGGAGCCGCGTGTGTACGAGGCGTGCGGAGCGGAGCCACGTGTGTACGGAGCAGACTGCAAGTGTAAGAGGCGTGCGGAGCGGAGCCGCGTGTGTACGAGGTGTGCGGAACAGAGCCATGTGTGTACGAGGCTTGCGGAGCAGCGTGTGTATAAGGTGTGCGGAGCCGTGCGTGTACGAGTTCGGTGTATGGTGGGGAGCCGTGTGTGTATGGAGCTGAGCCATGTGTGTACGGAGTGGAGCAGAGCCGTGTGGGTGCTAGGTTTACGGCGTGGAGCCGTGTGTGCGCGAGGTGTACGGAGCAGAGCCATGTGTGTACGAGGCATACAAAGTGGGACCGTGTGTGTATGAGGTGTGCTGAGCCGTGCGTGTACAAGGTGTATGGTGGGGAGCATTCATACCTCCCAACCGTCCCAGATCCAGCGGGACAGTCCTGATTTTGAGAGAGAGTCTGCCCCGCTGTTCCAGCCGGGAGCTTATTTTTTCCATGGACACAGGAGTACACGGCAGAGCCCCGAGGAGCATTTTAAAATTCGCACGTGACGTTCCACCGGAAGTGACGTGCTGGAAGCTGACCAGAAATTAGGTAATTTCGGGAGGAGCTTGTGACGGAGCCATGGGGGCGCATCAGGGAATGCTTCAGATCCATTACCGTGTCCTCCGACGATAGCACGGACAGTGGGATCGCCTTGGACTCTGGGATGTCGGCAAAGTGAGTGGATCATGATATGTCCTTCATCAGGGGCTCAGGTGGGCACTATAATGGGAGCCGGGCTGCTATAGTATCTTTATAGAATCTTTCTTTCTTTCCCTCTCTAATCTTTCTTTCTCTCTCTGTTCTTTCTTTCTCTCTCTGTTCTTTTTCTTTCTCCTCTTTCTTTCTTTCTCTGTTCTTTCCACTTTTTCTCTCTCTCTGTTCTTTCTGTTTTTTCTTTCCCCTCTTTTTTCTCTCTGTTCTTCCTTTCGCTGTTCTTTTTCTTTCTCTCTGTTCTTCCTTTCTCTCTGTTCTTTCTTTCTTTCTTTCCCCTCTCTCTTTCTCTTCTTCCTTTCTCTCTCTGTTCTTTCTTTCCCCTCTTTCTCTTTCTGTTCTTTCTTTCTCTCTGTTCTTACTTTTTTCTCTCTCTGTTCTTTCTTTTTTCTCTCTGTTCTTTTTTTTTCTCAGTACCAGTCAGTGTGCCCATAGTACCAGCCACTGTGTCCTCAGTACCAGTCAGTGTGATCAGCAGTGCTAAATGGGTGCGATTGGGGCATAAATATGGGTGTAGCTAGTTGTGAAATAAGTGTGGTCAGGGGCGTGGCCTAAAATTTGCCGCAGGGCAGAATGGAGCACGGGGTGGCAGAATGGAGCACGGAGCTCCTGTGTATAATGTCACTGGTGATCACTGTATTACTTGTACACTGACACTATATACAGAGCTCCTGTGTATAATGTCACCAGTGATCACTGTATTACTTGTACACTGGCACTATATTCAGAGCTCCTGTGTATGTCACTGGTGAGCACTGTATTACCTGTACACTATACACTATATACAGAGCTCCTGTGTATAATGTCACCATCTTCACCTTTTATTGGTGCCATCTTGAGACTGCAACTTCTGTCTGCGTGAAGTCAGAAGTAGCAGAAAACCTCTATCAGGCCACGTTCACACGTTCAGTATTTCACCTCAGTATTTGTAGGCCAAAACCAGGAGTGCAACAATCAGAGGAAAAAGATAATAGAAACACGTCACCACTTCTGGATTTCTCACCCACTCCCGATTTGGCTTACAAATACTGAGGTAAAATACTGACCAAATACTGAACGTGTGAATGTGGCTTTAGGCTGGTTTCACACATCCTGATGTTTCCGGTACCGGAAAAACTGTTAGTGGAGATATCCGTGTCAGTGTGTGTAATACGTGTGGCAACTGTTTGCCGCATCAGTATCACACGGACGGCCGCCGGGGAAGAAACGCTACAGTAAGCACTGGTCCCGGCCAGTGGCGCACCTAAAATGAAGCAAGTTGATCACTTCACCTCAGGCGACATTGAATCCCTGAAGAAGTGTAAAGAATAAGATTGATGTTTCAAATATATTCCTATTTAAAAGTGTATGTATTTTACATGTGCGTCAGGTTAGGCTAGTAAAGAGTAAACCAGATTTATTTGTATTGATTTTACTACGGCAGGGGCGAGTTGGAGGGGGCGCCATTTTCCAGTTCGCCTCAGGCAGCAGAGAGGCTAGGTTCACCCCTGTACAGGAGCTCTGTGCATCAGGGTGGGGCCATCATTTATATACACCTCTCACCTACTTGGTTTCTATCCATTTATGAAGCCAGAGCTGTCAAAGAAGAAGGTGGGAAGGTTTCTTTAAATGCCATGCACAGTGATGGGACTTTATTTGAACAGTCATTCTGTGCTGAAAGAATCCTTAAACCCCTTAACCCCCAAGGGTGGTTTGCATGTTAATGACCGGGCCAAGTTTTACAATTCTGACCACTGTCCCTTTATGAGGTTATAAATTTCTTCAATATAACTTGGGTTTATGAAAAAAATGGAAATATGGCAAAAATTTTGAAAATTTCACAATTTTCAAACTTTGAAGTTTTATGCCCTTAAAACAGAATTATGTTACATAAAATAGTTACTAAATAACATTTCACACATGTCTACTTTACATCAGCACAATTTTGGAAACAATTTTTTTTGTTAGGAAGTTATAAGGGTTAAAAGTTGACCAGCGATTTCTAATTTTTACAACAAAATTTACAAAACCATTTTTTTAGGGACCACCTCACATTTGAAGTCACTTTGAGGGGTCTATATTGCAGAAAATACCCAAAAGTGACACCATTCTAAAAACTACACCCATCAAGGTACTTAAAATCACATTCAAGAAGTTTAAGAACCCTTCAGGTGCTTCACAGGAATTTTTGGAACGTGTTAGAAAAAAATTAACATTTATATTTTTAGTCACAAAAATGATCTTTTACAAACAATTTCTTTATTTTCAAAAGGATAAAAGGAGATAATTGACAGATATAGTTGTTGTGCAATTTGTCCTGAGTATGCCGATACCCCATATGTGGTGGAAAACCACTGTTTGGGTGCACGGCAGAGCTCGGAAAAGAAGGAGCGCCGTTTGACTTTTTCAAACCAAAATTGGCTGGAATTGAGATCGGACACAATGTCACATTTGGAGAGCTCCTGATGTGCGTAAACAGTGAAAAACACTCACAAGTGACACCATATTGGAAACTAGATCCCCTAAGGAACTTATCTAGATGTGTTGTGAGCACTTTTAACCCCCAAGTGCTTCACACAAGTTTATATCGTAGAGCCATGAAAAAAAAAATAATTTTTTCCACAAACATGTTCTTTTAGTCCCCAATTTTTTATTTTCCAATGGGTAAGAGGAGAAATTGGACCCCAAAAGTTCTTGTCCAATTTGTCCTGAGTATGCAGATACCCCATATATGGGGGGAACCACTGTTTGGGCGCACGGCAGAGCTCGGCAGGGAAGGAGCGCCATTTGACATTTTCAAACCAAAATTGGCTGGAATTGAGATCGGACACCATGTAGCGTTTGGAGAGCCCCTGATGTGCCTAAACAGTGGAAATCCCCCAACCGTTCCGCGTGTGATAAAATTGATAAGGCAGTTTTATTCTTCGGGTCAGTACGATTACATCAATACCTCATTTATATCATTTTTTTTAATGCTTTTGCACTTTTATACAATAAAAACTATTTTATAGAAAAAAATAATTATTTTTGCATTGCTTCATTCTGACAGCTATAACTTATTTTTTCGCTGATGGCACCTCATTTTTTGTGGGACAAGATGACGTTTTCAGCGGTATGTTTATTTACCTCCGTTCTTTTGATTGCGTGTTATCCACTTTTTGCTCGGCGGCACGATGAAAAAGCATTGTTTTTTTTTATGGTGTTCACTAAAGGAGATAACTAATGGGACAGTTTTATAGGGCGGGTCGTTACGGATGCGGGGATGCCAAATATGTGTACTTTTGTTTAGATTATTTAAATTAAAATATTTATTTGATAGAATAAATATTGATTTTTTTATTATTTTTTTTAAAATATTTTTACAATTATTTAAAAAAAAATTTCATTTAATTCTTACTTTCACACATTGTCCCACTATGGGACACTCATTTTGAGCAGGCTGATCGCTTTTATAGCATGCAGATCTGCATGCTATAGAAGCTGTCAGAGTTGCAGCTCCTTTAACACTGACCTGAGAGACTTCCTGGTCATCACTGTGCATGACAGGAAGTCCCTCAGGCCTGGAGACTTGGATGTTGTCATGATGTCACCTTTGTATTGTCAGGTGACATCAAGCCCACAGGTTAGTAATGGAGAGGCGTCTAAACCCACAGTGATATTCTATAAAAACACAGACACCCAGAATAAAGTCCTTTATTTGAAATAATGACACAGACTCCTTTAATAAATCTTAATTAAACCATAATCACGAACGCCTAATTCACCGAAGCCAACGTCTCCTGCAACAAAAATAAAATAAACCAAATATTCCGCACCTGTCCGTCGAAAAGATAATCCATAATGTCCCATGACCATCCTGATCCCTTTCAGAGAAGTGACATCAGGATGTGACTTCTCTCACACACAGCCGGCAATACACTGACAGGAGGTAATTGCTCCCGCAGTGTATCACTGAGCTGCTGTGAGAGAGGTCACCGGAGTTCATCAGCTGATCAGCTCCGGTGATTTCCCTTACGGCACTTCTGCGTGGGAAAGTTCTCACGCAGCAGTGTCATAAGTGAGACATGCAAATCAGAACAGCAGACTGACAGTCATTATATTTCTCACACTGAAAACACCCCCTTTCATGTAAAATAAGCTCTGAACGCAGATCTGTGTACGGCCCATAGATATTAACAGCTCATTTACATATTGAGAAAAATGTCGATTACTCAATTATGGATTATTGCTGATATCAAGGTATAATTTATCCAACTTTCTATGACCTTCATACAGATGGCTTAGGGGGACTGATCATACTGACAGATTTCCTTAAACCTCTCTAAAACTCAGTAAAATCCTTTAACACAAAAAAATAGATTATTATAAAATTACATAAACTTAAGGTGTGACTGCTGTTTTATATATTTTTTTTAAAAATAAACCAATAGTACATCTAAAAATAAGCAACTTTGTAATGTATCTTATAAGAGAAATTTGCTTCTGTCAGTCCTAAGATAAAATTCCTGGGTAAAATCTGTATTCAGTGAAGACATACTTTCCCATTGCTGAGATAGGAGATGGCAGTTGGTGCTGATAAGATTCTATGAAGACGGGAACAGGAAGGAGCTCTAGCTGCTCCCTCCTTCCAATCCCATATATACAGAATCTTATCCATAGCAATTGTCATCTCCTATCTCATTAATGGGAAAATATGTCTTCATTAGATTTTACCCTGGAATTTTAGAATTTTGATAATGATCAGTCCTGATAAAAAGAAGTTAATTTCTCTTATAAGATACATTACAAAGTTGCTTATTTTTGCGTGTACTGTTAATTTATGAAATAATAATTAAAAGGACAATTATACTTTAAAACCCAAATTCAAAACAAATACTTTGTGTGTGGTATGCATCCCCACGCATAGAACATGGGATTGTACTAACTAGCAGATGAACCTTGAAAGACTTCAACTACTTTATATGACAAGAGTGTCCTAAAGCAGCCAGAAATGTCAGAAGGTTCATAATAAAAGAGTAGCTGGAATTTCTCCCAAGTGAAGGTGATAACACTGTACACTGCTAAAGGTAAGAAGGGTAATTAAATACCAACCTAATCATTATTCCAATGATAACGTGACAAAGATGAATTCACCCAATCTTTTATGAGAAATTATTTCAATCATAAAGGAACTATTAAATGTTGAAAAGAGTTCCTGACCCAGGCTCTTTCTTGATTAATGATGAACGACATCAGTCACCAGAAGGGTTAAGGATCATCTAAAGGACTCTACATAATTTGCATCCCTTTTGTGTGCCATAAAGGCGTAATCAGGAGTTTAAGGTCTGATCTTTGTCTTCTATTGGAAAATGAAGCATAAAAACACGCAATAAAAAGGAGTACTGAATAAAAGAGAATAACTCAGGTGTATATGAATGCTGGAACAAAAGCCATATACTGAAATAATGGGGTCCCAATGGATAACTAAATATGAGTCCCAGTCCAGACAAATTTTGGAAAAATTTACATACTTTTAAAATCAAAATATCGATTTATGGTAGTTTATACGAAATATTTGCATTACCTTTGTACGCCATGGAACAATTTCATCAACATGGTGCAAGACTAATTGATGAATCTGACTTATTAAAAACGTCTCGGAGTTTTTCAAATATTTTCTAATTTTTTTTTTTTATATAAATAAGTGACGTCACGTACCACTTTGAAGCCCCGATAAACACTACTCAACTTCATAAATGCAGATGTAGCCTTTCTTAAAGAAGCAGACCCACACCAATGACATGTTTAAGCCTGAAACGTTGTGATTGTACAGTACGCAGCATAAATGAGTGCACCGCCTTTCAAGTGTAAGGATTTACCAATCTCACTGAACACATGAACAATTTCTAAAATTTTGACAAGACCCTTAACATGAAAGGTTAATAATACAACCTTTAGTACTTAATGTTCAATTTAACACAAATTATTGATGCAAACATGACTACAACTCACATAAAAACAACCACAACTAGTATTTTGTATGACCTCAATGTTTAAGAACAGCGCCAAGTCTTCTAGGCATGGAATAAATAAGTTGGTGACATATTGCAAAATCTTTTTCCATTCTTCAAGAATAATCTCAAATTTATGTGCCATCAGTGTTCTGACATAAAGAGCTAAAACTTTGTAGCTTAGGGAGTTTTAACGCCATTTTCACTCAGCTCCAATTAAGTGGGCTGAGATGGGGCGAGACAGGGATGTGGCGATTGCAGCTTGTCAAATTTATGACGTGCAGCAGGCATAACTAAGCCACAAATCTTACGCCAGAAAGGACTGGAGTAGGCTTATGCCTCTTAATGAATTAGAAGCATCTGACTTCAGCATGCTTCCTCATCAAGACCAGCATCAACAATGCCAGTCTTGATGAATTGGGACCTTTGTTTGAGCAGGAAAATTGCTATTACAAGATAAGCTTATGGTGCCTCGTTCTGACGATCCACAACATTACGTTGTAAAAGCAATTTCTAGCTCACTTTTAGACCCCAATGTGATCCAGAGGGTCTGAATCTTCTCTCATGACTCAGAGGACTACCATAGCGGCACTGGACACCAGGAGAAGACAGTGATCAATGAAACCCCTACCATTTGTTCAAAACACCCTTGGAGAGATGCGCAGCTCTGGAGACAAGAGGAGTGTTCAGCTCCTGGCTGAGCATGCACAAATATATATATTAATCAAATGCATAGGCTTTATAGCCTATGCTTTCTATTGAATCTGTACCCCACTTGGTGTGGGTGCTCATCCATGAGCTGTGAGCTCCTGTCACCTGAGCTACCCACCTCTCAAGGGTGAATTTGATCACCGTCTTCTCCTGTGTCCAGCACCTCTATGGTCGTCTTCTGAGTCATCACAGAAAGTTTAGATGATCGTTAAGGGTCTTAGGATACAGAATCCCCATTGGTTTGCTTGCATTCATAAAGGCATGAGATATCAAACATTAGAAAGGTTTATATGGCTGCTGGCACTACATTGCATAGAAAGTTACACGGTACCAATGGGAAAAAAATATGTGATCCATTATGAATCAAGTACAATAAAATTACATCATGTCACATTTACCTGGAAGTCAAAAAATTCCAACTCCTGTTCCCAGCCTAGGACAGCAATATAATCTGGACTAAGACTACACAGCAGGTACAGGTTTATGAGATTAAACAGAGTAACAGCATATCCTAGTTTACATTTTCGATATGGTTATATGACCAGTCAATAAATTAGACTATTTGATAAACTGCCTCTTTCTGGCCACGGTAACCTTAAGTTTAAAAATTATATTCATTCTATACAAGCACAATATTTCTACTATTTGACATATTCTATTCATCCATAGTTGCCTTGTATATGGCAAGTTCACCGTTTCACATGATTGGAATTTAGCTGAACATGTACAGACCCTTATCCAAACATGATGAAATACAATTGTTCATTACCTGCAGAAAAGATAGGTCACTAAAGAAAGCGGGGAGGAAAATCTATTGCGACACGGCCAATGTTGATTTGAATTGCATATGACAAGGTAAACAGCACTTGGACCAAAGGACGAGAAGACAATGATCAAACAGAGCCGTTCCATGGTGACAGCTACAGCTATCCCACCGCTTGTGAGAAAGCGGAGGCTCAGCAATAACTTTATTACAAACATGTTTTATAGATGAGGACTAACAGCACTGCAGATTCCAACATGAGGAGACAATGTGAAGTATAAAAAAAAAACCTCAAAATGGCCGACATTAGGCCAGATCAACACAGAGGGGATGAAGTTAGCACCCAAGACGACCCTATGGGTGAGGATCCAATGGATCCAAGCCCCAATATCAGACAGAAACACTCAAAGGAGAAAAGGTTCACACAGAGCTTTTTCCTGGGTATTTTGAAATAAATCCACAAAAAAAAAAAAAAAAAATCCTTCAAGTACGCTAGATACCGTAAATATTTTTAAGCAGATCTGCTTCAAAATCCATGTCAAACAATTGTGTGAACACACCAAGTAATCTCCTAAATATTTTTCTATTTATTTCATTTTTACTGCATTTTATTCCTTCTCTCCAACAATATATATAGAATATATAATATTATATACCGGTACACATATATCTCTGAACAGAATAAACATCTCCTTTGAGACGGATGCATAGTAAAAAGCACATAAGTGAAGGAATTAGTAGGATACCCTAGAGGAGATGAACAGCTGCGGTCTAAGATTCCTACACAGTATACTGACATATAGGCCAAAACCACACTCTTCAGGCTTCATCAGGTAAACGGGAGCCTATGGGTAAGTTTGGCATATGTGCTGGGAGATTTCCCAGAGCAAAAGGCTATTAGACGCCGTTAAGTGCAGTGAGAAAGGAGCCTACTCCTGCAGACTAACACTGTGGGCATGTTCTTCTCTTGATGAAACGATGCGCACTAATTCCAATATACGTTAGTCAGGCATTTACATTACCGGTTGGGAGGTATTCAGCGGTATATGCAACAGCATGCTATCCAGTAGTACATACTGACCTATGGTTTTTGAATTGAAAAATTAGTCAACTGTACTTTTCCATAAAAAAGTATGTCCGTACATACCACTCAGCTGTATGCCAATAGTCTAAAAGTCTATGGATACGATTATAGATGTCGAGAACCTTTCTTGATGTTCATACTTCAATGAGAATGTGAACAGTAGCTTATGCTTGGATTCTCAAAATGATGTATGAAAAGATAGAAACAATATGGAAGCTTTTGTATTAACGTGGCAGCCGTGGATTGTGTATATACCGGTAGATGTGCAAGGTCTCCGTTACTCTGTAGCCATATAAAATGTATACCATATGATAAACATAAGTATTTGTATGGCAAAGTTATGGTTATCTAACCTCTTACCATTCCATCCCATCACCCTATCATCTATGGATTACCGTAGACTATGATTTTGTCCGATATGCCTATATATGTTATTATGGAGACAACTGTTGATATAGGTTTTTTATGCATTTTTTATGCAGACTTCCTGCCCAATCTACATTCAAAAACCGGAAATGAAGAGCTGTTCTATGGTACATAGCCCTAAAGCATAGGTAGATAAAATACATGGGTGCACTCCGTCCTAACGAAATGCTTGGAAATTCTCCCAAGGAAGGCACTAGGCTGGTGAAGAACGTTCTGCAGCACCTATTAAGTCTAGATAATGGATGAAAAATGTATACGGACGTATGTGGTAGACAAAGGTGTTAAAAACACCCACAAATGCTTGGTACTGCTTGGAATATTAAAATCATATCCTGACACAAAGGAAATGACTGTGGCTATTACCCAATGACTCATAGGACGATGTATTTCTATGGTCATAAAGGTTATCTCCCTCCCCTGGAATTAGAAGTCTCTAAGCTTTTCTACACTTATCAAGTCTTTTCATGCTCTACTCAGCAATTTATATTGCACCTTGAAGACCTGAGCATAGAAAGGTAGAACTGTTCCTGACCCCAAATCACAGCAAAGTATAGATAATTTCCACCGCTGTGGGGTAAGTACAATGTTTTTTATGTGGATATTTCTTGTGGATTCTGTATTGGACATTCATTCGGCTGTTATTGATTCAGTGGTTACATTTGGAACATTCTTTCAAGCAGAAATGATTCACACATTGATTTGTAAGGGAATGTTCACACAGGTTTTTTTAACGTGGATTTTGAAGCGGATCGAAAGCTTCAAATACTCTAAATAATTTCTCTATTGATTTCAACTGGAAATCCACATTGCTGTTCACACATCAAGTTCTGTTGCTATGTTTTCCCCAACTATTACTATTATGCTTTGCTTGTATAGCACATATTCCACAGCACTTTACAGACCTCATCATCACTGTCCCCACTGGTGATCACAATCTAGATTACCTATCAGTATGTCTTTTGGAGTGTTGGAGGAAACCCACACAAACACGGGGAGAACATACAAACTCCTTGCAGATGTTGCCCTTGGTTGGATATGAACTTAGGACCGCAGCGCTACATTAAACGTCTTGTCCCTGCCTTTGATGCGGGAACACACCCAAAGCCCACCTCTTCCCCACACATGATGGCTGATTTAATCAGCCATCATGTGCCTTTAACAGCAGCAGTGTGGAGTGGTGATCTGCCCACGGCTGTTAACCTGCTAAATCTCACTGTTAATCATCTCAGCTGCTGGCGAGCCAGTCACGTGATCATGGGGCATCAATGGTTGACATGACGGCTGGTGGTCTGCTAATGACCATTACAATCATTACAATCCTCCTGTGAACGCCAGCCTGTGGCCGGTGTTCATAGGAAATTGTGATTTCTGCTATACATAGCAGTGCTGATGCACAGAAGTGATCGGATGATCGAAGCTTCAAGTCCTCTAAATGGGCTAATAAAAAGAAAAAACGTTTTAAAATTGAAAAAAAAAAACAAAAAAAAAAAAAAAGTTCAAATCGCCTCTCTTTGCTCCATTAAAAACAAAACAATAAAAAAATACACATTTAGTATCATTGCGTTCGTAAAAGTCCATCCTGTCAAAATAAAAAATAAATTAGATAGGAAAACCGTATAACGAGAATAAATCAAAACACGAGAATTACCTTTTTTTGGCCACCACAACATTGCAATAAAGTGCAATAAGAGGTGATCAAAACATCATATGTAACATGAAATGGTATCAATAAAATCATCAGGTCAGGGTGCAAAAAATAAGCCCTCACATAGCCCCAGATCATAAAAAATGAAAATGTTACAGAGAAAATGGTGTTTTAAGCGGAAAAACATTTTCTTACAAATTTTTGAATTTCTTACCACTTAAAAAAACAAAAACAACTACACATGTTTGGTATCTGTGTACTTGTACTGGCCTGGGGAATCATACTGCCAGGTAAATTTTAGCATATAGTGAACATGGTGAATGAAAAACAAAAAAAAAAAGAGAAAGTGCACTTTTTTTTTGCAATTTCAGTGTACTTGGAATTTTTTTCCAGCTTTCCAGTGCATATCATGATAAAAAAAAAACAAAAAAAAAAACAAGCCCTCATACAGCAGTGGGGATGGAAAAATAAAAAAGTTATAACTCTTGGAATAAGGGGAGGAAACATACCAAAGTGTACAAACGGAAAACCGCAAAGGTCTTGAAGGGGTTAATGTTAATTCCTAAGAGAATTGGCTCCAAACTGGATACTGACAAGGCAAAACGTTGTAAAAAAAAAAAAAAACACTCAAAAAGTGTTTCAACACTGCTTCAAAAAGCATGTAATATGAAAACCTTGCTATATAAAAAAAAACAATGCATGAATTACTGACAGATTTCTCTTGAAAGCAAAGTCGAACTTCTCCTCAAAACATACCCTTAGGTGTACAGAAGGTGCAAAATGGTTTTGTTACGTTCTTTTGGTGCACCAACAGTCTTTAAAGAAAAATTACATATTAATATTCATAAGATCAACTACAAAAAAAAAAAAAAGTTCCTTCTGACTTTGCTGTTGCACCTTTCCCTTTCTTGAATTTTGCTATAACCAAAGAGAAAGTAGTAGGAACAATACGATTTTTCTCCTTTAATGACGGAGCTTTGCATCTGGAACACATCTGCAGATTTTGCAGAGCAGAATTGCTGGAGGAAAACAGGAAGGAACACTGACACACACACATCCCCCTGTCCACTGCTATAAGGCAGTCACTTGGTCCAGGTCTTGCTGGCCAAGAGCCGCCTGCAATAACCCTCCTGCAGACTTGTAAAATAAACAGTGAAAAGTTGTTAAAATCAATTTTGCTTTAAAGTACAAAATAAAAGTTAAATGCACAGAATATTGAGTAGAGAGGGTTTTTACTTGCCATCCACAGAAGCAGGATGCCATCTGTAAATAATGTTGTCAACTTTTACATAAGTCTCCAGCTGTTCTCAGAACAGGACCCCGCAGAGCACACATTTTAGAGATGCATTTAGCATTTCTCCTAAATTCTGCGAGTCTAAAACAAGCACGTGACCATCAAAGTAAGACGATATAAGCTGGTAAGAAACGGAATCCAACTGCTTACAGCTTCCAATGAAAAGACGCTGTGAAATCCCAAATATAGCCAGTGACGAGCAGGCAGCACATCTTACCTTTGGTGGCGATACGCACACACTGAGTCTTTGTTTCCTAAAACAAACCAAAAAGCATCAATGAGTCTGTGTTTTATTTCCTTAATATAATGAGAAAAAAAATGCTTTAGCATTTAATGTTTTCTTCCGTCAAACAATTAATGCAGATATGTAATAAATGTATCATTCACTAGAGGTGCAGTCACGGGAAAAAGGGCTTTTGATAGTGAATACACAAACACTACACAAATGATCCACTAGCTTAACTGCATAAGGCACCAAATACCCAACAGATAGCAGTTGGCTATACGATCGTTTGGCCGGCAGCTTCCTATCCCATATATCCTTGGACCACGCTCACACTATCAGTATTTGGTGAGTAGTTGATATCAGTATATGTAAGCCAAGATCAGTAGTGGGTGAAAAATGGAGATGTGGTGACGTGTTTCTATTATACTTTTCCTCGGATTGTTCCTCTCCTGTGTTTGGCTTACACATACTGATGTAAAATACTGACCAAATACTGAATGAGTGACATGGCCTTACACAGGAGAAAACACATCTCGCTCTCCCTAATCCTCATGTGTTTCCAATGAGACAGACTACTTCGGAGGTGGCTTATCTGAGTGAGAACAAAAGGATCAGAAGTCCAAAATCAGACATGCCAGAACCTTATCTTCCATGAGAGTTGGGAGGCCCCACATACAAATCACTGTTGTTAAAGGGAATATCCGGGACTAAAAAGGAAAAAAAAAAAAAACGTGCCTGAGCACTAACAGGCAGGTACCAACCAGCCTTTTGTGCCTGGTGCTGTTTTCCCACCGGCACAGAGTAGTTACAGACTTCGCAGGTGTCACGTTCACAGAGCGGCAGTTTCTTTTCCTGTTGACAGGGAGGGACGCCTTGTGTCATGCTGATTGACAGCCAGCTCCACGCTGCCTAATTGGAGGAAGCCAGTGTCAATCAGCACGACACCCGTAGTCCCGCCCTGTCAGCAGGAAGAGAAATCACTGCTCTGTTGACAGGGAGCAGCTTAATCTCCAGCAGGAGCGGTCAATGACCGGCACCAGGTTCAACAGACAGGTACTTGCCTTTGTTAGCAATTACCTGCCGGTTAGTGCTTAAGCACTTTTTTTTTTTTAAATTAAAGTCCTGAATATCCTCTTTAACCTAATAAGTATGGAAGCCTCGAGTACATGTCATGTGAACACAGCCACTGGAGGCAGCCAATGGGCATCTTTTAAATTAGGAAAAGAGTTAGGGCTCATGCAGACATATGTGCAAAACGGTCCGAGCTCAGACTGCTAATGGATGGACTGGGAGAGGGTCCTTCGATCGAAGCACGACAGCTTCGTGTATTTCTATGAGGCTGTCACACTTGGGTAAGCTGCAGCCAGTCCATGCATTGCTGTCCGAGATTGCACCATTTTGCACGGAAGTCTGCATTAGCCTATATTTTCAATTCTGGGTAGGTTCTTGCTTGCAGCTTAATATGAATCAGAGTCCAGATAATGATAAAGTAAAATTGAATTCATAGCAGTATCAGTTAGGGCTTCGTTCCTTGGAAGGCATGTTAAAAATAAACACTAGGTAGTTCTAGCATCTTGGTTTTGCCATTATCCACAGCATAATATACCTAAAATGCTTCAGCTATTCTACTGATTGGAACAAGGCCACTGGGCAGTATTTCAAAGCTAGTCTGAATATGGCGATTCTGGTCTGCAGTGGATGGCTAAACTTCAACTACATTTTAAGAACACATCCACACATTTCACAAATTAACAGAATGCAAAGTGAACGAACAAAGGCGAAAACTAAAGCAAATTAATATTTGTGTGACCACCCTTTGCTTTCAGAACATCATCAATTTTTCTAGACATGCATGTACACAGTTTTTGAAGGAACTCAGCAGGAAGATTGTTCCAAACATCTTTGAGAACTAACCACAGATCTTCTGTGGATGCAGGCTTTAGCAAATCCTTCTGTCTCTAGACGTAATCCCAGACAGATGATGTTGAGATCAGGGCTCTGTGGGGGCCATATCATCACTTCCAGGACTTCTTGTTCTTCGTTATGTGGAAGAAAATTCTTAAGGTACTGCCACACTAAGCAATCCCGCTAGCGATCTCGTTAGCGTTGCATACTAATGAGATCGCTAGCGGGATTGTTTCTATATCGCTAAATGCTGCCGCATTTAGCGATATAGTTAACGACGCTATCGCCGTTAGCGATCTTCTTAACGACTTTAGCGGTACAAAAGTACCGCTAAATCGCTAAGAAAAGGTGCCACACAGCGATAAGATACTTACCCAGCGGGAGCGCCGACGAGAAAATAGGGTCCGGAGCGATTCCAGCGACGAGCGAGATCACAGCAGGAAGCTCGTCGCTGGAAGCTGCCGCACTGAACAATATCGCTAACGGGATCGCTAAATAGTGACGTTTTTTAGCGATCCCGTTAGCGATATTGTTTAGTGTGGCATACCCTTTACTGACATTGAGTGTGTGTTTGGGGTCATCATTTGGCTGCAGGATATATTTGGAGCAGATCTGATGCTTTCATGATGGTACTGCATGATAAGTATATATGCCGGTATTTCTCAGCATTGAGATCACAATTAATTCTGACCAAATCCCCAACTCAGTTTGCTGAAATGCAGTGCCAAGCTAGCAAGGAACCTCCACCATGCTTCATTTTTACCTGCAGACACATTATTGTACCACTCTCCAGCTCTTCGGGAACAAACTGTCTTGTATTACAGCCACATATTTCATATTTTGACTCATCAGTCCAGAGTACCTGCTGCCATTTTTCTGAAGCCCAGTTCCTATGTTATTGTGCATAATTGAGCTGCTTGCCATGTTTCCACATCGACGGTATGGCTTTTTGTCTACAATTTTTCCATAAACACCACTTGTATCCAAACTTCTCCAAGCAGATAGGTGTAGTTAGGTTCCACTGGTTGCTGCCAGTGCTGAATTAATGGCACTGCTGGACATCTTAAAATTTTGAAAAGAAGCAAGAATGATGAGTCTTTCAGTTTCTGCACTAAGTTCCTTTGGCTGACCACTGCGTCTACAGTATTCAATGTTGCCCATTGCTTGATTTTTCTTCAAAGGAGCTTAAAGAGTACTACTTGAAACCCCAGTTTGCTTTCAAAACTTTGCATTGGATAGACCTTGCTTATGCAGTACGACTACCTTGTGTTTGTTGCTGTGCTCAATGTTACCATGGTACATGACCTGTGGCATGAAACGTTCTTCAGCATCACCACCTTTGTGGCAGTTTGGCTGTTCCTCCCCAGATTTAATCCTCCTACACAGATGTTTCTCTTTAACATCATGTCTTAACCTATATATGAAAATGATCACTATCACCTGTCTTGTATAATTGGTTACTCATTCATGTTACTTTAATCTAACAAATTCCCTTACTTTGTGAAAGTTAACCTAGAAAATGTAATGCTGTTTTAAAGGCAAAGGTTTGTCGCATTAAATATTGATTTGCTTTAAACTTTTTGTTAATTGACAAAATAAACTATTAACACTTATTTTTTAAAGCATTCATAATTTGAAGCATTTTTTCTAAACCCGCCTAAACGTTTTGTACAGTACTGTATACTAGAAGCGTGAATTATCACCTAATGAGAACATATATATATTTTTTCTGTTCTAAACCATAAAGTTGTGATTTGGCTTGAATTAGTCAATCTTCATCTAATGCGGTTGCATAATCATTACCATCTGCAGATTGACCTCTATTACTAAAAGGCTCACGGAAGAGTGTAGCAAAGTAATAATTTCACAGATCACAATCTATAAAGACCCTAAACAGAAACAGGAGGGAAAAAATATGAAACTGCAATTTCCATTTGGTTATAAACATCCAGGTACAGATCCCAGCTATCAATCTCACTGCACATCTGAGCAATTTCAAGTAATCCTCAGACACCTGGCATGATGACTTTATAACAAGGATGCTGCGATCTCCGAGAGGACCCTACTTATCTAGGGGAAGATTCTCAAATTGGATTTTAAAGCATCTCGCGTTATTGCACTTCGTGCTGTGCTTTTCTCTTATTCACTTTAAACAAGGCAGTCATTCACAGATAGCAGCTTTGGCTTCAGCTTCGCAGCTTTTCATTCATTTCGCCCACTGCCTGCCCCTACCGTCCCCCTCTGAATACCCACAAGAGCCAGCAAGCGATAGTACATGAAAACAAGCACATATTGTGGTAAACAAAACTGCACAATAAAATGAATATACGTTCTACCGATCTCCAAAAATGAGTAACAGTAAGAGAAGAGGATGCTGTACTAGATTTTACTGTACAAACTGTATTATTAAATTGATCTTAGACTTGAAATACAAATGAGAAATTTAGGAGTCCAGCTAGAAAATAACTCGTAATGTGTTTATTTTAGCTCTAAGAAGGAACATTTTCAAACAGGAATACCTACATGGATTATCAAAGTAAGTACACCTGCCTAATCAGGTTCAGGTACAAAAGTTCTATTTTAATAACGTATGCAGTTAGTATTGGGTATTATGATTCTACATGCCTGATCCTCCTAACCCATGACATCATTTGAGTTCAGGAGCCTAAACTGCATATTAAGAAAACTTCCACCATGTGACATGGTGAGAGGCTGAATGCCGAGATCTCAGTGATCTCTGGAATAAATGAGCAGTGGCACTGTGCCTCTTCGTCTGTAACGGGCTTTACTCTTTACCTAAACCTTTAAAGGCAAGCAGGCATTTAAACAGGACAAAGATCATCCTATTGTGACTCAGATTTGGAAGAGATACTTGAATTACTTTACTGAATTTGCTAACCATAATTTCTGATCGGTAAGTCGTAAAAAATTTACTTTGGAGAACACTCTCCTACTTAAATTTGTTGATATCCAATCCTGTAACCCTAAAACTTGAGCACAGACAAGATTTGAGACCAAGTAAACTGGTCTGAAACCATATGCTTTTAGGGGTTGTCTGGCTTGGGGTTGAAGTCTGCAGTCACTATACTTTCTGACTCTGCACCCCACCCCAGGGTGTTTATAATCAACTCTGGTTCCTACCAGCTTACTTTAATGTGCAGGTTTGTAACCCAGGAGAGGTATGTTTTACCATTCACACTGTAGACTTATAGCACAAGAGAGGCATGTTTTAGATGATAGGACCCAACAGAGAAGTGTCAACCTTGTCGAGGATGATGGGCTCACATGAATTGGCCAATTTATGCGCTAAGAACCTTCACTTTTGTAGCTAAATTTTTTAATTTTTTTTATTTTTACTTTTTATAACAGTTTACTCAGCAATTATGATAGATTTTGTGTTCACACATATATTGGTCTCTACAGAGTGCTGCTGCGTTCATTACAGTAGGCATCTGTTCACAGTATATGGAGGTGCTGGTCAGGTTTTTTGTTCTATGTAGTCACTATGTGATTGCAGACTGGCGAGTCCTTACAGCGTGCCTGGTGCGTGCTGTCAGAAATCTCCGATGAAAAGGAGCGGGCGGACATGTGTACACAAATATGCGATTGACATGCTTCTGGCCACACTCCAACAAGACAAGTACAGCCTCATTTAATTCACTTGTAATGAGCGAGGCTGTACCCATCTAGTTGCCACGTGATCAGGGCCGGATTAACGTAGGGGCTGATGGAGCTGCAGCTCCAGGCCCCTTGTTAGAGATAGGCCCATCAGCCTGTCATCCACGGGCGGAACTATCGTGGAAGCAGGGGAAGCAGCTGCCACAGGGCCCGGGCTAGAAGGGGGCCCGTCCCTGCTGCAGCTGTCTCCCCTGCGGCTGCGTTCTGCCGCCCCCGGCCTGAGAGTCGGCGGCTCCCTGTGCCGGCTGTCAAGCTGACAGCCGGCGCAGAGAAGCTGCTGCGTGCCGGCTCCCAGGAATCAATTGCACTGGCGTCTATACAGACGCCAGTACAATTGAAGCTCTGACCGCCGGGTCAGAGCGACGTCTGCAGCGTGATCAGGTCATGTGATCACGCTGCTGACGTCACTCTTCGTCGGCGCCCAGAAGGGTGAACATTTGTGGTGAGTGTGCTCCATTATGGAGCTGAAGATACCACAGAAGATAAATGGGGGACATACTGTGTGAGTGTGTGTGTATGGGGGGGGTTTTCGAGTGAGGATGGGGGTTCTTTTATGTGTGGGGGGATTTGGAGTGGGGATGGGGGGATACATTATGTGTGGGGGAGATTTGGAGTGGGGATGGGGGTTCTTTTAATGTGTGGGGGGTTTGGAGTGGGGGTGGGGGGATTTAATGTGTGTGGGGGGGATTTGGAGTGGGGATGGGGGGTTATTTTATGTGTGGGGGGATTTGGAGTGGCGATGGGGGGTTATTGTATGTGTGGGGGATTTGGAGTGGAGATGGGGGGTATTTTATGTGTGGGGGATTTGGAGTGGTGATGGGGGCATTTAATATGTGTGGGGGGATTTGAGGGTACTGAAGAGTATGTATGAGGAAACAGTATGGGGGATGGGTGCAGACAGTATGGGGAGCGAACGGGTGAATGCATGTGGACACAGTATGGGGAGTGAGGGTGATGGGGTGTGTGCAGACACAGTATGGGGAGTCAGGGGTATGTGTGAGCAGACAGTATAGAGAGTGAGGGGGTAAATATATGAGGAGACAGTATGCTGAACAGGGGTGATGTGAGAGGAGACAGTATGAGGAGGGAGGGGAATAGTGTGAGGCGACAGTATATTGCAGATATTTTTATTTAGGGGCATTATAATGACTCTTCTGTCTTTAAGGGCATCGTGTGGAGAGTTGGTGCAGAAGAGCGGAGAAGATGGAGGTCTGCAGAGACGGCTGTGGATGAGAAAACTCATCATGGGATCTTGACAAGATGAAGAAAAGGAGAACGACTCCAGAGACAGCGTCATCTATAAGGTACCTGGATGTAAATATTATTTGTGAAATTGACTAATTCTCATGTCTTTATTTGTTAGGAGCATTAAAGGGGTTCTCCAGGTCTGTGTCACATAGAATGACTGAAGACTCAGCACAAACCTGGACAACCCCTTTAATGCTCCTAACATAAATAAAAACATGAGAATGAGTCAATTTCAGAATTCTCACAGTGATCACTGCACACTGTTAGGATTCTCTCGTGCCGGTGATTTACATACAAGCGGTCACATGCTGACTAGACGTGTGGCCTCACTCAATGAAAATGAACGGAGCGAGGCCGGGCACGTCTAGTCAGAATGTGGCCAGAAGTATATAAATCACATGCTTATGCTGACATGACCGTGTACTCTTGCCACCGGTAATGAAGAATCCTAAAAGTGTGCAGTGCATTCGTTGTGAGAATTCAGAAGCTGCAATGTCAGGATTCAGCTCTGCAGGTTCCAGCAGTCATCACATGGACACTTCACTCATATGCGATTTTTATACTTATGGTCCTGTGACATCGAGCTTCTCTTCCTGCTTCTCTCAGTTTTTCACTGAACATTGAGAGCATTAGGGAGAGCAGCTCGTGGGTACATGACTAAGTGTGCAAATCGCATGTGTGCTTGGGGGGGGTCCAGGACACAGCGGGCCACATTAGAGGCCCCAGGAAGCAGCAGGCCCCTAATGGGGCCCTAGGAAACAGCAGGCCCCATTAGGGGCCTAGGTCCAAAGGAAGCAGCAGGCCCCATTAGGGGCCTAGGTCCAAAGGAAGCATCATGCCCCATTAGGGGCCTAGCTCCAAAGAAAACTGCAGGCCCCATTAGGGGCCTTGGGCCCCAGGAAACTGCAGGCCCCATCAGGGGCCTAGGGCCCCAGGAAACTGCAGGCCCCAGAAAACAGCAGGCCCCATCAGGGGCCTAGGGTCCAAGGAAACACCAGGCCCCTAATGGGGCCCCGAAAACAGCAGGCCTCTTTACAGTGCTGCAGATGGTGACCAAAATGGTCGCCAAAGTGGCATGTATCATATATTTACTTTGTTTATATCTTTTACGTTACATTTTTGGCCTTTGTGAATTGCCATGTTTGGCCCCACCCCTTGCCCGCCCCTTCAGCTCCAGGCCCATCATGTTCTTAATCCGGCCCTGCACGTGATCACATGTATGCAACCCGTATACTTGCGGTCATACACCTGCTCAGTCCCGATGCCAGAGAATCCTAACAGTGTGAGTTTTTTTAGGATTCACAAGTGATTGCAGACTTGAACCCCATTCCTGGGCAACCCCTTTAATTTATAGTGACATTAAGTCACCAACATTCTTGTATGTGGGCTTTATAATTCACTACTTCTGTAATTAGTCTACACATTCTTCAGTAAAACAATAAAATTAATTCTGCAACTAAATCAAAGACCTGCAAAATTAGAATATTACAGAGCACATGTGCACGTTCAGCATAAAAACTTACCTTCTCAACACTGCTCACAGCCTGGAAGTAGATGTTGTAGCCTTTGCGAGGAGCTAGAGGTGGGTTCCAAAATCCTTGGTAAGTTCTGTTGTCACCAACAGTAAATGGGGCAGCTTCAGGGAGGTTAGAAGGGGGCAGCTCTGCAGCATAGTAGTAGGGGGAACCACCAGTGCCGGCATTGTTGTAGGCAACTGGAACCTGATAACATTCCATCCCTCCAGTTTCCCTTTTTGTCCGATGCGGGTGCAATTCTTCTACCACAATTTGGTATGCACTAAACAAAAAGAAAAACATTATTTCATCCAATCCAATAAAAGCAGTCATTTTCAAGTGGCTTTAAAAAGATTATTAAAATTCTTAAAGACATCAAGATAACCCTTGTGGCCTAACATGAAATTCTACAGCTGATTGTAGGTCGGGAAATCCTAACATTGAGCAATGTGCACACTTGTCAAGATTTCAACTGATTTGCCTACTGGAGCGAGAAGACATTGAGAGAAGCTGGATAAGAAGCTAACTGGCACATGACCACAAGTATGCACATCACATATAAGAGGTCATGTAAACCAACTCCATCTAAGATCAGAATATTACATTGTTTCACTCAAGTTCAGTTACATGTATATTTTAATTTTTATCTTTTTTTTTTCATGAGCATTAGTAGCAAAATTTGAAGGAAGGGGGAGCTACGGTATCACCTATTGGTAGATCCTGTGTTGTCAGGTGTGTACAGAGGTGTTGACTTTTGTAAACTCTTCCACAAAGGACAGGAAGTCGAGGCTTCTGCGGGTTCAAGTGCTTGGACCTGCAGTAGGGCTGGAATAGGCGCGAAACTGCTGTTATCCTCCTTCACCTACCCGATCCCCCTGCTTTCTAAGGACTGTCCTACCACATGAAATAAAGGATATTGAATGGTGAGTGCAGGTTTTTCTGCATTTTTTCATTATACTACATCCCATTTTACATGCACCACCATTCAGATATTTAAGCAATATGCCTTATATTAACCAGTGATTTGCGCAATAGTTAACTGTCTGGTGGGATTTTTTTCTTGTATTTTTTTTTATACCATTCGTCATATGAAAAAATATGTGGAAGCAATTAAAAGCTCAGAGTCCATAGAAAGAATCCACGGAACTTTCAGGATTTGAAAAGAGTTTGTGGAAGATTGGACCAAAATCCCACCTGAGCAATGCATGCAACTAGTTTCTCCAAGGCTTTTGTATGACTTATTAATTGAATTTCAGTTCAATACTTTTTACCTGTGTCATTTCTCATCATTACACATATTATGGACCTCTATTGCTTGATTTCTTTGCCTATTTGGATTGGATGGGTTGTGTGGATTTTTTTTTAACATGTCATTTCAATCAATTTTTTTGTGTTAAATGTAGATTATTATTTAAAAAAAAAAGTCTACATTTAACAAAAAAAATTGATTTCAATAATATTAATTTTCTGATGATACAACCCCTTTAAAATACCATATAACTTAAGGATTAAAAAAAAGGCTAAAGCACTACATTGGAATTTTACTATATTTCCTGCCTTTAAAATCAGCACTTTTTAGTTTTTGTGATGTAAGATCTTGAACCTTGGCAATGTAACTTCTCTTGTAAACTATAAGATCATATTGTATATGTGAGAATTACGATACTCTAAACAACGGGAAATTCAGATAAACATCTACTTACATGGATTTAGAGATGTCAAAACACTGCATTGGTGTAGACCAGATGTTTAGATCAGCACCAATATGTGGGGAAAAAATAAGCCTATAGTGTGTGTGTGTGTATAAATCCCTTTTGTCTCTGCTCAAAGATTTCCTTCACTGGCCATTTGAGAAAACTATCTAGAATCCTATTCTCGGGATCAGCCCTTTAACCTTTTAAATTATGTGCATTTTGTTCCACTTTTTAAGTACCGTATATAATAGTGTATTAGTTGGTTTGTTAGAAAAATATATTTATAAATCTGCCAACTTCAGTTACCAGTACTATGCTGCTAGGTCACTGGCCGTAGAATGGCAGTAACCTATGTTTCGGTATGAGTGTGGAAAATAAAAAATATCTTGCAATGGATGCAAATGCAGTAAACCAAGATATCTGTCAAGTTTCCAGAGCTGGTATGTCACTCTCCACAAGGAGAAACCTTACCCCCAGACCCCAGTCCAGAGCCTCTCATCTAGCCAAATCAGATCTCTCCTACTTTGCACTGACGAGGACCAATAGTCCGAAACACCGTGTCTGCAAATGGAGATTCTGATTTGGCTTTTATCCTAAGTCATATTACAAGACTCGTTAAAGGGTTGATTGTGACTTGTAGGATCGCTACTTCCAATAGGTGGCGCTATAGAGTACAAGTCATCTTTGTTTGAAGAGGCAATTTGCATATCAAACCATTTTATTCATTTCAAGTGTAAAATGAATATCTATTTAAGAAAAAAATACAGAAAACCATAATCTACCTGACCTTATAACCGACAATCAGGAAAAGCGACTTTTGGAGCTCCAGATTTTCATGCACTGCAAGTTCCCACCCACTGAAGACGTCAATGCCCATTTCTGTCAGCACTATAAGTGCTGGAACTTATTTTCCCTCATTTCCCAGTGTGCAATGCTTCCGTAACTTTCTAATGCCCCAAAGTGAAATCACATCTTTCTATTAGGTTTGCATGCAGTCTGTCTTTCCGCTCCTGCTCTCCTGACGGTCAAACATTGGTTCCCAATTCCTATTATCTGTTGCGGCAGAGAAGATTTACATGTGACAACACACAGTAAAAATCCGTTTATTCGGGACAGTCTAAAACCACCATGGTAACATGTAAATGTTAGACAGAAGGGTGACACCTGGCAGCAGCACTTCACTGATTTTTCAGTGGCAAGACAATATTTTTTTTAATAAAGTGAATTGCAGATTACTTAGCACATTTTCTATCAAACAAGAGCAAGCTGTCCACAGAAATACCATAAACCTTTAAGACGCCACTGAAACATTCCCTCTTTTCGTCTGCAAATTTAGAAAAACAGAATATTAACAAAACTAAACCAACTATAAAATAAGTAGTTATAAGCCATTATCCTACATTACGGATCTGGCTCAAGTTTTGGGCAACTACAAGCATGCTCAAAAGTATGCGGCTGAGTGCCATGCTGTTCGTCTAAACCTGCCTGACATTAAATATTTGGCACTTGTTCCAATTCATGTAATTTCTAGAATATTTGGTTATTTAACATGCTGTAGGATCAGGATCTTATCCCAGATCAGCCAGCAAGACCAAGCGGGTCAATCATTGTACAACTTCTCATGCTCGGCACACATCTGCAGAGTCCTAAATGTTGATTGATGAAATATTTGCAGTATGTTTATTGCCGCAGATTCTGCACTGCATCACCTCTACTGAGTTACAATGGGGCATACTGTGGATTATCTTAACAATTCTACTGAATTTCACATAAAAAAGAAGGTTTATCATCCAACTAACTTTCTGGCCATGTACACACCATAAGTCTTGTACTATAAACTAGTCAGGTATACTACTCAATTCTTACATGCACGGAGAGAGCTCATTTATAACCGATCCTCAAATCCGGGAGTCCTACTGACCAACATCACACAAGGACACCCAAAATAAGAGCAAAATAATACGCAAAGTCCTTTTCCATATGACTCTACACAAATAATTCAAATAAACTGTGTATTAAAAGTACACTCAGCCAACAGCTTTGCATAATCGCGACTCTACGTCATACATTCCTGAACACTCCACACATTTCATAGAACATAATTTAGAGATTGTTTAGTATTCAAGGAGTCTCGCAATCACAGCGCTACCCGACATTTATGGAAGGCTCGGAGCAGATTAAGCTCTTAGCTCAAGATATTTTATTTTTTATATATTTTTTTTTTTAAACACAATTTTCATTAGCATTTCCCTTTGAAACGATATTATGGAGAGACTGGAACCCAGGGCTGACCATAATGACTGGCTTTGGGCTCTGCTTAAGGCTCCAATTTGCAGTTGTCATATCATTAGAGACAGAAAGAGCTGACAGGCATCCCCACCTCCTGACCTTGCTGCAGCTTCCTCGCTATCTTGGCTTAGAGCTATACAGATCCAGACTCTAACTGACATGTTGTAATTCAAGCACAGATGGACAGAAATCTGTCCACTGGACTAAAATAGACTGGCTTGCATCTTAACAGTTGCTGAAGACAAGATACTTGCAAATGTTTCAAGCAGATGGTAGATAACCTGCATTGTCTCTTGCTTTATAAGCCACAATACAACAAACTTTCTGACCACAATCACATTGTGTTTAGTTCTTTACGGAAGGTCAAATGAATTGTTGTTAAAATGTAAAAGAATAAACAAAACAATGTAAAATTACATAAAATAATATAAACATAAAACACAAACACTTATGATGTTACTTGCAGGAGAGGTATTCTTACAATGCGCAGTGACAGTGCGCTCTCCAGCTATCTCGCTACTTCTGATCAGAGCTGGGGAGAGAGCGCACTGTCATTGTGCACATTGCACAATGACAAGAATCTACTGAGCATCTGTAGGAATTGACAATCGACGCATGCTCAGTAGAGCAGGGACTATTCCAGCCCCTGAAATGGGAGTCACCGATGACACTTCATTTCAGGGAGGGGCAGTGAACATAGTATCTGCTGCTGATGACACTGTACTGGGATTTTCAAAGTATCAAAAACTGAAAAAGTAAAAAAAATATAGCAGTTGTAGTGAGGGAATGGTAAGGACTTTTTAATTAAAGTATATAGAAAATAGATTTGATCATGGAGTTAAATAGATAGGCATTTAGGATGAAAATTAGTGTTTCACACTACCCCTTTATAGGCTTTCATAACAATTAACAAATGTAGAATGTTCAATTTCACTGACCTGTGCACAACAGTAGTTTGCACGCAACGCCTAGGAGAAGAGAATGAGATCGGGCATGCATGACATCATCCGCACACGGTAGACAAGCAAACAAACGGCTGCACTATTCTGACTGTTCACTGAGCTCCCTTTTAGTTTACAGTACACCAACCTACGCTTTCACTTATTCACTGGAAATAAGTCATTAGTCTCCGAGTTCTGCTTATTACCAAGTATTACCTCTGACAATGCGCACATTCTTAGACAAGCAGTGTTGAAAAAACAAAGCCCAATGAATATAATTAAAGAATATATGACTGCCATTACAAAGTGCGCTTCCCCATTACTTCTATCAAGTCATTTCAGCAATTTTACTGGTGCTGTCTAAATAATGTAGTTGACTTGCACAGGATGAGTTGTGTGCCTTTAGAAAAATGTGCTGATATCTCCAAAACTACCATGACAGATGCACGAATCCCCAGCAATAAAAGCAACGGCACTGAATCGAATCTGACTAGTGAAGCTCACATACACACAACAAAGTGGCTCCTTCGGTCTCCATATGAAGCACATGCCAAAGCCCGCTCCTCACAGCTCCAAGCCAGAGGCATCAAAATTTAATAATCAATGTAGCTCGGCTTTCTCAAACCACAGAGGAGGAGAAGTCCCATAATTGACAAAGACAGAACAGACTTGTAAAGTTCCAGGAAACCTTGTCACGTCTACAATTACAGATTTCAGTAATGAGCCTTCAATTTAGCTACCCACTCTTAGCAAAGCGAGAGGAAGGACCCTTCATCCAGAGAAAATCTGCCCACAGTATCTGTCACATACGCAACGACAGAGCAAAGGAGTAAGAGAAACGGTGAAAGATGTACACTGAAGAATTGCACAGCACTTGGAGGAAGCAGAATCCGAGCAGACTCATACAAATGCTTTCTGCAAAGCTAGCAGTTGAGGTACATGATAGATGTTCGAGATCTAGTGGCTTTAAAAATCGGGACAGGTTAATAGTTTAGTTTTGATATAGAGATTTTGAGTTCCAACTGACATTTTATACAGCAAAAATAAACCTGCTATAAAGCGAGTGCTCCCACATACCTGATAGGAGCACCTTTAGCCTGTGCAGGTCTAAGAAGAACAGTGATGGTGGTGGCAGTTTCATTAAGCGATGCATCAACACCTTCATAATCCGGTAACGTTGGAGCTGTAAAACATGAAATACAACTGATAAAGGAAAGGGACAAACAGAAAAGTCTTGTGCAGAACTGATATTTAAAGGGTATCTGAAACAGAAGACAATATGTCCATTGCTCTGCAACTGGAAATCTATGTTTTATTCTATAAGAAAATTTGGCTGCAGTGCTATGGGCCTGATCGGAGCACTTCTTGAGCCTAAGCCTTATCAGCTCTATTCCCTGACTAGTGTGACATCTGACTAACAGCTCATCGGCCATGAAGTAAAACAGAACAAAAAAAAACTAAAACATAAAAACTGAAGAGAAGTGAGAACAGACTCAGAGCTCTGTGGAGGCTGGGCTTAACTCTGAGTCATTAGATCAATTTTCTGTTGTAAGAATCGAAAAATAGTAATAAGAGCAGACCCCGCAGACTACAATAATAGGGTTTGTCAGGTTTCTACTAGTGATAAGCGAATGTGCTTGGATAAGGTGTTATCCAAGCATGCTCGTATGCTAACCGACTGTCTTCGGCATGCTCGAAAAATATGTTACAGTACCCGCGGCTGCATGACATCTGCAACACATGCAGGGATTGACTGCTCTAATCCTTGAGCTTCTGCCTCAGATCCCAAGGGAAAAGGGATGACTGAATAGCTTCGGCTGAGTCCTTATCTGAATAGATATAGCACTTCCTGAATAGCTGCATCGGGAACCCAGATATCTGGAGCGCACCCAGTAATCAGCTGTTCAGCACCGCAGCTGCATGTGTCACGGTTGTGTCACAGTCACAACACATGCATGGAGAGCCCAACAAACAGGCTCTCCATGCATGTGTTGTGACTGTCACATAGCCGCGACACATGAAGCTGTGGCGCTGATCAGCTGAGTATTGGAGGCGCTCCAGGTATCCAGGTTCCCTATTCAGGAAGCGCTATAGCTATTCAGATAAGCACTTATCCGAAGCTATTCACTCATCCCTACAAAGGAAGAATGAGTAATATTGAAAAGAACCAAAAACAAACGTGTCCTCATGATTTTTTTGAGAACACAAAGGTCCATAAAAAAAAACTAAAAAACACGGCCTTGTGAACAGGTCCACAGATTGTTTTTCATGGATAGAATGCACACACAAAGATAAAACATGCAGGCAAAAATGGATGATGTCTAAAATTGCATTCAGCACTGTTCTTCCCGTCAAAAAGACGACCCTCATATAAGTCAATAAGGGCCTGTGCACCAGTAATATGTATTGTACCGAGGATCCCGTGCTCAGTATTTTCTATGTAAGGAGAAATTAAGACGTACACGTACATATAAGCACAGATTTCCATTTCTTGGATTATTGTGATCAGCAAACCATTCTGGTCAGATAATTCAATTACGTGCAACTATTTTTGTGTAAGATATATTTCTTAATCAGATTGGGTTATATCACCTGAGATGTTGGTGGTGACATTAATGGCTGTTGCTGGTCCAAATCCCTTTACTGTACTAGCTCTTATGAGAAACTGGTATGTAGTTCCTGGGTGCAGCTGAGAGAAGACATGGTGGGTGCTATTCCATAGTTTGGTCACAGTCTGAGGAGGACCAGCCACGGGAACTGCGGGGTCAAATGACCGGATACTGTTGTATTTCACCTGTGAAAATATAAAAAGTTAGGATAGGGCACCTTTCGTACTCCAATATTTTATATGAAAGGCATATCGGGAGTCGGCAAGATTAAAGGGGTCACCCACATCAAGGTGTTTATTTTTCTTGCAACAGTGATATTTTTTATTTTTAAAAAAGTATTGATAAAAGAAAAAAAAAAACATTGGCAACATAAAACACATAAAAAAAGATTTAACAAAATTGATCACTTCCTGATAACAGCTGGCTTCCCTTTAAATGCATGTATTTGGCGCTTAATATTTTTGCTATTCAACTTCATTAAAAATGTTTAATTGGTTGACTTTTACAGGCTCTTTTTTGCCTGCAAAAATCAACTTTAATGTGGTCTGTGGCCATAAATCAGCTGAAAAAGGCAGATAAAAGAGTTAGAAACTCTCCCATTGGACCATCAGAAATATTTAATTTGACCGATTATCAGTTAACCCATTCTGCAGCAGCCAGCAGCGCAGAGGCTATAGAATGCAAACTATGCAAAATGTTAACAAATCCAAATTAGGAAAATTATTTTTAACCAAAAATACATGCATTTAAGAAAAAAAAAAATTGTCCCTAAAGGGATAATCCGTTTAATGTTTTAAGGATCATAACAATCTGTACATTCATTATTTCATCATATCATGTAACTTATTAGGAAAATGTACAATGATCAGCACAGACGGCGCTGCACCTGTCCAAGGGCTTCACTATCCTCATCACTACTCTGCCCTTCATGATGGTCCAATAACCTCAAGCTGCTAGGAACTTGCAAACAACAATCTGTAGGACCAGACATGATTAATTACGGCTATTATTTTAAGACAACTTTGTAGCAGATGAATGCGGTGGTACCTCATATTGAGTGATAATGCCATTTGGCTCGGTTGGCTCCTTCCAATTCAGGAAAATCTTGTCTTCAAATGGAGTGCCCTTCAGCGAACTGAACGGGACAAGTCCAGGTACTGGAAAAAAACAAAATGACAATCACATTGCTTGTTTTTGTCCCACTATAGTGACATTTCCTCCTCCTCTCTGCTTTGCACGACGCCTTACTTTATACTTTGTGCACAGTCACCACTTTCTTTTCTAGATAGTGCAATTAAAAAAAAAAAAAAAAAAAAAAAAAAAAAGTAATTCTATAATCCACTAGGAACAAAATCTAAGTAGTGAGGAGATAGAATAAGCACAGAGATCTGATAAGGGTACTTGATGCAGTACTCAAAGGGGCACAGTAACGGAAGTTGCCGTTTCTGTGGCTTAGTAAGAGCCAGAAAGCTTTATTTTCAAAAGATTAGAATTTTCTCAGAGTACTTCAAGACCGGACTCACCCATCAACTATAGAGAGGCCTCATTGATTAAGCCTTAAATTAACCTTCCATTCCCAGTGAGATGGTGAAATTCAGCGTTACAAATGAGTCTCTACGACATTATACACCACCCTAAGTGTAGACGATTATATGGTCTATTACAGCAGCGGCGACAAATGTCAAAGAAAATCCTGTCTAGAATGAAAATATTTATTTCCAGTAGCTTATGTATCGCCAAAGTATTCTGCACTGCGGTACAGAGATTGCACCTGTATCCTCAATGGGATCGCCATCTACTTTTCATACTAGACACACACGGATCTTCTAGGGAGTCAATAATAGTAGAGTTGGGATATGATGGGATGTAATGGTGGGATGTATTATTAGCATTGGAATATTATGGTATATGTAATGTGCATAAACACATAAATACGTATATGCAAGCACTTTGTGCCAATTCTGTTTCTATGTTGTCAAGAATGTTCTAGTAATTTCTGCATATAAAGTGTAAGACTAGGGAAAAAGTGGTTTTACATTTTCTATGGGTCCCCATCCCATTAATGATGACATTTAATTACACACGTCTTCTCCTGACATGCCCACACTTCTACAAGATTGTCTGCTATCTCTAGCATCATGTCTTCCCTGTCCCTGACAATAAATCTTTCCAGATTTACACTTTTTGTGATTCCTCCTTTTTCTAACCTACCAAAACCTGATAATAGAATACAGAAAAAGAAATATCATAACTTGCGTGTAGTACACCCTCTGTCTTGGTGCTATATTTCATATAAAACCTTTTGTTCACTACCAATTATCTAATCATTCGCACGCTCAGGTCACCAGAAGAATCTGTTCCTTTCTTACCTATGAAAGAGCAAAAATTCTTATAGCTGTTCTGCTTGATTCTCGTCTTGACTACTGCAACACACTAATCGTGCTTCCTCTTCCTAATTCTCTCCTCTACAATATATCCTAAATGCAGCATCTGGGCTGATATTTTTTCCAGCCGCTACACCGATACCTCTACCCTGTGCCAGTCACTGCACTGGTTGCCTATCTACTACAGAATACAATCCAAGCTTATCACTGTCACCCACAAAGCTCACCTCTTGCCTACCACCCAATCCGTGCTCTCCATTCTAATAATGGTAGTCCCCCCAACTGTGGTTAGTTATGACAAATTATAATGATTATATTGCACATAAAAATATTTCACATCATATATTCAACACTACAGATTTGTAACACATATTAACTAAATGATTACCCAAGTATTGATAGTATTTAATCTTCAACTCATTCAAGAGCCTTTTGATAAACAACATTTTTGGTTTTTCCTTTAGGAGCAAAGATGAACAGATTTTTAGCAGTTCCAACTCTTGAACAGGCCAGTAAAGTTGACCATGAAAAAAGCATGGAGATTGCAAATCGATCCCTACTACTTTCAAGGACTGTCCTGAACCTTGTTAATGGACATTGCAAATACCACTCCAAGTGGAAACTGGAGGCGTTTACAATCAAAAGGCAAATCAGATGGAATGAGTGGAATTCTTGGAATGAAAATCTCCTCTCCCTTGGAACATCCTGTAGCTGAGCTGTGTATCTAATCCTATCCTGTGTGATACCGACTGCTGAGCTGTGTATCTAATTCTATCCTGTGTGATACTGTCTGCTGAGCTGTGTATCTAATTCTGTCCTGTGTGATACTGTCTGCTGAGCTGTGTATCTAATCCTGTCCTGTGTGATACTGTCTGCTGAGCCGTGTATCTAACCCTATCCTGTGGGATGCTGTCTCCTGAGCCGTGTACCTAATCTTATCCTGTGTGATACTATCTCCTGAGCTGTGTATCTAATCCTATCCTGTGTGATGCTGTCTGCTGAGCCGTGTATCTAATCCTATCCTGTGTGATACTGTCTCCTGAGCTGTGTATCTAATCCTATCCTGTGTGATACTGTCTGCTGAGCTATGTATCTAATCCTATCCTGTGTCTTACTGTCTGCTGAGCTGTGTATCTAACTCTATCCTGTGTGTTACTGGTTGCGGAGCCGTGTATCTAACCCTATACTGTCTGCTGAGCCATGTATCTAATCCTATCCCGTGTGATACTGTCTGCTGAGCCGTGTATCTAATCCTATCCAGTGTGTTAGGCCCCATGCACACTTTGCGGTTTTTTATGCGGTTCCGCAGCGGTTTTTGCGCTGCGGAACCGCACGCCATGTACAGTACAATGTTAGTGAAGGGAAAAAAAAAAAGCTGTGCACACGCTGTGGAATTTTCCGCGCAGATTGGGTGCGGTTTCAAAACCGCAGCATGTCAACTCTTTGTGAGGATTCCGCTGCGGTTTTACACCTATTCCATTATAGGTGTAAAACCGCAGGGCAATTCTGCACTAAAAACCGCGCCAAAACCGCAGTAAATCCACGCTAAAACCGCAGTGCGGTTTACCTGCGGTTCTAGCAAAATCCGCGCGGAAAAAAACGCAAGTGAATCCGCAAAGTGTGCATGGGGCCTTACTGTCTCCTGAGATGTTTATCTAATCCTATCCTGTGTGATACGGACTGCTGAACCGTGTATCTAATCATCTCCTGTGTGATACTGTCTGCTGAGCTGTGTATCTAATCCTATCCTGTGTGATACGGACTGCTGAACCGTGTATCTAATCATCTCCTGTGTGATACTGTCTGCTGAGCTGTGTATCTAATCCTATCCTGTGTGAGACTGTCTGCTGAGCCATGTATCTAATCCTATCCTGTGTGTAAGGCCTGGGTCAGATAGCGATATACCAGCGATCCCGACAATGATATGCACTTGTCAGGATCGCTGGTGTATCGCTACATGATCGCTGCTGAGCTGCCAAACAGGCAGCTCAGGGCAGCGATCAGCACAGCGACACTGTTGGTAATGTCGCTTAGTTACCCGCAGTGTACGTTGGATACCAGCGTCCTGATGCAGGGCGCTGGTATCCAAGGTACACAGCGGGTTTCTAGGCACAGCCCCGCGCCTGGAAACCCGCTGTGTACCTTGGTTACCAGCTCCCCTGCATCAGGGCGCTGGTTTCCAAGATACACAGCTGGTTTCTAGGCACAGCCCCGCGCCTGGAAACCCGCTGTGTACCTTGGTTACCAGCGGATCGCTGGTCTCCCGCCTGTCACACGCAGCGATGCGTGCCTGTCAGCGGGAGACCAGCGATCAAAAAAATGTCCAGGACTTTCAGCGATGATCAGCGATACCTGGCAGGGGGGCTGATCGTCGCTGAATGTCACACACAGCGATATCGCTGGGGAGATCGCTGCTGCGTCACAAAACTAGAGACTCAGCAGCGATCTCGCTAGCGAGATCGCTGTGTGAGACGGGGGCTTTACTGTCTGCTGAGCCGTGTATCTAATCCTATCCTGTGTGATACTGGGCACCCCCTGCAGTCTGTGTCAGAGGGTGGTCTTCCAGCTTTACAGAAGGACGATAAGGCCTCTTTCACACTTCAGTAGTTCGGCGTCAGTTAAAATCCGCCAAAGGGTGAAAATCACGGATCCGCAACAAAGGTGCAAAAACGGATCCGATTTAAGGTGGATCCATTGTGAACTTTTCAACCCGGAAAATGCATTGTACGCATGTCTGGAACAGAGACAGAGAGACACAGAGAGAGAGAGAGAGAGAGAGAGGGAGACAGAGAGGTAGACAGAGACAGAGGGAGACAGAGAGAGAAAGAGACTCCAGAAGACGGATCCGCTACCCATAGGCGTCCATTATGGAAATCGGCGGATCCGTCATGGTCCGCCTTTTTGACGCACACAAAAAACGTTGCAGTGGACATTTTCAAAAACCGAGGGAAGCCAAAATAATGACGGATATCCGTCATTTGACGGATCGAATGGACGCACATCCGTCAAATTCCTTCACTAATGCAAATCAATGGCAAAAAAATGATCCGCCAAAAAAAAAAAAAAAGGCGGATCCGTCTTTTTGACGGATTTTGACTGACGTCGCACAACTGAAGTGTGAAAGAGGCCTAACAACATAGAAATGATAAGAATAATAGGCCTCAGTTACCACAACTGTCTACAAGGAAAACATAGCAACCAATCACAGCTCAGCTTTTTTTAAACAGCTCTGGTGAAATGAAAGATGCTTGGTGATTGGGTGGGGCTATGTGGAGTGGGCGTGGCTGATACACATACACACTCATTATTATATATATAGATTGAGTTTCTGTTATGGGTTGGTTTTTAAGCGTTAATTCCTTCATATGAGACAAGGTCAAAAGGACACGCAGTAAGCTGTGGAGTCCAGGAGCAGGTTATTTCCAGTTTTAGCTGGTGGTTTTTGGTGCTCTTTTTCATGTTTTTGATTAGCTGCTTTGCAAAAGACCGGGAGGAAAAAAGGTATAAAAATCTGAGGTGATGCCAATTATCTCATCATCCTCTCAGAAGAACGAAGATCCCCCTTTTTAATGTTTATCTCCTTTGTCGTGTTGTTTGAGGGAAAATCGCCCAGTTTTCTATAATTAATTAATTTATAATTAATTTATTGGTCTATTGGTTATTAATTTATTAAATGTTTTAATGGATTAAGTTACCCTAAATAAATATCACGGCCATTATTCTTCCACACTTTGGTGTCTTGTGTCTTTACTATGTTATTTATGGGCTTTGTGTTGCCATGATCTACCGTATTTTTTGGACCATAAGACGCACTTTTTTTCCTCCAAATTTGGGAGGAAAGTGTGGGTACGTCTTATGGTCGGAATGTAACATGTGGGGAGGGGGGCAGGGGGCAGTGGTGGAGTGGGATCAGCAGGAGGCAAGAAAATATCCCCTTTGCTGCAGGAAACAAGCGCTGGGGAAACCTCTGGTCCCTACTTAAGTGCAGTGAATATTAATCAGCCGCTTCCCCGCCCACCTATCAGCTGAGCAGTGAGCTGGGAGCAGCAGATCACAGAGCCACACAGTTTCCCCAGTGCCTGATTCCTGCAACAGCTGGGCAGATCGGTGTCTGAAGGAGAAGGAGGCAGCAGGAGCAGCTGGCATACCTGACAGCCTGGGGCTGTGCTGATGGGAGGCTGAATGCTCCTGTGAAGGACCTGTGATGAGGTCATGAAGAGGGCGGGCTGGAGCATCACATGACCAAAGCCCTGCCTCTTCATGATGTCATCACAGGTCCTTCAGACACACTGTACAACAGAGAATTAATTAAAAGGTTAGGCTACTTTCACACTTGCGTTTTTTGTGCAGCGCATCATGCGCACATGAAACGCATACGTGTCACATTTCTATCAACTCTGTCTCTATCATCTCGGTCTCTATCATCTCGGTCTCTATCATCTCGGTCTCTATCATCTCTGTCTCTATCATCTCTGTCTCTATCATCTCTGTCTCTATCATCTCTGTCTCTATCATCTCTGTCTCTATCATCTCTGTCTACATCTCTGTCTCTATCATCTCTGTCTCTATCATCTCTGTCTCTATCATCTGTCTCTATATCTCTATCATCTTTGTCTCTATCATCTCTGTCTCTATCATCTCTGTCTCTATCATCTATCTCTATCAACTCTGTCTCATATCTCTCTATCATCTCTGTCTCTATCATCTCTGTCTCTATCATCTCTGTCTCTATCATCTCTGTCTCTATCATCTCTGTCTCTATCATCTCTGTCTCTATCATCTCTGTCTCTATCATCTCTGTCTCTATCATCTCTGTCTCTATCATCTCTGTCTCTATCATCTCTGTCTCTATCATCTCTATCATCTTTGTCTCTATCATCTCTGTCTCTATCATCTCTGTCTCTATCATCTGTCTCTATCATCTCTGTCTCTATCATCTCTGTCTCTATCATCTCTGTCTCTATCATCTCTGTCTCTATCATCTCTGTCTCTATCATCTCTGTCTCTATCATCTCTATCATCTTTGTCTCTATCATCTCTGTCTCTATCATCTCTGTCTCTATCATCTCTGTCTCTATCATCTCTGTCTCTATCATCTCTGTCTCTATCATCTCTGTCTCTATCATCTCTGTCTCTATCATCTCTGTCTCTATCATCTCTGTCTCTATTTCTATGCAGCATGTATTTCTATGCAGCCGCACGCTCCAGTCTGAGTGCCGGCGGCAGTGCCGGGTGTTCATGCGAGAGACTCACATGAAATCGTGCGAGTTTCTCGCATGTGTGACCCCGGCCTTATACTCACCCTCCAGCATCTTCACATAGTAGTTTACAGACACCACACTGGTCCCGCAGCACCATCTCCTACCCGTAGCTTCCAACATAATAACATACTATTATATATAATAACGCCACATATAATAGTATGTTATTAAATATTTTACCACATTTTTTGCTTCAAATATATTTTTCCCTATTTTCCACCTCTAAAACCTGGGTGCGTCTTATAGTCCGGTGCGTCTTATAGTCCGAAAAATACGGTAATTCTAACATCTTCCATAATCCAAAGCTGCCACTTCGGACTCGAAGATTTTTCTTGTACTGCACCAATTTTCTGGAATGTATTACATAAGTCAATTAGATTTATGCCCAAGGTTCACAGTCTTTAGCGTATCATAAAAGCACATTTTTAGGCAAGCCTATTGCATCAACACACTAATTTCTCAGACACTCTTTATTCACTATCACTTGCTAACTGTACGTGGGAAGAAAGGAGGACTACTGAGAGTTGAGAAGATGGCTAGTCCACTTACGGTAATTCTTGCTGATTATTGATAGGAGCCTGTTCCACTGCCAAATTGGTTCAAAGATGAAAACAGTTGAACTTAACTAATTTTGGTGGTGCTTAAACAAAATATAATGCTTACATTTGAGGCTTGGTTCTAATTTTTCAGATCTAGTGGAGGTTATAATTACTTAGGACACCTTTCATGCAGGCTTTATTAATTAATTATTATTACATTGCTAGTAGCTAGTCTTTTATACATTTTATTTAGTCTTTTGAGCCTTTAGTATTCTATCATCTTAGGGTGACCAATCAAAAAACACTAACTCGGCTCTGACGATGTAATTCTAATTACAGTTGTATCACCTACTTTTATAAATGCTCTGTGTAATGTAGAAAAATATCATCTATTGCTTTTTTTTCTCTGTGCTGTGTTGTGTATAAATATGTGATTCCTCAGATTTTGTATTAGTCTTTGCCTGATGAAGAGACCTGAGTAGCCTCGAAAGCTTGCAGTTTGTTACCATCTTTTCAGTTAGCCATTAAAAGGTATCAACCACTGAGGACTCTCAATTCTAAATATTTTTCTATCTACTGGCTAACACGGTACTAAGATATACATCTTTACTGTGTAATGTATACAGTTTTATGGTTTCTTAGCACATTGACATGTTTCTATGTGTTTTTTCACATATGTCCTATTCTTGCTACATATGCGGAGAAGTCACTTTTGCATCACAAAGGCGAAACTTTACTGCCATGATAAAGAAAGCCTACAACCTGTATTTTGGCTGCAGAATAGGAGATCAGGACAAGAGTTGGGCTTCACACATATCCTGCAATAGATGTGCCTCACATCTTACCCAACACTACCAATTTCTATTTCTGCATGGTGCCCTCCATTAGGAAAGGAGTTTCAAGGAAGAAGTGGTGATCTTTACAGTACCCAAATTTTCCATCTGCAATACGCCCAGTACCACATACAGAAGAACTGCCAATTCCAAGAGGACCAAAAACAATTAAGTGAGGAAGAATAGGGTGTTTGAGGTCCTAAAACATCTTCCTCTCACGACCCAGACTTTGACAGCAAAATCAACTTAATCACACCTTATAACAAAGTAAACCGAACGATCTGGTTAGAGATTAAGATCTGCCCAAGAGTAAAGGGTACTTCACACATAGCGAGATCATTAGGGAGATCATTAGCGAGATCGCTGAAACGTCACAGGTTTTGTGACGCAACAGCGACCTCGCCAGCGATCTCGCTACGTGTGACACATAGCGGCGACCGGCACCCCGCTGCGATATCGCTGATCGTGCTGGAATGTCCTAGGCCATTTTTTGATCGTTGGAGTCCCGCTGGCCAGCATGCATCGCTGTGTTTGACGCCATAAAAACGACGAGCATCCTCATTGGCGACTCAGAACTCAGCGACGCAGGCGTGATTTTTGTCAGAATCGCTGCTGTGACAAGATCCAACGACCGCCGAGGTCGTTATACGGATCGCCGTATCGTTGCTGCGTCGTTGAGCAGATCGGCCTGTTTGACAACTTACTAGCGACCATGTAGCGACGTACCGGCGATCCTTACCAGGTCGTATCATTGTTGGGATCGCTGGAACGTCGCTATGTGAAACGGGGCCCTAAGGCTGAGCTCTTAGGTTCAAGGCTACAGCAGTGGAATCTCCTAGAAAGCAATGTTCAGATTTCTTTACTCTGCAATCGTGATAAAGATCTTGTTCAAAAATTCTTCATGGAGGGCAATCCTGTGGTATGCCACAACATCAGAGCTTCCATTAAACTGCTGAAGAGAAGTCATAATCCAAAGGAATGGAGGCTCTTCATTGATTCGTCCAAAACAAACCTAAATGCCATATTGCTGTTTAATGGCAACGTGCTACCTTAAATTCAGGTTGGTTATGCAGTCCACACAAAAGTAACCTTGTACAACATGAAACAGCTGTTGAGATGCCTGAACTATGACCAACATGTGTGACTCCTTTGTGGTGACAAATGTGGTTGCCCTCTTACTTGGTCTCCAGGGAGGATACACAAAGTACTGCTGCTTTCTGTGTGAGTGGGATAGCTGTGCAAGAGAATACCACTACAATAAAAGAGACTGGCCTCTCCGACATTCCCTTCAGCCAGGGAGTAAAATGTCTTACATCCAGCACTTGTTGACCCACAACATTTTGTTACCACCTTGCATATCAAATTAGGCCCAATGAAAAACTTTGTAGAGGCAATGGATAAAAATGCAAAAGCATTCAAGGATATCATTAATACATTTCCAAGGATGAGTGTAGTAAAGATAAAGGAAGGAGTCTTTATTGGACCTCAGATTCGTAGGTTTCTTCAAGATGAGGAGATTCTCCGTTTGTTGCAGGGCAAGGCAAAGGCAACTCATTTTTGGGGAAACTCAAGAGCAGATAACTATGATGATTTGGTGGAAAATCTCCTCAAAACATGTAAGAATCTTGGCTGTAACATGTCCCTAAAGTTTCATTTATTACATTCGCAGATAGACTTATTTCCCATCAAGCTGCGGAGCAGTGAGGGACGAGCACGCAAGAGATTTCATAAAGATATTGCAGCTATGGAGAAACGATTTCAAGGAAAATGGAATCCATCAATGATTGCAGATTACTGTTTGACAATTCTAAGAGATGATTCGATGCAGGAGTACAAGAGACAAGGATAAAAGTTGTCACTGAATGAGGATCAAATTTTGTAGTGCAAGCTCTGTAACTTTGTAATTTGCTATAGTAATTTATAATTTGTGTTTAGACATGTATTAGTTATTTTAATTGTTGCTAATTTTCCTATAAATAAATATCTTACAATTAGGCTAACAAAATATTCTGTATCTTTATATTTGCAAAAATAATGTTTCAAAGTACTGAAATTGTTATGCTCTATGTAGCAGTAAAAGGAAAACGCTTTGATATCATAGGAACATGAGCCAACTAAGAATTTTCATTGTCAGGTTTGAATTCAGGAGGTTAAAATCATTAAAGAAACGGCTCATTTAAGGCAATGGTCAATGATTTTACTACTGTAACTAAAAAGTGGTCAAACCTGGAAGTAAGACTGTTGGTGGAATTTCTTGCATGAAATGGCCCATCTGCCAGCAGGCTATGGTTATATCTATTAACATAGGATACAATAGTATACCCGTTATATGCAGTAGTGATGACTAGTGATGTGCGAACATGCTCGCATAAGGTGTTATCCGAGCACCCTCGAGTGCTAACCAAGTGTCTTCGACGTACTCGAAAAATATGTTTGAGTCCCCACGGCTGCATGTCTCGCGTCTGCTGAGACAGCCGCAACACATGCAGGGATTGCCTGTTTGTTAGGCACGTTTGCTCATCACCAATGATAACCAGTCAAGAATGCTGTAAATGTAACTGTAGCCGTAAATAGTGAACATTAAGGACATCCATATTAAAAATAAAAGATGTGCGCAAAAGGACATACACAAGAAAAGAAACCCTAAGAATTTCTCAATTAGATTAGCGCTTCAGACTATATGCAGGGATCTAATTTCTAGCTTGGTTAATAGGTTGGTAAATCTGGAGTTTGTCTTCCAACACATTATGTCTTCGAAATAAAAAAGGTGACAGAAGACATGAAAGCATTCCTAAATCAGGGGAGGGCACGTGACATGTCGTTTCCTTTGGATAGATGAGCTGTCAGCTGAATCTTCCGGTAAAGAGCAGAAAGGCATTGCCTTGTCCTTTCACTGCCTGACAAGTGAGCGTAGAGCAGCAGGGCCAGTGCACGTTGACAGGCTGTACGCATCAAATGTTGAAGTAAATTATCCAGCCATGGGCTCTTCTGTCTTATGGGTCTCTATCACCCATTTTCAGAAAGGAATGGTGAACACCCAATGTACAACAAGCACATTTCCACAATAAACCAGTACAGTGTGAGGACAAGGACACACATCCCGTATATACTTGTGTATAAGCGGAGTTTTTCAGCACATTTTTTGTGCTGAAAACGCCCCTCTCGGCTTATACACGAGTCATGTCCAGAAAGCCGGCGGGGGATGGGGAGCGGTGGAGCAGCGGCAGGAGCCGGCGGCTGCAACTGTGCCGCTGCTAAAGAGAAATTCATATTAATTTCTCTTATAGCAGTGACAGCTGCAGCTGGGGGCTTCCAGAAGACATCACCCTCCTCTGCGCCGTCACTGCATCTCCGTTGGTGCCAGCTTCCTGCAGCTCTTCCTGTGCTGAGCGATCACGTGGCACAGCTCATTAAGGTAATGAATATGCACGCGTCTCCACTCCCATAGGCGTGGAGCGCATAATCATTACCTTAATGAGCGGTGTCACGTGATCGCTCAGCACAGGAAGAGCTGCAGGAAGCTGGCACCAACGGAGATGCTGCGAGGGCATGCTGGAGAAGGGTCAGTAGGATGTTTTTTTTGTAATAGGAAGCATGCACACCAGGACGGAGGGGGTGAGCCATGCATACAACGATGGGACGGGGAAAGCCATGCATACAACGACGGGAGCGGGAGAGCCATACATACAACGACGGGACCAGGGGAGCCATGCATACAACTACGGGAACGGGGAGGAGGGGGAGCCACGCATAGAGGGACAGGGATGAGGGGACAATGCATACCCGTCTTATACTTGAGTCAATAAGGTTACCCAGTTATTCGTGGCAAAATTAGGTGCCTCGGCTTATACTCAAGTATATACTTGTTGTGACTTTCAATTTATTATTATTATAAGTATCTCCCAAATCTCTTTCACACAATGCTTAAAGGGAATGTGTCCCTCCATTTGAGCGTTTTGAGCTATTAATATGAGCATACAGGTTGTAGATTGCTGAAACAAGTCATACCTGTATGTCTCCTGGATGATGACTTGTTCAGTGCTAATCATCTTTAACACTTTATGTTAATTAGATCTTCCAGGCTTTGGGTCAAATTCTGCTTGAAAGATAATGTCACCTCCCCACTTCATTATACCAGACTTTTCCTCCCCTCTTTTCATAGTGTGCCTTTGACATCTTACGTGTGAAAGCTGCCTGGCACGACTATTATACTGGGGCATCGGGAATGACATGCTTACTATGCAGTTGCAAAAAACAATGGAGAAAGCAAGCATGGGCCATCAGGAAATGTAGTAATATCAATTAGAGAATAACCTGAGGCAAATCATTTTCAATGCAGAAAATATTTTATTTTTCCAAGGATGCACAGAACAGTAACACCGACGTTTCGGCAAAAAGCCTTTATCAAGGTAATGTTTCTAGAAATATTAAAAATAAAGATACAAGATAATTACTTGGAGGATAAAAATAAAAATAATAAAGTGTCAACCTTGGTAATAAATTGCAACATATAGGTATAGAGTAAATAATATAGCATATTGGTTTTTACAAAGTAACTAGTGACTATCTGATATGTACATATAATACATTATGGAGTAATATTATATCCAGCAAGCAAACCGCAGTAAGATATAACAGGAACTCTTTTGACATTCACATATTAAACGTCATGCTAAATAGGCAGTATGCAGGTAAACACAGTGATATGACAATAAGTACCTGTGCGCCTTCAAAAGATAAAGAGCAAGTGCTATGGAGAAAAGGGGAGAACGAAAATCATCAATGTCCATGAAATCTAAAGAGAACCCCAGAGAAGAAAATAATCAAGCAAAGAAATAGGGTACAAACCTTATGTATAGTATATGTGGGAATCAGGGAACTGGCCGCTGTAGAGGTAATGTGCAGGGCGCTCAGAAGCGTCCTCTATTTAAGCAGTGCGGCACAAAGTGAATGCAGGAAGTGGGTATTACGGACCAGAACGCCGGCGCATGCGCAATACGTCCAATAGGACGGAAGTGGGGCATACTGTGATGAACTGGCTAAAGTGCGCAGGCTTCAAGGCGCTAAAATAATGAGGCTGAATTGAGCTGTACTGCGCAGATGCATGGTGTAATGGCTATTGTATAACTCTAGAGCCCATATGTCAAAGTCAAGGCCCGCGGGCCAGATCCGGCCCGCGAATTGATTATCTATGGCCCCCTGGCAGGCGGGGCCCTGAGCAGGTGGGGGGCCCACTCGCAGTCTGGCACCCCCGCGCCCGTTAGCGGAGGAGAGCGGTGTCAGCGCCGCCACTGGGCCCCCCCGCCTGCTCAGGGCCCCGGCAGCAGCTGGCAACAATACTTACCTCTCCCGTGCCTCCGCTGCCGCAGCTCCGGGCTCCAGGGGGCGCCAGCGCTTCCTCTCACAGCCGGCCGCTGAATGACGTCATCATTCAGCGGCCGGCTGTGGCACAGAGCGCGGGGACGCTGAACAGGTAAGACGTCTCTGTGTGTGTGTCTCTGTGTGTGTATGTAGTGCGGTGCTTTGTGTGTGTATGTATGTGTGTGTGTGTATGTGTGTGTGTATGTATGTATGTGAGAGAGTGCTTGTGTGCTCTCTGTGTGTGATGATGGCAGGCATTGCTGATAATGGGGAGGCATTGATGATGGGGAGAAGATGATTATGGGCAGGCATTGCTGATAATGGGGAGGCATTGATGATGATGGGGAGAAGATGATGATAATGGGCAGGCATTGATGATGGGGAGAAGATGATGATGGGCAGACATTGATGATGATGGGGAGGAGATGATGATGGGCAGGCATTGCTGATAATGGGGAGGCATTGATGATGGGGAGATGATGATGATAATGGGCAGGCATTGATGATAATGGGCAGGCATTGATGATGATGGGGAGGAGATGATGATGATGGGCAGGCATTGATGATAATGGGGAGGCCATGATGATGATGGGGAGGCAATGATGATGATAATGGGGAGTCTTTCCACAGCGCCCTTTCCTGAGCTGTAACAGTGCAGAACGCAGTACAGCGCAGAGGAGAGCTCCATATTTTGTATGGAGCATTATATGGGGACCAGTATCCTGTATGGAGCATTATATGGGGACCAGTATCCTGTATGGAGCATTATATTGGGTCCAGTATCCTGTATGGAGCATTATATTGGGTCCAGTATTCTGTATGGAGCATTATATGGGGGGTGACATCCTGCATGGGGTATTATATGGGTGATAAGGGGAAGACTGTGGTGCCCATAATATTGTATGGAGGACTGTACTGTCCAGTCTGTACTGTGCGCTGTGAGGATTTGGCGGTTTTTGAGCTATTGTACAATTTACAATAGATATCACTCATGTAATGGAAGAAGTGAAGTGTTTGGCATTGTACTGTACCCATATTTCTCTGCTGTATCTGTGCATCATGAATCGTGGTCTGTGTTAAAGGGGCCCACTGAGGCTCTTTCGCCCGGGGCCCATAAAAACCTGGAGCCGGCCCTGGCACCAACACTACATTTCCCACAATGCACCGGTAGCAGGGCCGGCGTCAGTCCGGCCCTCGGCTTGTAGAAATTTTTTTTTTTTGGCCCTCGGTGTGTTTGACTTTGACATCCCTGCTCTAGAGGGAGAAAGGATATATGCAGAAATGAAAAGGATTAAGATAAAGAAATAAGTAATCTATGATAAATTACCAAAATGGACAGAAATAAAGAGAATAAAAGAAAGAAAGGGGAAAGTGAAGGGAAAACACTTAATAGAGATAAGACATTATAAGACACGGGGAAGACACCGAAAGTGAATACCTGCAGGCTGCCTTCAAGTCTATGGGAAAATAAAAGAGAAAAAAGAGAGTCAAATTATATCTATACAGTGATGGTGCATTCACAGTAAAGTGAAATTATTTCATAATTAATAATCATATACATACAGAAAAATGGCATAAATCAGAATAAAATGAGATTATAATAATGGTGTCAATGGAGTACCTCATACTCCCTATTTAAACCATGTGGTTCAAGTGTTCGTAAGGCATATATCCAAAAGGCTTCCCTTTCTTTCAATTTTGCGATTCTATCACCACCCCGGCGTGCCAATGGTACATGGTCTATAATTTGATATCGTAATTGTGATATGCTATGACCACTTGAAATAAAGTGAGCGGGTATTGGCAATAAAAGCCTCTTGCAACGTATAGTAGATTTGTGCTGCGAAATACGGTCTCGGATATGTTGGGTGGTCTCACCAACATATCCGAGACCGCAAGGGCATTTAATAAGGTATATCACATATGAGGAGTCACAATTGAAGTAACCTTTGATAGGGAAGGTTTTGCCAGAGAGAGGATGAGTGAAACTGTCACCTTTGGTGATATTGGAACATTGTAAACAGTGTAAGCATGGGAATGTTCCTTTCCGTTGTGACCTGAATAAAGTCTGAGTCCCACCTAATTTGCGACCTCCTATATCGGCTCTAACCAAAAGGTTACGGAGATTTGGAGATTTCTTGTGACATATAAGTGGTCCTGATTGGAATTCGGCTATGTCAGGGTAGGATGAGGATAATAAAGGCCAGTGTCTTCGTATAATTTTATGGAAGAGATGCATAAACGGATGGTAGGTATTAACGAAGGGAATTTCGCAGCATAAATCTATTATACGTTGCAAGAGGCTTTTATTGCCAATACCCGCTCACTTTATTTCAAGTGGTCATAGCATATCACAATTACGATATCAAATTATAGACCATGTACCATTGGCACGCCGGGGTGGCGATAGAATCGAAAAATTGAAAGAAAGGGAAGCCTTTTGGATATATGCCTTGCGAACACTTGAACCACATGGTTTAAATAGGGAGTATGAGGTACTCCATTGACACCATTATTATAATTTCATTTTATTCTGATTTATGCCATTTTTCTGTATGTATATGATTATTAATTATGAAATAATTTCACTTTACTGTGAATGCACCATCACTGTATAGATATAATTTGACTCTCTTTTTTCTCTTTTATTTTCCCATAGACTTGAAGGCAGCCTGCAGGTATTCACTTTCGGTGTCTTCCCCGTGTCTTATAATGTCTTATCTCTATTAAGTGTTTTCCCTTCACTTTCCCCTTTCTTTCTTTTATTCTCTTTATTTCTGTCCATTTTGGTAATTTATCATAGATTACTTATTTCTTTATCTTAATCCTTTTCATTTCTGCATATATCCTTTCTCCCTCTAGAGTTATACAATAGCCATTACACCATGCATCTGCGCAATACAGCTCACTTCAGCCACATTATTCTAGCGCCTTGACGCCTGCGCACTTTAGCCAGTTCATCACAGTATGCCCCACTTCCGTCCTATTGGACGTATTGCGCATGCGCCGGCGTTCTGGTCCGTAATACCCACTTCCTGCATTCACTTTGTGCCGCACTGCTTAAATAGAGGACGCTTCTGAGCGCCCTGCACATTACCTCTACAGCGGCCAGTTCCCTGATTCCCACATATACTATACATAAGGTTTGTACCCTATTTCTTTGCTTGGTTATTTTCTTCTCTGGGGTTCTCTTTAGATTTCATGGACATTGATGATTTTCATTCTCCCCTTTTCTCCATAGCACTTGCTCTTTATCTTTTGAAGGCGCACAGGTACTTATTGTCATATCACTGTGTTTACCTGCATACTGCCTATTTAGCATGACGTTTAATATGTGAATGTCAAAAGAGTTCCTGTTATATCTTACTGCGGTTTGATTGCTGGATATAATATTACTCCATAATGTATTATATGTACATATCAGATAGTCACTAGTTTCTTTGTAAAAAACAATATGCTATATTATTTACTCTATACCTATATATGTTGCAATTTATTACCAAGGTTGACACTTTATTATTTTTATCCTCCAAGTAATTATCTTGTATTTTTATTTTTATTATTTCTAGAAACATTACCTTGATAAAGGCTTTTTGCCGAAACGTCGGTGTTACTGTTCTGTGCATAATTGGAAAACACGGATTTTGGTAAAGACTTACCTGTAAAATCCTTTTCAGCGAAGGAAGGAAGAGAGACACAGTAATTCATTACTGATGGGTAGGCGGAGCCCCAGATCAGGATGTTACCTCAGATCAAAAGAGTGATGACTGGCTGGCCCCTCCAGCTCGGGCTCCTCCTACTCAGCTCCAGTCGTATCAAAGCTTTTAGGAAAAGAGCCAAGATCACCAGCGGAGCAACATAACCCCTTCTGAAGGAACTTCAGAGAAAAAACACAAGGATACAGGTTATGCATGCAAAGAAAGCCAAAAACCACAGAGTTCCAGGTACTACTCACGGAACCTGACTACTGCGATGAGCTGGCGATGCTGGAACAGAGCCTTAGCGCGCTGACCTCAGCCCAGATAATCGCTATCAGATAAGGGTCGCGCTGCATCTGAAAACATCAACACACTTCTGCCGTGGGAGGGTGCTGTGTCTCTCTTCCTTCCTTCGCTGAAAAGGATTTTACAGGTAAGTCTTTACCAAAATCCGTGTTTCAGCTGCAGATGAAGGAAGAGAGCCACAGTAATTCATTACTGATGGGACGTCCCAAAGCAGTTCAAAAATAAGGGTGGGAAAAAACCAATAAAAGGCAGAAACCCAACAACCTTAACAACAAAGCGCAACCAGCGCTAAACACAAGTTCATCCAGAACTTTAAACTACAGCTGCCTGCAGGACCCTACGTCCGAGGGCTGCATCAGCGGAAGCACTGACGTCCACTTTATAAAATCTTGTAAACGTGTGGACAGAGCGCCAAGTCGCCGCTCGGCAAAGCTGCACTGCCGAAGCACCTTGATGAAAAGCCCACGATGAAGCCACAGCTCTCGTGGAATGGGCACGAATCTTAATCGGGCAAGATTCACCCCGAAGACGGTAAGCTTCCAAAATAGCTGACCGGATCCAACGAGCTATAGAACCCTTGGAAGCTCGTTGACCACGCCGACGACCTGCCGGAACCACAAACAGGGAGTCCGTCTTACGAAAACCTTGAGTAATAGATAGATAAAACTTCAAGGCCCGCACTAAATCCAATGTGTGTAAATCTCGCTCTTTCGTATTCTTCGGATCCGGACAGAGTGAGGGCAACACAATATCCTGGTTAACATGAAATTGTGACACCACTTTAGGCAAAAAATCACCCCGAGTGCGAAGCACTACACGATCCGGAAAAAACTCCAGAAAAGGAGGCGAGCAAGAAAGAGCTGCCAATTCAGAAACTCTCCTCAAGGAAGTGACTGCAACAAGGAAAGCCACCTTCCAAGAAAGTAAAGAAAGGCTAGCAGAAACCATAGGTTCAAAAGGTTTATGCTGAAGAGCCTCCAAAACAAGGTTGAGCCGCCAAGGAGACACAGGTGCCTTCCGCGGCGGAAACTTACGAGAGATACCTCGGAAAAAAGAGATCACGTCTCTATTCGAAGCAATGGTTCTCCGGAATAATAAGGACAGAGCAGAAATCTGACCTTTCAAAGTGCTAACTGCCAAACCCTTGTCTAGCCCATGTTGCAGAAAAGCCAACAGGTTGGGAATGGAAAACTTTCTCGGGTTCCGAGAAGACCCCAAACACCACGAAAAGAAGGTTTCCCAAATTTTGTGGTAAATCCTAGAAGTAGCCGGACATCTTGCAGCACGAAGGGTAGCAATGACCTCGGCTGAAAAACCTCTACGGGTCAAGATCTCGGTCTCAAGAGCCACGCCGTCAAACGCAGGGACATCAAGTCCGGATGACAAATGGGCCCCTGAGTCAACAAGTCCTGTTGAAGAGGGAGTGGAAACGGAGGTGCCGCCAACAGCGACATTATTGTCGAGAACCACACCCTTCTTGGCCAGTCTGGAGCTATCAGAATAGCTGGAATTCTCTCTAGTCTGATCCGACGCAGCACTAGAGGAAGTAAGGATATCGGCGGGAATACATAGATCAGCTTGAACTGATCCCACTGAGCCACTAGAGCATCCACCGCCACCGCCTTCGGGTCCTTGTACCTGGACATGAATGTCGGTAACTTGGCATTGGACCTGGAAGCCATCAAATCCACTTGGGGGGTTCCCCAGCGAGAGCACAGTAGTGCAAAGACTTCCGGGTGGAGGCTCCATTCCCCGGGATCCATCCTTCTGCGACTGAGAAAGTCCGCTGTAATATTCTGGACCCCTGGAATGTGAAGCGCCGAAATGGCTGGTACATTGGCCTCTGCCCAAATCAGAATTCGGGACACCTCTACCATGAGTCTGGAACTCCTTGTCCCACCTTGGTGATTGATATACGCGACAGCCGTCGCATTGTCTGTCTGCCCACGGACTGGCAGACCGCTCAAAGGGACCGTCCAATGTTGGAGGCAAAGAAAAATCGCCCTCAATTCCAGGATGTTGATCGGAAGCACAGACTCTTCCGGTGACCATACCCCCTGAATCCAGAGATTGGTCCAAACACCCCCCCAGCCCGTCAGGCTGGCATCGGTGGTTATGACTGACCACTTCAGAGGGAGGAAAGACTTCCCCAGGGAGAATGCCCCTGGACGTAACCACCATTCTAGAGAATCCCGCACCGCGCGAGAAATGGTGACACTGCAATCCAGCGATTGCGACTGGTTCCATCGACTCAAGATGAACCTTTGAAGAGTCCTGGAGTGGAACTGGGCAAAAGGAATTGCCTCCATGGACGCCACCATCAGTCCCAGAAGACGCATACACTTCCGTAGGGACATTGCCGTTGAGGCTGTCATAATCTGTACATGTCGAAGAAGACATGACTGTTTGTCTGGTGGTAAGGAAACTACCGACCGAAACGTGTCGAGATGCATTCCCAAAAAGAGAATTGTCCTTGATGGTTCCAGGGACGACTTCTCCCAATTGACCAGCCAACCGAAGTCTTTCAGAAACTGAAGAGACAAATCCCGAGCCGTCAATGCCTCCTCCTCCGAGGAAGACACGATCAAAAGATCGTCCAGATAAGGGAGAATCGTAATCCCCTGTCTTCGAAAGAGTGCCATGAGGGGCGCCAGAACTTTTGTAAAGACCCTTGGCGCTGAGGCTAAGCCGAACGGCAGAGCCACGAACTGGTAATGATTCTGACCTATGGCAAATCGAAGAAAGCGCTGATGAGCCTTTCCGATGGGAATATGCAAATAGGCGTCGCGAATGTCGATTGACACCAGAAAATCGTTCTGTGACAGAGCTGCCACAACGGAACGAAGCGACTCCATGCGAAATTTCCGGGTATGGACATGCCGGTTTAATCGCTTGAGATCCAGAATCGGGCGAAATTTGTTCTCCTTTTTGGGAACTATAAAAAGGTTGGAATAAAAACCTTTTCCTCGGTCCTCTGACGGAACCGGTATCACTACACCCTTTTGTAGTAGCGATTCGACCTCTCGCTGTAGAGCGACAACAAGCTCGGGTTCCGACGGAACGCGAGATTGACAAAAAACATTTGGGGGTTGAGAAGCAAACTCTATGAAATAGCCTGCCGACACTATCCGCGTTACCCAGGAATCTGGAACGCGAGCCATCCAAGTCTCCTTGAAAAGAAGCAGGCGACCCCCCACTCGAGAATCCTCGAGTGGACCCCTGGCGTCAATCCGACTTTGCGGGTTTCTTGTCAAGTTCCCGCTTGTTCTGGCGGAAACTCTGCTTCCAGGGAGTACGAGTTTTCTGAGAGGATTTCTTTCCTGAGAAAGAAGGACGACCCGATCCCCACGAGGAGTGACTAGATCGTCCTCGGCCCGAAAGGACCGCCGACCACTATAAACACCAGGCTTACTGGACACCGAGGCCATGGCCCTTCGCTGTGGTAATGCTGATTCCTTTGCCTTAGCCTTGGAAATCAGCTCTGTGAGGTCGGATCCAAAAAGATGGCCACCCTTGTAAGGTAAGGCCAACAACCCTTGTTTGGAAACTGCGTCCCCGGCCCACTGTCTGAGCCATAAAGCTCTTCTGACTGTGACCGCTGAAGCTTGCGCTTTGGCCAGCAGAGATGCCGTATCCAGACCGGCATCAAAGATATAACAGGCTGCCGTTTCTAACCATTCACAAGTTTCCCGTATCTCAGATAACGGAGATTCATTTTGCAACTCCGTCTTCAGACGTGCCAACCAGCTTAGAGAAGCTCTAGCAGCACACATGGATCCTAGCACTGCTCGAAATCCATGACCCGCAGCCTCATAGCTTGCTTTTGCCGCCAATTCTGCCTTTCTATCCAAAGGCTCCTGTAAGCTCGCTTTTCCCTTAATAGGGAGTAGTGAGGATTTACTAAGCTGAGATAAGGACACATCCACTTCAGGAGCAGAAGTCCAATTAGCCTTTAACTCCGTAGAGCAAGGATAAAGTGTATCAAAGAAATGCGTTCCATGAAAACGCTTATCTGGACATAGACGTTCCTCCTCTATTACACCATTAAGCTCATCCAGAGCTGGCAATGTTGTGCGCGAAGCACGGGACTCCTGGAACATGCGTGCTGTTTTACCAGGACGACTAGTTACCTCCTCCGGTAACTGTAATATCTCTCTCATGGCTTCAATTAATGCCTCCGTACGCTTCGCCATAGAGGAACGCCCCTGCGGCTCGTCCGCATCTGAATCGGATATTTCTCCATCCGAATATAAAGGGGAACTCTGCCCAATATCAGATACATCTGACTCGCTCCGTGTAGAGGCCGGTAACGGCCTGCGTCGCTTCCTCTGAGAGGAATTAGCAGACACATATTGACCTAAAAGGTCAGATAAGTTATTAATCGATCGAGCGATATCATCCAATTTTCCACCGCTGTCGACCGCAGCGCTAGACGCTGTGGAGGTCTGCGTATCTGATTGCCGCAATGGCACTGGGACGTGATCCGCGGCATCTGAACTCTGTTCAGACATGTCTCATCTGAATGAGCAGGTCAAAGCGGTAATACCAGCAAAAAACTATGCGGTTTTTTTTTTTTTTTTTTTCAAACGCTGAAGGGTTAACGCTCCACCAAGCAGAGTTACCCCAGCGGTATTCAGTCAGCAAATTTAGCAGGTAGAAATAACCCTCAAAGGGGTTAATATTGCAAACTCCCAAAATATATATATATTTGTGAGCCCCAGCCAATTTTTATGTCTCTGATGAGACTGCAGCTGCAGGATAGCGATCGCTGCGCTGCAGGGTGAGGAATCAGCACTCACCCAGCTGGCCGTGGTGTCTATATGAGGAGGGGAGCGGTCCGAGGAGCCCAGGAGCCTGAGTAATGGCCGCCACAGTGAGGGGGTCGCAGGAGAAAAGCCAGAGCGCGCGTCTTCCTGCTCAAAAGACCGGGATAGATAGGCCACGCCCCCTGCTAGCTCAAATAATGAGCGCGAAATCTCCCCGCTCCTGCTCCCTCTCTGTCCTGCAGCTATCTGCCTGCGGACAAAAAATCACCACATCTTCATGTAGAAGCGCTGTCACAGCAGCGCTGAAGCATACTGACTTTACATGTAGTAGCGCTGTCACAGTAGCGCTGAAGCATACTGACATTACATGTAGTAGCGCTGTCACAGTAGCGCTGAAGCATACTGATATTACATGTAGTAGCGCTGTCACAGCAGCGCTGAAGCTTACTGACATTTACATGTAGTAGCGCTGTCACAGCAGCGCTGAAGCTTACTGACATTACATGTATTAGCGCTGTCACAGCAGCGCTGAAGCTTACTGACATTTACATGTAGTAGCGCTGTCACAGCAGCGCTGAAGCATACTGACATAGTAACGCTGACATTAATAATAGCGCTGCTCATTCAGACGCTAAAGCACTCACACATAATTATTATTAAAATTTGTGTGGAGTACTCACCAGCCAAGGCGCCACAGGGACCCTCAGGGGTTTCTGGCGCAGTGCCCATGCTTCCCCCCAGGGCGAAGAACGCAGTGACCGCACGTGTGGTTTGCGTTCCCGCCAGGAAAGCTCTCCTCATCCCCCAGGGCCGGCAAGGATTCTGCAGGGACTTTTAGTAAATACAGATCCGCCAAGGGAGAGGTTGGGGTACAGCAGCGCTGATACCCCTGAGACCTCTAGACCAACTAGTGATCCAAGTCTCCTGTCCGAATATTAAAATAATAAAATTTTCTGAGGAGCTGCATTAGCAGCGACCATCCTCTGGACCTCAAATCTTAGACTGGAGCTGAGTAGGAGGAGCCCGAGCTGGAGGGGCCAGCCAGTCATCACTCTTTTGATCTGAGGTAACATCCTGATCTGGGGCTCCGCCTACCCATCAGTAATGAATTACTGTGGCTCTCTTCCTTCATCTGCAGCTGAAAATAAAATATTTTCTGCATTGAAAATGATTTGCCTCAGGTTATTCTCTAATTGATGCTTACTATGCAGCGCAGGAAAAAGGAAGTTGGGTGTGCACCTTTTCTGTGTGCTGAAGAACATTGGGGATGGAAGTTACAGTGACACTCTGGCGCCTGCGCAAAACAAAATTGAAGTCAGTGCTCCCAGAAAAATGGAACAGTGCAGAGCTAGAGCAGGCAGAATGAGCAGGCGAGGGAATTCCGGCAGTGCACCTGACGTCAAAGGAACAATGAAGATGGGGAGGAGAAATCTTGTATAATGGAGAGAGTAGGCATTCTTATCTTCCAGGTAGTGTACAGTTGGAAGATCTAATTAACATAAAGCAATAAAAAATGATTTTTCCTGAACAATCCATCATCCAGGAGGCATGCAGGTATGGCTAGTTTCAGCTGTCTACAACCTGTATGCCCATATTAATAGTTCAAAACGCTCATATGGGGAAAAGATTTCCTTTAAGGTTGGACTTGCATCAGTTATAATGTACAAATGTAAGTGCATACATTTAGGCCATTTCTTTAAAATAATAAATTGAGGTAGCTTAGGGCCCCGTCACAAATAGCGACACACCAGCGATCACGACAACGATATGCACTTGTCAGGATCGATGGTGTGTCGCTACATGATCGCTGGTGAGCTGCCTGTTTGGCAGCTCAGGCAGCGATCAGGACAGCGACACTGCGGGTAACGTCGCTTAGTTACCCGCTGTGTACATTGGATACCAGCCCGCTGGAGCAGGTAACCAAGGTACACATCGGGTTTCCAGGCGCTGCGTGGCACCTGGAAACCCGATGTGTACCTTGGTTACCAGCTCCCCTGCAGCAGCGCGCTGGTATCCAACGTACACATCAGGTTTCCAGGCACCGCCCGGCACCTGGAAACCCGATGCGCACCTTGGTTACCAGCTGATCGCTGGTCCCCTGCCTGCCACACGCAGCGATGCGTGCTGGCCAGCAGGAGACCAACGATCAAAAAAATTTCCAGGATATACAGCGACGATCAGCGATACCCAGCAGGGGGGCTGATCGTCGCTGAATGTCACAAACAGCGATGTCCCTGGGGAGATCGCTGTTGCGTCACAAAACTAGTGACTGTGTGTGACGGGGGCTTTATTCTGCCTGTAGCGAGCATTTTTTTAATGTGTGAAGCAGGCATTGTGCAAATTTTCCCAAGGGTGGACATCTAAGGAGATAAAACACAACTACTGCCATTAAAAGACAAGTGATGTCTTCCAGAGCATGGACTGTAGCACATTATCTTGACATCTGGTTTTCTAGAATAGATTTGCATTGTGAATACTGTTCATCAGGTTTACACCTACATTGAAGTTCTTCTATTAACACAATATAGAAAAATCTGATTTATCAGTGTATTCTAACTACACACTTACCATCTTCATCTGTTTGGATAATGGTCTCTTCACTTTCCTTGCGACCCTCCGGATTAGTTAAGATCATTTTTAAGCTAACATTGGTATAAGGAGGAAGGTGGTCCACCACATGTTGAGGAGCTTTAGGATCCATATCCAAGCAATCAGCTTTGTTAAATCCATGGCCTTTGTAGTAGTGATAGCAAATAGTTACATTGAAGGTATGACAGCGAGTAATATTATAGCCCAAAGACTCCCAATCAACAGCAATCCGTCTGGCCTGAATCTCTGCAATCTTCAAGGTTTTAGGTGTTCGCATTGGTTCTAGAAAAAAAAACAAACAAACATTTGAAAAAAGATATGCATGCGGAGCGTGGTTACACAGGTTAGCCTGACTGGTCTGCACATGAGACCTAGTCAGGCAGTGATCATTTCTTGCTGATAAAATACAGACTGTACTGAAACTACATCACACAGCCTAATAAATGACAAACCTGGAATGAGTGCATTTTTCCCTATATTATGCAGCTCTCAGACTAAATAGCAAAATCCTGTTTACGGTTAAACTTTAAATACTCTTCCTTTTCTTGACTATGTCTCAGGCTGTAAGAGAAAGCAGCCAAGGAAACAACAGAAATTATGAGGTTATTGGGACTGTTATTGTGGTCTATATTTTTTAGTTTGTCACAAATAAAGACCATCATTAAGTATTACATTTAGGTTTATAAAGGAAAATGCATTTAAAGGGGAATTCTCAAGTTATCTCTTGAGCAACTAAGAGCCATGCACTTATTACTTCCTGCTGTCTGGCATGATAGGTGCTCCTCCTTGAGTGGCAGTTCTGGTGAGAATTATAAAGCTCAGCAAAAGGTCTGCTGTAATACAGTCATCTATCAGTGGCCTGTCCAGGAGTGTACATACTTGCATGTAGTGATAACTGGGCAGTGGGCACTTGAACACATCTTTGGACAGAGAAAACCTTGACTAGGAGACCAGCTCTAAAGCTAAAGATGGTGGGGAGAGTGATTTAGCAAGATTTATAAACAGCAGCTTGTCAGGAGCGGATTGATGTATAGAAACCAATGGGCTGGAGAAAGCCGACACTCGGCTAGGGTACGGGCAAGCACCAGTGGCCAAGTTCCATGGAAACCAACTGTACACCATGAAAGATAAATGCTCTCATTGCAGAAGAATTACAGCACATAGAAAAATAAAGTCAATTGCAATCTTGTTTATTTTCAGTCTAGCTAAAGAAATTTAGTTATTTGAGAATATCGCTTTGAATAATTCCATTTTCTTAACATTCTCTTAAAAAAGGGTTAAAGTTTTAAAATTATCTGCCATCCAAAAGATAAGGTGGGTTGAGGAAAGCTTTTAAACTTGAGAACACTCCTTTAAAGCTGGTCTGATATTGCAAACCAGTCCTTATTTAATTGCAATGCCAAATGCAGACTATTGATAAGTAGGGCACCATTTTTTTTAAAAATCTAAAATTTTCTCTTGTAATTCGACTTCTTTCACTGCTTCCACAGTACTAATATACATTTGATCTGAGCGGATATGCTTTAGCAGTTTAGTACAACTAGCCTGCAGTATAATCATTGAAAATCATTAACTACTTCACACCAAATATACACACTAGGCACAATAAAAGTAAATGTACTTTACATTTTCCATCATGCAGAGAAAAAGCACAAAGATTTCAGCAGGTGAGGACCAATAAAAGACAGCTGCAGTCCGACAAGATGCCCCCCTGAAGGTGGAACACCGCTGCTGTTTTGTCTCATTCCCTGCCGCTCAGAGATGTTCCCTGTGGGTTCTTAATCAATGTTTAAGATTCAACAACATTAAAGCGGAAATGTTAATTAATAGCATGATCCATTTTAATAGTGCTGGGAGCAGATGCATGGGGCTGGGATGACACGACCATGCAGCTGCAAATCAGCCAATATATCTTACTAGAAAAGCATCAATATCCCCAGAAATGTGGGGAACCTTCTTGCATGCCGATTCAGTCTGCTACTTGATCTAATTGCTCAGTTCTAGTAGCAGTTCCGAGGATCATGAAGATCTGAATTGACATTTAGTGTTGATTATAGCCAAGATTATGGACAAAGAAATGGTAAGAAACTAGAATGTCAAATTGAGTGTCAGCACAAACTGACTGTCCAAACTAAGCACCGCACCTTGTAGGAGACATAGCCCTAATAAAAATCGAACCTTTAGTGTCCAACTGGGTTGCTGTATTTAGCAGCATTCCTTATTCAAATATGGCGCCTGACGCACCCTTGGTGGGTCAGAGTGGTTCACTGCATCGTTCCACCTACATTTATCTACCATGGAAGAAGGGGGAATTGATACATGTTAAGTATACATGTATAACTAGTAGGTGGGAAGGTGAACGGAACCTCATGACCATGCCATAGGTGCGCTGGGCACCTTATTAGCATCCTTGGAAATGCAGTTTAAAATACTAAAAGTGACATTTTGTATAGGGTCCTGCTCTATAAATGGTGTGATATTTAGTTTGGACACATGTATCTTGTGCTGACAAACTCACTTTAACAGTTCTGCATACATATAGTCCTCTGCTTATCATTTAATGGGTGTTCTCACCTTGCCTTTCTATCAGATATGTCTGATTCTTCAGTATCGGGGCAAGAGTTGGGATCGCAACAGCCAGGCAATGGTAAGTGTGGTGGCCACGACCGTCCCTGTAACCCAATTCTAACACTATATTCATCAATGATGTTTTGCTTGATGAATGGCATTTTTCATGCATCAACACCAAATGGATAGATAATAAATTATGTATATTCATATAGTATATTTAACTGTAAGGCATGTGGTGTGGGGGGTGTAGAGCCTCAAACCAAACGACAGGGAGAAGGGATAGTTAGACTGTAATCTGCTCTTCCTCTGCAACTGAAGAGGATAAGACGGAAGCCTTGGACCAGCAAACGATTAAGATGGGACGAGGACGGTCGAGCGGACTGTGAACTATTGTCCCCCTGCAGCTGAAGCCGGGGAGTATGAGCTTGAGCTAAATTTGTGACGGGGAGATGAGCAGCAATGAAAGCTTGCACTGACTGTCCTAACTGCAGCTGACAAGAGTAGTTGAACAGAGCGGTACCTGTTCCTCCTTATTCTATTACAGTCTAAGCGGTAACGTTTCTTCTTAGTGAGAGTGACATGCCAGGGTAAGGAGGCTTATAGGCCATGTAGTGCTCCTTATGGAAATTAAAAATGCAAATTGTCTCGGAGTGAAAGAGGACTTGAACTCCAATGCCACCTATTGGAAGCAGCAATCCTAACAGTCAATATCAACCCTTTAACAAGCCTTGCCACATGAGTTTGCATAAAAGCAAAACCAGAATCTCAATTTGCAGACATGTGTTTCAGGGTGTTGTTCCTCCTCAGTGAAAAGCATAAGATCTGATTTGGCTTTGCAAATTCCAATAGGTGGCACTAGAGTTCAAGTCCAGTTCCTCTCTGAAGAGACAATTTGTCTATTTAATTTCCCAAAGAATTGTAGGGCCTTATAAGCCTCTTTACCCTGGCATGTCAGGCATGTTACTGTCCATAAGGAAAAATGTTACACTTTAGACACCAGTCAGAGGCCTCTCACTCAGCCAAATCAGATCTCATGATTTGCAATGAGGGGGGCAATATCCCAAAACACATATCTGCAAATTGAGATTCTGGTTTGGCTTTTATCCGTAGTCATAAGGCAAGGTTAGTTATAGGGTCGATATTGACTTTTAGGATTGCTACTTCCAATAGGTGGCGCTAGAGATCAAGACCTCTTCCTCTCTTAAGAGACAATTTGCAGGTCCGGATTCTATTGAGATGTGTATACCACCAGAGATATCCGGAAGGGATCAGAAGCTATTACGTGTGCTGCCGAATACACGTTCTTGAGATCCTGGCTGACCTCTCTGCCACAATATTTGTACTGAGCAGGTTCCGTTACCCTCTTGGTAGCCAATACCGTAGGCAACGAGCTGTACACAATGAAACACAAAAACTGTAATATCAGGAAAATGCAACCTAGAAACAAGCTACCTGTCTGTTTACATGGGAACAAGCTGTTGAATCTGCCTCCCAGCATGTGTGAAGCCAGAGAAACTAATATCTGGACATATAGTAAGGATCCCTAAAGTGGGCAATCGGCTTAAGAAACAATCAGATTTGATTTTTGTGTCTTTCCAATTCTCTAGAAAAATCAACACTCCATGAACCGTAGTGAGCATTTCAAACTAGACCCACTTATTTTAGAATGCATCTTATAAAAGTTTCCACTGCTGAATAATATAATTAAAAATAAAAAACAAAAGATTCTTCCTCTAAAGGCCATACTAATATAGCCAAAGTTGATGACCAGAAGCAGCATATATGTTGGACAAGAAAGATTGTTTTAGGAGATACGGTAACATTTCTCCAACACACCATCTCTTTCAAAAGACAATCTTGATTTAAAGTTTTTTTTTTTTTCCTTTTTATGTTGGATTTTCATTTTTGTTTTTAACCACTCTGTATTCTGTCTCACTTCATTAACAAGACATCCCTCTTGAAACCTAATGAGCGATATATGAACAGGGACAAACGTACAGTGAAAGTAGAGACTCATTTCTCGTTCTAGAAAGACATCATGAATGGAACCATTATTCTTCTGCTACACCTTGAAATCCGAAATAGTAATAGTAGTAGGGTCTGGTCCAATGTTGAAGGTTTCAGGTTGTGCAATTTTCTATCAGCAAATGTCTCAGGATACAAGAATTTCATAAAGTCTTTACTACTCAACTGACTTCATAACTCTATTTTTGTCACTAAAGCTCAATTAGCTGATGCAACGGATTTCCACTCAGCTGGAAAACACCAGTCGAACAAGATAGACTCCCAAGGCTGCCATCAATCTCTTTGTTTCCCCAGTGGCATCATCACTCATGCAAGAATAACTTTCCCAATCTAACATAATTAAATTATTACACAATTGAAGTCAGCAGCCGTAACCGTAGGTATTAGAATTGAAAACTGTCACAGTATTGGGAGAATACTTAACTAGAACAGTCAAAATTATTACTTGCTATGTACTTTAGAGGTCTTAAAAATGAGCCACTGTGAAAGTCTACATTTGCAAAACTATAGAACCCAATGTGAAGAATGGGGAGACTTAATGGCAGCTTACAATCCTCCAGAATGTGTAGCTGTAATAGGACATCTGGCTCAGCAGGTGGTCCAGTCACACCAGTTAGTATCCAAGCTTATACAAGATGACCTCCTGTGGAGCTCACGCTGTGTAACTGCTTTATCCAGTCAGAGGGAATTTCATAAACAGATTAAAGATGAATATGGAGTAATCGTACATCCTATCCACACACATAGGTTACATTTTCGAGATCTCTGGAACGGGCCGAACACCTTCCATGGTCTCAATACCTTCTAGCACCCCAGGGTACGAAGTTCAGAGAGCGGCTAGTAGAAGCCAGGAAGTTAAGCAGTGTTTGGTCTCCAAGTGTAACGGGCCAGGCCGGATCCAATGGCACCAGAACCACCACCGCATGACCTTCAGTTGTGAAGCCATGATCCTTTATAGGTTTTTGGGAGTTTTTGCTTCAAACACCCATGGGACGAGGAAAAGGCCACTCCCCGGAGCGAAAAGGCTGTGACCAACCAAGGGGATAAATGCTTGTGCATTTTTAAAGGGGAGGGCCACGTTGTGTAACGTGCTGTAAGGAACTGAATCAGCTGGCAACTCCATAAGTCCCAGCACACATGGTCAAACATCAAACCAGTAATTGACATGAATCATCTGCTTATAACTTTTGTACCATCACCAGTATTTGCATATCTGACATTACATTGTATACACAATAGTTATACATATACATTGTCTAGTGTGCCTTTAAGGCGATTAAATATATAATTTAAATTTGGGATGCTCTTTTATCTCAATGCACAAATCCACACATCTGTGTTCTCAGCTTTAACTTTCCATGCTACCAGAATTGGTTTCTGGCCCGATATAATCCCGTTAACGCACCGGGCTTATATCTAATGAGGAACTGGTGGCAGTACTACCAGTCTGATAAGGTTCTGTTTCACTGGTGCTAGTGAGAGGGGCTTCTCAGGGTAATGAGCGAATGTGGTGACACATCAGCAACTGCATGGACCACATCCTGTCACTCACAGTACCTTCCTGTGCTTGTGTGGACAGGGAGAGGTCTGTGTAAAACTTTGCCAAGCTGACCTTGCATGTCCCCTGGAGGTGCAGAACGTCACATTGCTGCAAGTGAGGAGACCATACCACTTGATCCCTCCAACATAATAGTAACGTCAGACTGGGTGGCAACGTGCAGGTTCTTCACACAAACTAAAGAATTAAACTCTCTACAAAGTCAAAAGGTTAGGGTTAACAATAAATTGTGCTAAAAAATAAGATTACGAATAGGTTCATGGTATGAAAGGTTCAATGACAGGGCTTGCAACATTTATTGGAGCTTAAAATGTAACTGCTGTCAATTAACTTTACAGAATAAGCTGTCCTGTGTGTACATGAGGAATATCGCCACCTCTGGCTATTAGGTGAATTATATACCGCATTCTCGCCAGGTTTCCCCTCTCCATGGTCTATTTGTAACTTGTAATACATTGTTTACTGGGGGCAGGAGACTAGCTCTAGTGATTTCTCTTATATACAGCACAGTGGAAATGCCAGGTGTTATGTTACGGTAGCTGAGGAGTGCAGGTAAAAAAGGAAATACACCAGAGCAGTTGGAATCTATGAGATTGCAGTACCCTGACTAACCACCACAACTAGAGGCAGCCGTGGAGCGTTCCTACGATGGTCCTAGACGCCTCGTCACAGCCTGAGAAACTAACTACACCTAAAGATAGAAATAGGAAAGCTATCTGCCCCGGAGCAGAACCCCAAAGATAATAGAAAGCCCCCAAACATGTAATGGCGGTTAGACAAGAGGAAATACTGACACAGAAAGAAAATAGTATGAGCAAACGCTGGGGCCCAAACTATCTAAATAGAAAAGGAAAGGAAGGGTACTTACTGCAATCCCAGAAAACCCTGAAAAACACCAACTCTACTAATTTCAAAATCACCTGAGATCACACGACCTCTACCACCTAAATTAGTTCTCTGGTGTAACAAAAACAGCAGCCACTGAAAAAACTGCAAAAAGCAAAAGTACAAAACACAGTGGCTGGACTAAACTGAGAGGGCAAAAGCCCCCGGAGGGGACCCAGAAGGCCCCCACAGAAGTGCAGAACAAAATGCAAAAATATAGCAAAAACACAAAATAAGAAATTGTCTTATCTGATAGCAGGAGATGCAGACACGACACAGCAGGCTACAAGGGAAACTGGAAAGAAGGATTCAGACCAGAACAATTGATCACCGGCAACCCTGATGGGAAAATGATTCCCTTAAATAAGACCAATCAGTAACACCTGATTCCCAATCCTCACTAGTACCGCTTGTAACCACCAGAGGGAGCCTCTGCTCAGAACTCATCTCAAACCCATTCACAACAGTACCCCCCCCTTGAGGAGGGGTCACCGAACCCTCATTTGAGCAACCAGGTCGGTCAGGATGAGTTCTATGATACGCACGGATAAGTCTCCTAGCATGGATGTCCGAAGCAAACACCCAAGAATTATCTTCCTGACCATAACCTCTCCATTTAACCAAATACTGGAGTCTTCGTCTAGAAAAACGAGAATCCAATATTTTCTCAACCACATACTCCAGATTGCCCTCAACCAAAACAGGGTCAGGAGGCACAGCAGCAGGAACCACTGGCTCAACAAACCTCTTCAACAAGGACTTGTGGAACACGTTATGGATCTTAAATGTCCCTGGAAGAAGCAAACGAAAAGAAACAGGATTAATAATCTCCATGATCTTATAAGGTCCAATGAACCTAGGCTTAAATTTAGGAGATGCTACTCTCATAGGAATATTCTTTGAGGACAACCAGACCAAGTCCCCCACTTAAACCGAGGACCATCAGTCCTATGCCGGTTAGCAAACCGCTGGGCCTTCTCCTGAGAGAGGGACAACCTCTCCACTACCTTGTCCCAAATCTGCTGCATACGCTCAACAACAGAGTCAACACCTGGACAGACAGAAGCCTCCGTCTGTCCTGAAGAAAATCGAGGGTGAAACCCAGAATTACAGAAAAACGGAGACATCAAAGTGGCAGAGCTAGCCCTATTATTAAGAGCAAACTCAGCCAAAGGCAAAAAAGAGACCCAGTCATCCTGATCAGCAGACACAAAGCATCTTAGATAAGTCTCCAATGTCTGGTTTGTTCTCTCAGTTTGACCATTGGTCTGAGGATGAAATGCCGAGGAGAAAGACAATTGAACACCCAGTTTAGAACAAAAAGTCCTCCAAAATCTGGAAACAAACTGGACTCCTCTGTCAGACACAATGTTCTCAGGAATGCCGTGTAAACGAACCACGTGCTGAAGGAACAATGGCACCAATTCAGAGGAGGAAGGCAACTTAGGTAATGGCACAAGATGTATCATTTTGGAAAACCTATCACAAATTACCCAGATGGTGGTCATTCTCTGAGAAACAGGAAGATCGGAAATGAAATCCATAGAGATATGGGTCCATGGTCTCTTGGGCACAGGCAATGGCATCAACAAACCACTAGAGCGAGAGCAAGGCTTGGAGAGAGAGCAAGTCCCGCAGGACTGCACAAATTCCCTGACATCGCGAGACAAGGTAGGCCACCAAAAGGACCGACTAACCAAGTCTCTGGTACCAAAAATTCCGGGATGCCCAGCCAATGCGGAACAATGAATCTCAGACATCACACTCTTTTTCCATTGGTCCGGGACAAACAATTTTCCAACAGGGCAGCGCTCGGGCCTATCCTCCTGACACCCCTCCAGAGCAAGTCTCAAATTAGGCGAGATGGCGGAAAGAACTACACCCTCCTTCAAAATAACAGAGGGATCAGATAGCTCAGGAGAGTCCGCAAGGAAACTCCTCGAGAGGGCATCCGCCTTAACATTCTTAGTGCCAGGAAGAAAGGAAACCACAAAATTAAAACGTGTGAAAAACAAGGCCCACCTGGCCTGTCTAGGATTGAGTCGCTTGGCAGATTCCAGATAGACCAGATTCTTATGGTCCGTAAGGACCACCACCTGATGTTTGGCTCCCTCCAGCCAATGTCTCCACTCTTCAAAAGCCCACTTCATGGCCAATAACTCCCGATTACCCACGTCATAATTACGTTCAGTAGGAGAAAATTTTCGAGAGAAAAAGGCACAAGGGTTACTTTTAGAGGTCTCTGGATCTTTTTGGGACAAAACGGCACCTGCCCCAATTTCAGAGGCATCAACCTCCACCTGAAATGGCAGAGAAACATCAGGCTGCCGTAGAACAGGAGCAGAAGTGAATCTCTGCTTAAGTTCCTGAAACGCAGAGACTGCCTCAGGAGGCCAATTCACCACATCAGAACCCTTTCTGGTCAAATCAGTTAATGGTTTAACAATAACAGAGAAATTACCAATAAATTTACGATAAAAATTGGCAAAACCCAAAAATCTCTGAAGAGCCTTTAATGAAGTAGGTTGGACCCAATCACAGATGGCCTGAACCTTGACAGGGTCCATTTCAATAACAGATGGGGACAAAATGAATCCCAGAAATGAGATCTTCTGTACGCCAAAAAGACACTTTGATCCCTTCACATACAGAGCATTCTCTCTCAAAATCTGGAATACAGTTCGAACATGTTTCACATGAGAGTCCCAGTCATTAGAAAAAATAAAGATATCATCCAAATAAACAATCAGAAACTTGTCCACAAAATCCCTGAAAATGTCATTCATGAAGGACTGGAAGACGGAAGGAGCATTAGTGAGCCCAAAGGGCATCACAAGGTACTCAAAATGCCCTTCGGGGGTGTTAAATGCCGTCTTCCATTCATCCCCGTGCTTAATGCGAATAAGGTTATACGCCCCCCTGAGGTCAAGCTTGGTAAACCAAGTAGCGTTTTTCACCCTGGAAAACAGGTCAGAAATCAAGGGTAACGGGTATTGATATTTCACAGTAATATTGTTCAAGAGACGATAATCAATACACGGCCTTAATGAACCATCTTTTTTGGCCACAAAGAAAAAACCGGCACCTAAGGGTGAAGAGGATGGTCTGATATGACCCTTCTCCAATGATTCCTTGATATAAGACCGCATAGCGTCATGTTCAGGTACAGACAAGTTAAAAAGGCGACCCTTAGGGAATTTACTACCTGGCACTAATTCAATAGCGCAGTCATAGCTCCTATGGGGAGGTAAGGATGCAGATTTACTTTCGCTAAACACATCAGAAAAATCAAACAAAAAGTCAGGAACATCCTCAGCCTGGGGGGAGGCAGAAAAAACAGGAGTGTTGGTATTAACACATTGGCAGCCCCAACTGGTTACAGACACAGATTTCCAATCCAAAACAGGATTATGAGACTGTAACCAAGGGAAACCCAGCACGATAATGTCATGCAGATTATATAGAACCAAAAATTTGCAGCACTCCTGGTGATCAGGTTCAACCCTCATTATCACCTGAGTAGAAAACTGGGGTTTATTCTCAGCCAAAGGGTAGAATCGATCCCCAGTAGGGGAATAGACTTCTGTAGGGGTATCAAGGGAAATCCACAACGTTTAGCAAAATCATAATCCATCAGGTTAATAGCTGCTCCAGAATCAACGAAAGCCTGAGCAGAAAATGAGGACAGAGAGCATATCAGAGTGACAGTTAATAAAAACTTAGTCTGAACACTACCCAAGACAACTGAGCGTGCAAAACGTCTTCCCCGCTTAGGGCAGACTGAAATAGCATGAGAGGCATCACCACAGTAGAAACATAACCCATTGCGCTTTCGAAACTCATGACGCTGTGCCCCAGACACCACTCCATCACACTGCATGGGCTCAGCAGCTGGCTCACAAGGCAACACCACTCCACGCATACTTCTCCGCTCACGCAAACGTCTGTCAATTTGAATCGCTAATGACATAGAATCATTGAGACCAGAGGGGACAGGGAATCCCACCATAACATCCTTTACATTATCCGACAGACCCTTCCGGAAAAGGGCCGCCAAAGCGTCGTCATTCCATTTGGTCAGGACTGCCCACCTACGGAATCTCTGACAGTATAACTCAGCGTCATCAAGCCCCTGATTTAATGCCAACAAGGCTTTTTCAGCTTGATCAGTGACATTAGGCTCATCGTACAATAACCCCAAAGCCTGAAAAAATGCATCAACATCACTCAAAACAGGATCCCCAGGTGTGAGGGAAAAAGCCCAATCCTGAGGATCGCCGCGCAGGAGAGAGATGATAATTTGAACCTGCTGCGCTGCGTTTCCTGAGGACTTAGATTTTAAGGCAAGAAACAATTTACAATTATTTTTGAAATTCTGAAACTTAGCTCGATCCCCTAAAAACAAATCTGGCATGGGGATCCTAGGTTCCACAACAGGCAACCTAGCAAGATATGCAGCAATACTCCGAACCTCAGTGGCAAGCTGATCCACACGGCCAGACAACTGTGCAAACTCCATTGGGAGAAAAGATCCTCCCCAGCACCCAGAGATACAGAGGGAAAAAAAAAAAAAAATGCAACAAACAGAAAAATATCTCTGACAACTTTTCTTCCTTCAAAATATTTTTTCCCTTCTGTGAGTACCATACAATTTTTATGGCCGGTGATACTGTTATGTTACGGTAGCTGAGGAGTGCAGGTAAAAAAGGAAATACACCAGAGCAGTTGGAATCTATGAGATTGCAGTACCCTGACTAACCACCACAACTAGAGGCAGCCGTGGAGCGTTCCTACGATGGTCCTAGACGCCTCGTCACAGCCTGAGAAACTAACTACACCTAAAGATAGCTTTCCTATTTCTATCTGCCCCGGAGCAGAACCCCAAAGATAATAGAAAGCCCCCAAACATGTAATGGCGGTTAGACAAGAGGAAATACTGACACAGAAAGAAAATAGTATGAGCAAACGCTGGGGCCCAAACTATCTAAATAGAAAAGGACAGGAAGGGTACTTACTGCAATCCCAGAAAACCCTGAAAAACACCAACTCTACTAATTTCAAAATCACCTGAGATCACACGACCTCTACCACCTAAATTAGTTCTCTGGTGTAACAAAAACAGCAGCCACTGAAAAAACTGCAAAAAGCAAAAGTACAAAACACAGTGGCTGGACTAAACTGAGAGGGCAAAAGCCCCCGGAGGGGACCCAGAAGGCCCCCACAGAAGTGCAGAACAAAATGCAAAAATATAGCAAAAACACAAAATAAGAAATTGTCTTATCTGATAGCAGGAGATGCAGACACGACACAGCAGGCTACAAGGGAAACTGGAAAGAAGGATTCAGACCAGAACAATTGATCACCGGCAACCCTGATGGGAAAATGATTCCCTTAAATAAGACCAATCAGTAACACCTGATTCCCAATCCTCACTAGTACCGCTTGTAACCACCAGAGGGAGCCTCTGCTCAGAACTCATCTCAAACCCATTCACAACAGCCAGGTCTTCATTCTTTGCAGCAACAGGAAGGACATTATACAGCAGAGCTGAGCTGTCTTGATCTGAATCAAGCTCTGATGTGAGCTGAAGCACTTGTTATAGAGCTATGCACAATGTTTCTCTGTCTGCTTCTCCCGGTTCCTCACTTCTACTCCCCCACTCCATAGAGGATAATATTAAACAGTACATGACACTTTCAGTCCATCTCCTCTGCTTTTTCACAACGGATGAGGAGTTCAGAAAACAATGCATAGTAAAAAGTGCCTGATATGTGGGAAAGGAAGCGGATTTCTCTGATAACATACCTTGCAAAGTTTTATATAAGCACCTGTATTAAGTTATGCAAGGTATGTTGAAAGTACAGCCCCATTTCAAATGGAATCGGTCAGCAGGTTTTTCCTATTTAATCTGAGAGTAAGGAAAAATAGCAAAAAGATTGTATACAGGTCCTTCTCAAAAAATTAGCATATAGTGCTAAATTTAATTATTTTCCATAATGTAATGATTACAATTAAACTTTCATATATTTTAGATTCATTGCACACCAACTGAAATTTGTCAGGTCTTTTATTGTTTTAATACTGATGATTTTGGCATACAACTCCTGATAACCCAAAAAACCTGTCTCAAAAAATTAGCATATCAAGAAAAGGTTCTCTAAACGACCTATTGCCCTAATCTTCTGAATCAACTAATTAACTCTAAACACATGCAAAAGATTCCTGAGGCTTTTAAAAACTCCCTGCCTGGTTCATTACTCAAAACCCCCATCATGGGTAAGACTAGCGACCTGACTGATGTCAAGAAGGCCATCATTGACACCCTCAAGCAAGAGGGTAAGACCCAGAAAGAAATTTCTCAACAAATAGGCTGTTCCCAGAGTGCTGTATCAAGGCACCTCAATGGGAAGTCTGTTGGAAGGAAACAATGTGGCAGAAAACGCTGTACAACGAGAAGAGGTGACCGGACTCTGAGGAAGATTGTGGAGAAGGACCGATTCCAGACCTTGGGGGACCTGAGGAAGCAGTGGACTGAGTCTGGTGTAGAAACATCCAGAGCCACCGTGCACAGGCGTGTGCAGGAAATGGGCTACAGGTGCCGCATTCCCCAGGTAAAGCCACTTTTGAACCATAAACAGCGGCAGAAGCGCCTGACCTGGGCTACAGAGAAGCAGCACTGGACTGTTGCTAAGTGGTCCCAAGTACTTTTTTCTGATGAAAGCAAATTTTGCATGTCATTCTGAAATCAAGGTGCCAGAGTCTGGAGGAAGACTGGGAGAAGGAAATGCCAAAATGCCTGAAGTCCAGTGTCAAGTACCCACAGTCAGTGATGGTGTGGGGTGCCATGTCAGCTGCTGGTGTTGGTCCACTGTGTTTCATCAAGGGCAGGGTCAATGCAGCTTTCTATCAGGAGATTTTGGAGCACTTCATGCTTCCATCGGCTGAAATGCTTTATGGAGATGAAGATTTCATTTTTCAGCACGACCTGGCACCTGCTCACAGTGCCAAAACCACTGGTAAATGGTTTACTGACCATGGTATTACTGTGCTCAATTGGCCTGCCAACTCTCCTGACCTGAACCCCATAGAGAATCTGTGGGATATTGTGAAGAGAAAGTTGAGAGACGCAAGACCCAACACTCTGGATGAGCTTAAGGCCGCTATCGAAGCATCCTGGGCCTCCATAACACCTCAGCAGTGTCACAGGCTGATTGCCTCCATGCCACGCCGCATTGAAGCAGTCATTTCTGCAAAAGGATTCCCGACCAAGTATTGAGTGCATAACTGAACATTATTATTTGATTTTTTTTTGTTTGTTTTGAAAAAACACTTATTTTATTGGACGGTTGAAATATGTTAATTTTTTGAGACAGTTTTTTTGGGTTATCAGGAGTTGTATGCCAAAATCATCAGTATTAAAACAATAAAAGACCTGACAAATTTCAGTTGGTGTGTAATGAATCTAAAATATATGAAAGTTTAATTGTAATCATTACATTATGGAAAATAATTAAATTTAGCACTATATGCTAATTTTTTGAGAAGGACCTGTATGTGTCCTACAGAGATAGTCCTATCTCAACGTTAACAACCTACTCCGTATCGGTTCACAGTAGCCCAACACAAAAAATGAGTATTAGTTAAAACTTAACTTTTAAGGTTAATGCAAAAAAAAAATTAACACATATTTAGATCCCAATTCATAAAAATGTCAGTTTCAAACAGACCATTAAAACACAAACACAAAAAACATCAAGTATGAAAAGTCCAAGATCCACAGTGATGGATGCTCATGCAACTGAATTAAAGTCTCCTATAGCAATGGAAGCTTGATAATATGAAACGGACAGTGGTCAAATTTCAATAAGGAGTCAAGTAGTATATTGTGCCAGTCAATACATTGTGCTAGTCTATTCCTCTCAAATATAACAAGCAACCCCCACAATGATGACTCACATAAGAAAAGTTCAAGTAAAATAAATAATTGAAAAAGAAATTCTCATCCATCAGAAGGAGGACCTTGCACATCAGTCCGTGCAACAAGGATCTGTTCACTCAAAGGGCAAGAGAATATGAGGCTTGCCCTAGGGGACCTTAGTAGATCTATTAGGCCCTGCTCATCCCAAAAATTTCCCGCCCTAACAAGGGTAGTCCACAACTATTCCTATGTAGACATTGTCCTACATCTGCCATACGTGCATCCCGATGCGTTGCTGTCCTTCAGGGTAGAGAATTGCACGTATCTAATACTCTAAAGGACTAAATCTTTGTCAGACTGGTACTATGCACCAGATTTAGTCCACTACAGTGAGCTGGTACTATAGCCCTTTAGATTATTAAGATACATGCATTGCTCTCCCCCGAAGAACCTGAAGAGGGTCTCCTAAGCCGAGCCTCATATTCTGCTGCCCTTGGAGTGAATGGATTCATGCTACATATACGAATGTGAACTTCACTTGAACTTTTCTTATGCCAGTCACCATTGCGGTGGCGGCTTGTTTTATTTGAGACGAGTAGACTAGTACAATGTATTGACTGGCGCATTATACTAATTGACTCATTATTGAATTTTGACCACTATCAGTTTCATATTATCAAGCTCCCATTGCTATAAGGGACTTGAAATCATTTGTGTGAGAAGACATCACTGTGGATCTGGTACTTTGCATATTTTTTGTGTGGCTTGTGCTTTAATGGTCTGTTTGGAACAGACATTTTTATGAATTGGGATCAAAATGTTTAATTTTTTTAATTGGGTTAACATTAAAAGTCAAGTTTTAATTAATACTTATTTTTTTGTGTAGGGTTACTTAATCTGAGAGCAGAATAAAGTAAAGCCCCCGTCTCACATAGCGATATCGCTAGCGAGATCGCTGCTGAGTCACTAGTTTTGTGACGCAGCAGCGATCTCCCCAGCGATATCGCTGTGTGTGACATTCAGCGACGATCAGCCCCCTGCTGGGTATCGCTGATCGTCACTGAAATGTCTGGACATTTTTTTAATCGCTGGTCTCCCACTGACAGGCACGCATCGCTACGTGTGACAGGCGGGAGACCAGCGATCCGCTGGTAACCAAGGTACACAGCGGGTTTCCAGGCGCGGGGCTGTGCCTGGAAACCTGCTGTGTACCTTGGATACCAGCGCCCTGATGCAGGGAGCTGGTAACCAAGGTACACAGCGGGTTTCCAGGCACCGCACAGCGCCTGGAAATCCGATGTGTACCTTGGTTACCAGCGCCCTGCATCAGGGCGCTGGTATCCAAGGTACACTGCGGGTAACTAGCGATGTTTACCCGCAGTGTCCTTGTGCTGATCGCTGCCTGTTTGGCAGCTCAGCAGCGATAATATAGCGATACACCAGCGATTCTGATCGTTGTCGGGATCGCTGGTGTATCGCTATGTGAGACCCAGCCTTAAGACAAGAAAGCCCGATTCCATGCATGTTCCTATTGTTAAATTGTGTGCTGTAGTTTCAATACAATCAGTGTTTTATCAGAAGGAGATTATCACTGCAGGGCTATGTCTCTGCAGGCAAATCAGGCCAATCTATGTAACCCCGCCCCCACCACTGAGTGGCAGCTTGTTGACAATGCACAGTGTACTCCTGTGTACACTGCCAGCCAGAGGTGTGGGCAGGTTATTCACAGCTCATTAATCTTCACTCTGCTACAGATATGTCAGACAAAACAGGGATTCCATAAAAACTTCACCAAGCAGTCCTGTAAGTGATACATTGCTAGAATTAAGGTACTGCCACACTTAGCGATCTCGTTAGCGATCTCGATAACGACGTAAGCTAACGAGATCGTTGGTGTGATCTCTTTTAGGTCGCTAGTAGCTGCCAAACAGGAGATCTCATAAACAACTCATCAGCGGTCAGCGATCTCTTTAACGACTTTGGCGGTCGTTAGGATCTATTAGAATGTACTACTGAGCACTTCTGATTCATAGGAATTTCCAGCATCGCTCCTGCTCTCTGCGTCCTGCTAGCCTGCTTTGCAACTTCTGCGATCCTCTCTGTGACACAAAAGAGAACTTACAGATATTGCGATCCACTCCGTGACGCTAAAAACAGTCATATGCGTCACAAACGAGGTCACTCGTCGTTCGCAAAAGGTGCCAAACAGCGATATAGGCTCACCAGCGGGACGCCAACGATCAAAAAACGGTCCAGAACGCTAGTGAACGATCAGCGACATCAAAGCAGGGGCCACATCGTTGCTACATGCCACACACAACGAGGTCGCTAACGAGATCGCTAAATAGTGACGTTTTAGTGATCTCGTTAGCGATCTCGTTTAGTGTGGCATACCCTTTAGGCTGTCTGTCTTAGCATTATGTTGGTATTAGCTTGCATAGCAAAATCCAGCTGTATCCCTTTAACATTGAAGTTTAAGGGAATCTATCACCCCATTTTTCGACCATCAGCTGTAGCCACCGCCATCAGTGGCTTATCTACAGCATTCTGTAATGCTGTAGATAAGCCCCCGATGTTACCTTAAAAAGAAGAAAAACGAGTTATATTACACTCACCCAGGGGCGGTCCGCTGTCTGGTCCGATGGGCATCGCGGTTCGGTCTGGCACCTCCCATCTTCTAGAGAAGCCCTCCTATTCTTAGCTTCCTGTCGTGGCTCTGGCGCAGGCGCACTGCTCTGCCCTGGTGAGGGCAGAACAGTACTGTAGGGCGCAGGCGCCGGACCTCTCTGACGACCTTTCCCGGCGCATGCGCACTGCAGTACTCTGCTCAGCCCTCACCAGGGCAGAGCAGTGCACCTGCACCGGAGCCGCGATGGGAAGCTAATAAGAGGAGGGCTTCGCTAGAAGATGAGAGGCGCCGGACTGGACCGAGACGCCAATCGGACCGCACCGGACCCTGGATCGCCCCTGGGTGAGTATAATCTAACTCGTTTTTCTTCTCTTTCAGGTAACATCGGGGGCTTATCTACAGCATTCCAGAATGCTGTAGATTATTATTATTATTATTATACATTTTTATAGCGCCATTTGTTCCATGGCACTTTACATGTGAAGAGGGGCAAATATAGACAAGTACAGTAAACATGAGGAGAGAGGACCCTGCCCGCAAGGGCTCACAGTCTACAGGGATGGGTGAGGATACACTAGGAGAGGGTAGAGCTGGTCGTGCGGTGGTTCAGTAGACTGATGATCACTGCAGGTTGTAGGCTTGTCGGAAGAGGTGGGTCTTCAGGTTCTTTTTGAAGGTTTCCATGGTAGGCGCGAGTCTGATGTGTTGGGGTAGAGAGTTCCAGAGTATGGGAGAGGCACGGGAGAAGTCTTGTATGCGGTGGTGGGAAGAAGAGATAAGAGGGGAGTAGAGGAGGAGATCTTGTGAGGATCGAAGGTTGCGTGTGGGTATGTACCGGGAGACCATGTCACAGATGTATGGAGGAGACAGATTGTGGATGGCTTTGTAGGTCATGGTTAGGGTTTTGAACTGGAGCCTCTGGACGATAGGAAGCCAATGAAGGGCTTGGCAGAGAGGAGAGGCTGGGGAATAACGGGGAGACAGGTGTATTAGTCGGGCAGCAGAGTGCAGGATGGATTGGAGTGGTGCCAGAGTGCTAGAGGGAAGGCCAGAGAGTAGGAGGTTGCAGTAGTCGAGGCGGGAGATGATGAGGGCATGCACTAGTGTTTTTGTAGTTTCATGGTCAAGGAATGCCCGGATCCGGGAAATATTTTTGAGTTTGAGACGGCAGGAGGAGGCAAGGGTTTGGACATGTGGCTTGAAAGAGAGGGCAGAGTCGAGGATCACTCCGAGGCACCGAGCATGCAGGACTGGGGAAAGTGAGCAGCCATTGACGTTGATGGACAGGTCTGGTGGGGGGTAGAGTGAGATGGGGGAAAGATGATGAATTCTGTTTTGTCCATGTTCAGTTTTAGGAAGCGAGCAGAGAAGAAAGCAGAAATAGCAGACAGACATTGTGGGATTTTGGTCAGTAAGGAGGTGAGGTCAGGTCCAGAAAGGTAGATCTGCGTGTCGTCGGCGTAGAGATGATACTGCAAACCATGGGATTCTATGAGCTGTCCCAGGCCGAGGGTGTAGATGGAGAAGAGTAGGGGTCCTAGAAGTGAGCCTTGGGAACACCGACAGACAGGGGGCGAGGTGAGGAGGTGGTGTAGGAGAGGGAGACACTGAATGTTCGGTTTGTTAGATATGATGAGATCCAGGATAGGGCCAAGCCTGTGATGCTGAGAGATGAGAGAATCTGTAGCAGGAGGGAATGGTCCACAGTGTCGAAGGCAGAAGACAGGTCCAGGAGAAGGAGGACAGAGTAGTGTTGCTTGCTCTTGGCGGTTAGTAGGTCGTTGGTGACTTTAGTTAGGGCAGTTTCAGTTGAGTGATGCAGTCGGAAGCCTGATTGTAAGCGGTCAAAGAGGGAGCAGGAGGAGAGGTGGGAGGACAGTTCAAGATGGACATGCTGTTCCAGTAGTTTTGAGGCATAAGGGAGAAGAGATATCGGGCGATAAGATAAGCCCCTGATGGCGGTGGCATCAGCTGATGGTCGAAAAACATGGATTTTGGTAAAGACTTACCTGTAAAATCCTTTTCAGCGAAGGAAGGAAGAGAGACACAGTAATTCATTACTGATGGGTAGGCGGAGCCCCAGATCAGGATGTTACCTCAGATCAAAAGAGTGATGACTGGCTGGCCCCTCCAGCTCGGGCTCCTCCTACTCAGCTCCAGTCGTATCAAAGCTTTTAGGAAAAGAGCCAAGATCACCAGCGGAGCAACATAACCCCTTCTGAAGGAACTTCAGAGAAAAAACACAAGGATACAGGTTATGCATGCAAAGAAAGCCAAAAACCACAGAGTTCCAGGTACTACTCACGGAACCTGACTACTGCGATGAGCTGGCGATGCTGGAACAGAGCCTTAGCGCGCTGACCTCAGCCCAGATAATCGCTATCAGATAAGGGTCGCGCTGCATCTGAAAACATCAACACACTTCTGCCGTGGGAGGGTGCTGTGTCTCTCTTCCTTCCTTCGCTGAAAAGGATTTTACAGGTAAGTCTTTACCAAAATCCGTGTTTCAGCTGCAGATGAAGGAAGAGAGCCACAGTAATTCATTACTGATGGGACGTCCCAAAGCAGTTCAAAAATAAGGGTGGGAAAAAACCAATAAAAGGCAGAAACCCAACAACCTTAACAACAAAGCGCAACCAGCGCTAAACACAAGTTCATCCAGAACTTTAAACTACAGCTGCCTGCAGGACCCTACGTCCGAGGGCTGCATCAGCGGAAGCACTGACGTCCACTTTATAAAATCTTGTAAACGTGTGGACAGAGCGCCAAGTCGCCGCTCGGCAAAGCTGCACTGCCGAAGCACCTTGATGAAAAGCCCACGATGAAGCCACAGCTCTCGTGGAATGGGCTCGAATCTTAATCGGGCAAGATTCACCCCGAAGACGGTAAGCTTCCAAAATAGCTGACCGGATCCAACGAGCTATAGAACCCTTGGAAGCTCGTTGACCACGCCGACGACCTGCCGGAACCACAAACAGGGAGTCCGTCTTACGAAAACCTTGAGTAATAGATAGATAAAACTTCAAGGCCCGCACTAAATCCAATGTGTGTAAATCTCGCTCTTTCGTATTCTTCGGATCCGGACAGAGTGAAGGCAACACAATATCCTGGTTAACATGAAATTGTGACACCACTTTAGGCAAAAAATCACCCCGAGTGCGAAGCACTACACGATCCGGAAAAAACTCCAGAAAAGGAGGCGAGCAAGAAAGAGCTGCCAATTCAGAAACTCTCCTCAAGGAAGTGACTGCAACAAGGAAGGCCACCTTCCAAGAAAGTAAAGAAAGGCTAGCAGAAACCATAGGTTCAAAAGGTTTATGCTGAAGAGCCTCCAAAACAAGGTTGAGCCGCCAAGGAGACACAGGTGCCTTCCGCGGCGGAAACTTACGAGAGATACCTCGGAAAAAAGAGATCACGTCTCTATTCGAAGCAATGGTTCTCCGGAATAATAAGGACAGAGCAGAAATCTGACCTTTCAGAGTGCTAACTGCCAAACCCTTGTCTAGCCCATGTTGCAGAAAAGCCAACAGGTTGGGAATGGAAAACTTTCTCGGGTTCCGAGAAGACCCCAAACACCACGAAAAGAAGGTTTCCCAAATTTTGTGGTAAATCCTAGAAGTAGCCGGACATCTTGCAGCACGAAGGGTAGCAATGACCTCGGCTGAAAAACCTCTACGGGTCAAGATCTCGGTCTCAAGAGCCACGCCGTCAAACGCAGGGACATCAAGTCCGATGACAAATGGGCCCCTGAGTCAACAAGTCCTGTTGAAGAGGGAGTGGAAACGGAGGTGCCGCCAACAGCGACATTATTGTCGAGAACCACACCCTTCTTGGCCAGTCTGGAGCTATCAGAATAGCTGGAATTCTCTCTAGTCTGATCCGACGCAGCACTAGAGGAAGTAAGGATATCGGCGGGAATACATAGATCAGCTTGAACTGATCCCACTGAGCCACTAGAGCATCCACCGCCCCGCCTTCGGGTCCTTGTACCTGGACATGAATGTCGGTAACTTGGCATTGGACCTGGAAGCCATCAAATCCACTTGGGGGGTTCCCCAGCGAGAGCACAGTAGTGCAAAGACTTCCGGGTGGAGGCTCCATTCCCCGGGATCCATCCTTCTGCGACTGAGAAAGTCCGCTGTAATATTCTGAACCCCTGGAATGTGAATCGCCGAAATGGCTGGTACATTGGCCTCTGCCCAAATCAGAATTCGGGACACCTCTACCATGAGTCTGGAACTCCTTGTCCCACCTTGGTGATTGATATACGCGACAGCCGTCGCATTGTCTGTCTGCACACGGACTGGCAGACCGCTCAAAGGGACCGTCCAATGTTGGAGGCAAAGAAAAATCGCCCTCAATTCCAGGATGTTGATCGGAAGCACAGACTCTTCCGGTGACCATACCCCCTGAATCCAGAGATTGGTCCAAACACCCCCCCAGCCCGTCAGGCTGGCATCGGTGGTTATGACTGACCACTTCAGAGGGAGGAAAGACTTCCCCAGGAGAATGCCCCTGGACGTAACCACCATTCTAGAGAATCCCGCACCGCGCGAGAAATGGTGACACTGCAATCCAGCGATTGCGACTGGTTCCATCGACTCAAGATGAACCTTTGAAGAGTCCTGGAGTGGAACTGGGCAAAAGGAATTGCCTCCATGGACGCCACCATCAGTCCCAGAAGACGCATACACTTCCGTAGGGACATTGCCGTTGAGGCTGTCATAATCTGTACATGTCGAAGAAGACATGACTGTTTGTCTGGTGGTAAGGAAACTACCGACCGAAACGTGTCGAGATGCATTCCCAAAAAGAGAATTGTCCTCGATGGTTCCAGGGACGACTTCTCCCAATTGACCAGCCAACCGAAGTCTTTCAGAAACTGAAGAGACAAATCCCGAGCCGTCAATGCCTCCTCCTCCGAGGAAGCCACGATCAAAAGATCGTCCAGATAAGGGAGAATCGTAATCCCCTGTCTTCGAAGGAGTGCCATGAGGGGCGCCAGAACTTTTGTAAAGACCCTTGGCGCTGAGGCTAAGCCGAACGGCAGAGCCACGAACTGGTAATGATTCTGACCTATGGCAAATCGAAGAAAGCGCTGATGAGCCTTTCCGATGGGAATATGCAAATAGGCGTCGCGAATGTCGATTGACACCAGAAAATCGTTCTGTGACAGAGCTGCCACAACGGAACGAAGCGACTCCATGCGAAATTTCCGGGCATGGACATGCCGGTTTAATCGCTTGAGATCCAGAATCGGGCGAAATTTGTTCTCCTTTTTGGGAACTATAAAAAGGTTGGAATAAAAACCTTTTCCTCGGTCCTCTGACGGAACCGGTATCACTACACCCTTTTGTAGTAGCGATTCGACCTCTCGCTGTAGAGCGACAACAAGCTCGGGTTCCGACGGAACGCGAGATTGACAAAAAACATTTGGGGGTTGAGAAGCAAACTCTATGAAATAGCCTGCCGACACTATCCGCGTTACCCAGGAATCTGGAACGCAAGCCATCCAAGTCTCCTTGAAAAGAAGCAGGCGACCCCCCACTCGAGAATCCTCGAGTGGACCCCTGGCGTCAATCCGACTTTGCGGGTTTCTTGTCAAGTTCCCGCTTGTTCTGGCGGAAACTCTGCTTCCAGGGAGTACGAGTTTTCTGAGAGGATTTCTTTCCTGAGAAAGAAGGACGACCCGATCCCCACGAGGAGTGACTAGATCGTCCTCGGCCCCGAAAGGACCGCCGACCACTATAAACACCAGGCTTACTGGACACCGAGGCCATGGCCCTTCGCTGTGGTAATGCTGATTCCTTTGCCTTAGCCTTGGAAATCAGCTCTGTGAGGTCGGATCCAAAAAGATGGCCACCCTTGTAAGGTAAGGCCAACAACCCTTGTTTGGAAACTGCGTCCCCGGCCCACTGTCTGAGCCATAAAGCTCTTCTGACTGTGACCGCTGAAGCTTGCGCTTTGGCCAGCAGAGATGCCGTATCCAGACCGGCATCAAAGATATAACAGGCTGCCGTTTCTAACCATTCACAAGTTTCCCGTATCTCAGATAACGGAGATTCATTTTGCAACTCCGTCTTCAGACGTGCCAACCAGCTTAGAGAAGCTCTAGCAGCACACATGGATCCTAGCACTGCTCGAAATCCATGACCCGCAGCCTCATAGCTTGCTTTTGCCGCCAATTCTGCCTTTCTCTCCAAAGGCTCCTGTAAGCTCGCTTTTCCCTTAATAGGGAGTAGTGAGGATTTACTAAGCTGAGATAAGGACACATCCACTTCAGGAGCAGAAGTCCAATTAGCCTTTAACTCCGTAGAGCAAGGATAAAGAGTATCAAAGAAATGCGTTCCATGAAAACGCTTATCTGGACATAGACGTTCCTCCTCTATCACACCATTAAGCTCATCCAGAGCTGGCAATGTTGTGCGCGAAGCACGGGACTCCTGGAACATGCGTGCTGATTTACCAGGACGACTAGTTACCTCCTCCGGTAACTGTAGTATATCTCTCATGGCTTCAATTAATGCCTCCGTACGCTTCGTCATAGAGGAACGCCCCTGCGGCTCGTCCGCATCTGAATCGGATATTTCTCCATCCGAATATAAAGGGGAACTCTGCCCAATATCAGATACATCTGACTCGCTCCGTGTAGAGGCCGGTAACGGCCTGCGTCGCTTCCTCTGAGAGGAATTAGCAGACACATATTGACCTAAAAGGTCAGATAAGTTATTAATCGATCGAGCGATATCATCCAATTTTCCACCGCTGTCGACCGCAGCGCTAGACGCTGTGGAGGTCTGCGTATCTGATTGCCGCAATGGCACTGGGACGTGATCCGCGGCATCTGAACTCTGTTCAGACATGTCTCATCTGAATGAGCAGGTCAAAGCGGTAATACCAGCAAAAAACTATGCGGTTTTTTTTTTTTTTTTCAAACGCTGAAGGGTTAACGCTCCACCAAGCAGAGTTACCCCAGCGGTATCCAGTCAGCAAATTTAGCAGGTAGAAATAACCCTCAAAGGGGTTAATATTGCAAACTCACCAAAATATATATATATTTGTGAGCCCCAGCCAATTTTTATGTCTCTGATGAGACTGCAGCTGCAGGATAGCGATCGCTGCGCTGCGGGGTGAGGAATCCACACTCACCCAGCTGGCCGTGGTGTCTATATGAGGAGGGGAGCGGTCCGAGGAGCCCAGGAGCCTGAGTAATGGCCGCCACAGTGAGGGGGTCGCAGGAGAAAAGCCAGAGCGCGCGTCTTCCTGCTCAAAAGACCGGGATAGATAGGCCACGCCCCCTGCTAGCTCAAATAATGAGCGCGAAATCTCCCCGCTCCTGCTCCCTCTCTGTCCTGCAGCTATCTGCCTGCGGACAAAAAATCACCACATCTTCATGTAGAAGCGCTGTCACAGTAGCGCTGAAGCATACTGACATTACATGTAGTAGCGCTGTCACAGTAGCGCTGAAGCATACTGATATTACATGTAGTAGCGCTGTCACAGCAGCGCTGAAGCTTACTGACATTTACATGTAGTAGCGCTGTCACAGCAGCGCTGAAGCTTACTGACATTACATGTATTAGCGCTGTCACAGCAGCGCTGAAGCTTACTGACATTTACATGTAGTAGCGCTGTCACAGCAGCGCTGAAGCATACTGACATTACATGTATTAGCGCTGTCACAGCAGCGCTGACGCATACTGACATAGTAACGCTGACATTAATAATAGCGCTGCTCATTCAGACGCTAAAGCACTCACACATAATTATTATTAAAATTTGTGTGGAGTACTCACCAGCCAAGGCGCCACAGGGACCCTCAGGGGTTTCTGGCGCAGTGCCCATGCTTCCCCCCAGGGCGAAGAACGCAGTGACCGCACGTGTGGTTTGCGTTCCCGCCAGAGAAGCTCTCCTCATCCCCCAGGGCCGGCAAGGATTCTGCAGGGACTTTGAGTAAATACAGATCCGCCAAGGGAGAGGTTGGGGTACAGCAGCGCTGGTACCCCTGAGACCTCTAGACCAACCAGTGATCCAAGTCTCCTGTCCGAATATTAAAATAATAAAATTTTCTGAGGAGCTGCATTAGCAGCGACCATCCTCTGGACCTCAAATCTTAGACTGGAGCTGAGTAGGAGGAGCCCGAGCTGGAGGGGCCAGCCAGTCATCACTCTTTTGATCTGAGGTAACATCCTGATCTGGGGCTCCGCCTACCCATCAGTAATGAATTACTGTGGCTCTCTTCCTTCATCTGCAGCTGAAATGGGGTGACAGATTCCCTTTAAGGCTCTTCTAAATTCTCAAAACAATGTAACAAATAAAATTTAGATTAGTAGGCAAAAAAAACTTAAAGGGGTAATTTGACTCTACTCACTTCTGCATCAGGGAGGCCAGTGATGGTAAATCTACAGCTATCTGCTGCTTTGTGTACACAAGCGGCGGGTATTGTGTAGAAGTCCAATTCCAATTACCGTAATAGGATTGGTATGGAATATATGTCGTTCTCGCAAGTAAAACATCGCCGACCAATTCGCCTTCCAGTGAGGCAGTGAGTGGAGCCAGAATATCTCTTTAAAGGGAACCTGTCACCTCGTTTTGCCACTATGAGATGCGGCCACTGGCTTTTGGGGCTTATCTACAGCATTCTATAATGCTGTAGTTAAGCCCCGGGTCCAACCTGAAAGAGAAGAAAAACAAGTTTCATTATACTCACATGGGGGGGCGGACCGGGCCCGGCTCCTCCCACCTTCATGCAATGACGTCCTCCTCTTTGCTTCTGTCGCAGCTCCTGCGCAGGCATACTGATCTGTCCTGTTGAGGGCAGAGCAAAGTACTGCAGTGCGCAGGGAAAGGTCAGAGAGGTCCAGCGCCCGAGCACTGCAATACTTTGCTCTACCCTCAACAGGTCAGATAAAGTATGCCTGCGCAGGAGCTGCGACAGAAGCAAAAAGGAGGACGTCATCGCATGAAGATGGGAGGTGCCGGACACGGATCTGCGACACCCAACGGACCAGACCGCCCTACGGGTGAGTATAATAAAACTTGTTTTACTTCTCTTTCAGGTCGGACCCGGGGCTTATCTACAGCAATATAGAATGCTGTAGATAAGCCCCGAAAGGCAGTGGCCGCATCTTATAGCGGCAAAACGAGGTGACAGGTTCCCTTTAAAAAATGTATTAAGCATTGATGAGCTGGAATTCTACATAGTGACATGTCCCTACAGGTACGTATCTACAGGTAAATCGTGTTTCTCGAGGTGACTGGTTCCCCTTTAGAAGTGATAATTGGCCACAATGGTCACCATTGATCACTGCCTACAACAGTCATATATGTTGTGATGACATTGATCAGCCGCCTTGAAGTACCATAAATAGAGGCGGACAAAGACAAAATCCATGGCAGCGTAAGAGCTGGGGTGAGGGTTAAAGGGCCGAGTATTGGTTATTTAACTGATGATCTCATTCCCTACATTCCCTTTATACATCTGCAATGAACATAAAGAAAATTAAAATAGTAATACTATGAGCGGAGTAGCCTCTGAATGGGCAACTTTAGAATTGTGTATTATGAGTTCAGCCATGTAAGTCGCTTAATAAAAAAAAATAAAAATAAGCCATCAAACAAGCAATACATTTTGGTCTATTTACAGCACATCAGGCGATTATTGGGCTTATGATTATCTCAAGTGGAAATTAAACATTCATTAGGCCTTTATACATATTGATGTAAGCCTTAAAGCATCGTTCTTATCTGCCCTCCGCAGCCACTATTTTACAAGCTTGGGCTGTAGTTATTTCACCCGAACACGCTGATGCTAAACTGCACAACTGCATTTATAATGCACTTCATTAATGACTTGGCAAAAAAGTAGGTTTAATTAAGCAGGAAACAAAAATGTCAGACGTTGTCACTTGTATGTTAATTCCAGTTTTAATCAGCTTATGTTTGGTGTGAAAACTGAGCCAGCCAAAATCATGGTAAGTGAGTCACATCTTAAGGTTGTAAGAAAGGTGTCAAGCACACATCTTGTCAATACCCAACTGGAATGTGCGTTCCATATGATAAGTACGCATTCACACTAGCATAATACTGCAAATGATGTACACCACAATCCTATTTTGATCCAAAGCAGATTCAGATAAACTTCACACAGCTGAATAAAAGGGTATGCCTAAAACAAACCTGGCTTATAGAAGAGCTGCTAATATTAGGTCATCAATATCGCAGTGTGAGGGTCCATCACGCGGCACCCCCACGATCAGCTGATTACAAGACTAGCGGAGGCTGGACATGCACAGTGAACAGACCCAGACCAGAACAGCCCTCGTCCTGTATGGTGGCCGTTCCTTTGTACTGCAGATGAGCTCCGATTCATTTAAAGGGAAGCCAATATCAGAAATCAAACCCACTGTTTAAATCAGGATTTTGCATTATATATACTTAAATAAAGTGCTTTTTTCTTATGAAGATCTTTAGAAAAAATAAATAAATTGCAAAATTACTAATTTTCACACTGGCAACTGAGACTTTTTAAGACTTCTTTTTTAGATGCTTACTCTATACTTTTGCGAAGAGTTTACAGGAGTATTTTTTTTTCTCATTTGAGCCATAATTACAACAAGTAACCATTATTTATTTAAATTGACCCTGAGTAAAAAAGCCCTGATTTGAACAATAGGCGATTTGATAGCTTCCTTGTAAATTGGCGCTGAGTTTTGGTACCGGAAATGGCCACTATACAGTAAAAGGAGCAATAAGGTTTGACTCCATTCACATAAGTCTGAAGTGGGAATTCAAAACAGCCGATTGGTGGGTTTGTAGATTGTAGGTCCTTTATTGATCGGATAAGTCTTCAATATCATAATCCTGTACATAATCCCTTTAAGTTTTTTCAGATTTACAGTAATAAATCTCCTATTAGTGACAAAGAACTCTTCAGTCGAGCGGTGAGTGACGACTTTCATATTTGTATGGCCAGCTTTGAGGTCTGTTTATATGGACCGACCGGTGTCACAATACGACCACTGATTGGTGAAAGTTTACAGATCGGTGGTAGCGTAAATGACTGTTTACACAGGCAAACCAAAGTAAATGATGCGCACTGATGGATCTATTCCAGATGACTGGATGCACATAGGCTGCCATTATTCTCAGCAAATTACACAGGCAGATGCACCGATGAGCTCAATGATCTTTTATGCTGCTGAAAGAATCATTTCACCTGGTAAACAAGCATTTTTCTCGTTCTTTGGGTGATCGGCAGCCTGTTTACATAGCAGGAGAATCGGGAAAGGGGCGGTTTTAACAACACTCGTTCACATTTACCTTGATGAGTAAATGCCCCTCTACTCTCCATGGTATTTTCTTTATTAAAGCAGTTCCTCCTCCATCTGGGACTCGAACAGTTGACTACATGAGTAACCCATTTTGGAGGACAGAGAAATCTGTTTTCTGGTCACTGTCACAGATTCTGCACTTTAAGTATCTCAAGTCACTCAATCTTCTGCTCATTTTATTGACTAGTTTTATCTCTGCGTTATAACGACAGGTATAAGTTACAGCTCAGGATAGAATGGCATAAAACTGACATACATTTTTTGCATTTCAAAAGATATGATTAAAAAAAAAAAAAATGTATATTTCAATTTAACATACAACTCAACTGCCATAGGCTTAAATAAGAAAAAATAATTTGCCATAATGCTTAAAAAAAATAAAGTATTGAATACGTTTAATTTAATAATAGACAAAAAGTAAGTCAATGCTTTGTTATTCCTTTGGGAAGTAAAAATCCCTACTTCAACAATGGTAAAGCAAAACAATAGCAGAAAGCACGGTTTCCTTGAAGCACATCTTAATGATAAAACTTATTATCCAGCTGTCAGTGGCAGGGATATCTTGAGAGATGTCCGAAAAGCTTCTGACATGAAGCTATTTCCAAAGATGTGAGTTCAACGAGAACTTTGCAGAATGACAATCTGTTTCTCTGGTGTCTTTCAGCAAAAGCTTGAAGTGTAGATTGCAGTGCCTGGTTCAATCTAACCAGTCTGTGAAAATGAGAGCATCAATTCCTTGACCTCTTGGGAAAACACACTTGTCAGCATGAAATTGGATGCAGTGACATCTCCCAGCTTACCAGATATCTCCAACCATTAAACCTTTGAATGCTGGAGAGGACCAATGGATACTGTAGTTTTCTTTACATAAAGCAGTTAACACAACGCACCAGTCATATCCTCTACATGGCCACGTCATCAATTCACTGCTCTCATTACACACATTAGTGATGGCTTCCTTCCAGAAAGTTCCACCAGTCCGTTGGGTTCCGTTAATGGAAGACCGGTGACAACGCATATAAAAAAACAAAGCCTTAGGCAGCTATGTCAATTAAAATGTGGCTTATTTTGGGGAGATGCAGGAAAAAGATGCTTAGGCCATATCTTCTGAATTACAGAATCCAGAAACACCATACTCATCTGCTTATATAAGAAATTCTAATATCTAACGTAGCCTGATCTACAGAGACTCAAGGAGCCCCCCAAAATACCAGCTATATTACTGCTCATTTTGAACCTATTAAAATCTCACCCATACAAAGGAATAACTACAGTCATTAAACATTAAGCCCCCACATACATTTTAGATAGTTGTTGGCCAAACGAGGTTCAGCCGATTATTTGGCCGGTGGCCCACCTCTCCCAAACACAGGAACGCTCGCTCTGCCAAGTACTCCTGTGCTCTTTATGAGAAAGCTGCCGCAAAAGACTTGCCGAAGTTTTCTCTCCCCTAACAATCTGTCGTTGGGGGCCCCTATAAATATTAAACTGTCAGCCAAACCAGTCGAAAGGGTGTTCAGCCAACATTAGTCTAATCTGTATGGGGGACGTTACACTCAGCTGTACAGTCGCCGCGAGGGCCGCCTCTTATCTGACAGCATCCGCCGCTCTTCATTTGATTAGTCAGTCTGGCTCAACATCACATATGCATCACATTGCAATAATGATGCTGTGTGTCAGGAAAGAGTCCGTTCCCATCTAGTGACCACAGATAGCGGACGTCGCAGATGGACCGGGTCATGGAAATCACTTCACACTAACTCTAGACAACATGTGTAAGTTTTGGGAAGCAGGTAACTATATGCTATGAAAAAGTCTTCTTGTTTCTGTTCACCCAACAGCAGCATCCTTCGATAGGAAAGTGACCCAATGAATGTCCCAAACATACAAATTAAAAAATAAAACCAAAACCATGCCGACTCTTTTTGCATCCAAATGTCTCCCTTATAAAATTTTTACAAACCAAAAGTACTCACAGTTTAGGTATTTTTCCCTCTAGAATTAGGACTGCAAAATAGCAAAATGAAATAGTCTCTATTAAGGAGACCATCCATTTTTTTGACATGCAGCAATAATAAAATAGTAGTCTTGCTCAGTTCTTGGCTGTGAGTTGTTGGCCAGGACAGTAATAAATGTCTATAGACAATTACCTGTCCATTTGCTTTGGTACAATGTTTTTTTTTCTAGCACCTCCAAGAATGATTAACTGTTTGTGTATCCTTCATGTGTAATCAATATCTAGGAAGACTTGCATTAGCTTTACAGATTAGATGTCCCGTGATAATAAATTTCATCGATCCCGGAGGCTGAGCAGCAAAAATTGCAGTACATTTCTCAGAGTTTAAATTAAAAGGAGATATATGGTTGTTGAGAGGCGAAATGCTGCTGTGATTAGAGTGTGTGACCTCCTTAGAGTCCTTCTGGGTTGCAGCTTACACCCCCCGACCTTATGAAATGAAACATGAACTAATGGTGTCAACAAGCATCAAAGATATACTGTACACAGGCAAATGGACATCAAAAGTCAGAATATATTACCAGGCAGCCAAAAGAGATCCAGCAGAGCCCATAATTAGAAGAGGCTCATTATTCGTGTAAATCTGGAAAATTGGAACATTTCCACAGATATAACAAGTAGGCGGCAAGCACTCCAAAGAGTGTAACATAAATGTCCTAAGACAATCCCACCTATTGAAGAAGTTCAAAACTACGGTATCTTTTTAAGAATATTCTTTAAAATAAAATGAGGATGACATGAAAGAACTCGTCTTCATCTGTGTCTAACTTAATATACATTCTGTACATATCTCCTCCATGGGGAGAGACCTATTAGTCTAGGGGAGCGGGAAGAATAGAAGTCGATTGGGACCTGCCTTGGACTAGGAAAGATGTGTATCTTTGTACCGTGTTAGCCAGTAGATCGAAAAATATTTAGAATTGATAGTCCTCAGAGGTTGATACCTTTTAATGGCTAACTGAAAAGATGGTAACAAATTGCAAGCTTTCGAGACTACGCAGGTCTCTTCATCAGGCTAAACGTCGCAGATGGACCGGGTCATGGAAATCACTTACTAACTCTAGACAACATGTGTAAGTTTTGGGAGGCAGGTAACTATATGCTATGAAAAAGTCTTCTTGTTTCTGTTCATCCAACAGCTGCATTGGTTTGGACTAGTCATCCAAGATCCATAGCTGTTAGCCGGCTTTCCACAGCAGGATTTCTCTGAAACACATTCCAGCATGAATATACACGTCTGCAAAAATGCAGCCAGTGTCTGATTCATGTGGCCTGTGGTTCAAGCAGAATTAATCTCTAGATAAGTTCCCTTTAAAGGGCACATCGATGTGATTAGACTACGTTCATTTTTTACATATAGTGGTCTTTGGTAAAAAAAAAAAAATACAATTTTTTTTATATAGTTATGGTCTCAAGCTGGAAATTTTTCAACTTGTGTTGGTTAAAGGGAATCTGTCAGCAGATTTTTGCTACCTCATTTGAGAGCAGCCTGATTTAGGCAAATAGAAGCCAAATTGAGCGATGCATGGTATCAGTCTGCTGGTTGCAGCTGTTCTGACACAGAGTTTTTAGATTTAGCAATGCAGCAGAGCTGAGGAAGCTAACCCTGCCCACACCAGTTGCTTATCACAGGAGCGGGCGGAGTCAGACTACCAGGAACATGCTGCCTGTCCCAGCAATGATAATCTTCTAGTGCAAAAACAATAATTTTAAGTTAACAAAACCATATGGCTGGATAAGAAAGACATCGCTGAAATCTGTGTTTTAACCCCTACTTCATGTTGTCTTTAGATTACATAGCAAAAACCCACTGACAGATTTCCTTAAAAAAATTGTCTACAAAGCCTTACACAGCATTCCCTTAAAGGGGTTTACTACAGAACCTAAGAATGATGCCAATATTTGGTGGTACACATTAATAATTTATGCAAGTCTATTTTTCACTGAATTCTATAATGTCAGCCGGCTGTTCAGTAGAATAATGGCAGTAACTGCTGTTTCAATAAGCACCTGGTGCAGGCTGAGTCCTCACCGCTTACTTTGATTCTATTCAGACAAATAAATGCGGTACAGTTTTCAATCCAGACTTGCATACCCAGCAGTACTGCAGCAGACAGATGGTAAGTAGCGCCTCTGTCCCTACAGTGGTTCCGCTGGTTTGCTCAATGCTACATTCCTGAAGCCAGGGGCAGAAGCCAGAATGTGTTGTCTAGCACTGCTGAGCCAAAGAATCCAAAACAGAAAGAAATGGGCAGAAGGGTAAAGCAAGAAATGAGCATCTCTCTCGCCTATGGAATTCCCCAGCTCAGCAGCAATTAAAACACTTGGTCAATGAAATGGACGGCTTTACAACCGTGCAATGAAAAATGGCACAAACAGGCGGATTTGTGTGCAAAGCATAATGTTCTATACACAAGTGGACTCCACAGCCCCAGGTCCCTAGATCGGGACAACCAAACGGTACGTGAAGTGTGCGCTCATAGATTACGCAAAGCCAAATATATGAGAATCTGAGCTATACTATCTCACGTCAACTTTTTTTTTTTTTTACAAATAAAGCAAGTTTAAATATGAAACCAAGTTACTGAATGCAACATGCAGAGCAATAAATTCATCTTGTACTACAGAGGTTTTAGACATCAAGGTGGCCTTACATAACAGTATTTTTAGTAAGGAGTTTGTTTGAAGCAGTAAATGACTCCCAACCTAATGTACTATAGTAAAAAAAAAAAACTGAAAGGACTGAAGTTTGAGAATCGCTGGTTTTGAGGGTCATAGAGCATTGACTGGGGTCTTTAGTACACTAAAGGTCTGTACATGTTGTATTTGTCACGTTTTTTTCTGCACAGTTTTGTCACAAAACTTGAAGGATTTCCTGATGCCAACAAACTTAGTGCTTAGTACTAGGACAACCCCTTCTTAAACTAAATGTTGCTCCCCGATAACATAGTAAAGCCTATACTCCCCTCCCGTGCCGGCTTCGTTCCTGCGGTGTCTGCACTCGCTGTCAAAAGGATGTGATGCAGTGAAATGACAAATGATACCCAGCACCGAATCAGTGATGGTGTCACTGTCTCCACCTTTGGACAAACATGAAGAGGAAGCCAGGGCTGCAAACATTTCCATCAAGTTTCACACCTGCCAAAAAATGACCTGCTTACATCATCGTTTTAGTAAATGTTCTCATTACCTCAGGAGAAAAAGTATTAATAAGGGAAAGGATATTACTGTCACAGGGCAGGCATCAGGGCATTACTGCTGTATGGGGCTCTAAGTACAGACTGGGTCCGGCCCCCCCTCTTGTGCTTCTCCTCACCGGGCCCAGGGTGTAATAAAGTGCTGAGAGCCACGGCGCACACCTCAGCTCTGGGAGCTTTCCCGGAGCTCCACGGCAGTATAATCTGTGCAGCTCCAGCTCCCTCAGCCTTCTGTGGAAGTTTGATCTGGTGATGGCATGTATGCGACGACGTCATCGCGTAGGCACCGGCATGTACTAGTACTACTGGACTTTGCCAGGACACCAGAAGCAGAGTTGAGCTTAGAGGGGCTCGTCAGTGAGGTAAGTATGCAAAACCCTCTTTTTTTTTCCTTTATAAAATGAATTAAATAAGTAAGGGACTGCAAATGATGATGTGGGGGGTGGACTGTTAATGACGAAGTGAAGGGGGGACTGCAAATGATGAAGTGGTGGTCAATAAAAGTTCAATAACTTATGAAATGCTTATAATTGTACTTCAGTAACCAAAGAAACATCTGCTTAAAAAAATATTGAATCAGGCCAACGTAGTGAAAACCAAAATTTAAGACAGTCTCAAGACTTTTGGCCACAACTGTATTTGGTTTCAAGTGAAAGTGGACAAGTGGATAACAGAGGGGTAATCAATATTTTGGGGATCAAGCATAACTGTAATAGGAACTTGACAAGAACCACAAGACAAGTAGGTAAATATCACTTTATAATGAAAAAACCTGACCAGCACCTCCTAAGTGTGAACAGGTGACAGCTGCGATAGCTGCATTATATAGAAAACCAAAACACAGCAGCACTCTATAGGAGCCAAGATATATGCAAACACTGAAAACATTGAGTCTAAACTGTGGTATTATTCATTAAGATGAGCTTACAAAAATGAAGGTACTTAGAGCATAAACTAGCCAATTCATGTGTGCCCATCAACAGTGGCAAGGTGACCTCCCTCTGATGGGTTCCTGTTCTACTGTACATACCTTTTTTTTCTACTTACCCACTTGAACTGTAGGCCCATGGCCTGGGAGAGACATGTTTTGTCCATTTAACTGTAGGCTGATAGCTCAAGAGAGGTATGTACAGTAGAACAGGGACCCATCAGAGGGAGGTCACCTTGCCATGGTTGATGGGCACACACGGATTGGCCAATTAATGCGGTAAGAATCTTCATTTTTGTAAGTTCATCTTACTAAATAATAATACAGTTTAGATTCAATGTTTTCAGTGTTTTCATAGATCTTGGCTCCTATAGAGTACTGCTGTGTTTTCTTTCTCTAAATATCACTTTAGCTACAAATCATCAAAGGCCAATGTTTTCTTTAATTTTTTTTGTACATATCTAAAATGGAAGCAAATGCTTATCTTAGAGGAAGCAATATACTGAATTCTGCTGGAAAAAAGGTCTTGTACGACATCAAATTTCCTTTAGGTCTACCAACAGAAAGTGACCTACTGACCAGAACAATTTAAGACTGATCAATTAGTTAAGAATTTTTATTATTCATGGCGCATGGACTCAACGGTCTAACTTCTATTCACATATTTCCCCTACAGCAAACTTTACAAATGTGTCAAAACAAGCTTCTAGGTCATATTGAATGAGTGCTTCAAGAATACAAAAATCCAAGGCATAATTAATGAAAACTCTAGACATGAAGCAATACACAGAGGATGTGTGAAGCTTGCAGCTTGTGCAGTACCAATCATTCTATGAAACCTGGCACAAATTCAAACTCTACAATTCAAACAAGTATTTATGAATTGGGCAGCTTTCCAAACGGTTATGCCAGGCAAGGGAACGGCAACCGCTTTGTGAGCACGGGCCGAATGGAAACCTTTTGAAGAATTTTTGAATTGATAGTGGTTTATCAAAATAAAAAATAATTGAAAACTGACCACATTGTAATTCCTTTATTTTGTAGACAATATTTTTTATTGGATTTTCATCAGATAATTAGAATATTTTCAATTTTATACAAAAAATTGTAAATTCAATCTTTGTGAGAATTGTCATAGGAAGATGGGAATAAATCTAGTGTCAAATAATCTTATGGCACGTATCAATTATGTTAAGTGCAAAGGCATTTCCTGAGCAATAACGAAGAATATCTTCTCAGGCATCAAAGGGATGGCCTCCTATATGCCACCCATATACATTTTCATAGACAATGGTCAACAATTTCACTGACAAAAAAAAATAAATCAGCAACTGCTTAAGTATGTCTGACTAGCTTTGAAGATCTCTAGAATGGTAGATTAATATAGTTCGACATAAGAAAAAAAAAAAGTTGATATGGGAGGGTTCCCTGTGGTGTATTGGGCACGGTTCTGGAGTCAGCTACTGTACCTTTGTGTGGAGTTGAAGTTATTAGAAATGTGCCATTTCTATCTTTTAAAAAAAAATCTATTATCTGTTAATATGTTAAAATTTATGAATTTTGATGTAGGAAAGATGTGTATCTTCGTACGGTGTTAGCCAGTAGATAGAAAAATATTTAGACTTGAGAGTCCTCAGTGGTTGATACCTTTTAATGGCTAACTGAAAAGATGGTAACAAATTGCAAGCTTTCGAGACTACTCAGGTCTCTTCATCAGGCAAAGACTAAAACAAAATCTGAAGAATCACATATTTATATACACAACAGGACACAGGAATAATGCAATAGGTAAGACAAGTGACGTGAAGCAGAACTGTCATTATGGCAGAGGGATGAACATAAATATTGGAACAGTTCATAGATAAGGAGTGAAAGTTTTATTACCCTCTGATTGGGGTCTGGTATTGTGTTGTGATGCCCCCAGAAGGTCAGAGAAGCAGATTCCTTAATTGATATAGAAAGACATAAATCCATGTGACACGTTCATTCCAGCACTAAGAGTGTCAAAGGTCATCATAAGTTTATATTCCCAAACCTTTCTATCTTTCTCAGATTTGAAGTTAGATTTTAATACAAGTAATTCCATATCCATCATGATATAGGAAAGATGTGTATCTTCGTACCATGTTAGCCAGTAGATAGAAAAATATTTAGACTTGAGAGTCCTCAGTGGTTGATACCTTTTAATGGCTAACTGAAAAGATGGTAACAAATTGCAAGCTTTCGAGACTACTCAGGTCTCTTCATCAGGCTAGACTAATACAAATGTGATTCTTCAGATTTTGTATTAGTCTAGCCTGATGAAGAGACCTGAGTAGTCTCGAAAGCTTGCAATTTGTTACCATCTTTTCAGTTATCCATTAAAAGGTATCAACCACTGAGGACTCTCAAGTCTAAATATCCATCATGTTCGGGAATATAAACTTATGATGACCTTTGACACTCTTAGTGCTGGAATAAACGTGTCACATGGATTTATGTCTTTCTATATCAATTAAGGAATCTGCTTCTCTGACCTTCTGGGGGCATCACAACACAATACCAGACCCCAATCAGAGGGTAATAAAACTTTCACTCCTTATCTATGAACTGTTCCAATATTTATGTTTATCCCTCGGCCATAATGACAGTTCTGCTTCAAGTCACTTGTCTTACCTATTGCATTATTCCTGTGTCCTGTTGTGTATATAAATATGTGATTCTTCAGATTTTGTTTTAGTCTAGCCTGATGAAGAGACCTGAGTAGTCTCGAAAGCTTGCAATTTGTTACCATCTTTTCAGTTAGCCATTAAAAGGTATCAACCACTGAGGACTTTCAAGTCTAAATATTTTTGAATTTTGATGGGAATTTAGAAAAATGTATACATTTTAATATATTTAATGTTCTTCAATTTAATGTCCATTTTTATAATAAAAAACATGGATTATCATGGTGTTCTATGAAGAAATAGAAAATCAATTATCGATTCTCCTGCGTATTGAATTATCCTTATAAATTACCGTACATGATGGTAAGAGAAATACCGATGTTACCATTTTATTAAAGTAAATTTACTAACTATTGACCATTTATGAAAGAGTTGGAGTGTGGAAAAATAGATGAGTTGGCACTTTGCTTACCAACTCCACAGATATAGTATGGGGCATTCATGGCTCTTCCTGCAACAGTAAATGTCCAGAGGGATAAAAAGATTTGGATGTGCTTGACGTCGAGATACCAGAGCAGGTCTTTATTCCTTACTCATTGAAAGAAACAATCCAAGCTCAGCAAGGATGTTAATAATTAAAGGTAGAGCTACGGATGTGGCCACTTCTATCTGCAATACAAAGGCCTCAACTCATCAAGACTAGTGTTTTCCAAACCCACTCGATGAATGGTCCTCTGAACATGTCCGCCTTTTCAGTCAGAGACAGAGCACATTTCTGTTGTGATTTACATCAGAATTGTGGTGTAAATGAAGAATGTGTTCACCGCAACCACTGTCACTCTGCACCAGGGTTCACCATTTTTCAAAAAGCTGATGGCGCAGGTTGGTACTAGCATAAAAATATCAAGTCATAACATTTTTATGCAGGAGAGTTGTACAAAAAAAATTATAAAATTTCAAAGGAGTTTCACTTGATGAATTCAAAGCCAAAGATGGCAAATATCCGGCTACAATAAACCAAACAGTTCAAATGTAAAGAAAAAAAAAAAAACAGACCAAGAAAAGTTACTTAAAGGGAATCTGTCACCCCCTTGGACGTGCCTAAGCTATCAATATGAGCATAGAAGTATTAAAATACTTAAAAGGGGATATCTGGAACTTTACAAGAAATAATTAAAAAAAATGTATTTAAGCACTAATAGGTGATTGCACCTTACCTGTCTGTTGTGTCCAGCTGGATCTGGCTGTGTATCAGAATAGCCTCGGAAGACCTGCCCCGTCATGTCAGCAGAGACAACTGAACCCCCGGCAGGGGAAGAACGGCGCTGTGCACAATAGGCAGGTAAGTTGCAATTAACTGCCTGTTGGTGCTTAGATACATTTTTTGTTTTTTTGTAAAGGCTCGGATAAACTCTTTTAAATAGTCATACCTGTATGCCAAATATCTGTGCACCTGTTCTTCTGAAATCCTCTTAATCCTTTTTGTCAATCCAGTCTTCCAGGCTCCGGGACAAGCGGTGCCTGGAAGGAAACTCTGCCTCCGGTCTTAATTTGTCTGCATGTTGCCTAGAGCAGGGTTCCCCAACTCCAGTCCTCAAGGCCCACCAACAGGTCATGTTTTCAGGATTTCCTTAGTATTGCTCAGGTGCTAATTGCATCACCTGTGCAATACAAGGGAAATCCTGAAAATATGATCTGTTGGTGGGCCTTGAGAACTGGAGTTGGGGAACCCTGGCCTAGAATAATGCGCAAACAAGGAACTTTGCTTACAAAATTCAGTAATCAAGTGGATCCACTACCTGGTGGTCCAAAATTAAAACTGGACTTTGTTGTGATGTACATATTTAAAGCAAGAGCTACCAGGATTGATTTATAGTTTTAAAGATGTTTTTAATTAACCTCTGCAAGTAGACTACCTTTCGGAAAGCAGCTCTGTTCTTGCAGTACTTCACCATTGTGGGCTTTTGACTTGTGCTCTATATGTTCTCCATAGGATAAAAGAAGGGGAGGCTTAAATTAATCCTCAATGTGAGAATTATTGGGCTGCCAGTCACAAGTGATAGTAGTGAATGTGATAATGCACAAATCCAACAGGGCCAAATTTCTGTCAACTACTGCCTTTTACCCTTAGCTTAAAGGCTCATTAAGACGTCTGTGCAAATTGGTCTGAACATGGAATGATGGACTAGCCTTGGGTCTTCTAACAGAAGCATGAAAGCTGTGTGTATTTTTATGAGGTTGTCATGCTTGGGAAACCCGCGGCCAGTCCATGCATTGTGGTCCGTACATTGTGAAAGGACACAATTTTCCTACTTCATATTTGCTGGAACTAAAAGTTGAAAAAAGCCAACTTAATGTCAACGCTTTTAGTTATTCTATAGAATAGAGCAATAACATTAATAGCTCAGGAAACAATGATCTAACCAACATTGTGATGGGAAATTGCATTTCGAAAGCCACAGAATGGCTAATGTACAGAACTGACCTCAGGTGAACGTCAAGTAAAACTTGGCGAACCCTCAGGGCTACAGAATGGAAAATGCTGCTCTTAATATTAAGTAAATAAAACATGCTTTATGGCGCTAGAAATGAATACTAAACTAATTCATGCACACAAAGATATCCTGTCCAAGAACATTTAACTAAATCAGAAAAGAAGCAAGAGAAGCAGCACAGGTCTAATGCGCCATAATCTGATTCACTGACAGAAAACGGTTATTAACGACTCCATCCTTGTCTAATCTTTTCCCAGAGGTAAAATATCTTGTGCCTAATAGTTTGCGTATAAAATATTTAAATAAATTAGATTGCTTCATGTACTTGCATTCTGTTATTTTATAAAAAGGTCAAATATTATTTTTTTATTTTCAAGCACCAAATTGCCGATCAACATCAAAAGAAAATGCTAAAGAAATAAATAAGAGAGAAGGAAAACGCACAGCAATGAGAACATTAAGAATTAAAAGGCTGAAATAAAGGTGCTCACCAACTGGGAATATTAACTGTGACTCGAATTTAACGTTACTGCTTTACAACGCTATTATTTTGGATTATTTTCCTTCTTATTGAAAAGAATTGTTAATAACACTGTAAAAAAACAGTGACTGGTGTTGCCCTCAGATAGAGCTAGAATATGGCCTTGCCCATTCTGATTGGAACGTAAAATACGGCGGTCAAACGGACAAAACGCACACAAAGCCTATAAGACATTCTGCTAAATTAAAGCTTACATCACAGCGCTACTGGCAAGCGCAATACATTATATACTAGTCTAAACCATTTAGGAGCTGGAAGATAAAGCAGGTATTTACAATAAACGCTCATGTGTAGGATTTCTGACAAATGTAACGCATTCACAGGTTGACCTGGAAAAAAAAAAAGTTAGCAGCAAATGACTGTAGTACAAGCCTAACATTTGTTTGGCGATACAATCCCCATCAGTCCCTTTATTTTCACATGTTATACTGGAGAGTATATACGTAGAAAGTACAACGCGGCACTCCTTGGTGAGGTGCACAAGTAGGGTCCCAAGCCTGACAATATTATGGATAAACTTGGCACCGAAAACCGAAACATCACCTTTGTACAATTACACTGCTATTAAAACAACTTCAAAATTGTATCTCCTGCCTGAGTGCCAAGTTTATCCATAATACTGGAGAGGATAGATACCTTGAAGACCTTCCCTTGTGATAAACCAGTAAGGCCTCATTCAAACATCAGTGATTTCTCTTGTATGCAAAAAATGAGCGATTCTCATCAGTGTTTTGGATCAGATTTTGATCAGTTTGGTCAGTTTTTCATCAGCTTATATTGTATGGAAAAAAATAAATTCAAAACCGATGAAGGTTTTCAAGCCTCTTCAATAAATCTGTGAAAATAGACATTGGAGGGTACATCAAAGGAATGTAAAAATAATAATGTTAAAATGGATGTTAACATAATAATAATAATAACCAATATACTTACATCGTCAAAGATTGGTCCATGAATCGGATCAAAATTAGACAGATTGCCGTAAAAATACAAGGACAAGTGATTAGCGCCATAGACTACAATAGGTACAAATCTGATCACGGAAAAACACGGCTAAAACTCATACATGCTGTGGAGTCAGAGTCATGGAGTCAGTGTCAGGAGTCAGGGAAATTGAGGAGTTGGTGGTCTGGCTTCCCTGCTGTGTTAGGAACAGTATATGGGCCCTTTGAAGTCTAATAATGTGTCTGCTTACTGCTTTGGAGGTGGTAGTGTGACCCCTTGCCTCTTGGGCCCCTGTGCGACTGCACAGGTTGCACCAATGAGATATCTGCCCCTGATTCGAGAGCTTTCTGCCTTACTGCACATGAGTAAGTTTCAGTAGTATTACCTATATGAATTCAATAGGATTATCACCCAGGTATAACTCATTAACTTACATTTTATGGGAACAAAAATACATGGAAGGCAGCAATTCTGTATTTACTATATGTGGCTCTGGAATTAATCGATTTTGCCCTGATCCATTTGGAAAAATTTAAGGGCATTATCTGTGTAAAGAAAATAGGGCCACATTCACACCTCCTTATTAAATGGTCCCTCATTCCTGGACACACACATTCCTGGATTTCTACCTCAGGTCAGGAAACTTGCGGTCAGGTCAGTTAGGCCCTGGCAATCTGTACACGGTTATGTGAATTTGTCTATAGGAGCTCAGAGAAAACAAAGATTACAACCAAATTAGGTTTTGAGGGAACTTTGAGGACATACTAGAACATTATAACATCGCTTTTCAATTTGCCTTGTTTGACAGGACACACAAAAAAGTGTCTGATTCCATACAAGCTAGGCTTAAATTGGGAATGGCAGTTAGCACTCTCATTGTCCAAAACAAAGCTTGGACATGCTGGTCAAGAATTGTGTATCGAGTACCAGACATAAAAGTAATGTTTCAAAAATGCATTATCAGTTTCCATAATTGGATTGACATATATAGAAAATAAACTGATCTGTTCCCATTACATTTACTAACTGTGCAGCTTTTTATTTTGCTTTATCATTAAAAACATCCTTGGGGCAGCCATATTGCAGGGATATTTTCTTCTAGTATTGTCTACTGATGCTGCAAGTGATTTACGTCTGTTGAAAGAAATTGGAGGAAATGGGCACATGCTCACCTCCTATACTGTCACCATACCAAGGTCAGAGCCAGGTCTATCAGGGTTTGGTGACATGGTTATGCCACATGAACGCTAAAGCCAATCAGTGGTTACTAATAGGTTGCAGTTCTCACACCTCCCTCCAGACGTCCAGGTTTAAAGTGTGAGTGCTGCAGCTTGCTAGAGGCCGCTGATTGTAATGACACATGAATGCTGACAGACCAGAAGGTAACATCACAGGAATGGCACTGGTGTGGAAAGTAGGTTTTTTTCCCCTCCATTTCGTACCAGGGAATACTGCATTTAAGTAGAGGTTGTCCAAATAGTGGACAACCCATTTAGTGTGATGCTTCCATTAACAGTCCTTTCATGCATACACAAACTTATATAATAATAATAATAATAATCTTTATTTTTATATAGCGCTAACATATTCCGCAGCGCTTTACAGTTTGCACACATTATCGTCGCTGTCCCCGATGGGGCTCACAATCTAGATTCCCTATCAGTATGTTTTTGGAGTGTGGGAGGAAACCGGAGAACCCGGAGGAAACCCACGCAAACACGGGGAGAACATATGTGTCTATTGAGTCATTATTCGGTTTTATGTATACCTATTGCAGTACAAATAACTTTAAAACAAGGGATTTAAAAGACTATTACCATGTTATTAAATGGCTTTAGGTAGAAATAAAAATAAGTTTGTAATTTACTTGCATTTTCTATCTGCAGTGGTTCTTCTGTTTGAAAGGTTTTCTCTTACATAATGTACAGCTTATTGTCAAGGAGATTGACCACTTGTCATGGTGTGACTGTACATAAATAGAGAAAAGGGCCCTTCACAGTTCCTATGGCTGGGATCCAAACTATCCCTGCTATCAAAGGTACATCTAAAGGTGAGGAGGTTTGGGCCACCATCCTCACTGTTCTGTTATACCAAGCAGCCCCTTGCCCCTCAAGGTCTGGGACAGAAATGCTAGTGCATTAAAACCTGAGGCACACAGGTATAACAAAGCAACTAACACACAACTATAGAGAGGTATATAGGGAAGGGTAAGGAAAGTACAAACCAAAGGGTAATAGGACAATGAAGAAAGCATACACCCAAAAACAGTATGCAACAATCTCCGGCAGACACAACTGTCTACAATCAGCACAGCGACTCCAAGTAGCTAGTAAGTAAAACTTTCACTGGCAAGGAAGAGAAGGTCTGGCCAGATTTTATAGGGACAGAAAATTACCAGGTCAGGAAAAGCTGTGGGATGAAGCTGCAAGTTTCTATCCAGCATGGAAAGGGTCATTAACCTCTTCAGTACCAAAGGAAACAAAATCTCTGGTTCACAATACATTGTGATTTTCTAAATCCTTATTTCACAGGAGGACTAGACCAACTTGTGACACCACCAGTGGCTGTCTGAGCATGTGCAGTAGCTGCCTTCCAGGCTGAGGTGTTTATTCTTGAGATTCCAGCCAACTATCTCCAGAACATTAAATTGTATACAGCAGTTAGCTGCTCACCTCCCTTCTTTTCCTTCTCAGCTTAACCCCTTAGTGACAGAGCCATTTTGCAGCTTAATGACCGGGCCAATTTTTACAATTCTGACAACTGTCACTTTATGAGGTTATAACTCTGGAACGCTTTAACGAATCCAGCTGATTCTGAGATTGTTTTTTCGTGACATATTGTACTTCACGTTAGTGGTAAAAAATTTTTTATATGACTTGCTTTTATTTCTGAAAAAAACGGAAATATGGCGAAAATTTTGAACATTTAGCAATTTTCAAACTTTCAATTTTAATGCCCTGAAATCAGAGAGATATGTCACACAAATTTCTTAATAAATAACATTTCCCACATGTCTACTTTGCATCAGAACAATTTTGGGACCAAAATTTTTTTTTGTTACGAAGTTATAAGGGTTAAAAGTTGACCAGCGATTTCTCATTTTTACAACACCATTTTTTTTTTTGGGACCACATCACATTTGAAGTCACTTTGAGGGGTCTATATGATAGAAAATAGCCAAAAGTGACAGCATTCTAAAAACTGCACCCCTCAAGGTGCTCAAAACCACATTCAAGAAGTTTATTAACCCTTTACGTGCTTCACAGGAACTGAAGCAATACGAAAGGAAAAAAATTATCATTTAACTTTTTTTGCAAAATCTTTACTTCGGAACCAATTTTTTTTTATTTTCACAAGTGTTAAAAAAAAAAATGAACCACAAAATTTGTTGTGCAATTTCTCCTGAATACGCCGATATCTCATATGTGGGGGCAAACCACTTTTTGGGCGCATGGCAGAGGTCTCAAGGGAAGGAGCGTCATTTGACTTTTTCAACGCAGAATTGGCTGGACGCCATGTCGCGTTTAGAGAGCACCTGATGTGCCTAAACAGTGCAAACCCCAACAAGTGACCCCATTTTGGAAACTAGACCCCTTAAGGAACTTATCTAGATGTGTGGTGAGCACTTTGAACCTCCAATTGCTTCACAGAAGTTTATAACGTAGAGCCGTGAAAATACGAATTTTGGTAAGAACTTACCTGTAAAATTATTTTCAGCAAAGGAAGCAAGGGGGACACTTCATTACTTCTGGGTAGGGCGGAGCCAGATAGTAGGACTAACCTCAGGTTCTAAAAATGGGTGTTGTCCGGCCCCTCCGGCTCTGGCTCCTCCTGCCGTACACTCCAGTTTTGTACACAAGCTAAGGAGAAAGAAATCACCAGCGGAGTGCCATAACCAATCTGAAAGGGTTCAAAAGACCAAAGTTATGCACATAACATGAATACCACACAGCTCAGGTACCACTCACAAAACCTGACCACTGCGATGAGCTGGCGATGCCGGAAAGAGCCGTAGAGCGCTGACCTCAGCTCAGAAACTCACTTATCAGAGCGAGCCGCGCTGCATCTGAAACAACACCTTCTGCCTTATGGGAGGGAGAAGTGTCCCCCTTGCTTCCTTTGCTGAAAAGAATTTTACAGGTAAGTTCTTACCAAAATTCGTATTTCAGCTGCAGATGGAAGCAAGGGGGACACTTCATTACTTCTGGGATGTCCCAAAGCAGTACAAAAACAAGGGTGGGAAAAAACCTTAAACAGGCAGAAGCCAACACCTTGATACATGCGCAACAGGCGCAACATAAACTTAACTAGAAGTTTTCAAAATACAGCCGCCTGAAGGACTCTGCGTCCTAAGGCCGCATCAGCGGAGGCACTGACGTCCACCTTATAAAACTTTGTAAAGGTGTGAACAGAACGCCAAGTCGCTGCTCGACAGAGCTGGGCTGCCGAAGCCCCTTGATGAAGGGCCCACGAAGAGCCCACAGCTCTCGTGGAATGAGCCCGAATATTAATCGGGCAAGGTTCGTCCATAACACGGTAAGCTTCCAAAATAGCTGACCGGATCCAACGAGCTATAGTATCTTTAGAAGCTCGTTGACCACGACGACGACCTGCTGGAATCACAAAAAGAGAATCCGACTTCCGGAAACTCTGCGTAACTGACAAGTAAAACTTCAATGCCCGCACTAAGTCCAATGAGTGCAAGGCCCGCTCCTTCGCATTCTTTGGTTCTGAACAAAGCGAAGGCAACACAATATCTTGATTGACATGGAATTGAGATACCACTTTAGGGAGAAAATCATGTCGCGTACGAAGAACAACACGATCCGGGAAAAATTCCAAGAAAGGTGGCGAACATGAAAGAGCCGCCAACTCGGAAACCCGTCTCAAGGAAGTGACCGCCACTAGGAAGGCAACCTTCCAAGAAAGCAAAGAAAGATTAATAGCATCCATAGGCTCGAAAGGAGCACTTTGAAGAGCTTTCAAAACCAGATTAAGCCGCCAAGGCGACACAGGAGTTTTCCTTGGAGGAAACTGACGGGCTGCTCCGCGAAAAAAGGCACATACGTCCCTACGCGAGGCAATAGCTTTACGAAAAAGCACCGACAGGGCAGACACCTGACCCTTCAGGGTACTGATTGCCAAACCCTTATCCAGCCCGTGCTGCAAAAAAACCAACAAGTTGGGTAATGAAAATTTCTTTGGATTCCTGGAAGAACCCAAACACCATGAAAGAAGGATTCCCAAATCCTGTAGTAAATCCTAGTCGTAGCCAGACTTCTTGACGCTCTCATGGTGGCAATGACCTTTTCTGAAAACCCTTGACGGGTTAAAATCTCGGTCTCAAGAGCCAAGCCGTCAAATGCAGAGACCTCAGGCCGGATGACACACGGGACCCTGAGTGAGCAAGTCCGGTCGAAGAGGCAGAGGAAAAGGAGGCGCCGCCAGAAGCGACATCAGCGTGGAAAACCACGTCCTTCTCGGCCAATCTGGGGCTATCAGAATAGCCGGAACCCTCTCCAGCCTGACCCGACGTAACACAAGCGGCAGCAAGGATATCGGTGGGAACACATAAACCAGCTGGTATTGGCTCCACGGAACCACCAGCGCATCCACTTCCACCGCGGTCGGATCCCTGTATCTGGACATGAAAGTTGGTAACTTGGCAATGATCCTGGAGGCCATCAAGTCTACTTGAGGAGTCCCCCATCGGGAGCACAGAAGTGCAAAGATTTCCGGATGAAGACTCCATTCTCCTGAATCCATCCTCTCTCGGCTGAGAAAGTCTGCCTGGATATTCTGAACTCCTGGTATGTGAATCGCAGAAATGGCCGGCACATGAGCCTCGGCCCATATCAGAATCCGAGATACCTCCGACATGAGTCTGGAGCTCCTCGTCCCGCCTTGATGGTTGATATACGCAACCGCCGTAGCGTTGTCCGTCTGAACACGAACTGGCAATCCGCTCAAAGGGACCGTCCAATGTTGGAGGCAAAGAAAAATTGCCCTCAAATCCAGGATGTTGATCGGTAACACCGATTCTTCCGGTGACCAAACTCCCTGAATCCAGAGATTGTTCCAAACTCCCCCCCAGCCCGTCAGGCTGGCATCGGTGGTCAAGACCGACCATGACAGGGGAAGAAAAGATTTTCCCAGGAAAAACCGTTCCGGACGTAACCACCAGTCCAGAGACTCTCGCACTTTGCGGGAGATTAAAACCCTGCAATTCAGTGTTTCCTGTGCACGATTCCATCTCTTCAAAATGAAGCTTTGAAGCGTTCTGCAATGGAACTGAGCAAACGGAAGAGCTTCCATCGAAGCGACCATTAACCCCAGAAGGCGCATACATCTTCGAAGGGATACTGTCGTTGAGGACTGCACAGTCTGTGCCAGACAATGGATACTGGTTTGCTTGTCCTTTGGCAGAAAAACTACCACTTTCGCTGTGTCGAAAATCATGCCCAAAAACAGGATTGACTGAGAAGGCTCCAGGGATGACTTCTCCCAGTTGATCAGCCACCCGAAATCCTCCAGGAGCTGAAGGGATAAATCGCGAGCCGTCACTGCCTCCTCCTTTGAGGATGCCACAATCAGAAGATCGTCCAGATAAGGAAGTATCATGATCCCTTGTCTCCGAAGCATTGCCATAAGAGGTGCCAGCACCTTTGTAAAAACTCAGGGTGCCGAAGCCAACCCGAAAGGGAGGGCCACAAACTGGTAATGGTCCTGACCTATGGCAAAGCGCAGAAAGCGCTGATGAGATCTTCCGATGGAACGTGTAAATAGGCGTCGCGAATATCTATGGACACCAGAAAATTGTTCTGTGACAGGGCAGTCACCACTGAGCGAAGCGACTCCATGCGGAACTTTTGGGTGTAAACATGCCGATTTAACCTCTTGAGATCCAGAATGGGACGAAACTTTCCCTCCTTTTTGGGGACCACAAAGAGGTTGGAATAAAATCCCCTTCCCCGGTCTTCCGGAGGAACTGACACTACTACACCCTTCTGTAGTAAGGAATCGACTTCCTGCCGCAGAGCGGTCAATAAGTCGGGATCTGACGGAACGCGAGACTGACAGAATCTTTCTGGAGGGCGAGAGAGAAACTCTATGAAATAGCCTGCCGACATTATTCGTGTCACCCAGGAGTCTGAGACGCGGGAGACCCAAACCGCTTGAAACAGGAGCAGGCGCCCTCCCACTCGAGAATCCTCGAGTGAACTTCTGGCGTCAGTCCGTTTTGGCGGGCTTTTTGTCAGATTCCCGCTTGTCATTGCGCGGGTATTGTTTCCAAGAAGCGTTAGACTTTTGGGAAGACTTTTTCCCTGAAAAGGTGGGACGACCCGATCCCCAAGAGGAGTGACCGGCTCGCCCCCTGCCACGAAAAAACCGCCGGTTACCGTAGGAACCGGTCCTGCCAAAAGCAGCCGTAGCTGCCCTACGCTGAGGCAACGCTGACTCCTTAGCCTTAGCAATCAATTCCGTGAGGTCAGAGCCGAAAAGCTGACCACCTTTGTAAGGCAAAGATAGCAAACCTTGTTTGGAGACCGCATCTCCAGTCCACTGTTTAAGCCACAACGCTCTTCTAACAGTGATTGTAGAAGCCTGAGCTCTGGATATTAGGGAAGCCATATCCAAAAGAGCGTCACAGACATATTGGTCTGATTCTTCTATTAACTTAATGATCTCATCTATTGCCTGTAAAGACGACCCATCTTGCAGGGATATCCGCAGGCGAGCTGTCCAACCCATGGAAGCTCTAGAAGCACAATATGCTCCTGAAAATCCTCTCTGCCCGAATCAGAACATTCTCCCTCAGAAACTGAAGGAGAACTCCCCCTCGCAGACAAATCTGAGTCACTTAGTGGGGAGGGCATAGCAATCCTGGGACGCTTTTTGCTATGAGAAGGTCTAGAGGATACCCACTGACCCAAAAGGTCAGACAGCCCACTAATAGCAGTAGCGAGCATATCAAACTTGGCATCATAGCGACCTCCAATAGCAGCGCTAGAAGGTGCAGAGGATTCCATCGTGTCAGAAACGCGGGGCTGGTCCTGGAGAGGACGAGGATATAGTAATGAGAATAACCAGAGCAGTGTGGTCTCACACAGTAGCAAAACGCTGAAGGGTTAACTTCTTTTAAAAGCAAAAGAATACCCCAGCAGTGAAAAACGGCCCCCCCCCGCTGCAGACAGCTCACAGACCGTTACTGAGGGATACAATGTCCCAATGCTCAGAAAACTGCAGCGCTGCGCTAGAGAGCGCAAACAGCAAAAAAATGCTGCGGGAGGCTAAAGGGTTAAGCTGCTACCTAAGCGATAGCAGCGACTCACCCGGCTGGCTTGGTGTTGTCTCAAATGCCTGTGTACAGAAACGGAGGAGAGGAGACCAGGAGAGCTGTAATGGCTGCCGCAGAGAGCAGGAAGAGAAGGAGCCAGTCACTTCCTGTAATCAGAAAGCCGGGAAAGCCCGAAGCCACGCCCCCTCTCTGCTCAGTCAAAAAAGTGCGGGAAATCTTTTGCACTCCTCTCCCTGTACACTGTAACGGCGCTGCAGCGCCGAAAACATATTAAATAAAAAATCGCTCTCTTTTTTTTTTTTTTTTAAAAATGCCCAATCATGAGAAAATAGTGGGAAACACCAATAACAGTCAGCGCTGTCACCGCAGACGCTGTAATCACTCGCACATATCAAAATATAATGCAGAGTACTCACCAGCCAAAAGCGCCACAGGGACCCTCCACGGATATGTGACGCTGTGCCCATTGCTTCCCCATGAGGACAAGGAACGCAGTGACCCAGAACATGGTGTGCGTCCTGTCAGGGATAGCCACCTCTTCCCCCCGGGAAGCAAGAAAATGCAATGACCACCATTTAGGGAATACATTTCTGCCAGGGGAGAGGATGGGGTCCAGCAGCGCCGGTACCCCTGATCCTCTAGACATAAAGTCCAGGACCCTGTCCGAGTAAAATAATAAACTCTTCTGAGGTGATTTCTGAGGAGCTGCATTAGCAGCCGTCCTTCCTACTTGGACCTCAAGTCGAAACTGGAGTGTACGGCAGGAGGAGCCAGAGCCGGAGGGGCCGGACAACACCCATTTTTAGAACCTGAAGTTAGTCCTACTATCTGGCTCCGCCCTACCCAGAAGTAATGAAGTGTCCCCCTTGCTTCCATCTGCAGCTGAAATAAAAAATCATATTTTTTCCACAAAAACGATCTTTTCACCACAATTTTTATTTTCCCAAGGGTAACAAGCCCACAAAAGTTTTTGTGCAATTTGTCCTGAGCATGCTGATTTGGGTGCATGGCAGAGCTTGGAAGGGTAGGAGCACAGTTTGACTTTATCAATGCAGAATTGGCTGGACGCCATGTCACGTTTGTAGAGGCCCTGATGTGTCTGAACAGTGGAAACCCCCCACAAGTGACCCCATTTTGGAAACTTATCTAGATGTGTGGTGAGCACTTTGAAGCCCCAAGTGCTTCACAGAAGTTTATAGCGCCCGGGCGTGAAAATAAAAAATCATATTTTTTCCACAAACCTGATCGTTTAGTCCCCAATTTTTTATTTTCCCAAGGGTAACAGGAGAAATTAGACCACAAAAGTTGTTGTCTAATTTGTCCTGAGTACGCCGATACCCTATATGTGGGGGGGACCACTGATTGGGCGCACGGCAAAGCTTGGAAGGGAAGGAGAGCCGCTTGACTTTTTCAAACCAAAATTGGCTGGAATTGAAATTGGACACCATGTCGCGTTTGGAGAGCCCCTGATGTGCCTAAACAGTGGAAACCCCCCACAAATGACACCATTTTGGAAACTAGACCCCTTAAGGAACTTATCTAGATGTGTGGTGAGCACGTTGAACCCCCAAGTGCATCACAGAAGTTTATAACGTAGAGCCGAAAAAATAAAAAATATTTTTTTTCCTCAAAAAGGATTCTTTAGTCCGCCATTTTTTTATTTTCCCAAGGGCAACAGGAGAAATTGGACCCCAAACCTTGTTGTGCAATTTTTCCTGAGTACGCTGATACCCCATATGTGGGGTGGAACCACTGTTTGGGCGCATGGGAGAGCTTGGAAGGGAAGGAGCGCCATTTTGTAATGAAGACTTTGATGGAATGTTCTGCGGGCGTCATGTTGTGTTTGCAGAGCCCTTGATGTGCCTAAACACTAGAAACCCCCTGCAAGTGACACCATTTTGGAAACTAGACTCCCCAAGGAGATTATGATTATCTAGATGTGTGGTGAACACTTTGAACCCCCAAGTGCTTCACAGAAATTTATAAACGCAGAGGCGTGAAAATAAAAAAATATTTTTTTCCTCAAAAATGATTTTCTTAGCCAGCTATTTTTTTTTTCCCAAGGGGAACAGGAGAAATTAGAACCCCAAAATTGGTGTGCAATTCGTCCTGAGTACGCTGATACCCCATATGTTGGGGTAAACCACGGTTTGGGCGCAAGGCAGGGCTCAGAAGGGAGGGAGCCCCATCTGACTTTTTGAACACCACGTCGTGTTTGGAGACCACCTGATGTGCCTAAATAGTGGAAACCCCTCAATTCTAGTTCCAACCCTAACCCCAACACACCCCTAACCCTAATCCCAACCCTAACCCCAACCCTAATTGTAACCCTAACCCTAATTATAACCCTAACCCTAATTATAACCCTAACCCTAAGGCTAGGTTCTTTTTGCGTTTTACCAGCCCGTTCAACACAAAGCGTTGACGGGCTGGTAACGGTATAGCATAACGCGATCGCGTTATGCTATACCCACTAGCGCAGAGGAATCAGCAGATGATTCATCTGCGCTAGCGGTGATGGAGCCCAGACGCTGCAGGCCGCGTCTGAGGCTCTGTCACTGAATGACGGCACGTCGCGAACGCATGCCGCTTTACGGCATGCGTCACGATGCGCCCTCAAATGGGGGTGAATGGCAGCGTTAACGGACTGCGTTACACCGCGTTATAGCGCGGAGTAACGCAGTCCGTCTAACGGACTGCCATAATGCAGTATGAACCCAGCCTAACCCTAATGCTAACCCTAATTATAACCCTAACCCTAACAGAAAAATTAATATAAATACAATTTGTATATTTTATTATATGTCCCTAACTAAGGGGGTGATGAAGGGGGGTTTATGTACTGTTTTTTTTATTTTGATCACTGTGATAGTTTATCACAGTGATCAAAATGTACTTTTGGAGAATGAATGAGTTCAGTTTTTGAATCTGCGCCCGCCATTTTTTTTTTTTCAGGAAGAAGACGCCGAGGATCGCAGCACAGGGGGAGCTGACAGAGGGAGGATCGGAGGACAGGGGGAGGATCAGAGGACACAGAAGGGAGCCCTACAGGTACAGGGGGTGATCAGGGGTCCCGGGACACTATTTCTCACCCCTCTGATGTGCGATCACATCAGAGGGGAGAGAATTTTTTTTTTTTTTGCGGTCAGTAAATACTGACCCGGATCATGTTCTCTGGGGTCTCGGCTACCCCCGGCAGCCGAGACCCCAGAGAAAATTGCCCAAGCCCCCCCAGCACATAGCGGCGGGCGCACTGAGCATGCGGCTGCCATTTTCTCGCCATCAAAGTTGGCGGCGCCCACCGGGGGACACAGGAGGGCCCTGGGGCCACAAGGGGAGGATCGGGGGCCACAAAGGGGGGATCGGGGACCCTTTTTCTCTCTCCTCTGATGTCCGATCACATCAGAGGAGAGAGAAATTAAATGGCACAATATTTTTTTTTGTTGCGATCGCAGTTATAGGGTTAATAACGGCGATCGCAACACCGGGGTCGGTAAAAAACAACCTGATTCATGTTCTCTGGGGTCTCGGCTACCCCCGGCAGCCGAGACCCCGGAGAAAATGCGACTGCGGGGGGTGCTATAGGCTTTTTCCACAGCGCCGTTAATTAATGGCGCTGTGGTTTAAGTACCCTTAATGTCCGCCGTGAAAAGGCGTATCGGCGGTCGTTAAGGGGTTAAAACAGTTTTAAGTCATTCAAAATTAGAACACCAATTTCCTCTCAGCACCATCATCGGTTTCCAGAGCAGGTGTAATCATTGCTCTCACTTTACTAAGCTGGGTGCTTCTTCAAATGCCCTGTGGCCTCTATATGGAAATATAGGGATAACATACTGTAGCAGAAGGAGGCTAATATACCAGATCAATCACAAGTAGGACCCCCACCCAGCCAGTCCAGAGACAAGGAAGTGAAAGGCTAACCCTTTAATGACATTGAGATGAATGCACTCATTGAATCCCAGTCTGCACAGGAAAACGATCAAATCCGCTAAAGTCAGTAAGTTTCAGCATCTCCTGTAACAGTCACAGAAAAAATTGTAATATAAAAAATTTTTAATGTAGGAAGTAACAAAATATTTTATTATAAAAATCTGATATTTTAACATTTTTGTAACTAAATAAATCAGCACAGTGTGTCATTCATGCAAGGTATGTGGATTATATTAACACACAAAATATGTAAACTGCTAGTTATACTAAGGTTGATCAAACACTAAGAAAACGGAGTAGATCAATAAGAAATACATAAAAGAAACACTTGTTAAACCTTCTGTGGCAATGCCTAAAATCTTCAGCGTTAAAGCTTCTATTCGGGGCCCGGGCACACAAGGTGGATGAAACATTACTGACTATGAGCATGATGTAGATGATTTCATCATTCAGGACAAATGCTCAGCGGGAGCTAAATTTCTCAGGAAAAGCCCTGAAATAAGGGATACAGGGTCCTGCAGCGCCAGACAGGCACGCTTACTCAACAAGAGACAATTCCGCCAGCTTTGGCTTTAAAATTCAAATTGGGCCGCCTGCAGAGAGGCTGATATGCTCCGTGGTAGAATACAAAGTCAACACGAGCCTTAAGATCTTGCACAGGTAGATTATGTGTAATGAAGTAAAAGAAATAAACATGGTCTTGGGTGAACAAATCCATCACAGCATTGCCAAAATATAGTAAGACACGAACATGGATCAATTCCATATGTGCGAGTCCGGGTAGGCACAGCACTAGCACAAATGAAGAAGAAAATGTGCTTTTAACAGAGCAGTCATCATCCCTTTTCTCTGACCTTTTGTTAACCACTAGTGATGAGTGAACGTGCTCAGATAGGGACCCCGCATCTGCATGTCTCGTGGGTGTTCGAGAGCTTTAACACATGCAGGGATTGTGTAACAAACAGCCACGAGACATACAGCCACAGGGACTCAAAGACATTTTTCCAAGCACGTGAAGACACTCGGTTAGCACACAAGCATGCTTGGATAACACATTATCTGACCATGTTCACTCTTAACTATTAACTACACAGTGATGCATCCAGGGCCGGACTGGCAATCTGGCAACTCTGGCAAATGCCAGAAGGGCCTGTCTGGTCGTGAGCTGCCTTGTCTGCTTTGTTGTTAACAGAATCGGTGTGCATTAGAAATATTGGTCTTTTAGTGAATCTTGCTTTCCTCTATCCAGGGTAATATTAGTAATATATCCTCATCTGGTGCTTGGAGATGGGGACAACATGGGCCTGTGTGACTGCAAATGCCAGGACTGAATTTCAGTCCCAGTCCATACCTGGATGCATCCAAAGCAGAGGGAACAGGAGAAATTGGTAAAGTACGGTAATGTCTTACATTGAAATGTATTAGTGTACTTTTACAAGGTAAACTGCCTGCCATGAGCGCTGATGGACACTATAAGGAGGGGATCGCCACTTTCACGTGACAATGGATCGTTAGGTGGGGTTGTATAAATGATCATTGGATTTCTTATTTTTTTATACCCTGTACATTACTGTTGACTGCACTCAGTGTACACAAAAAGTGCAGCTGACAAATCGGCATTTTTGTTCCCACAGAAGGGCTATGTAGCAGCTTTCAGCAGAATCATCAGCACTTTGACACTGTAGGAGAATAAACTGCTTCACTTGAGACCCACTACAACCATCATCTTCATCATCGCATAGAGAATGAGAACCCAAAGAAACCAGAGAGGTTATACAATATAGAATAAAGCGGAACTACATGTACAAAAACCGCACAGTGCCATATGCCGTCTTTTTAATATAGTCCTCAAGCATAAGCCAGCAGCTGCTGCATACTCCAAAAGAACAAGCATGTCACCATTTGTTGTTTGACAGCTGGGCACATTTACATTGAGCAGTATTCAGGACAAATGTTAGGGGCAATAATCATCAGATTTACCAGGACTGATCGGGTTCTGCTGTAGACAAGTGACAGAAAACTGAGTGTTTGGTCATCACGATGTACAGCAAATAATAATATAGTATATTAGCCAGTAAAGTATATCTTTTTTTGCTGATGGACAGATCCCCAAAAAATTTAATTTTTAACCACTTCCCTTCTAAAATATGAACAACTTCAGATCTACCTATAAAGTCAATCAAGGAAAAATAATAACAGATGCAAGAAGTTAATATTGTTATCTTCTGTTTTTATTTTTTTTCCACTACCTAGCACATATAAATGAGCAGAAAAGTAAAAAAAAAAGTTTTTCATGTTTTTTTTATTATATATAGTAGATTTTACCTGTAACTTAATGCAACTTCCTTAAGGTTTTTGCACTAAAAATGCAGCAAAACCTGATACCTGCATTTCTGTGGTTATTCATTGCTTTCTATGGGTGAAAGAAAACTGCAAAAACGCTGAAATAAGTGACATGCTGAAGTTTTCATAAACAAGTCAGGAAAAAAACCAAGCTCTGTGCATAAGATTTCTGAAATCCCATAGCTTTTGCAGGTACTGTAAAACACAGCTTAAATTTTGCATAAAAAAAAAACCCAGCAAAATTGCAACGTGTGAACATAGCCTTATGATGCGCATGTTCGTTTTTTTCAATGTCCGTGTTTATAAACCAGCAGTTAATAGAATTTACAAGACCAAGTAGTTTCCTATATTATAATGTATCCATTAAAGCAAATGCTATATGGATGAGATCAGACAAATAGGTGAATCTCATGCGAAATACGGAAGAGAATAGTGCATTTTTTTCAAACACTCGGTGTGAATACTTTTCATCTGAGCAGCCCTATTGAACATTGATCCGTGTGCTGTCCGATTTTAGCCACTACATAGGCACTCGCCTGAAAGAGCCATAAAAAGGTGACAATTTTCCTTCAGATAAAAAAATCAAATAAACGTCTGAAGAAGGGAGATCAATATCCGTCTGCCATTTGCATATTATAGCGATTTTGCTTGTTAGAATGTGATTTTAGAAGTGTTACTCTCCATTTGTCACTCATGAAGAGCGCACGCTTTCTGCAGCTAACTAAGTGTAACACAAACACATAAATATGCATGGAGAATATTACAAGGTCCCATTGTAAACATCATGGTAATGTGTGCAAGTGAACCGTGACCTAGCAGGAAGAGAACAAATCGCTGCGTCGCTTCTGAGCGGCGTGCCCAAGTAATAAGTGAGAAGGAGTTTATGAGCAGGTCTGCTGGACCGAATGTTTATATCACAGGGCTATTAGAAATAGGAGCATTAGCTCAAACTAATTCTGACAGCGGCACAGAAGCTAACCGTCTTAATTGAGAGAGACCGAAGGAAGGAAAACATTGTCCTTTTTATTAAGCAATTTAAAGACAATTTACCCTGGCATATGAGCAAGTTTATATTACACCAGTGGTGGTCACTGCCTTCACTCAAGGTACTTTATACGTATTCATATATTCTTTTTTTTTTTTTAATAAAAGTGCAATAAAATCCAGTTTGGGGACTTGTTACTTAAATGCACGTATTTAGGGCTAAAAATAATTTTTGCATTAGGACTAGAGATGAGCGAACCCAAAAGATTGGGGTTCGTACCAAACACCTACACTGTGTGCAGAATTATTAGGCAAATGAGTATTTTGATCACATCATCCTTCTTATACATGTTGTCTTACTCCAAGCTGTATAGGCTTGAAAGCCAACTTTCCAATTATGTAAATCAGGTGATTTGCATCTCTGTAATGAGGAGGGGTGTAGTCTAATGACATCAACACCCTATATAAGGTGTGCTTAATTATTAGGCAACTTCCTTTCCTTTGGCAAAATGGGTCAGAAGAGAGATTTGAGGACTCTGAAAAGTCAAAAATTGTGAGATGTCTTGCGGAGGGATGCAGCAGTCTTGAAATTGCCAAACTTTGAAGCGTGATCATTGAACAATCAAGCGTTTCATGGCAAATAGCCAACAGGGTCGCAAGAAGCGTGTTGATAAAAAAAAGGCACAAAATAACTTCCCATGAATTGAGGAAAATCAAGCGTGAAGATGCCAAGATGCCATTTGCCACCAGTTTTGCCATATTTCAGACCTGCAACGTTACTGGAGTGTCAAAAAGCACAAGGTGTGCCATACTCAGGGACATAAAGAAATAAACTTGGCACTCAACTTATAGGTAAACGAGAAGAAATTTATTGCAGTCGCAAAACAACGTTTCGTCATCAACGGACCTTTTTCAAAGCACCGACTGCTTTGCAGAAACTCTCAAATGGATGACACTAGGGACATATGGAAGCTATAGAAATGTCCTGTAGAGACGTTTTACGTGTAATAATGGGATGACACCTGGAAGTATATATCGTATCTAGTCAATATTTCCACTGAAAAATTGCAGTAAATCCATTAAGGACGCTATTTGTACACATCAGACTTCTATGGTAAAGTCCTTAAGGTGAGCGAACGCAGAAGTGGTGAGGAGTCAGGTGGCGTCCCAAGCCAACGTGTACAAATAGCGTCCTTAATGGATTTACTGCAATTTTTCAGTGGAAATATTCACTAGATACGATATATATACTTCCAGGTGTCATCCCATTATTACACGTAAAAACTCTCTACAGGACATTTCTATAGCTTCCATATGTCCCTAGTGTCATCCATTTGAGAGTTTCTGCAAAGCAGTCGGTGCTTTGAAAAAGGTCCGTTGATGACCGAAACATTGTTTTGTGACTGCAATAAATTTCTTCTCGTTTACCTATAAGTTGAGTGCCAAGTTTATTTCTTTATCTATTTGTGGTTGGGCTCCTACTTGTGCACCAATATACAGCAGTGCCACGCTATATTTTCTCATACTCAGGGACATGGCCAAGGTAGGGAAGGCTGAAAAACGACCACCTTTGAACAAGAAACATACAACTGTGTTCCAAATTATTATGCAAAAATTGTTTAGGAGTGATAAGGTAAGAATTTTTTTGTTTGTCAGTTAAACTCATTGATGGTGATGTGTGTCAGGGTTCTTTATATCACTGTAAGCAATTGCAGACACCTGTGCTAATTAGTTTGGCAGGTGTGTCCAAAGAAAGGCAAGACTACTTAAGAAGGCTGTCCCACATTATTAAGGAGCCTACATTTTCTGCCAAAATGGGAAAGAAAAAGGATGTGTCGGCTGCTGAGAAGCAACAAATTGTGGAGTGTTTAGGTCAAGGCATGGCTACAATCAACATTGCCAAGACACTTCATCGTGATCATCGCACAATCAAGAAATATGTAGCTGATTCACAGTACACACTTGTGCGTGCTGATCAGGGAAAATTGAGGACTTTTTCCTATAAGCAATTACGTCAGGTTAAAAGAGCAGCGGCAAAAAAGCCTTGTAATAGCAGCAGACAAGTTTTTGAAGCTGCTGGTGCCTCCAACGTCCCCCGAACAACAAGATGCAGGGTCCTTCAGAGGTTTGCAGCTGTGCGTAAGCCATCCTGTCGACCTCCTCTATCCACTGCACACAAGCAGAAACGGCTCCAGTGGGCCAAACAATACATGAAGACTGACTTCAAAACTGTTTTGTTCACCGATGAGTGCCGTAAACGCTCGATTGTCCAGGTGGATGGAGTGGAGGAAGCCTGGTTGATGTACACCCCATGCAAACACGGCTACGGAGCCAACAAGGAGGAGGTGGAGTAATGTTTTGGGCTGGAATCATGGGGAGAGAGATTGTCGGCCCCTTTAGGATCCCTGAAGGGGTAAAGATGAACTCCATAGTGTATGTTGAGTTTCTCAAACAGCACTTCCTGCCATGGTTCAAGAAGAAGAACCGTGCATTCCGCAGCAAGATCATTTTCATGCATGATAATGCACCATCTCATGCTGCACATAACACATCTGGATCTCTGGCTGCTATGGGCATAAAAGGGGACAAACGTATGGTGTGGCCCCCCCATGCTCCCCTGACCTCAACCCCATTGAGAACCTCTGAAGCATCATCAAAAGGAGTGTCTATGATGGCGGGAGGCAGTTCACATCTAAGCAACAGCTCTGGGAGGGTATTCTGTCCTCATGCAAAACAATTGAAGCAGAAACCATCCAAAACCTGACAAATTCAATGGACGAGAGAGTTCAGAAGCTCCTTTCGAACAAGGGGTCCTATGTGCAAATGTAACATCACCTAGAATAAAGTTTTGAGTTGAAAACTGTTTGATTTCAGTTTGTAATAACCTGCTAATGCTTATAATTTCAAAAATGATATTTTTTTGTTCTTTATTAACCCCTTCATGACCCAGCCTATTTTGACCTTAAAGACCTTGCCATTTTTTGCAATTCTGACCAGTGTCCCTTTATGAGGTAATAACTCAGGAACGCTTCAACGGATCCTAGCGATTCTGAGATTGTTTTTTCGTGACATATTGGGCTTCATGTTAGTGGTAAATTTAGGTCGATAATTTTTGCGTTTATTTGTGAAAAAAATGGAACTTTGGCCAAAATTTTGAAAATTTCGCAATTTTCAAATTTTTAATTTTTATTCTGTTAAACCAGAGAGTTATGTGACACAAAATAGTTAATAAATAACATTTCCCACATGTCTACTTTACATCAGCACAATTTTGGGAACAACATTTTTTTTTGTTAGGAAGTTATAAGGGTTAAAAGTTGACCAGCGATTTCTCATTTTTACAGCAAAATTTACAAAACCATTTTTTTTAGGGACCACCTCACATTTGAAGTCACTTTGAGGGGTCTATATGGCAGAAAATACCCAAAAGTGACACCATTATAAAAACTGCACCCTCAAGCTACTCAAAACTACACTCAAGAAGATTATTAACCCTTCAGGTGCTTCACAGGAACTAAAGCAACGTGGAAGGAAAAAATGGACATTTTAATTTTTCCAACAAAATTTTTCTTTTAGCATCAATTTTTTTATTTTTGCATGGGCAACAGGATAAAATGGACCCTAAAATTTGTTGGGCAATTTCTCCTGAGTACACAGATACCTCATATGTGGTCATAAACCACTGTTTGGGCGCACGGCAGGGCTCAGAAGGGAAGGAGCGCCATTTGACTTTTTGAATAGAAAATATGCTGGAATATTTAGCGGTTGCCATGTCGCATTTGGAGAGTCCCTGTGTGCCTAAACATTGGAGCTCCCCACAAGTGACCCCATTTTGGAAACTAGACCCCCAAGGAACTTATCTAGATGCAGAGAGAGCACTTTGAACCCCCATGTGCTTCACAAATTGATCCGTAAAAAAAAGAAAGTACTTTTTTTTCACAAAAATTTTCTTTTAGCCTCAGTTTTTTCATTTTCACATGGGTAATAGGATAAAATGGATCCTAAAATTTGTTGGGCAATTTCTCCTGAGTACACAGATACCTCATATGTGGTCATAAACCACTGTTTGGGCGCACGGCAGGGCTCAGAAGGGAAGGAGCGCCATTTGACTTTTTGAATGGAAAATATGCTGGAATATTTAGCGGTTGCCATGTCGCATTTGGAGAGTCCCTGTGTGCCTAAACATTGGAGCTCCCCACAAGTGACCCCATTTTGGAAAACTAGACCCCCCCAAGAACTTATCTAGATGCAGAGTGAGCACTTTGAACCCCAGGTGCTTCACAAATTGATCCGTAAAAAAAGAAAAAGTACTTTTTTTTTTCACAAAAAATGTTTCTTTTAGCCTCAGTTTTTTCATTTTCACATGGGCAACAGTATAAATTGGATCCTAAAATTTGTTGGGCAATTTCTCCTGAGTACACAGATACCTCATATGTGGTCATAAACCACTGTTTGGGCGCACGGCAGGGCTCAGAAGGGAAGGAGCGCCATTTGACTTTTTGAATAGAAAATATGCTGGAATATTTAGCGGTTGCCATGTCGCATTTGGAGAGTCCCTGTGTGCCTAAACATTGGAGCTCCCCACAAGTGACCCCATTTTGGAAACTAGACCCCCAAGGAACTTATCTAGATGCAGAGTGAGCACTTTGAACCCCCATGTGCTTCACAAATTGATCCGTAAAAAAAAGAAAGTACTTTTTTTTCACAAAAATTTTCTTTTAGCCTCAGTTTTTTCATTTTCACATGGGTAATAGGATAAAATGGATCCTAAAATTTGTTGGGCAATTTCTCCTGAGTACACAGATACCTCATATGTGGTCATAAACCACTGTTTGGGCGCACGGCAGGGCTCAGAAGGGAAGGAGCGCCATTTGACTTTTTGAATGGAAAATATGCTGGAATATTTAGCGGTTGCCATGTCGCATTTGGAGAGTCCCTGTGTGCCTAAACATTGGAGCTCCCCACAAGTGACCCCATTTTGGAAACTAGACCCCCCAAGGAACTTATCTAGATGCAGAGTGAGCACTTTGAACCCCCAGGTGCTTCACAAATTGATCCGTAAAAAAAAGAAAGTACTTTTTTTTTTTCACAAAAATGTTCTTTTAGCCTCAGTTTTTTCATTTTCACATGGGCAACAGTATAAATTGGATCCTAAAATTTGTTGGGCAATTTCTCCTGAGTACACAGATACCTCATATGTGGTCATAAACCACTGTTTGGGCGCACGGCAGGGCTCAGAAGGGAAGGAGCGCCATTTGACTTTTTGAATGGAAAATTAGCTCCAGTCGTTAGCGGACACCATGTCATGTTTGGAGAGCCCCTGTATGCCTAAACTTTGGAGCTCCCCCACAAATGACCCCATTTTGGAAACTAGACCCCTAAGAAACTTATGCAGATGCACAGTGAGCACTTTGAACCCCCAGGTGCTTCACAAAAGTTTATAACGCAGAGCCGTGAAAATAAAAAATCATTTTTTTTTCTCAAAAAATGATTTAGCCCCATATTTTTATTTTCACAATGGTTACAGGAGAAATTGGACCCCAAAAGTTGTTGTCTAATTTGTCCTAAGTATGCTAGTACCTCACATGTGGGGGAGAACCACTGTTTGGGCACACGTCAGGGCTTGGAAGGGATGTAGTGACGCTTTGAAATGTCGACTTGATGGAATGGTCTGTGGGCGGGCAGAGCCGCTGATGTGCCTAAACAGTAGAAACCCCCCACAAGTGACCACATTTTGTAAACTAGACCCTCAAGGAACTTAACTAGATGTGTGGTGAGCACCTTGAACCCCCACGTGCTTCACAGAAGTTTGTAATGCAGAGCCGTGAAAATAAAAAATCATTTTTTTCCTCAAAAACTGATTTTTTTAACCCGCAATTTTTTATTTTCACAAGGGTAACAGGAGAAATTGGACCACAAAAGTTGTTGTACAGTTTGTCCTGAGTACACTGGTACCCCATATGTGGGGGGGAACCCTGTTTTGGCGCATGGGAGAGCACAGAAGAGAAGGAGCGCCATTTTGGAATGCAGACTTGATGGAATGTTCTGTGGGCGTCATGTTGCGTTTGCAGAGCCCCTGATGTGCCTAAACAGTAGAAGCCCCCACAAGTGACACCATTTTGGAAACTAGACCCCCAAGGAGCTTATCTAGATGTGTAGTGAGCACTTTGAACCCCCAAGGGCTACACAGAAGTTTATAACGCTGGGCCATGAAAATAAAAAAATCATATTTTTTCCACAAACATGATCTTTTAGTCCCCAATTTTTTTATTTTCCCAAGGGTAACAGGAGAAATTAGATCTCAAAAGTTCTTGTCCAATTTGTCCTGAGTACGCTGATATCCCATATGTGGGAGAAAACTACTGTATGGGCACACTTCGGGGCTCGGAAGGGAAGTAGTGACGTTTTGAAATGCCGACTTGATGGAATGGTCTGCGGGCGTCATGTTACGTTTGCAGAGTCCCTGATGTGCCTAAACAGTATAAACTCCCCAAAGTGACCCCATTTTGGAAACTAGACCCTGCAAGGAACTTATCTAGATGTGTGGTGAGCACTTTGAACCCCCAAGTTCTTCACAGAAGTTTATAACGCAGAGCCGTGAAAATAAAAAATCATTTTTTTTCCACAAAAAATAACTTTTTTAGTCCCCAATTTTTTTTTCCCAACAGTAACAGGAGAAATTAGACCCCATAGTTGTTGTGCAATTTTTCCCGAGTACGCTGATACCCCATATGTGGGGGTAAACCACTGTTTGGGCACACGTCGGGGCTTGGAAGAAAGGGAGCACTGTTTGACTTTTTGAACGCAAAATTTGCAGGAATCAATGTTGGCGCCATGTCGCGTATGGAGACCCCTGATGTACCTAAATAGTGGAAACCCCTCAATTCTAACTCCAACCCTAACCCCAACACACCCCTAACCCCTACACACCCCTAACCCTAATACAAACCCTAACCATAACCCTAACCCCAACACACCCCTAACCCTAATCCAACTCTAACCATAAACCTAACCACAAGCCTAACCCTAATCCCAACCCTAACCCCAAAACACCCCTAACGCTTATCCCAACCCTAACCCTAATCCCAACCCTAACCCTAATTCCAACCTTAACCCTAATTCCAACCCTAACCCTAATTCCAACCCTTACCCTAGTTCTAACCCTAACCCTAGTTCTAACCCTAAGGCTGGGTTCATATTGCGTTTTACCAGCCCGTTCAACACGTAGCGTTGACGGGCTGGTAACGGTATAGCATAACGCGATCCCGTTATGCTATACCCGCTAGTGCAGAGGAATCAGCGATGATTCATCTGTGCTAGTGGTGATGGAGCCCAGACGCTGCAGCCTGCGTCCAAGGCTCCGTCACTGAATGACGACACGTAGCGAACGCATGCCGCTTCATGGCATGCGTTGCGATGCGCACACAAATGGGGTGAATGGCAGCGTTAACGGACTGCGTTACACCGCGTTATACCGCGGTGAAACGCAGTCCATCTAACGGACTGCCATAATGCAATATGAACCCAGCCTGACCCTAAGGCCCCGTGCACACGTTGCGGATTCACTTGCGGATTTTTCTAAAATCTAAAATCCGCAGGTAAAACGACCTGCCTTTTACCTGCGTATTTAGCGCGGATTTGCTGCGGTTTTTCTCTGCGGTTTTACGCCTATAATGGAATAGGTGTAAAATCGCTGCGGAATCCGCACAAAGAATTGACATGCTGGGATTTAAAACCGCAGCAAATCTGCGCTGAAAAATCTGCAGCATGTGCACAGCGTTTTTTTTTACCATTTATTTGCATAGTACTGTACATGGTTTCTGGATCTGCTGATCGCAGCGCATATCCGCTGCGATCGCAGCGAAATCACTGGATCACACGAATCCGCTGCGGATCCGCGAATCGCTGGGATAGCAGCGAAATCAGCTGCGGATCAGCAGCGAAATCAGCTGGGTCAGCAGCAATCAGTGGATACCGAAATCGCTTTTATACAGTGATCAAAAATATTTTTGACTATGTAGGGCGCACGCGCATGCGCCGGCCGGCGGGCGCACTGCGCATGCGCCCGCCATTTTCCAAGATTGCGGCGCCCATGAAGAATCCTGGGCAGCCGCCGGGAAGGATCTAGGGACATCGGTGGACCGGGAGAGGTGAGTATGGGGGTCGGAAGTCAGGGGGGGGGGGATCGGAAGGTGGGGGCAGCGGAGGCCAGGACGAGGGGTGCTTTTAGTGACGGCGGTGACCGACCGCTGCCATCTTTCGGTGGCGGCGGCCGATCGCCGCCGTGAATCCGTGTGGGGGGGTCAGGGCTCGGTGTCCAGCCATGGCAGATGCTATTGCAGCATCGGCCATGGCTGGATTGTAATATTTCACCAATTATATTGGTGAAATATTACAGATTGCTCTGATTGGCTGTTTCACTTTTAACAGCCAATCAGAGCGATCGTGGCCACGGGGGGGTTAAGCCAACCCCCCCTGTGGTGAAGCACAAAGGGTCCTGTGCCGGCGGGTCGGGTGACCTTTCAGTGACCCCGGTCACCCGACCCGCAGGGACGCGATCCTTTCATGACGCCACATAGGCGTCATGGGTCGGATTGGCACAGGTTTTCATGACGCCTACGTGGCGTCATGGGTCGGGAAGGGGTTAAAATGAAAAGGTTGAAAACTCTGATGTGCATAATAATTTGGAACATGAATTTTGATTGGTTTGACTTTTTATTTTAAAAAATATAATGTTATCATAGGCAGTTTGTACAAAAACCTTTCAATTGTACTCTAATAGTTATTTGACTGGAAAATTACAATGACTGAAATTCATATAGGTAATTTGGGAAAATCTGAGAAAACATTATTTGCATAATAATTTGGAACACAGTGTAAGAAAAAAACGTCAAGACTGGGCCAAGAAATATGTTAAAACTGATTTTTGTAAGGTTTTATGGACTGATGAAATGAGAGTGACTCTTGATAGGCCAGATGGATGGGCCCGAGGCAGGATCAGTAAAGGGCAGAGGCTCCACTCCGACTCAGACGCCAGCAAGGTGGAGGTGGGGTACTGGTATGGGCTGGTATCAAAGATGAACTTCTGGGACCTTTTTGGGTTGAGGATGGAGTGAAGCTTAATTCCCAGACCTACTGCCAGTTTCTGGAAGACACCTTCTTCAAGCAGTGGTACAGGAAGAAGTCGGTATCGTTCAAGAAAAACATGATTTTCATGCAGGACAATGCTCCATCACATGTATCCAAATACTCCACAGTGTGGCTGGCCAGTAAAGGTCAAAAAGAAGAAAAAATAATGACATGGCCCCCTTGTTCACCTGATCTGAACCCCATAGAGAACCTGTGGTCCCTCATAAAATGTGAGATCTAAAGGGAGGGAAAACAGTACACCACTCGGAACAGTGTCTGGGAGGCTGTGGTGGCTGCTGCACGCAATGTTGATCGTAAACAGATCAAGCAACTGACAGAATCTATGGATGGAAGGCTTTTGAGTGTCATCGTAAAGAAAGGTGGCTATATTGGTCACTGATTTTTTTTTTCAATGTCAGAAATGTTTATTTCTAAATTTTGCATTGTTATATTGGTTTACCTGGTGAAAATAAACAAGTGAGATGGGTATATATTTGTTTTTTTATTAAGTTGCCTAATATTTCTGCACAGTAATAGTTACCTGCACAAACAGATATCCTCCTAAGATAGCCAAATCTAAAAAAAAAAACCACTCCACTTCCAAAAATATTAAGCTTTGCTATTTATGAGTCTTTTGGGTTGATAATAATAAAAAAAATCATCTCCAATACAACTTGCCTAATAATTCTGCACACAGTGTAGTGTCAGATGCCGAATTCCGAACATGGACAAGAGAGAGGGAGGACATGGGACAAGAGAGAGGGAGGCGAGAGAGAGGGGCGAGAGGATGGGAAGCGAGAGGGAAGGCGAGGGAGGCGAGAGAGGGAGGAGAGAGGGAGGAAAGAGGGAGGCGAGAGGGGGAGGCAGAGGGGGAGGCGAGAGAGGGAGGCGAGAGAGGGAGGCGAGAGAGGGAGGCGAGAGAGGGAGGCGAGAGAGGGAGGCGAGAGAGGAGGCGAGAGAGGAAGGCGAGAGAGGAAGGGAGAGAGGGAGGAGAGAGGGAGGAGAGAAAGGGCGAGAGGGAGGCAAGAGAGGAGAAAGGCAGGGAGAGAGGGAAGGAGAGAGAGAAGAGAGAGGAGGGAGAGAGAGAGGGAAGAGAGAGAGGGAAGAGAGAGAGGGAAGAGAGAGAGGGAGGAAGAGGAAGAGAGGGGAAGAGAGAGAGGGAAGAGGAGAGAGAGGAAGAGAAGAGGGAGGAGAGAGCGAGGGAGGAGAGAGGGAGGAAAGAGGGAGGAGAGAGGGTGAAGAGAGGAGGAAGAGAGGAGAAAGGCAGGCGAGAGAGGGGGAGGAGAGAGGGAGGAGGGAGAGGGAGGAGAGAGGAAGGGAGAGGGAGAGAGAGGGCGAGAGAGGAAGGGAGTGAGGGAGGCGAGAGAGGAAAAAGGCAGGCGAGAGAGGGAGGCGAGAGGGGAAGGCGAGAAAGGAGAGGGAGGCAAGAGAGGAGAGAGATGGAGGAGAGACAGGGAGGAGAGAGCGAGGGAGGGAGAGGGAGGCGAGAGAAGGAGGGAGAGGAGAAACGGAAGGCAAGAGAGGGAAGAGAGGGAGGCGAGAGAGGGAAGAGAGGAAGGAGAGGAGAGGGAAGCGAGAGAGAGGGAGAGGGAGAGAAGAGAGAGGGAAGAGAGGAAAGAGAGGGAAGAGAGAGGCGAGAGGGAGGAAAGACAGGGAGGAGAGAGCGAGGGAGGAGAGAGAGGGAGGAAGAGGAGAGGAGAGAGAGGGAGCAGAGAGAGGAGAAAGAGGCAGGCGTGAGAGGGAGGCGAGAGAGGAAGAGGAGAGGGAGAGGGAAAGAGGAGAGAGAGGGGCGAGAGAGGGAGGCGAGAGAGGAGAAAGAGCAGGCGAGAGAGGGAGGCGAGAAAGGAGAAAGAGGCAGGCGAGAGAGGGAAGAGAGAGGGAAGAGCGAGAGGGAAGAGTGAGGGAAGAGAGGGAGGAGAGACAGGGAGGAGGGAGGGAGGAGAGAGGGAGGCGAGAGAGGGGAGGCGAGAGAGGGAGGCGAGAGAGGGAGGCGAGAGAAGGGGAGAGATAGGGAGGGAGGCGAGAGAGGGAGACGAGAGAGGAGAAAGAGGCAGGCGAGAGAGACGAGAGAGGGAGGGAGAGAGGAGGAAGAGGCAGGCGAGAGGGAGGCAGAGAGGGAGGCAAGAGAGGGAGGCAAGAGAGGGAGGCAAGAGAGGGAGGCAAGAGGGAGGCAAGAGGGAGCAAGAGAGGGAGGCAAGAGAGGGAGGCAAGAGAGGGAGGCAAGAGAGGGAGGCAAGAGAGGGAGGAGAGAGCAGGAAGAGAGAGGGGAGGAGAGAGAGAGGAGAGAGAGAGAGGCGGGAGGAGAGAGGGAGGCGAGAGGAGAGAGTAAAAGAAAGAAGAGGAAGGAGAGGAGAGAGATTATATGGGGGTACTCTGCTTCCTTTCGCAGCCCCCTAGACCTTATCACAACCATTTTATGGCACCAACGTTCCGGTCCTCAATTACTTCTACGGGGTTTGGGTTCATGTTTGGGTAGAGTTCTGGTCGCAGAACTGAACTTTGGACTAAAGTTCAGTCAAACCCGAACATCACTAATGATTGCAATATATTAAGAGGATAAAAACTTGGATGGGAATGCTTCTTTAACAAAACATTGACCACATCCGCCCCCTGGATAAAAATAACCCTCTCATAGCAACACCCCTGGACACAAAAATCTGTCAGTCACTGATGGCATCACCTCTTGGATAAAAATGACAAAAAACAAAAAAATAACTCATGATCTACTTAATCTTCTCAAAACTATGTATCAGGCCTCATTCACACATCAGTATTTGGTCAGCATTTTGCATCAGTGTTTGTGTGCCAAAGTCAGGAGTTGAACTTACAGGGAAAAACTATAATTGAAAGATTGACACCTTTTCTGTGTTTTGGAGACATTCCTGGTTTTGGCATACAAATACTGATGAAATACTGATCAAAAATACTGATGTGTGAATGAGGCCTCAAGGTGCTCCACTGTCCCGTTCTACAACATGATGCCTGCAAATCAGACCTGCATTTTCATGGCAACTGGTTTCCTTCAAAAACTGCTGGCAAGAAAATCATTTTTCTAGCTATTTCCACATTCTTGGTGCACTAGAGTAGCCGTTTAGCTCCAAAAGCCTTAATCTGCACCTTTAGGGCTACACGGCGACTTTGGCCACGACACCTGTTGTGCGACTAAAATTTCTTAGGTGGCACTGCAATATCACAGTGCAGTTCAAGTGAATGGGTTGCATTGTGACCATGTGGGTACTGTGAGTGCGACAAGAAGTCCAAAATGTTGCCGCAGTTCCCGGGAAGTCGCAATGCACTGTAAGGTAACATCAAACACCTAGCTAACTTTGGACATTCAGAAAGCATTGCGATGTAGCCCTAGTCTAAATATGACAGTTAGGCATTATAGAAAAAACCTCATAAGGGAATCTGGGTGGGATTTTACATAAGAAACAGACAAGCCAATCTGAGACTTTGGTTTTTCTGGAAGATTGAGAACGTTCGTGCACAGTTGACTGAGAACAGTTCTGCTGTTTTTCAGTTGCAGAAGAGACAACTCTCCTGATCACAGATGATGGCGGAAAAGTACATGACACTGATTTGCACCTCTGGCAGCATTTAGCCTTTGGAAGCATTAGAAAACCTGTGAACAAGTGGTTGGATTAAACCCCTCCCATACTTACGGCTGTAGCAGCATCTCAGGACCAGGACTGATCCAGTTATTATGCAAGATGTGACCACAGTCTGTGCAATACTCAGTATAATTGCAGTCATTTACACAGGGGTCAAGCAGGAAGGTGAGGTGTAGGCTGTTAATACAATTACTAGATCAGCCCTGATTACTCCTCTAATGGATTTTATGGTGTCCTCTGCAGTCCTATCTATGGGAGTTGGAGAAAACATTATCCCATTAATTTGGCACACCAGACACAAAGTCTGTTTGATCTCTGGCTCAGATCTTGCACTATTCATGTGACTATACTAAATGCCGGTGATAAAATGTAACCCTTTCCGTACACAAATAGACAAATGTGAATGCAAAGAAGTACATAACCACAGATTTTTTTTTACAAATAATAAATATTGTAGGCATGCCCATTACTATTTAGTTGGTACAAATTGCAGAACAGAATTTTAAAGCAACTTCTTTAAATTACTGAAAGGCTCTCATTTAAAGGTTTTAAACAACTGTTACACAGAATAAAGCTAAAAATATTTTTACAATTATATTACCCAAAGGTAACCACTAAGTTTAAGTCTGCCATATTCATTATTCATTTTCTGACCCTTTAATATATAGTCTGCAGCAAATTAAAGTTTTTTTCCCCTTTGATTGTTTTATTCAGTAATACAGGCTGGATGTGAGATCTGTGGGTCTCTCTCAGCAATATAGGCTGGATGTGAGATCTGTGGGTTTCTCCCAGCAATACAGACTGAATGTGACACATGTGGGTCTTTCCCAGCAATAGAGGCTGGATGTGACATCTGTGGGTTCCTCCCAGCAATATATGCTGGATGTGACATCTGTGGGTCTCTCCAGCAATATACGCTGGATGTGACATCTGTGGGTTTCTCCCAGCAATATAAGCTGGATAATAATAATAATCTTTATTTTTATATAGCGCTAACATATTCCGCAGCGCTTTACAGTTTGCACACATTATTGTCGCTGTCCCCGATGAGGCTCACAATCTAGATTCCCTATCAGTATGTTTTTGGAGTGTGGGAGGAAACCGGAGTACCCGGAGGAAACCCACGCAAACACGGGGAGAACATACAAACTCCTTGCAGATGTTGTTCTTGGTGGAATTCGAACCCAGGACTCCAGCGCTGCAAGGCTGCAGTGCTATCCATTGAGCCACCGTGCTGCCCCACTGCTGGATGTGACATCTGTGGGTTCCTCCCAGCAATATACGCTGGAAGTGACATCTGTGTGTTTCTCCCAGCAATATAGGCTGGATGTGACATCTGTGGGTCTCTCCCAGCAATACAGACTGGATGTGACATCTGTGGGTCTCTCCCAGCAATACAGACTGGATGTGACACATGTGGGTCTCTCCCAGCAATACAGACTGGATGTGACACATGTGGGTCTCTCCCAGCAATACAGGCTGGATGTGACATCTGTGGGTTTCTCCCAGCAATATAGGCTGGATGTGACATCTGTGGGTTTCTCCCAGCAATATAGGCTGGATGTGACATCTGTGTGTTTCTCCCAGCAATACAGGCTGGATGTGACATCTGTGGGTTTCTCCCAGCAATATAGGCTGGATGTGACATCTGTGGGTTCCTCCCAGCAATATACGCTGGATGTGACATCTGTGTGTTTCTCCCAGCAATATAGGCTGGATGTGACATCTGTGGGTCTCTCCCAGCAATAGAGACTGGATGTGACACATGTGGGTCTCTCCCAGCAATACAGGCTGGATGTGACATCTGTGTGTTTCTCCCAGCAATACAGGCTGGATGTGACATCTGTGGGTTTCTCCCAGCAATATAGGCTGGATGTGACATCTGTGGGTTCCTCCCAGCAATATACGCTGGATGTGACATCTGTGTGTTTCTCCCAGCAATATAGGCTGGATGTGACATCTGTGGGTCTCTCCCAGCAATAGAGACTGGATGTGACACATGTGGGTCTCTCCCAGCAATACAGGCTGGATGTGACATCTGTGGGTTCCTCCCAGCAATATACGCTGGATGTGACATCTTTGGGTTTCTCCCAGCAATATACACTGGATGTGACATCTGTGGGTCTCTCCCAGCAATAAAAGGCCTTATTCACACGTCTGTGTTTAAACACAGACGTGGAAAAAAATGGCACCAATGTCAGCAGTGTTTGGATCAGTGTGTCATCATTGTATGGTGCCTGTTTTTACCATCAATGTGTCATCGTTGTATGGTGCCAGTGTGTGTTTTTACCATCAGGGTGTCATCAGTGTTTTTCACAGCTGGATAAAATAAATGACAAAGTTTCTTCTATCAATTGCACTGTTAAACACAGACTGCACATGATTGGCACATGGATGCAATCCCATTGCTGTAGGTATTTTTCAAAGGTCAATAGACTTGTATTGGTTGTTTTCATCTGTGGTACCATAGAAAAACAGATGTCTCCCTGGGTTTTGCACGGACATATGTTCCATGAAAAACACAGACAAGTGAATAGCCCCATAGTTTATAATGGGTACATGTTGTATCTGAGAAAAAAAATGGATAGAACACGTACGTGTAAAACGGATGTCTGAATGAGGTCTAAACTGAATGTGTTCTGTGTCTCTCTCCTAGCGATAAAGGCTGAATATGAGCACACATGTCCAGGGTGCCGCTTTCCTCACTTGTTTCAATATATAAGAACATCTTCTATTCTGCACTCGTTAGGGTCTTTTCCTCCTGATCTGTAAACTGTTCTGTCTGTCATCTCTGAAATATTCTCTGAGCATGTCGTCGACTGACATGTTAACCTGTTGGAAGAGAGTAAGGCCTCTTTCACACTTCAGTCGTGCGATGTTAGTCAAAATCCTCCAAAGTGTGAAAAAAACGGATCCGCCATTTTTTTTTGGCGGATCCGCTTTTTTCCCATTGACTTGCATTAGTGATGGATTGTCGTCCGTTTGATCCGTTTTTTTGACGGATTCGTCAAATTTGCCGTCCGCCCTTTTTTGAAAACGTCCAATGCAACGTTTTTAGTGTGCGTCAAAATGGCGGACTATGACGGATCCGCTGCGTCCGCCGTTTTGTACAATGGGCGCCTATGGGTGGCAGATCCGCTGCCATCCGTTTTGACGGAATCCGACAGCGGATCCGTTGCTTCCATACAAAATGCTGAGAACTCTCTCTCTCACCCCTCCGTGCCAGACATGAGTACAATACATTTTCCGGGTTCAAAAGTTCATAACGGATCCGTTTTTCCTCTTTTGTGGTCAGATCCGCTTTTTTCACACTTTGGCGGATTTTAACGAAACACCAAACGACGGAAGTGTGAAAGAGGCTTAGGGGAGCGCTCTCCTGTGTACGGGCGTATCAGCTGAGATGGCTGCTGGCCGAACAATCAGCTGAACCATCGTAGCCTCAACAGCAATCTAATGTTAGGCCAGCCTAGCAGATGCTGTCAACACATTGCTCCGGGCTACTCTCATTTACGACAGACTTCCTTCTTTCTAATGTACCCATTCAAAATAGCATAATGCTGGAGAGACCAGAGGAGGGAGGTGGGCTTGCACAACAAACGAAGCTGCATGAGAAGAGAACACTTAGGCTAAGTTCACATTTGCGTATATGTGCGCAGAGTATCATCTGCATACGCAAGCGCATGCAAGCGCGTGTTTACGCAGCGTTTTTTTATCCGCATCATCTTACACGACACAAAAAAAAGCTGCGTGTGTATGTGTTTGCATTGTATATGCGCATGCATTTGATATTTCCAGATGCTGTAATCAGTTCCTGGACATGCACAGTCTGAAGACAGCATGTGTATCGACGGCATCCATGTGCATGTCCTTGCGTATCAATGCGTTCCCTTAAGACAGTAATGCATTTTTTTTTTTACGCAGTCATCCGCATGCGCATGACTGCACATATCTGACGGATTTTTGACGCTTTAAAAAAATGCAACATGTTGCGTTCGCCAGACACCTGGAAAATACACATGCGTACGCATGTCCTCGCGTACACCATGTTAAAGATATGTACGCATGACGCATGCGGATCTATGCGGATCAAACGCTGTGCGTACAAACACAAATGTGAAAGCAGCCTTAGCTGAGCCTGTCCAAAACTAGTAACAGATGTGAACTGAATATCTGAATCTGACTTCTGAGTTTGGGCTCCCCATGGTGGCTGCTGATAGTAATGAAGCTGCTTTGGCTCACAGAAGTCTATCACCTGGGGGTGATGATTGGCAACCAGGTGTTTCTGACTGGGGAGATATAGGTGAGCAACCTTCCCATGATCCTTGCCGGTGATTTGTTTCTGCCTGGTCCCTTTTGGAAGTCAGCTTGCTTCCTGCTTTGTCTTGCAACTTTCAGATAAGTTATTTGCTGTTTATTTCTGTGGCATTTATTTTCCCTTTTGTCTATCTAAGTTTTCTGCCCTTCTGGAGTTCGTACAGCCAGGTTCCCCTGCGGGAGCCTGCGCTGGACTGTTTCTCATTTGCCACTGTTTATGTATTTTCAGTTCCCTGTTATTTCAGTATCTGTTGATTTGCTACCAGTTCACACCAGAGTTCTGATCTAGCGGGGGAGAGATTGTGTGGTCTCAGTATTTTTGCATATCAGACATGTTGGAATTTTTCTTAGAGTTTTTGCTGGATTGCAGACAGTATTCTTTCCTGTCTTATCTAGACAGTTCGGGCCCCAGCATTTGCTTGCTCTATTTTCTTCCTGTGTTTTTATTTCATCTTGTCTCACCGCCAATATATGTTTGGGGGCTAACCAATTCCTTTGGGGGCTCTACTCCACGGCAGTTAGCTTTCCCCTTTCTCTCTTTAGTCTTAGTTAACTCTCCGGCTGTGTCGAGGCGTCTAGGGCACCGCAGGTACGTCCTACGGCTGCTTCTAGTTGTGCTGTCAGTTTAGGGGTCTGCAATCCGCTAGTTACCAACCTCTCGGGTGTCTGGTTGCCTAGTGTATTTTTGCTACTGTCCTCCTCGGCTACCAAATCATAATAATGAAGGGTCTAATAATAACCTGCAGGAGTAACCTAATCTTAGGATTCAAGGCTGAGCTGGGAATATGTGTCCGTGTGCAGCGGCCTGGACTACAGACCACACCTGAGCAGGCTGGCCCCTTGTTTCCGTAACTCTTACTTCACACCAAGCTCATTGGCTTCCATAATTCTGGCCACCACTGCGCACCACATATACAAGAGTATTTGGATCTCAGCCATGAATGGCCGAGGGAATACCATGTTAAAGCAATCACTTCCATATGTAACCACTTTTCATGTTGTGTCCATAGCTTACAACCTGAAATATTCTACCTCACACCACAAATTATGCTTACAGGAAGCTAAAATATGGAATAGACACTGTGGGGTCACGCAGCAATGGTTATTTATTTTTTTCATTTTAATGGTCCATACCTTAAAGCATGATGAAATCGCTTTCTTCACTAACAAAATATCTTGAAAGAAAAAACCCAGGATTAGAAAACACGGATTTTGGTAAAGACTTACCTGTAAAATCCTTTTCAGCGAAGGAAGGAAGAGAGACACAGTATTCATTACTGATGGGTAGGCGGAGCCCCAGATCAGGATGTTACCTCAGATCAAAAGAGTGATGACTGGCTGGCCCCTCCAGCTCGGGCTCCTCCTACTCAGCTCCAGTCGTACCAAAGCTTTTAGGAAAAGAGCCAAGATCACCAGCGGAGCAACATAACCCCTTCTGAAGGAACTTCAGAGAAAAAACACAAGGATACAGGTTATGCATGCAAAGAAAGCCAAAAACCACAGAGTTCCAGGTACTACTCACGGAACCTGACTACTGCGATGAGCTGGCGATGCTGGAACAGAGCCTTAGCGCGCTGACCTCAGCCCAGATAATCGCTATCAGATAAGGGTCGCGCTGCATCTGAAAACATCAACACACTTCTGCCGTGGGAGGGTGCTGTGTCTCTCTTCCTTCCTTCGCTGAAAAGGATTTTACAGGTAAGTCTTTACCAAAATCCGTGTTTCAGCTGCAGATGAAGGAAGAGAGCCACAGTATTCATTACTGATGGGACGTCCCAAAGCAGTTCAAAAATAAGGGTGGGAAAAAAACCAACAAAAGGCAGAAACCCAACAACCTTAATAACAAAGCGCAACCAGCGCTAAACACAAGTTCATCCAGAACTTTAAACTACAGCTGCCTGCAGGACCCTACGTCCGAGGGCTGCATCAGCGGAAGCACTGACGTCCACTTTATAAAACCTTGTAAACGTGTGGACAGAGCGCCAAGTCGCCGCTCGGCAAAGCTGCACTGCCGAAGCACCTTGATGAAAAGCCCACGATGAAGCCACAGCTCTCGTGGAATGGGCTTGAATCTTAATCGGGCAAGATTCACCCCGAAGACGGTAAGCTTCCAAATAGCTGACCGGATCCAACGAGCTATAGAACCCTTGGAAGCTCGTTGACCACGCCGACGACCTGCCGGAACCACAAACAGGGAGTCCGTCTTACGAAAACCTTGAGTAATAGATAGATAAAACTTCAAGGCCCGCACTAAATCCAATGTGTGTAAATCTCGCTCTTTCGTATTCTTCGGATCCGGACAGAGTGAAGGCAACACAATATCCTGGTTAACATGAAATTGTGACACCACTTTAGGCAAAAAATCACCCCGAGTGCGAAGCACTACACGATCCGGAAAAAACTCCAGAAAAGGAGGCGAACAAGAAAGAGCTGTCAATTCAGAAACTCTCCTCAAGGAAGTGACTGCAACAAGGAAAGCCACCTTCCAAGAAAGTAAAGAAAGGCTAGCAGAAACCATAGGTTCAAAAGGTTTATGCTGAAGAGCCTCCAAAACAAGGTTGAGCCGCCAAGGAGACACGGGTGCCTTCCGCGGCGGAAACTTACGAGAGATACCTCGGAAAAAGGAGAGCACGTCTCTATTCGAAGCAATGGTTCTCCGGAACAATAAGGACAGAGCAGAAATCTGACCTTTCAGAGTGCTAACTGCCAAACCCTTGTCTAGCCCATGCTGCAGAAAAGCCAACAGGTTGGGAATGGAAAATTTTCTCGGGTTCCGAGAAGACCCCAAACACCACGAAAAGAAGGTTTCCCAAATTTTGTGGTAAATCCTAGAAGTAGCCGGACATCTTGCAGCACGAAGGGTAGCAATGACCTCGGCTGAAAAACCTCTACGGGTCAAGATTTCGGTCTCAAGAGCCACGCCGTCAAACGCAGGGACATCAAGTCCGGATGACAAACGGGCCCCTGAGTCAACAAGTCCGGTTGAAGAGGGAGTGGAAACGGAGGTGCCGCCAACAGCGACATTATTGTCGAGAACCACACCCTTCTTGGCCAGTCTGGAGCTATCAGAATAGCTGGAATTCTCTCTAGTCTGATCCGACGCAGCACTAGAGGAAGTAAGGATATCGGCGGGAATACATAGATCAGCTCGAACTGATCCCACTGAGCCACTAGAGCATCCACCGCCACCGCCTTCGGGTCCTTGTACCTGGACATGAATGTCGGTAACTTGGCATTGGACCTGGATGCCATCAAATCCACTTGGGGGGTTCCCCAGCGAGAGCACAGTAGTGCAAAGACTTCCGGGTGGAGGCTCCATTCCCCGGGATCCATCCTTCTGCGACTGAGAAAGTCCGCTGTAATATTCTGAACCCTGGAATGTGAATCGCCGAAATGGCTGGTACATTGGCCTCTGCCCAAATCAGAATTCGGGACACCTTACCATGAGTCTGGAACTCCTTGTCCCACCTTGGTGATTGATATACGCGACAGCCGTCGCATTGTCTGTCTGCACACGGACTGGCAGACCGCTCAAAGGGACCGTCCAATGTTGGAGGCAAAGGAAAATCGCCCTCAATTCCAGGATGTTGATCGAAGCACAGACTCTTCCGGTGACCATACCCCTGAATCCAGAGATTGTTCCAAACACCCCCCCAGCCCGTCAGGCTGGCATCGGTGGTTATGACTGACCACTTCAGAGGGAGGAAAGACTTCCCAGGGAGAATGCCCTGGACGTAACCACCATTCTAGAGAATCCCGCACCGCGCGAGAAATGGTGACACTGCAATCCAGCGATTGCGACTGATTCCATCGACTCAAGATGAACCTTTGAAGAGTCCTGGAGTGGAACTGGGCAAAAGGAATTGCCTCCATGGACGCCACCATCAGTCCCAGAAGACGCATACACTTCCGTAGGGACATTGCCGTTGAGGATGTCATAATCTGTACATGTCGAAGAAGACATGACTGTTTGTCTGGTGGTAGGGAAACTACCGACCGAAACGTGTCGAGATGCATTCCCAAAAAGAGAATTGTCCTCGATGGTTCCAGGGACGACTTCTCCCAATTGACCAGCCAACCGAAGTCTTTCAGAAAAACTGAAGAGACAAATCCGAGCCGTCAACGCCTCCTCCTCCGAAGAAGCCACGATCAAAAGATCGTCCAGATAAGGGAGAATCGTAATCCCCTGTCTTCGAAGGAGTGCCATGAGGGGCGCCAGAATTTTTGTAAAGACCCTTGGCGCTGAGGCTAAGCCGAACGGCAGAGCCACGAACTGGTAATGATTCTGACCTATGGCAAATCGAAGAAAGCGCTGATGAGCCTTTCCGATGGGAATATGCAAATAGGCGTCGCGAATGTCGATTGACACCAGAAAATCGTTCTGTGACAGAGCTGCCACAACGGAACGAAGCGACTCCATGCGAAATTTCCGGGCATGGACATGCCGGTTTAATCGCTTGAGATCCAGAATCGGGCGAAATTTGTTCTCCTTTTTGGGAACTATAAAAAGGTTGGAATAAAAACCTTTCCCTCGGTCCTCTGACGGAACCGGTATCACTACACCCTTTTGTAGTAGCGATTCGACTCTCGCTGTAGAGCGACAACAAGCTCGGGTTCCGACGGAACGCGAGATTGACAAAAACATTTGGGGGTTTGAGAAGCAAACTCTATGAAATAGCCTGCCGGACACTATCCGCGTTACCCAGGAATCTGGAACGCGAGCCATCCAAGTCTCCTTGAAAAGAAGCAGGCGACCCCCCACTCGAGAATCCTCGAGTGGACCCCTGGCGTCAATCCGACTTTGCGGGTTTCTTGTCAAGTTCCCGCTTGTTCTGGCGGAAACTCTGCTTCCAGGGAGTACGAGTTTTCTGAGAGGATTTCTTTCCTGAGAAAGAAGGACGACCCGATCCCCACGAGGAGTGACTAGATCGTCCTCGGCCCCGAAAGGACCGCCGACCACTATAAACACCAGGCTTACTGGACACCGAGGCCATGGCCCTTCGCTGTGGTAATGCTGATTCCTTCGCCTTAGCCTTGGAAATCAGCTCTGTGAGGTCGGATCCAAAAGATGGCCACCCTTGTAAGGTAAGGCCAACAACCCTTGTTTGGAAACTGCGTCCCGGCCCACTGTCTGAGCCATAAAGCTCTTCTGACTGTGACCGCTGAAGCTTGCGCTTTGGCCAGCAGAGATGCCGTATCCAGACCGGCATCAAAGATATAACAGGCTGCCGTTTCTAACCATTCACAAGTTTCCCGTATCTCAGATAACGGAGATTCATTTTGCAACTCCGTCTTCAGACGTGCCAACCAGCTTAGAGAAGCTCTAGCAGCACACATGGATCCTAGCACTGCTCGAAATCCATGACCGCAGCCTCATAGCTTGCTTTTGCCGCCAATTCTGCCTTTCTATCCAAAGGCTCCTGTAAGCTCGCTTTTCCCTTAATAGGGAGTAGAGAGGATTTACTAAGCTGAGACAAAGACACATCCACTTCAGGAGCAGAAGTCCAATTAGCCTTTAACTCCGTAGAGCAAGGATAAAGTGTATCAAAGAAATGCGTTCCATGAAAACGCTTATCTGGACATAGACGTTCCTCCTCTATTACACCATTAAGCTCATCCAGAGCTGGCAATGTTGTACGCGAAGCACGGGACTCCTGGAACATGCGTGCTGATTTACCAGGACGACTAGTTACCTCCTCCGGTAACTGTAGTATAATCTCTCATGGCTTCAATTAATGCCTCCGTACGCTTCGTCATAGAGGAACGCCCCTGCGGCTCGTCCGCATCTGAATCGGATATTTCTCCATCCGAATTTAAAGGGGAACTCTGCCCAATATCAGATACATCTGACTCGCTCCGTGTAGAGGCCGGTAACGGCCTGGTCGCTTCCTCTGAGAGGAATTAGCAGACACATATTGACCTAAAAGGTCAGATAAGTTATTAATCGATCGAGCGATATCATCCAATTTTCCACCGCTGTCGACCGCAGCGCTAGACGCTGTGGAGGTCTGCGTATCTGATTGCCGCAATGGCACTGGGACGTGATCCGCGGCATCTGAAACTCTGTTCAGACATGTCTCACCTGTATGAGCAGGTCAAAGCGGTAATACCAGCAAAAAACTATGCGGTTTTTTTTTTTTTTTTTTTTTTCCAAACGCTGAAGGGTTAACGCTCCACCAAGCAGAGTTACCCCAGCGGTATTCAGTCAGCAAAATTTAGCTGGTAGAAATAACCTCAAAGGGGTTAATATTGCAAACTCACCAAAATATATATATATTTGTGAGCCCCAGCCAATTTTTATGCCTCTGATGAGATGCAGCTGCAGGATAGCGATCGCTGCGCTGCGGGGTGAGGAATCCGCACTCACCCAGCTGGCCGTGGTGTCTATATGAGGAGAGGAGCGGTCGAGGAGCCCAGGAGCCTGAGTAATGGCGCCACAGTGAGGGGGTCGCAGGAGAAAAGCCAGAGCGCGCGTCTTCCTGCTCAAAAGACCGGGATAGATAGGCCACGCCCCCTGCTAGCTCAAATAATGAGCGCGAACTCTCCCCGCTCCTGCTCCCTCTCTGTCCTGCAGCTATCTGCCTGCGGACAAAAAATCACCACATCTTCTTGTAACAGCGCTGTCACAGCAGCGCTGAAGCATACTGACATTACATGTAGTAGCGCTGTCACAGCAGCGCTGAAGCATACTGACATTACATGTAGTAGCGCTGTCACAGCAGCGCTGAAGCATACTGACATTACATGTAGTAGCGCTGTCACAGCAGCGCTGAAGCATACTGACATTACATGTAGTAGCGCTGTCACAGCAGCGCTGAAGCATACTGACATTACATGTAGTAGCGCTGTCACAGCAGCGCTGAAGCATACTGACATACATGTAGTAACGCTGTCACAGCAGCGCTGAAGCATACTGACATTAGTAATAGCGCTGCTCATTCAGACGCTAAAGCACTCACACATAATTATTATTAAAATTTGTGTGGAGTACTCACCAGCCAGGCGCCACAGGGACCCTCAGGGGTTTCTGGCGCAGTGCCCATGCTTCCCCCAGGGCGAAGAACGCAGTGACCGCACGTGTGGTTTGCGTTCCCGCCAGAGAAGCTTCCTCATCCCCCAGGGCCGGCAAGGATTCTGCAGGGACTTTGAGTAAATACAGATCCGCCAAGGGAGAGGTTGGGGTACAGCAGCGCTGATACCCCTTGAGACCTCTAGACCAACTAGTGATCCAAGTCTCCTGTCCGAATATTAAAATAATAAAATCTTCTGAGGAGCTGCATTAGCAGCGACCATCCTCTGGGACCTCAAATCTTAGACTGGAGCTGAGTAGGAGGAGCCCGAGCTGGAGGGCCAGCCAGTCATCACTCTTTTGATCTGAGGTAACATCCTGATCTGGGCTCCGCCTACCCATTTAGTAATAGAATACTGTGGCTCTCTTCCTTCATCTGCAGCTGAAAATGTGTTCTACTTTTTTCTTCCCAGAAAAAAAAAAAACCACCGCATCACCCTTTCCTATGGGTTGTGTCTGTTATTAAGTG
>JARQOD010000005.1:350697137-350710292 GCA_033576555.1 Oophaga sylvatica | reverse complement strand
TTGAAAATGGCAGAAGCAGATTATGAATTTGGAGTAAAATCAAAAATGCTCTTTATTTTGTCTTTAACTGTTTTTTGAGGCTCAAGTTTCAAATCCTTTAAAATATTGCAAAAATGCATCAAATTGAAAATTACTTCAGAAATGTTACCAAAAGGTGGGACTAAATGAGATGTGCCAAAACATTTGGTAAAAGTCGCATTTCATGAATAGGTCTAAAACCTCTGGATAAGCACAGTTGTTGAGAAAATATATATTTTTTAAATATTAAAAAAAAAGACAACTAAAGCCACTATAAAGATCAAGATACTCCAGGAAACAGAAGAAACAGCAATGATGACTCGAGTCCTTGGTGTCTATATTCTACACAAACTGACGCTTAATCAGATATTCTAATTTTTTCCCTCTGTGCAAATCTGTAGTGGGCAAAAAGCTCAGCCCACCATTCTGTCCACTGGAGTGGCATGCCCTCTCGCGCACACTGCTGATTAACTGCTCTGGCTTGCCGCAGCAGTCACTGCACACAGTGTCTGCCAATCACTAGTGAGAGAGGCGGAGAATGAAAACCCCGGGGCAGAACGCTGCGCTCAACCTCTTGGCAACAACAAGGGTGCACAGAGTACTCCAATTAGAATGTTTGATTAAACTTCCATTTCTGCAAAACTGAAGCAATAATTAGAACAATAATGTGCATATGGAGTTTCATTTAGTTAAACACAGAAAGTTTTCTAAGCAGCTGTCGCTTACGGAAACTTATATTTTAAGGAATTTTTCATTTCCTAAAGCAGTTTTGAAGAGTTCTGGAAGAAATTTTTTCCTGAAGCCTTCTTTGCAGTCTTTTGATTGGACTAGTTTGGAGGGGTTTCCTTCAGGAACTGCTTCAAAGAAATAACATTTTTTTCCACCACTTAAAGGGAATCTGTCATCCCACTTATGCCCTATTAGATAGGGCCACCGCCATCAGGGGCTTATCTACAGAATTCCGTAATGCTGTAGATAAGCCCCCAATGAAAGTGAAGAAAAACGAGTTATAAAATACTCACCCAGGGCGTTCAGACGTCCGGTCCGGAGGGAGTCGCAGTCCGGTTCGGCGCCTCCCATCTTGTAGCGAAGCAGGCCTCTTCTTTCCATCCCGTCGCAGCTCCTGCGCAGGCGCACTGCTCTGCCCTGGTGAGGGCAGAACAGAGTACTGTAGTGAGGAGGCGCAGGACCTCTCTGACCTTTCCCGGCGCCTGCGCACTGCAGTACTCTGTTCTGCCCTCACCAGGGCAGAGAAGTGCGCCTGCGCAGGAGCCGCGATGGGACGGAAAGAAGAGGCCGGCTTCACTACAAGATGTGAAGCGCCGAACCGGACCGCGACTCCCTCCGGACCGGACCTGATGGCGGAACGCCCCTGGGTATTTTATAACTCGTTTTTCTTCACTTTCAGGTAACATCGGGGGCTTATCTACAGCATTACAGAATGCTGTAGATAAGCCCCTGATGGCGGTGGCCCTATCTCATAGGGCAAAAATGGGGTGACAGATTCCCTTTAAGTGAAAAAAAATATAGGAGACTCAAAAATCTCATACGAAAAGTAAAACTCAAAAATCTCATACGAAAAGTAAAGTGGATTTCCCATAAGGATGAACAGGAATAGTTTTCTAAGTGTTTGAAACCATTTTTCAGAAGGATTTGTCCTCTGGTCTGATGAAACAAAAAAAAAAAAAAAAGATTGTTCAGCTATATCGACTATTATGTTATATGTATGTTATATCTATGTTATGTATAGAGCAGGGGTGCGCAATCTTTTTTGGTTTTATTTTTAGTCCCGGGACCATATTAACATAGTGAACCAATTCGGAGCCCGCACTAAAATTTAAAAAGGAGTGGTACCTTCTATGACATTTATGGCATATCGAAAGTATATACAATAGCTACAAATACAAATTCTACTTACTATAAACACATTTTTTACGATGAGTAGATTCTGCTCCCAAATCCATATAAAAAAAACTGCATCAAATACTCTTTGAATACATTTCCATCTAATTTAAATGGAAAGCTCCTTTAGTTTACACATTTTTTTTCATGTTATTTTGAACATTTTGCAGCAAAACTAATTGGAAAGTTATTCAAAGAGTATTTGAAGCATTTTTAATGTGGATTTTCAAAAAAATAAACTTCTAAATCCTTTTTCAAAAACAGTGTGAATAAGCTCTAAAGAGGATGAGGCCATGCATGCCCATGGCTCTCTACTACAGATCTTGAGATTTTGCTTGATGCTGAATCATTCAGGCTACAAACAAAAGTATAGCAGAGCAAGCACAGACACGGAAGACCACCTGTCTAATTCACAAACTCCTTTCTGAAATGCCATGAGATCCCATTCTCCTAATGCATGAGGGATCCAAAGAGTTTACCCAGTTGTCCCATTAGTAGTAACGAGTCCTTGTTCCTCAGCTGCTTGGCTCTACTCATCTGTGAATTTGTGTGACTGCCCACATACAGTTAACTTGTTGGTCAAGCATTTTTCTGTCCACTTGGTTGGGAGCCGCACAGAACGTTATTGTGGGCCGCATGTGACCCCCGGACCACAGGTTGTGCATAAAGGAGGAAGCACTTGAGTGGCAGAATCATGTCATGGGGGTGCTTTGCTGCAAGAGGGACTGGTGCACTTTGTAAAATAGATGGTATAAGGAAGGACAATTATGTGGAGATGTTGAAGAAACATCTCAAGACATCAACCAGGGAGCTAAAGCTCAAAAATCTCATACGAAAAGTAAAGTGGATTTCCCATAAGGATGAACAGGAATAGTTTTCTAAGTGTTTGAAACCATTTTTCAGAAGGATTTTGAAAAGGATCCACTACAATAAACTCATAAAAAAAACAAAAAACTGTGTGACCATGGCCTAAAGCTGCGATTTTTGGAGATGCTCTATCCCTGACAAGGCAAGGCTGTGTGCTTATTTTATACTGTCAGTCAGAGCTGACATAGTCCCTTTAAAAGGGAACTTGTCATTCTGAAAATGGTGTTTGATCAGTGATGTTCTAGAGCAGGAGGAGCTGATAAGGCTGATATACACTGCTCAAAAAAATAACGGGATTACTCAAATAACACATCCTAGATCTGAATGAATTAAATATTCTCATTGAATACTTTGCTCTGTACAAAGTTGAATGTGCTGACAACAAAATCACACAAAAATCATCAATGGAAATTAAATTTATTAACCAATGGAGGCCTGAATTTGAAGTTACACACAAAATTAAATTGGAATGTAATGTCCTTAAATCAAGTCAAAATGATGCTCAGTAGTATGTGAACTCCACGTGTCTGTATGACCTCACTACAAAACCTGGGCATGCTCCTGATGAGGCAGCGGATGGTCTCCTGAGGGATCTCCTCCCAGACCTGGACTAAAGCATCCAACTCCTGGACAGTCTGTGGTGCAACATGAAGTTGGTGGATGGAGCGAGACATGATGTCCCAGATGTGCTCAATCAAATTCAGTTCTGGGGAACGAGCGGGCCAGTCCTTAGCTTCAATGCCTTCATCTTGCAGGAACTGCTGACACACTCCAGCCACATGAGATCTGGTATTGTCCTGCATGAGGAGGAACCCAGGGCCAACTGCACCAGCATATGGTCTCACAAGGGTCTGAGGATCTCATCTCGGTACCTAACGGCAGTCAGGCTACCTCTGGCGAGCACATGGAGGGCTGTGTGGCCCTCCAAAGAAATGCCACCCCACACCATTACTGACCCACTGCCAAACCGGTCATGCTGAAGGATGTTGCAGGCAGCAGTTTGCTCTCCACGGCATCTCCAGACTCTGTCACATGAGCTTAGTGTGAACCTGCTTTCATCTGTGAAGAGCACAGGGCGTGGTTGAAAAGCAATGTCTGACATTCATTTGTTCATTTTTATTAGATTTTTCATTTATTATTACTTTCGTCAGATTCAAGTTATTTCTGTCACCACTGTAGTTCTTAATGTCATTAAACGAGGGGTACCAACAATTTTGACCACTTGTGTACAAATATATATATATATACATATATATATGTATGTGTGTATATATATATATATATATATATATATATATATATACACACACACACATATATATACACATACACACAGTTTACAAAAGAAAAACTCACAAATGTGTGTCATCACTATGATATTAAATTCTTACTCAATAATTAACCTAGAAAAATAATATTTAAGCACATGCTCAGAGTATTTGAGAATAGTACTTAAACTGGTTGGCCTGTGAAAACAAGTTGTCACCCAAAAAAAAAAAAAAAAAGAAGGATGGGTGATAACTTGTTGCCTGTTGGGCGTTTGACTACTTGGACCCGCACCGATCGTCAGAATGGGGAACTTTTATCCCTGTTAGAATTGATGGCAGTGCACTACTCTACTTATTCTTTTTATGGTTGCCAATCTAGAGCTTGGCTTTTTCCGACAGTCTCATAGAAAATGAATGGAGAAGCGATCGGATGTCTGACCTGCTGTGCAATCTTGTAAGGGGGATAAGTTTCCCATTTGGGATAGAAATTCTCAGTTCTGCCAAATGGTACGGGCCCCCACTGATCAATAAAGTATCACATATCCTATGGACAATCCCTTTAAGGGCACCTACGTAGACCATTCAGTTGACACGCTTACAGCTGGAATCAAGTTTTGCTGCAAGAAATCCAAGTGAGGACCTACCCTCCCTTAGGGGGTCAGGTCACCTGGATTATAAAGGCAGGTTCACTCGAGCGTATTTCACAGTCTGTATACGGTTCAAAATTATAAAATTGACAGCAGATCTTGGGAGTCTCGACCTAAACTTATAGACACTCATGAGGCTGTAACTATGGGTCGGGAGACTCATGGTAAGGCCGGGATCACACATGCGAGTAAATCGGCCGACACTCGCATGTGAAATCCCAGCTCTGGCGCCGGACTTAGGAGTGGAGCGCGCGGCGGCATATAAATACATGCAGTCGCTCGCTCCACTCCCGAGTGCCGGCGCCAGAGCTGGGATTTCACATGCGAGTTCGGACGACTTACTCGCATGTGTGATCCCGGCCTTAGTCTGGGCATTGCGGTCTCTATACATATAGGAGACCAGTGGTGGACTAGGCCAGCTGTATGAAGGAGTGGCGGTGGATTGGCAAAAGGAGAGCATGTGTTTTTCGATTTGTAGAGTACACTTGGGCTTATTTTTCAAATAAAAACATGGTGAACAATTTTAAAACCTCTCATCTGCTAATAGAAAAAGAAATGACTAGATACCGACAACTATTTTACGGGAAAAGCTTTCATTCTGCTTAGAAAAAATGTAAGATTTAGTTCTAAAAAATATTTTGGCATTTCTAACAGCCAACTCTACCAAAATCCTTATTGGAGCAGTTGTCCGAGTCAGATTAAACTTTCAGAGCTCTATTTAGTGCAGGAGCATAATTACCGAGTTTATACAGAATTTTGGACACGACATACCGGGAGCTTAGTTGACGTCAGCGGCATGGCATAAACCAGTTCCAGGGTAATTCATGTAGTGTCTCTATACCTGAGAGCCAGCAACATCTTTATAATCCCAGCTGCAGCACAAACAACTCTTTCCGCCAAAATTTAGACATATAATCCAATTATCCATTTCATTTTCATTTCCACTTTGTGGGTTACATCATTTATCAAGTTTTACAATAATGATCAGAAGGCACAAGGAAAGGGATTCCTGGAAGGAACACATCACCTACTATATTAGCATGGCTTACAGGGTCCTGTCAACAACCACTATGCAAAAATATCAGGTAATTCAATTTACAATCTGCAGAAGGACTTGACACGGTACTTGATTTCCTTTAGCAGACACCAGCAATGGATTCCGGAATTCTACTTGCTGCTTTTGATAAATCAAAACTGTGCTATAATGCTCTTCACAACCAATGAGACACAGCTATAGACTGTACAAAAAATGGGTCATGTAAAAAGTTCATGTGAACAGAAATTCGTCATCTTTTCCCAGGTATGCTTCATGTCCTCACCATAGATAATGTTAGACCCTTACTGAGCTGATCCCCGAGCGCGGTCACATCCATTATTTACATTAGTCTAGGCCAAGTACAGTATATCCATAGAATGGCCCCCAGAAACATGCGGATGCTTCCAGCAGCATTATATACACCAGTATAGGTCATCATGATTTTGCCCTTACAATCATAAATGTAAAAATCTGTTTCCAGCTACAGCATTTGTGGCATATTCACACAGGTGTCATCAGACCCAGGTTATCCTGATAGATGTGGGCCCCAAGAGGTGATTCACCTCAACATACAAGACATTCAAGGTACAACTTGCAGATACGGTATGCCATATACAGATGTGAATTAAAGGGGTTGGCCGGTCCATAGGAGACTTATGAATCCTTCGACCGCACGCACTGGACATATTTCATAGCACTTTAATTCAGAGGAGACATGAACAGACAATGTAAAGAACATTACAGAGGAACACAAAATTGAACACATATTAAGGGGAATTGCTCACAAGCTTACAATCTACGACTGTATACAGACTTCTCGTTCATGTAGAGTGGGCCATCACAAAAATAATGCAAATGCAATCTGCACTTAGCCTTACTGCTGCCGACTAAAGCCTCCCTTTAAAACTTAGATAGAGGTCAGCCGGCAGAGCTCTCTCACTCAAAACCTCACATACATAGGAGCAGTCGCTCTATTAGTGCGCCAGTGTTCTCTATGAGAGAGCAGCTGCCAGATACCTATTACAGCAGCTGTTGGAGATCGGACATGTGGGCCCACACTGTCAGCCGAATCGGTTACTCTAATGTGAACGCCTGTCTTAAGACCTTTTACAATTAATAATGAAATGTAGGTAATAATGTAAATAAAACAATCATTTCACATCAATAAATTGGAGATATAAGAACATCATGTTCTAGGCAGCACGTACTGCTGTCTACGCAGGACAATGTGCTGGAGAGAACGAGGTCTTTTAAGCTTAAAGAGGTAGTCCGGTTACAACAAATCATCAACTAGCCACTGTGGGTGCACAACCACTGGGACTAGCATCAATTGGTAGAAGGGGGAACATTTATTCCCGTAAGAATGAAGCGGCATTGTGCATGTGCAAAATACGCTCCAATATTTCACAATGGGCTGTGCTTGGCTTTTCTGACATTCCCATAGGGAGTGAATGGAGTGACAGTAGTAAGTCCGATCTGCCTCGCTATCTTGTAACTGGAATAAAAGTTCTTCATTTGGGATAAAAGTTCTCCTATCTTCCAATCAGTGGGATTCCCATCGATCAGTAAGTTATCACCTAGCTCACGTACGTCCATGATGTATGCCGAGTTCTTGCCCTATGACAGCAAATGTATGCATACACGGAGCACAGAGGACAAACGATCTGTGCCTTAGATATATGAAAATTTATATATCATAGGTTTGCGGACAAATAGTTTGTGTCTCCTAAAACATCCAAGCCTAAAAGTATTAATTCAGATTCATCTGGAAGCAGTTCTAAAAAGTTTAATAAATCAAATTGCCCTAGTGGCAGGCTAAGCATCAGTTTTCCAATTCAAAGTCCGTGTGATATATGGCAGCAGTGACATCCTAGATCTTTTAGCGGTGAGGAATTCAGGATGCTTTCCTTTCCATCATTATTATGCGACATCCAAGGTAGAAACGAACTACATTTGAAATTGTCCAAGGATGCAGAGCAAAATCTCAACTTACTTCGCTCGTAACTTCTGGTTCTTTTAAAAGTAGAGAGTTGCAGATCACTATAATTCAACTTCACTGTACATAACTGCTTATACAGATGGTGCCCAAAGAATCTTGGCTAAAGTCAGTTTAAAAGATATTTGCTCAGGTCTATGCTCACGTCACAGGGAGAAAACAGCACAAAAGTTAAACACCTCACCAATATCTCAGAACCCTAAGTCTATGGATAAATTACCAAATATTGAACGTGGACTACATCTCACCAGTTATCAATCTTAAACTAAAGCTGGCCATACACAATAGAACCTTGTTAGCAGAACGATGAATTGGCCAAGCGCTTTCACGCTCTCTTTGGAAAAAAAAAGTCAACTGAGATGAAGCCTCCTCCACAGCTCACCCCGAAGCACGAGAATCTCATTAACTCAAAACTGAAAATAATGATTAAACAACCACAAGACAGATTTCCATCATTTTAATCAGTATAATGGCGCCGACCTGACACTGTCTGTAGTTTACTCTGCACAATCCTGCTGACAGGTTCCCTTTAATAGCTGGTTTACACAGGCAGACTGTGCTTCAGATGCGCACAAAAGGCTCTGCAATAGATTATTTATTTATTATGCTTTGTTTATATAGTGCTATAATATTCTGCAGCACTTGACAGACATTATCATCGCCAGTGCTGTGGAGTCGTGGAGTCGGAGCCCATTTTGGTGGAGTCGGAGTCATGGAAATTGAGGAGTCGGATGTTTAGCTTACCGACTCCACAGCCCTGGTATGAGGGAGTCTGAGTCGGTGTCATGGAAATTGAGGAGTCGGAGGTTTGGCTTACCGACTCCACTGCCCAGATAATCGCTGTCCCCAATGGGGCTCACAATCGAAATTCCCTATCAGTATGACTTTGGAGTGTGGGAGGAAACTGGAGAACCTGGTGGAAAACCACGCAAACACGAGAACATACAAACTCCATGCAGATGTAGTCCTTGGTGGGATTTGAACCCAGGATTACAGTGCTGCAAGGCTAAAGTGCTAACCACTGAGCCACCCTGTTGCCCAATAGATCATTTGGAGTGCACAGGCTGCATTTCTTCTTGGCAGGAAAGGTCCTGTTAGTCCTCCATCAAATTTACTTATTTTATTAGCCAACACCATTATATTATGAGCATAATAAATTAAACTGACTAAAGCTTTGAGCTACAAGATAGTGTCAAAGTTATCTGTCACTACTGACTCTTAACATGTATGAATTTTTTTTTTGTCTGAATAAATTTGTACAAACTAACAGCTATATTGGCCAGATAGTCTACAAAATCCCATAAAAATCTAGGTTTACCTACATTAGGTAACCTACTTATGCTTCTTGAGATGCACAATGAAATGTACGTACTCCAATATCCATACTAATAATGTAGGATAACACTATTTGACAGTGACATGCAAGTTATACCAAAGTATTTATTAATATTGGGAAATCTTCTGTTCATGTGTCAAATATAGCTATTGGTCCCCATTCACGAGACATAAGGCTGTTTGTGTCCATTTAACCAGTCAGGGCGGTACACATTTGTATACTTTTTTTTTTTACTCTATAGGAAAGAGCAATGGAAAGGTTTCCTATGCAGTATGTTTTGCCCTACTGTGGGCAGATCGGAAAACTTGCGTGCATGTGCGCGCAGTGGGGCAAAGCATAGTGCGCAGGCGCAAGATTTTGCCCAGCAATGTGGATTTCCCGAGGCGTCATCCATGTCAATTACAGAAGGAGGATGGCAAGCACCAGCAAGGGGGGAGGGATAGAGTGGTCGAAAACCATGCCCACCGGACCGCACCGACCTGATTTCCATTCTCCTTTTACAATTTAACTTTACCATAGAGTAGCAGAGGCTCACACAGTTTACACCCAGTCCAGTGATTGGCAAAAGTGGTTACCATTAATATGGAAGAGATTTTACCACTGCAGCCTAACAAAGATTGGAGCAGTGGTACAGAGGTAGCACTGGATGCAGAGAGGGTAAGTAAAAGAGTGCACAGCTGATGATTTTTAGAGCATAACTTATTGTCAAAAGTGCTCATATATAAAAGCGCCATGGAAGAAATGGCGCTATAATAAAAAAAAAAAAAAATAATAATAATATATAAAACCAAACCCATCTACTCCCAGACCCTACAGAAACCACTTCACTTTCTAGCAAAAGTCAGAATGGAACTTCGGTTCTAATATGATGAAAACAGAGATTTTGCCCTTTCACTGCGAATGGGGCTGCAGCAGGTTGGGGGTCCTGGCTCTGTATGTCAGAATCGCATAGATAAAAAAAAATTAAAAACAAAGGTAGTCCCAGATCGGTGATCGGTACTTTTTAAGGGATGGAAGCAAATGGTAAAACCACTTAAATATTAAACAAATGTTCCATAATCTTAAAATTCCTTGACAAATAATCAGCACTGCATTCCATAACATCCTAACAACGCGGTACTAATAAATCAAGACATTGCTTTACGTGTATAAAAAAACATGGGAGATGTGGGAATTGTTGCTTACTTAAGTCATGTCAAATTTTATTCATAGTGCAGACAAACCGAAACTACTAACTAGGGCATTTCTAATTATCACAGTAATTGAATGCAGCAGTTCTTACGATATGCAAACTTGACGTGAACGATACGTGGAGAAACCTTTTGAGGCCTTCTTGATGAGCTCCAGAATTCTTTTCTTCAAGTTCTTATCGTTATAATCAAAGCTGGAGATTCCTCACCCCCTTAATTTTTTTGTTTTTCGCATGTTTTCTCCTCTTACTGAAAGTCATAACTTTTTATTTTTTGCTTGATATACCCATCTCAAAGCTTGTTTGTTTTTTTTTTGCAGGTCGAGATGAAATTTTCAATGACGCCATTCGTTTTACCATACAATGTACTACAGGGATTCACTCTGTACTTTACCCAGAAAAATTGCTGTAACTTCTAAAAGAGATTGGTGACAGTACTGAAATTTGGACTATACATACTGTACTTTTGTTCATGAGAAGTGAGAGAGCAATGAACCTCAGCGACAGCGATGAGAAACCTCCTCGCACAGAGTGGTCTCGCCAACTTGTTGCCCCACCGATCATCTCCACTATGAGATAGACTTTCTGCGTGTCGTTAGTGTGTGTGGTGCTTGCACTTCACTCGTGCGAAATACCTTCTCCATTTGTTAATAATGTACAGATAGTATGGAGGAGTATATTTTCACTGCGAAAACATATTGGCAAATGGAGCCCTTAAAGAGGTGCCAAAGCGAGTTTCTAAATAAGTTTGGAGGTCAAAATCCGCCATTGATTACTGGATAGACACATTGGAGAAGTCTAAAAATGTCATATTCCACATGTCAACGAGCGGCCAAGAAAGTTTGCGTTCAACCGTACACACAGTCACTGTTGTTCAGAAATTGAAAGGGCCCGATCAAGAGAAAAGAATTACCGTAGTTATTGCCAGATTTTTTCCTTTGGAAAACATGGAAGGGAGCGTGCAGGCGTGCTTGGATGCGAAGGGTGGACATTTTCAACACCTACTTTAAACCATCAGTTTCTCATGAACCGAGATATGTACAATCCAAATTTCAGTAGAATCGTCTCTTCTAGAACTTACAGTAATTTTTCCCGGTAAAGCAGTGAGTAAATTACCCTGCAGAAAAAGGTAATAAAACATTTTTAAGTAGGATGAAAGGATGGTGTGAAAACACAGATTCCAGCTATGTAATATAGCCAGTATATACCACACGTGGAGAGAACTCAGAACCTGACACTCTCTACATTTGTGGACTCTGGTGCTGACATATGTGCCAAGAGTGTTTTTTTCTTAAATGCATGCATTTTGGATAATCATTATTTTGCAATTGGGTTACATAAAACATTAATTGCACTATTTGCCTTCTGTAGCCTCTGCTTTGTACTATTTCTGGCTGCAGAATGGGATAACTAAGTATCCACCAGTGAGGTCCTCTCAGCAGGTTTATGACCACATGAAAGTTGAGCTGAACTTTGTGGTCATAAACCAGCAAATAGGAACGCTGAAAAAAAAAGTTAAAGATCAAAAATCAATCAGAATGAGATACATGATTCTGAGTTAGCTCATTCTTCAGTAATCAATAGTCCACTAGAAAGCAAAGCTATTCTACCTTCCAAAAAATGTATGCCGGTGCCAACATAAGTAAGTCAAATGGAATATACATACAGATGTAAGGATGTGGGAGAGCTGAAGATGTGGTTTATCAATGTTCTATGGCATTAGCGACCAAATGTCGCCATCTTCTGACTGAACCAAGAGTGCGGAACTATAAGATGGAGGAAGCATTTCTGGAGGAATGAACCTGATGGGAACACTGGGTCGGGTGGTAATTGTGGCAGTTATCAAATATAAAAGGTCAGAGTGATCAGGGAGTTCAGTTGGTCTCAACAAGTGAACCAGGAAGGACATGTGATCGGTGGAACGTAGAGGCAAAGCAACCAAACAGTGGCAGGAGACCGAAAAAAGCGGGACATCAAGGGTCAAAAACCAAAGCCCAGACTACGCTGGTCAAGACCGAAGGCCAGGGATAAGCCGGTCAAGACCCTAAAGTCAGTCTTCAACATAAAGACACAATATCCGGACGCCGCAGGTCAAATACTGAAGGTTGAACACTTGTTCTTATATGGGACTTGATGTCTGCCGTAGTGACCAGGAGACACGAGTGCACAGGGCCGTTGCTTCCAGTGTAGACGTACAGTACAGGGTACGGGACGGGTTGCAGAAGGGACCGGGGACGGCCAGTGTGAGGAACATGCATAGGGTACTAAGTAACTCATTACTAAGGAGTTGTGGTCTAGTGGGAAATACAGGTGATCCTCGCTAGTACCAGTATAATAATCAGAAGTGCCTGAAAGTCACATTGTAGTGACTGGCCTGACATTGCTAGTGACACCTGTGGAGCTAAAGCAGAACATAAAATGCAGTTTACACAGAGATACAGTTGTGTGAATAAGTGTTTCTTCCTAATTTCCTATACTTTTGCATGTTTGTCACACTGAAGGGCAAGTTCACACTAGGCGTTTTTTCAGCTTTTTTTTTCTGCAGCAACACTTTATCTCTTGGAAGGAAAGAAGCTGCATAAAAAAAGCAGGTTTTCCTTGCATTTTTTTGCTGCAGTTTTGGCATGCTAAATTTGTCTCTTGTGCATGCTGATAAAGTTTAGTGTTGACAAAAAGAGTCCTATTCTATAGAATCAGGTCTTGGCACAAAAAAAAAAACACAGCAAAACTTGATATCTGCATTTTTGGGGCTTTTTTCACCACCCATTCATTTCAATGGCTGAAAAAAAGCTGAAAGAAGCGACATGCTCCATTGTGCAAAAAAACATGCATAACACAAATATCTTGATGACAAAAAACCAAGCTATGTGCATGAGATTTCTGAAATTTCATAAAC
>JARQOD010000005.1:350564464-350697037 GCA_033576555.1 Oophaga sylvatica | reverse complement strand
GAAAGATATTCCTCCCCCGTAATGTAGTATATCTTCAGGCTTCAATAATCCCCTCCGTACGTTTCGTCATAGAGGAACCCCCTGGGGGCTCGTCCGCATTGAACGGTTTTTCTCCCCCGAATTTAAAGGGGAAAATGCCCAATATCGATACATCTGACTCGTCCGGTAAGCCGTAACGGCCTGCTCGCTTCCTCTGGAGGAATTAGCAACACATTTTTGCCCAAAAAGGTCAGATAAGTTAAAAAACAAACGACGATATCCCCCAATTTTCCACGCTGCCCGCCGCACCTAACGCTGGGGAATCTCGTATCTGTTTTCCGCAAGGCAGGGACGTAAATCCGGGGCATCTAAAATCTGTACAAAATTTCCCCCTGTTGAGCGGGGCAAAGCGGTAATACCACAAAAAACTATGCGGTTTTTTTTTTTTTTTTTTTTTTCAAACGCTGAAGGGTTAACGCTCCACCAAGCAGAGTTACCCCAGCGGTATTCAGTCAGCAAATTTAGCAGGTAGAAATAACCCTCAAAGGGGTTAATATTGCAAACTCACCAAAATATATATATATTTGTGAGCCCAGCCAATTTTTTATGTCTCTGATGAGACAGCAGCTGCAGGATAGCGATCGCTGCGCTGCGGGGTGAGGAATCCGCACTCACCCAGCTGGCCGTGGTGTCTATATGAGGAGGGGAGCGGTCCGAGGAGCCCAGGAGCCTGAGTAATGGCCGCCACAGTGAGGGGGTCGCAGGAGAAAAGCCAGAGCGCGCGTCTTCCTGCTCAAAAGACCGGGATAGATAGGCCACGCCCCCTGCTAGCTCAAATAATGAGCGCGAACTCTCCCCGCTCCTGCTCCCTCTCTGTCCTGCAGCTATCTGCCTGCGGACAAAAAATCACCACATCTTCATGTAGTAGCGCTGTCACAGCAGCGCTGAAGCATACTGACTTTACATGTAGTAGCGCTGTCACAGCAGCGCTGAAACATACTGACATTACATGTAGTAGCGCTGTCACAGCAGCGTTGAAGCATACTGACATTACATGTAGTAGCGCTGTCACAGCAGCGTTGAAGCATACTGACATTACATGTAGTAGCGCTGTCACAGTAGCGCTGAAGCATACTGACATTACATGTAGTAGCGCTGTCCATTAGTAATAGCGCTGCTCATTCAGACGCTAAAGCACTCACACATAATTTTATTAAAATTTGTGTGGAGTACTCACCAGCCAAGGCGCCACAGGGACCCTCAGGGGTTTCTGGCGCAGTGCCCATGCTTCTCCCCAGGGCGAAGAACGCAGTGACCGCACGTGTGGTTTGCGTTCCCGCCAGAGAAGCTCTCCTCATCCCCCAGGGCCGGAAAGGATTCTGCAGGGACTTTGAGTAAATACAGATCCGCCAAGGGAGAGGTTGGGGTACAGCAGCGCTGATACCCCTGAGACCTCTAGACCAACTAGTGATCCAAGTCTCCTGTCCGAATATTAAAATAATAAAATCTTCTGAGGAGCTGCATTAGCAGCGACCATCCTCTGGACCTCAAATCTTAGACTGGAGCTGAGTAGGAGGAGCCCGAGCTGGAGGGGCCAGCCAGTCATCACTCTTTTGATCTGAGGTAACATCCTGATCTGGGGCTCCGCCTACCCATCAGTAATGAATACTGTGGCTCTCTTCCTTCATCTGCAGCTGAAAAGGGGAGAATACACTCATCTTGTTAGGTTGCTGAATGGCAACACATAACCGGCATATAACAGCTGCTGCACAGATACCGGTCAAGGAAACGACCATTGATATAGAGATGAAGACGGAGGTATCACTCATGCGCTGTTGATGGCAAATTGTTGGTGAAATAAAATGCTTTTGTTTAGACAGGTTTAAAAGTCAACGCGTTTCGAGGTCACGCAGGACCTGTTCATCAGGACAAAACCTGGTGGGACTGTATGGTTAAAGGACAGCTTAAACATACAGTCTCACCAGATTTTGTCCTGATAAACAGGTCATGCGTGACATCGAAACGCGTTGCCTTTTAAACCTGTCTAAATAAAAGCATTTTATTTCACCGACAATTCGCCATCAGCAGCGCATGAGCGATACCTCCGTCTTCATCTCTACACACAACTGTGTGTCACAGTTAGAGTACAGACCGCTGTGCACAGACTGTCAGCAGGTCTCCTGACCTTAACCAGACAGTCATACTGTATATGCCTATGACGCTGTAAAGTCCAAGTCAGGAGACCACGGAAAGTTGGAGCATCACAGTCTGTACTCTGACTGACGCATAGATGTGTGAATGCAACCTAAGCTTGGCCTGGGCATCTCTTGCATCCTACTCCTTGAATGTGGGGGGAATAAACTTAATGACGAGTGAGCGTGCTGGCATAAGGTGTTATCCGAGCACGCTTGAGTGCTAGTAGAATATCTTTGGCGTGCTCGAATACTATGTTTGAGCCGCCGTGGTTGCATATCTCCCGGGTGTTCAACAGTCGCAACACATGCAGGGATTGTCTTTATTATAAACTCAAGCATTGTGTTATTGGCAAATTTTCACAAGTTATACATTTGTCAAATTTTTATTTTCCTTTTATTGTCCCAAATGATAAATTTAACTTATCAATTTTTTTTCGTTGTCAAACCATTTCCAGATCTCTTCAGGTCTTTATACGGCCAGAAGATAGATAGCCTTATACAGAAATTACATTTTAAGGGACTTTAAGCAAAGAAAAAGACTTACCTACAGAGGCAAATTTATGCATTTTGTTACTGGGAGAGATCTTTTAGAATCACATTTACAGTTTTTGTAACATTTTGATGCAGATTTGATGCGACATTTGACATCTAAAGCGAGTTGTTTTTTTTAAATTAAATAAAGCAAGGACTTTTTTCTCTAATTTTCTCAGGTTTCGATTCAAAAGTGGTTCCAGCCTCAACCTCCTTCCAATCATGAAGGGTATTTAGTTGATTACCTTTATTTGCATTCATTAAATGTTCATTTATGGCAACTCTAAAGGAAAGGGTATTTCATTTATTTTAATTCACTGAACGACCACTAGCTACAGCAAGGATGGTATTATGCCTTCAACAACTTTTTTCTGCCATTTAATTAGGGTACCGCAGCCTAAAGCATATCAGTAATTCAAAGCATCACTTTCAATAAAGAGTTTTAATTACTTTGGTTAATATTTTAAAGGACATCATACTGATGTAAATGCTGCAGGGCTAACAGTAATATGTATAGGCTTCTTAACAACTTTTATAAATGGAAGTGTGTAGAATCTGATATAAGGACAGAAGCCGTAAATTATTCACACAGTGCTTAAAGTTCAACAGACCGGGTACATTATGAAACGGTAGAACGGTAGAGTAATGACAACCACTTTAACACAGAAAATCAAGATTAAAACCAGAATTTACTTTATCTTCACATCAGAGTTTTCAAGTTTTAACCCTAATGATATAGTAGTCAGGATAAAGAGGGACGTATGAAGCAGGGCTATTACAAGGGATAAGCTAGTGGTGGTTATTGAATTTAATCAATGCTGCTGACAGTTAAAATAATAAAAAATGTACTCTAATGAATGGACATTTATCACCAAGTTTTGATATGTACTCTGACATCAGAATGGTGTAGGTACAGAGAATCTGATTCCAGCGACATATCACTTACTGGCTGCTTGCTGAAGTTTTAATAAAATCTCTGCTACAGATCAATCAGTTCTCGGAATGCTGAGCTCTGTATAACCCCGCCCACACCATTGTAGGCAGCTCTCTGTCTACGCACAGTGTACATAGAAAGCGGTTAATAAGTGGTGTGAGACTGGTTATACAGAGCTCATGAAAGTAGCTGACTAAATAGCCCGTTTACTAGTTGTCTGGTGAATGTGTGGACAGCGGATCACAGGTTTACCACGACAGAGCCAGAAGACCGTGCCGTCTTATTTCTCCTACCCCTGCACTGATTAGAAGCACTTCTCCTTCATATTAAATGGTGCAGGCTACAACCAGGCTGTCTCTTCTGAGGTCTTGCATCTTTTTATACCGATGGTCCCATCTTGCCCCCTGAAGAACTCTTACCATGGGAGGGAAACGTGTCGAAGCTGTCACAACATTTTTAATGACTAACAGATAAGCATTTTTATATTATTCACTACATTTTTGGATATGGTGTTTGCCTTGGGAAAAGTGCAATAGGTGGTGTTTGATTGATTTGATTTTCAATCTATTTTTATAGCCTATAAAGGCATAATGTATAATGGCAGATGCCATGTGATAACTAACATTTAAGCTAAATACAACAACATCAGGTGTTTGGTTCTATAGGGCATCGTGCAACATCACAGATAATCATTTAAATTATTAGCGGTCATATGCACTTTGCACCAGAATTATCCTTACAAATACCGTGTATTTTTGCTCTCTCACCCAGGTCTGTGTTCTTTTCCCCACTCCCCACTTTTGATCAAACAGATAAAGGGAGAGTTTATAGGAGAAGCGAGATGGAGCCACCGTTGAGCAGGATCGCCATATTGAGTACAAGGTAGGGTGCCAACCTCCACAGCAAGGTAGGGACAATTGATTAGGGATATCTGAGGGCTAGTTACATTCGCTTAAAGCCCACTGCTAGAGTGAATTGTTTACCTTACTTACTTACCTTATAGTTTATAGGAGATGTATTTTACTAAAGTATTTTAGACAGAGGACCTCTATCAGAGTTTTGTCACTATTACCACTTAGTGCTTTTGAAATGACCTCACCCTCTGCCATCTTCACCCCCTCCTCCTCTTGTTCCCTTATTATTTGTACCCCTTTTACACTGCATCTGGATATATACAGACATCCTGGTGGATTTAGTTCTGTTGGAATGATAAGACACTGTTTCTGGCTATCTTGAAAAATTTATTGGTACCTTGTTATATAGATAGGGAACAACAGGGTGAATCTTGGGCTAACCGGCGTCGAGAAGGGGGCGCCAATTTGCATTCAAGATAGGGAGCCAACCTCCACAGTTAGGTAGAGGTGCATCAGAGATCAATAGGGTTAGTTAAGGCCTGGGTGTGGTCCTTAGTATACTATCATAACCATTTTTCTGACTGGTTTGTTTAGCCTGGTTAAGCATATTATAGCTAGTTTGTTTGTTGGGTATTTTTAATGTAAAGGTATAAAAGGTATGTTTCAAGGTATTAGTATTTTGTGAGCTAAATGGTACAGGCTTCGTCTAGCAGTGCAGGGGTTAATTACACTGTGTTCCAAATTATTATGCAAATAATATTTTCTCAGATTTTCCAAAATTACCTATATGAATTTCAGTCATTGTAATTTTCCAGTCAAATAACTATTAGAGTACAATTGAAAGGTTTTTGTACAAACTGCCTATGATAACAGTATATTTTTTAAAAATTAAAACACTCAAGCTGCACTCAAAATGCATGTTCCAAATTATTATGCACAGCAGAGTTTTCAACCTTTTCATTTTAATAAAGAACAAAAAAATGGTCATTTTTGAAATTATAAGCATTAGTAGATTCTTACAAACTGAAATCAAACAGTTTTCAACCCAAAACTTTATTCTAGGTGATGTTACATTTGCACACAGGACCCCTTGTTCGAAAGGAGCTTCTGAACTCTCTCATCCATTGAATTTGTCAGGTTTTGGATGGTTTCTGCTTCAATTGTTTTGCATGAGGACAGAATACCCTCCCAGAGCTGTTTCTTAGATGTGAACTGCCCCCCGCCATCATAGACACTCCTTTTGATGATGCTCCAGAGGTTCTCAATGGGGTTGAGGTCAGGGGAGCATGGGGGCCACACCATAAGTTTGTCCCCTTTTATGCCCATAGCAGCCAGAAATGCAGATGTGTTATGTGCAGCATGAGACGGTGAATTATCATGCATGAAAATGATCTTGCTGCGGAATGCATGGTTCTTCTTCTTGAACCATGGCAGGAAGTGCTGTTTGAGAAACTCAACATACACTATGGAGTTCATCTTTACCCCTTCAGGGATCCTAAAGAGGCCGACAATCTCTCTCCCCATGATTCCAGCCCAAAACATTACTCCACCTCCTCCTTGTTGGCGCCGTAGCCGTGTTTGCATGGGGTGTCCATCAACCAGCCATCCTCCACTCCATCCATCTGGACCATCGAGCGTTGCACGGCACTCATCGGTGAACAAAACAGTTTTGAAGTCAGTCTTCATGTATTGTTTGGCCCACTGGAGCCGTTTCTGCTTGTGTGCAGTGGATAGAGGAGGTCGACAGGATGGCTTACGCTCAGCTGCAAATCTCTGAAGGACCCTGCATCTTCTTGTTGGAGGCACCAGCAGCTTCAAAAACTTGTCTGCTGCTATGACAAGGCTTTTTTGCCGCTGCTCTTTTAACCTGACGTAATTGCATGTAGGAAAGAGTCCTCAATTTTCCCTTATCAGCACGCACACGTGTGTACTGTGAATCAGCTACATACTTCTTGATTGTGCGATGATCACGATGAAGTGTCTTGGCAATGTTGATTGTAGTCATGCCTTGACCTAAACACTCCACAATTTGTTGCTCCTCAGCAGCCGACACATCCTTTTTCTTTCCCATTTTGGCAGAAAATGTAGGCTGCTTAATAATGTGGGACAGCCTTCTTAAGTAGTCTTGCCTTTCATTGGACACACCTGCCAAACTAATTAGCACAGGTGTCTGCAATTGCTTACAGTGATATAAAGAGCCCTGACACACATCACCATCAATGAGTTTAACTGACAAACAAAAAAATTCTTACCTTATCACTCCTAAACAATTTTTGCATAATAATTTAGAACACAGTGTAGGCTCTCAGCTGTTCACTATTGGACACTCCCCTCTCTTGTATAAACTGGACTCTGGCAAGCAGGCATTGCCAGGACTAGCTTAATTTCAGCATGGTTCAGGAGTTGGTGGAGAGTGGGGATGGGTAGAGACTGAGGGCAGATTCAGGAGCTCCACAAGGTACGTGGCCCCAACGTCTTCACCATTAGAAGTAATACGGGGAACATGGATAGCTATCGTGCCCCTAGTGTAAGGGTCCCGTCACACTCTTCAATGTCCCAGCGATCCCACCAACGATCCGACCTGGATGGGATCGCTGGGACATCGTTAGCTGATCGCTGGTGAGCTGTCACATGGGCAGACTCACCAGCGATCAGGACCAGCAAGCACGCTGGTATCCAGTGTACACATCGGGTAACTAAGGGCTGCGCGGCGCCTAGTTAACAGATATGTACCCTAGATATCATCTCCCATCTTCTGCTGTAGAGCGCTGAGAGCTGGTATCCAATGTACACATCGGGTAACTAAGTGCTGCGCGGCGCCTAGTTACCCGATATGTACCCTGGATACCGGCTCCCAGTACTCTACAGCAGAAGATGGGAGATGGTATCTAGGGTACATATCGGGTAACTAGGCGCCGCGCAGCCCTTAGTTACCCGATGTGTACATTGGATACCAGCTCGCTGATCGTTGGTCTCCCGCTGTCACACGCAGTGATGCGCGCTGGCCAGTGGGACACCAACGATGAAAAAATGGTCCAGGACATTCGACAACGATCAGCGATACCCAGCAGGGGGGCTGGTCGTCGCTGCGTGTCACACTAAGCGAGATCGCTGGCTAGGTCGCTGTTGCGTCACAAAATCGGTGACGCTTCAGCGATCTCGCTTAGTGTGACGGGGGTTTTAGGGACAGGGAAGTAGCCCCTGGTCCCGGGATACCCGACAACAGAGTCGTGACAGCGTGTGTGCAGCGTAGGTTGTCAAAGTACGCTCACTTTATAGTGAGTGATGATTATAACCATTCTTTGCACTGCCCTGATGACTGGAAGCAATAGGCTAAAGAAAGACTAATACTTGATTTTCTCCCTGTAGCCACTGCTCCAGTAAGATTTAAATGCTATTTATCTGCAGATTAACACTATATCTGCATGTAAATAGTGATTTTAGATGCAACAGGTTCCCTATAAATGATCATTACTGTTTTAATAAGGGTTGAGCCTTTCAAGGGTCAATGCAATAATTACCAACGTACTTTACCATAATAAAAGTTTTCGGCCCAAAGTCCCAGCAGCCAGATATCTGTTTTTCTTGCCTTTTCGCTGCCTTGAAAATGTAATTTTTTTTTAGCAGCAGAGAACAAACAACAGGAAGAGGGGATTGGTCTACGTCACTCTGCTTCGGCAGACAATAGCAGGAGCAAGGCATGCTGGAGAATGAGGAAAAGTACCTATAGTGCTGGCAGAATGCTGAGTAAGACAGGCACCCATTCAAATAATGTGGATGGCAAATTACAGGCATGAGAATAAAGGCAGCTCCTGATCATATTAGGACTCTACGTACATGAAAAACTAAAATAAAAAAAAGGGTTTCTTAAGTTTTCTTAGATTATATGTACTTCACTTTGCAACTATGTGCTCAATAAGTATACCGTATGTCTACTAGTGTTTAAGCCGTTGATCGTTCACAATTTTTTTAATCAGTGATATTAAATGGAATTAACATTATACAATCATTTCAGTGCCCAAATTTACTTTGAATGAATAAAATCATAGTGTAAAAGAAAATAAATAAATCAAACTTGACATGAGGAGTACCAGCAACAAACATCTGAGTGGTGCAGTAGTCCAAGCCGTACACCACCTTTCATGGGAACTAAATAATTTTACATAAGAAGCAATATAAAATAATGTTGCATAACAAGTATAATGAAAAGCTAATATGTACCGTATATTGCACATATTAAATCCCTACTATACATAATTCATATTACAAAAGCATCAGATATGCTATGTAAAAGCATTACCTTCACTGACTAACCCTTAGGTTACATAAGCTAAAGTACATTTGTAGTAAAGTGGACATCATTGCTCTCTATGGCGATATCACTTCCCACCAAACCAAAAGACATTTGACAAGAATTTATTACAGCACAGAGTAGGAATTATTTACTGCATACAAGTATGTTGATAATCAAAGCAAGATCTGTATGTGGTTGGCAGAGAAAGCCTAGCAGGATGACAGGAGCATGATCATTTGCTGTCACTGCGTAGGCGGAAATGATAAATACGGAAGTGGTGGGACAGAACGCGCTGCAGATGGATGGGAAGGAGAGCGGGTGTTATTGTCTACAAACCTATTTCCCTGGAACTTGGAATAAGAAAAAAAAATCTGACTGGGCCTATATTTTAGGAGAAAGACTGAAAAAACCTATAAAGTAAGGCTAATGTCAATGTACAATGTCATCTTCTGTTTGCCTACTTGCTGGGTTGCCAAAAGTCCAGACATTAAAGTATAGTTTGTAAAAATAGGGCACACTTTTGCCCTGCCTGGGAAAAAAAATTTAGGACGTCTGATTTTTTTTTTGACGCTGAAGAAAACGTAGGCCTCTTTCACACATCCGGTGTGCGCCTGACGGCGTACTCCGGCATTTTTTTGTGCAACCGCATCCGGCGAAATGTAATGCCGGATGCGGGTTTTTTTGCATTGACTTGCATTGGCGCCGCATGTCAGTGCGTTGTATGCGGTTTTGTCCGGATCCGGCGGAAATGTACATTCCGGCGGCCGGACAAAACGCAGCATGTAACGTTTTTTTTTTTTTTGCCGGAGTCGCCTGATGTCTCCGGGCATCAGAAAACATCCGGCAAAAAAACGCAAGCGGCGCATCCGGTTTTCTGATGCGGCGCTGCGGCTAAATGCCGGGGGCGCCGTCAGGCGCACACCGGATGTGTGAAAGAGGCCCGAGTCAAAATAATTATCATTTAACAGTTTATGCTGCTGATGTCTCATCAGAGTTCTGGTCTGAAGACATGGGTACCTTATAATCATATCTATTTATCATGGTTTTCCAGGTTCTCCGTAAGAAATAGTCTGCCCGTGATTTTTTTTTATAAGGTGTCCAGAAAAACACACACTCACATTCAGTGAGCATACACGTAAAGCTGACAGTCATTGCGCACGCGCGGGATCGGCTGGGAGATTGTGGTGACATAGGGCGCGGCAGTTTAAAGGGAATCGGTCACCCTAAATTGGCGGGATATTTAAATGATGGCAGTCAGGTCAGATGGGCGGTGTTTTGGGTACTTGCCTTAACATGTTGTTCGCCGCTGTCTCCATTATTTCTGGGAATTTTAGTCGTTGCCCTCCATATAACGCGCCTGCACATTGCAATCTTGAATTGCGCACGCGCAGTATGCTTTGCCCGCAGATTGCAATGCACAGGCGCATTATATGGAGGGCAACGACTACAATTCCCAGAAATAATGGAGACAGCGGCGAACAACATGTTAAGGCAAGTACCCAAAACACCGTCCATCTGACCTGACTGCCATTATTTAAATATCCAGCCAATTTAGGGTGACAGATTCCCTTTAACAGCAAAAAAAGGACATGACCGGTTCCCTTTAATCCCACCCCCATACACATTAGACGAATGTCAGCCAACCCAGGCAATATTAACAGGTTTCACTTACAGACTAATGCGTTCGGGGGCCTCCCAAATCTCCTATGATACCAGAGAAGAAAAGGATCCAGCATGTTCGATTTTGGAATAAGCTGCAAAATTAAGAGAGGCTGCAACACCACAGGGATTCGCTCGGAGAACAAAGGAGCTCAGCAGAAGAAGCACTCCATTTTATGGAGGATTCGAAAGACAGCTGCTGGCCGGATGATCGTTTAGCTGACAGCCACGTAAAGTGTATGAAGGACTTCATGCATCGATCACATCTGAGTTTGTTCATTCTGGTGTGCCACACAACAAGAAAATTTAGGCCATTGTTGGTTCTGTCATATGATGGACCCCAACAATTTTCTATCAAGGTGTCCACCATGCGGTACCATTTTTCACGATCATTACAAGATCTGCAATGAAGTCTCCAACGCACATGTGAACACCGCCTTACTTGGTAGATTGATTTAGTAACCTGCGGGATAACGAATATTCTCGGCATAAAGGTCTCTTGCCTTCTTTTGATTTTCAGCATCTTCAACTCTAACGACTAGCACAGTCTCCCATAACACACAGACCATTTTACACTCTGAATGCATAGCTTATCCAAGCACACTATATAATATTCATCTCCAGAAGATGTGAGTGTAGTTGAAAGAAGATGAAAAAATATCCAACGATCCTTCAGATTGATTATACAGTGCACTTCTAGCAGTGCATCAAGAAAGCAGCTGGCCCTGCAATCTCAGAAGGAAGCCCACAAATCTGACGAGAGTTGACGCAAGTAAAGTTATCTCCATAGAATTCAGGAGGTCTAAATTATACGCACAATAAGAGTCCTCGTGACATAACAAGGTCAAATTGTTTTACACATTGTCAACATAGAAAACACAAGATTGTGCTTTTTCGCTTCCCATAAATCCTCCTGGAGGCCGTCACATTTCTATGTTTTCTGGTCTGTCAACACTTTAACACTTCCATCCAGTGTCATGTCAAAAAGGAAGAGGAAAAAGATTCTCAACTGAGGTTGGCACTCAGATTTCTGGTTTTATCTAACAAAAATAGGCAACTCACAGTACTTTACTGCACCAAGGGTTAACCCTTCAATTCGACATGCTACTTCACTTAACGCACTCACCACTTGCATTTTCTCTCACTTTTCTACTTCATTTGCTCTTTTTCACAAATGCATCTTATTCACAGAATCAATTCATTACAATAAGACCATGCGCAATAGTTTCTGGGTGAAAGATGGCGGCCAATTTTACCACCCAATCCGATCAAGAGCATTAGCTTGCCCGAACATCAATTACACACTTGATTAGGCTGCCGTTTGTGGGGGTTGGGTTCAGTGCTGGAGCGGTGTTTATAATGTAAGGTCCCTGCCCCTACCCTTAAATTCTCCCTCCAATGTCTTCACCTATTTTTGCTGCCAAGGCGCCATCTTGGTGACCGTAGCTTCTGACTTCTCAATGCAAGTCTATGAGAGTTGGAACGAAGCACTAATAGACTAACAATCAAGAGTGGCCTTCGAGTCGCTCCAGCAAATACTGGAAGCAGACGGCAGGTCCAAATTGCTGGAGACTGAAAGGAGCGTCAGCAATAACAAATTAAGACGCCGGAAAGAGTGTAAGACGGGGCAGGGGACTTGGATTTGAAGCACCACTCCAGCGACCACTCCAATCCTCTTACTACATTGCAGTTATCATATTATACAGCACTGTGTACTTACAATTGCTCATTTTACCTTTCTACCAAGCTAATTATTCTCTTTTCCATTAGGTCACATGACTAAAAACTGACTAGCTGAATACTTCTAAGCTCTTTGTAGAAACAGGAGATCAATTTTCCCTGCATGATATACAAGTCGAAGTAAATGTCCTTGTTAGTGGGAGTAGGGAACAGCTGGGTCAGGAGTTATAGAGGGGAATGATAACTGCAGGGACAAGAGACTTCCTATTCTACATACAGCAGAGAAAATAAAAATTAGCTGAGTAGAAAGGTAAAATGAGCAATTGTAAGTACAAAGTGCTATATAACATGATGATAGTAATATATTAAGAAGACAAAAACTTTGATGGGAGGGCTTCTTTAATTTCAACTGGTTCTAAGCAGTGAAAAATTTATCCATTTTACTGCCAACTTTGTTCCGATATCCATTAATATGTGCAAGTTTAGCTCAACCGCCCCATATCATGTGTCATTACCAGGTCAGGCCGGAGCACGCCTGTTACATGTAAACCCATCTAATGGCACAACTAGTAGTGATGACATTACAGCAATTAAGACACCTAATACACGGTAGAGCTCAATACAAGAACTATTTTTATTGTTTGTAAGCTTCTGGGGTTACATCTGTTTCAAAGAACGCCTATAAGTTTCAATTCACCTTTTTTGGTTTTGCTGAAATGGAATGTGATCCCGGCCTCGTTATGCTCATTGCTCTGCAGTGTGTACTGCACCCACCCACTTTAATTGTGAGAACCTGATGCAATCCACAGCTGTCAAATGGAATGAACTCCAGCCTGCTCCTTCACCAGCCAGAGAGCTCTCGTGTACGGAGCAATCACATATCAAATCATCCACTGGGGATGTCTCTGCAGCGAGACGGAAACACGGCAGATTGCTTCCGCATGGCAAGCAGATATGATATGATTCAGGTATATTAAAGAGAACCGATCAGAAGAAAGGGACGGCTAGCTGTGTGAGCCCATAAAGTCACAGCTTTACCCCAATAATAGATCACCATATGCCATCTACCCAATGAAGAGGACCCAGAACATATTCGCGAGACTTCCGAAAGAGATGTGCTAAAATATCAACATATAGCCACCAGGGGACTTGGGGGCATATCCCACCGAGGACAACATCTGCATGGAGTTTGTATGTTGTCCTCGTGCTTGCTTGGGTTTTCTCTGGGTCCTAGATTTACTCCCATGCTACAAAGACATACTTGATAGGGACTGTGATGGCAATGTAAAACGCTGGAAATTATATTAATGCTTTATAAGCAAACATAAAAAATAAAATATAAGTATGGAGCAAGACTAAAAGGCATAGAATAACAGGGTAACTATTTTAAAATATAACAATACAGAAATGAAAAACACATGAAAAATATTTCTACAAGATGAGCTTATACCGCAAAAACACCAAAGTCTAGAGATGAGCAATTTGAGTGCACTGCCTTAGGCCGGCATGGTGTAGTCCTCCGGTGGCAGCTGCCTGTCGCCTCTGTACCCAGTATACCTGACCCGGCTTCCTGCACTTACTGGGCTCCATGCTATGCATTGTGCAGTAACATCGTGGGGCATATTAGGCTACAATGCCAGGTGTAGAAGTGAAGACCATTACATGTAGGTTATATTTCTTTACACTGACATGGTCCTCATGTTTCAGATGCATTATAGTGGTATATACATGCCACCCAATGTGATCCCAAAGGGGAAAACCGTCGCATTGCCATCACTGATGTCACAAGTAGTCTTGGGAGTGTTAAACTTGCCGTACACGCAATGAATAAATATTTGTTTCCTTGGCCAATGAACAAATTACATTTTAAGTGAACAGAAACATGAAATAATTGTTTCTTACCTGAAGCCACAGTTTGTTGTTGACGGCGTCCCGTCCAGTGGCAATACACTGAAATGTAGCATTCTGGCCGGCATTCACCTCCACATCTCCCAGTCTCAAGAAGTGAGGGGATTTATCTGTGGCACAAGAAACAATGGAGGCATATAATAAGTCAGCTGGGAATATCTCCTTCCCTAGGAGTCCCACCACAGCGTCATTAGTATAGGAGCTTTATTAGTAGGGAGCGGCACTCCCACGTTACATACGGTAAATCAGATGAAAATGTGCACAGTGCAATTATAATCAAGAAGGTCATGGTTCCGTCTTTTTATTCATAGCCATGTCTTCTGCTGTGGTTTTGTCTACAATGACACATACACAAGGCTGCATTCACATGCTATACACCCGCTTGTGTCTAAAAGCCCTAAAGGGGTGAATAAGTGCACCAAGGTGTTACCCCAATCTCATGCACTTATTTGTGGCCGCACGATGTAACCCAGCCTAAAGATATAGTGGAGGTTCTTATAGTATTCCAGCAGCTTCAGATATCTTTTTCTCAAAAAAGTTGGAAACCATTTTAAGGATTAGGGTTTTAAAACTGTTCGAAATTAAGAAGATATTACATTATTCCAAGAAATCACATTTTTGCCATATACTTAAAGCATATATTTAGTACTCCTTACAGTGTATACAAGTAGTATACTACCATAGAAGTCCATGGCTAAATAATTATACAGATTATACATCCTATTAAAGGGGTTGTCCATTACTAGGACAACCCCTTTCTTGGAACTAAATGTTTGGCCCTGATAAAATAAAAAACCTATACTCTCCTCCCGTGTTGGCGTCGTTCCAGTGGTGTCAGCACTCGCAGTCCCGTAGCTCTGGTGCGGTGGAATGACACATGGTGCCCGTCAGCCAATCAGCACTGGCGTCACTGTCCCCGCCTTCATGCGGATTGAACATGAAGAGGAAGCCAGATCAGCTGCTTCATATTTAATCTGCATGAAGGCGGGGACAGTGATGCCAGAGCTGATTGGCTGCCGGGCACCATGTGTCATTACACCGCACAAGAGCTACGCGACTGCGAGTGCTGCCACTGCTGGAACATTGCCGGCACAGGATTTGGAGTATATGTTTTTTATTTTATCGGGACCAAACATTCAGTTCAAAGTTCAAGAAGGGGTTGTCCTAGTAGTGGACAACCCCTTCAAATAAATTTCTTCCAGAAATCAGAAAACTGTATACACTAAAGCCCCCGTCTCACATAGCGAGATCGCTGCTGAGTCACAAGTTTTGTGACGCAAGAGCAATCTCACCAGCGATATCGCTGTGTGTGACACGCAGCGACGATCAGCCCCCCTGCTGGGTATCGCTGATCGTTGCTGAATGTCCTGGACATTTTTTTGATCGTTAATCTCCCGCTGGCCAGCACGCATCGCTGCGTGTGGCAAGCGGGAGACCAGCGATCAGCGAGCAGGAGCTGGTAACCAAGGTAAACATCGGGTTTCTAGGCGCCCGATGTGTACCTTGGTTACTAGCTCCCTGCACCAGCGCGCTGGTATCTAAGGTACACTGCGGGTAACTAAGTGACGTGCATCGCTTGTTACCCGCATAGTCGCTGTCCTGATCGCTGCTGAGAGCTGCCTGTTTGGCAGTTCACCAGCGATCATGTAGCGACACAACAGCGATCCTGACAAGTTCATATCGCTGTCGAAGTCGCTGGTGTGACGGGGCCCTAATTGTATGGCAAAAACATCATGTGAACTGAGCCTTGGAAAGTCGCTTTAAAGGCGTTTTCTGGCCTAAGAAAAATCTGTAGTCATTTTATGTATTTGCAGAGTGCTGAATCATGACAGTGGGCAATTTTCTCACTGTCACGATACCTCTGTATTCCCTGTAGGAATTCACATGGCCACATGTATATAATTTGCATTCTTGGTGTCATGTGCCGACTAGTCTCATTCAGCATCTCTCAACATAAAAAATGCATAGGGTTGTCCGGTCTACAATGACAAGTCAGCAGTCACTCTGTGTGACTGCAGATTTGTGAATCTTTCCAGCACACGCACCCTGAACTGCGAGGATTTGCCAGTCTCTGCAGTGGGAACGGCGGTCAATTATGTGACGTGCATATGACCGGAAAGAACCTGTCTAGTGGCCGTGGCCTCACTAATGCACACCCACTTGACTGGTTCTGGCCTAGAGTATTCATATTGCATGTTTGATCGCCAGTTCAGACACCGGCGAAACCCCGCAGAGCACATTGTGTGCGCCGGGAGGATTCACAAGTCTGCAGTCACACAGAGTCGCTGCGGACTTGTCATTCTAGACCAGTCAACCCCTCTAATTTTTTATGGAGAGAAACTGAGCGAGATTAGTCAGCACGTGACCACAACTATGCAAATCATATACGTGCAGTCACATGATCGCCCACATGTACAGGTAATATAGAGAAATCCTCCCAATTTACGCCACACATGCTGTCACAATTCGGCATCTTCTTCGTAGAACATACAACCCCTTTAAAGTAGGACAGAGACAGCTATGTGCAAGTTATTAATACAAGCCTACAAAAGTGCTGTAGTTATAGGATGATTGGTACATGGCCATTAAGTTGTACTAACAGAGCAACTACAAATTATCATGTTTTTTTTAATTTCCAACAGTGCATGACTTGTATAACAAATGAGATCTTGTTGTCTCCTAGCAGAGAATGTAATTAAAAAGACTTCATTAGTAAACTGCCCTGTCCTAGTAATTGGTAGAGATCAATACAAATTATCGCTAACTGAGTGCATATAGTCACGAGTGGCATTCAACAGTACCATGTACAAACGGTACTTCTAATAGTTGCCACTTCATGGTAAAACAAATAGGGATAAAGAAAATTAAAGGTCTTAAATCTTTAAACATTAAAGGGACTGCTCAATAAACATTTATTGCCTAACGATAAGATAGATAATAAATGTATGATCACTAGGGGTCAGATTAAGGAGAACCCCCCAAATCTCTAGAACGAGGAGCACACACGTCCTTGTGTGAATGAAGCAGATGTCATGATCTGTGGGTGTCCTAGTGGTCAGTTCCCCAGCAATCATACGTTTATCACTATCTTGTACATAGAAGATATGCAGTTTATGAGACAACCCTGGTCGGGTAATTGACAGCCTGTTTACAGTGGCCTATAATCTGGAAACTAGCATTCCTGGGGAATTTTTGCATTACACAGTACATTCTCATCACATGAAAAACATAACAAAAGCTTCCGATTCTGCCAGGTGGAATAAAATGTATTACATCTCTGCATTACACACTATTGTAGAAGGAAGCAATACAATGGTAAAAACACAACCATAAGGGCATCTGGAAGTAGGATCAGAGTGAGACAAGTAACTAACACAGAATAGTAAAAGTGAACTTTGTCTCATAATAAACAAGTTAGCAGCTGCAGCTCTCACAGCTCTGCTGTATTGTAACAATATTACAGCCCTGTCTACCTGTGAGATAGAAGCTGAAGCTGAGAGGAACCTGCAGATGTGTCAGGTACAATCACACATAACTCTGCAGTGAGATCAGGAGACCAGAGAGAGGACATTACATATCAAACCGGTAATATCCCCTTTCATTTAAATTAATTTCTGGAGGGAGAATCTCATGCAGATCAGTGTCTGGCTCATAGTCCTGAACAGATCATTTACATATAAGAAAAACAAGGATTTCCCTGGAATAAAACATCGGATCGCAGATATCAAGTTTATTCAGCTGCCTATGGCCCACGAGTAGGGACGTCTCTCTTTTCTACAATACGCTGCTCTCATATGAGGTAGCAAAAACTTGGTAACAGATTCATTTAATGTTATGTTTGCCTGGTGCCGTAAGTCACCCCGTGGCATTATTCTAACAAATTTGACAGGCGTGGCAAAAACATGCCAATGGGTTGGATGGTCAAAGTATAAAATAAATCTGCATATAACATATAGGGTTAACTCAGATTATAGGAGCATTTACACTGCAGGACTATCATGAATGAGCGCTCCTAAATTCAGGATAAATCGCAGTGCAACCTGGCTGACGATCATCCAACAAAAGCATAACGCTCCTTTTTCCGGAGTAATCTTTTGGTTTTTGTAAACCTGTCCTGTTCTCCCGAGAACAATGGCAGCCTATGCATACTGAATGATCGGTTACACACAGTTCAGTGTACATATGAAGCCTGCTCAGCCTGTGGAAACATGTTGCCGATCAGCGGTTGTTTAACATTGCGCATCGTGCGGTGTAAATGCACCCCAAATTTTTGTGTTCGCATAGGAGCAGATTTGACAAAACACAGTTGGTCATAGTCTACTCTTAACATATTTATAACGAGGGGGTAATATTCCCTAGAGCCATCTACATGAAGAGTGCATCTTCATTAAAAGGTATTGGAGGCACAACTGAAACAAACTAATTAAGACCCAGCACAAATAAAGCATTTATTCTTTTAATTAAGGATTAGCACTCATTTACTAAGGTCTTCTTTCACAGATGAGATTAGACAGTAATTAATGTAGAAAGCACATCATTTTCCGCACGGAGCAACAAACAATAGAGGTTTAAACCGCTATTGTTTCTGAGTCATTGTCTTAAAGAAGTATCAATGTAAAAACACAAAATATCCGCACAAGTGCTACTGGCATATTATACTGATGGACACAGGTTTAAGTGCCGAAATCTTTATAAATATATGAACAAAAAAAAGTCAAGGTCCCTTTAAATTGCAAGCAGATCGGCGGGATCAGAGACAGGAACAGAGTGCTGGTCCGATGGAAAGCCTATGGCATAGGCCCTATGCTATGTTCTGAACTGTACTTCACTCTGTGTGTGCTTCCATCACCGGAGCTCCAAACTTTCAGGCAGAGCTTGGAGTAATGGGACCAAGACCCCCACCAACCTGTATGCAATCGAAAGGGCACTCAAAAAAAGGTAAAAAAAAATAAAGGTTGTAAAGGTTTAGTTACTCTTTGAAGGCTATGTACACCTTTGTAAAGAATTTTTTTTTTTTTTTTTTTTTAATTCTGCCATTCCTTATTTAAAATAAGCACTTCCTCAATCAAATCCTCTTAATATCTTACAATCATTATGATATACAGCTCTGCGTACTTACAATTGCTCATTTTGCCTTTCTACCCAGCTAAGGCCCCTTTCACACATCAGTTTTTTGCCAGTCACAATCTGTCACAGATTGTGAAAAACTGATGCGACGGATCCGACTAGCGGAACTGTCAAAAAATCAGATCCGTCGCATCAGTTTTTTCATCCGTTTTTTATACTATACTGTAAAATCACACTAACAGGTTATAGAATACATGTATACACATAGTACAGATGCGCTATGCCTACATTTCTCGGGCATGCGCCGTGCGCGCTGGCCGGGAACTTACATCATCGCCTGATGTAGGCAGAGCGCAGGCACCGGGCATGTAACTCAAACAGAGGAGGCGGCGCACAGACGCAAGAGGGAGATGACTGACACCGCTGAGGCCGTTGACACAGGGCGAGAAGACGTACCTCCCTGACACAATAGCGGTATGTCAGACAAATTATAAAACTGTGTATTTCACCGTTCCCAGCGGTCAGAAACCTAAGAGACACCTTCACAGAATGCAGCCTTAGTGCTGCTGAAGGGGGCTCTTTTACTTAAAAAGGCCCTGGGGGGTGACAGGTTCCATTTAAACAAATACATATATATACTTACCACATGGGTAGCTCAAAACCTGGATGTCATCTATGGCAATATATCCCCCTCTTCCGCCTGAAGCTTCAGCTTCAAAGATTACCTGTAAATATACAGAAAAAGAAAAAAATGTTTTATTGCAGTCTTCTCTAATATTTTAACTACTTTCAGCATAAATGTTTAAGTTAAAGCAAAATAGATGTCCAAAAAGCAGAGTGGCATGTTACAGATGCAGCCATCTATGAGGCAACGTAAGCAATTCCTCGTATAGAGCGCAGCACACATATCAGACATGGCAGCGTCATCAAACTCTGTAGCCAAAATGAAGAGCCAGGGAAAATGGATGCGTGTAGAAGTGATTGCACTTGTGAATTATGACACTATGCTGCTACGCTGCACTCAGCTTTGGACATTGGATCAGATTTTTCTTCTTGGGTTCAGCCCTTTTTCCGCTCATTCAATCTTTTCGGCCCTGAAGCAAGCTATTTCCACATGTAGATCGGCCATAAAGTATTCTGGGGAAGAGCTGACGAATAAATATGCAGAGCGCTGTATGAAACATCATCAGCAGAGAAGGGAAAAGCGCACACTTCACTTTACTACAGAATTTGGAGACAGCCATTTACAAAACAGACAATATTTCTAAGGGTACGTACAGAAGAAGGGATTTTTTTTCCTCAGTGCGCTGCCAGTAAGAAACAGACTGCACCCGAACCCAGTGTTCAAGTACATACAGGTCAGAGATTGAAAGAAAAATCACAATCAGGACAGGTTTGCTCCAATTCACAGCATTTATAGGAGGCTGCTCATGCGATCATCCGCTATATGGATGGGGACACAATGCCGCCAATTGCAGAGATTTACTGGCTGTCTGAACTTAGCTTAAGGCTACATTCACACATTGGTATTCTTCATCTTTGCATTTTACAAATAGAAAGCACAATGACCCATAGGGAACCATTCACACATTCGTGTAAACAGAATCTGTCAGCAGGTTTTTGTTATGTAATCTGAGAGCAGCATGATGTAGGGGCAGCAACCCTGATTCCAGCAATGTATTACTTATTGGGCTGGTTGGTGCAGGTTTAATAAAATCCTGGCTTTCTCTGATGAAGATTTAGCAGTGCTGTGAATGCTACATGGTGTATAACCCCACCCACACCCCCACTGGCAATTTCCTGTGTACACTGCACATGGTCAGCAATCTGTCATCAATGGTGTGGGCTGGGTTATGCAGATTAGCAGGACTGGCTTGCAAGTCCTTTAGAGATAATCTCCGGCTAATAAAACACTGATTGTATTGAAACTAAAGCAAAAAGCCTAATAAATGACACATCCCTGGAATCAAGCTCTTTGACCCTACATTATGCTGCTCAGATTGAATAGAAAAAAAAAACAGTTAACAGAGTATCTAACTGTATGTCCATTCCATTAAACTTTGGGCATGTCCTATTCTCATGTATTTTTGTGGATCACACGCAGCCTTTAAAGGGAGCCTATCGTGTAAAATTGTTATTTACTTGCAGATATAGCATTAAAAATGTTATCTGTTGGGAACAGACTTCTGAATCCATATAGAGTGCGGTGTGCATGCTCTCAGAATTCTACAGTATTGTGGGCGGTCGGTCACGTGACTGCAAGCACGTGTTTTGCATACTTCCTGCCACATTACGACTAGATGTGCTCAGATGCTCTCAATTCCAATGAGTACGCTTCTATCAATGAATGTTAATAATTATAACCTGAGAAAGCCTTATACATCTCACTGATGTGTATTTAACAGACCCTCCCTTCGAACCCCCATAGTTCCATCTATTAATGACATCATGAAACTCCATAAAATATCAACTCTTATACAGATATACACCAACTCGAAGACATGTAGAACTTTACGTAGTATGGCCAAAAGAGCATTGTCTCCTGTCAATTTACTTCCATAGGTTTCCATGGTGGACCAATTAGATTAGGTATAAAAAGCATCAAACATGCCAACACTCATGTGAGCCCTTCAGAACATTATTAAAGGGGTATTCATGTCTCAAAGATTCTATCACAACAGGTAGCATGTGGAATAATATTAGCAAATGCCTCCAGTTGTAGTCTAGTTCTTTCGATGACCTATGCCGCTTGTCCCATGTGCAGGGCATTGCAGTAGCTTAAATATCCATGGCTACGACCACTAACAGCTGTCACTATATGAGTGGTCGTAACCATATCTAAGCTACTGCAATGCCCTGCACATGGAGTAAAGCCCCCGTCTCACATAGTGAGATCGCTAACGAGATCGCTGCTGAGTCACTAGAGGTTGCTACGTCTGACCAGGGTGGATAAAAATCATGATTTTTTTTAAAAAAAATCAAAAAAAATCTGATTTTTTTGATTTAAATCAGATTTTTTTGATTTAAATCAGATTTTTTTGATTTAAATAGGATTTTTTAATCAAGTTGTACACAAGCAAAACTTTGTCTTTTTGCAAATCAAATTATTTTACACAAATAAAAATATTAAAACAGTTGATGATTATGAAACCTAATAATTTTTATTTGCACTATTAAACAATCAGAATTGAACTACAGAGAGTAAGTACTTTTTAACAATAGCCTATCTCTAACGTTTGAAGTAAGCAAACATCTTCAGTGAATACATCAGTCCTTTAAGCCTACTGTTTATTTAGGACTTTTAATAGGAAAACTAGTTGTCCTGCTTTAGCAGTTCCTAAGCGGTTTCGGACTGGTGTTGTGTGCACAAAACCAAATGAAGAAAACAATCTCTCTACTCCTGCCGATGAAGCCGATGCAGTCAGTAGCTGAGTAGCTACATTTATTATCTTCGCTGGAAGAACAAGTGATTGCGACTTCCACCAGTCCAGTGGTTTTAGTTCATTAACGACGTTATCTGCAAACATGTATTTTTGAAATGGTGCAGATTCACACTTCAATTTCAGCACAGTTGCCACAATGTCATGGTTAGTATTAGCGAGCCACTCCATTGCAGAGTTGATTTCCGCCTCAGATAGTTTTTTCCCTCTGTAGATGGGATGCAAGATATTGGCTAAATAGTGTTCTTCTTTTAATGCTTGGTCCTTGCGGTGGTGTATTGCAACCTTTACATTGTTTGAGAGGTTCAAGCGATCTAGCGAACCTTCTAAATCTTTCCAAACTTCTGTGGCATCAGCTATGGTTGCAGTATCTTTCTGCATTTTATCCAACGCAATAGATATTGGCTTTAACCTTTCCAAAAGGTCCTCGGCATTTCTCTTCACACCAAGATTTAATACTTTGCTTCGTATATTAGCATCAATTTTATCCCGATGTGTTTCGCAAATGGACACTAATTTTGACCAGTTGTTAATAAACAGTTCCAAGCATTCAGCCAAGGTATTCCATCTAACATCTTGTGGTAGAACCAACTTCAGTCCTCCCATTTCCTTGTAGGTTGCATGTGCAAAATGATTATTGCGGAAATATTTAACAATTTCTACAACATGTTCCTTGACACCCGAAATATGCAGGTCTTTTGCCAAAAGATGCAACAAATGGGCAGAACAACCGTATGTAATGACATTTGTGTCATCCTCATGTGCCAGTTCCGCTCGCATTTTTGCCACATTGCTTGCGTTATCAGTAACTAAGCTCCTTACTTTACATCCAAACTGTTCTTGGCATTGGTGAATTGAGTTCTTAGCAATTTCAAGTAAATATTCAGCAGTATGTGAATTTCCAGATGTGTCGATTGTGTCTGTAAGGTAAGTTTCACCATCTTCTGTTGTGACACAAGTGCAAATTATGGGGTCGTTGTGGATGTTGCTCCAACCATCCAAGCTCATGTTAACAACTTTGTCTTTCAAATATTTTGTACAAGCCGCTCTTTCTTTGTCGTATACAGCCTGAAGATGTTTTCCTGAGATATCAAATCTACTTGGTGGTTTGTAGCCTGGTCTTATTCCTTCGATCATTTGTACAAACAATGGGTGTTCAACTAGTCGGAAAGAAGAATTGGTTGCAAATATGAATTTAGCAATTAATTCATCAAAATGTTCTTTCTGGCTCGTCGTAGTCTTTAAGAGGAATTTTTCTACACTTTGCACGCAAAGTTTTTTGTTGGGCTGCTTTGTTGAAGTTGTACCCAGATATTGATTGTCACGTGCAGCACAAGCCATATTTGACCCTGAAAGCACAGTAATTAAAAATATAATTCGACTGCGTATTTGAAGAAATATAACGAAAATATTTTGAAACAAACTTTTGAACAATGTGATGGTCCTCGTCCTATAAGGGCTGTCTCAAAAGTTATGCTACTCAAGTTTCCGGTGAAGTTGCTGTAATACTAGTAATATCAGACTCAGAGCAACTGAAAAAAATTATGTCACAAAAGTTTTAAAAATGTTTTTTTAAAAAAATGGTCAATTTGGCAGACTTCAAAAGTGAATTGTAGCCTACAATAAAAAAAAAAAAAAATAGGGGTATACACACTCTTTTATTTTTACTTAACGTTAATCCTCTGTGAAATATTGCCTTAACATAAATTTAAATTCTTACTCCAGAACTAGTGCTAGAAATTTTTCTTTTCATAGACTTTAACCATCCCAGTAAAATGTCTGTTAAAATAGGTTGTAATTGCCAGACTTACCACTAGTTCTAGGGTCCTGGTGCATAAGAAGCTGTGGGGGTTCATTGACATTAGTTGTATCACTATCAACATCTTCATTTCCCTTCTGGTTGCAGTTTTCATAATGTGATTTCAAACGGCAAACAAGTCCTTGGATATCCTTTTGACAGTATTTGCACTTTGCTCTCCCACCTTTCTTTCCAAGCTCTGCTGGCATCTCAACAAAATGAACCCAAATAGGGTCTCTCTTACGACCTGCCATGGCTCACGCAGATCACTTCTGAAGTTTGATTGTTACTACAGCCAAGTACTGCTGACTGACTATCCAACAAGTTTGGGCATGTCAACTGAATGGAAAAAGAAACTGAAACCAAGCTACAGAAAGTGAAACCAAGCTAGAAGTGTGGAGTTAATTGAACAATGATTGAAAGTTTTAGATTTTAATCGTGATTTATATTAAAAAAATCTTTTGATTTAAATCAGTGATTTAAATCATGATTAAAATCACGATTTAAATCGATCTGATTTAAAAAGAAAAAAAATCATTGATTTAAATCATGATTTAAATCGTTGATTTAAATCGGCGTGATTTAAATCAATCCACCCTGCGTCTGACACATACCAGCGATCAGGCCCCTGCTGTGAGATCGCTGGTCGTGCAAGAATACTCTGGACATTATTTTGGTCGTTGAGGCCCCGCTGCGTTGCATGTATCGTTCTGTTTGACACCTTAACCAACAACCTTTCTAGCGACTTGTTGCTAGAAACATGGGTGTGCTTTTGCGTTGCCTTTTCCGCGCCCCTCAGCTCCGATTGGCAGTCACTACTGCGTTTTGATTGGCGCGCTACTTCTCATTGTTCCCGATTGCGTGCAGAAGGCAACGTAGCTGCGCTCCTGTTCATTGTTCCTGGCAGTCTAGCAGCACTTGTGGTTTGTTCCTGCTTGCGTCCTGCTTTACGGATCTTATTAGTGTTCTCGGCTGCGACTCCAAAAGCATTTTATATATTCTCCCACGGCCTTTTGGACAGCTATACTTTGTGCACAGTAAGTATATTTGGGGTCTCAAATGCGTTTCAATTGTATTTAATTTTAATGCCAATTACCAATTATTAACTAACATTGCAAAACTATACACTGTGCAAGGTATACTTTTTGGGTCTCAAAATGCGATTCCTAATGTCTATTTTATGGGGGTCTCGGGTGGGATCTCAAATACGTTTCCATTTCACCTAATTTTACATTGTTATAGGACACTTACCTATTGTCTATTGTCTGCTATCATTGCTCTGGTGGGATGGTGTATAGTTTTGCAATGTTAGCTAATAATTGGTAATTGGCATTAAAATTAAATATATGCGTTTCAATTGTATTTAATTTTAATGCCAATTACCAATTATTAACTAACATTGCAAAACTATACACTGTGCAAGGTATACTTTTTGGGTCTCAAAATGCGATTCCTAATGTCTATTTTACGGGGGTCTCGGGTGGGATCTCAAATACGTTTCCATTTCACCTAATTTTAAATTGTTATAGGACACTTACCTATTGTCTATTGTCTGCTATCATTGCTCTGGTGGGATGGTGTATAGTTTTGCAATGTTAGCTAATAATTGGTAATTGGCATTAAAATTAAATACAATTGAAACGCATATGAGACCCCAAATATACTTACCGTGCACAAAATATAGCTGTCCAAAAGGCCTTGGGAGAATAGCTAAAATGCTTTTGGAGTCGCAGCTGAGAACGCTACTGAGATCCGGAAAGCAGGACGCAAGCAGGAACAAACCACAAGTGCTGCAAGACTGCCAGGAACAATGAACAGGAGCGCAGCTATGTTGCCTTCTTCACGCAATCGGGAACAATGAGCAGTAGCGCCGCCAATCAGAAAGCAGTAGTGAGCACCAATCGGAGATGAGGGGGCGTGGAAAAGACAACGCTAAGCCACACCTGTGTACCTACAACGTCACACTGTACATCCCACATCGAGCGCTGTATCGTCAGAATAGATGTAGTGTGACAGGGTTTCAAACGACCGCCGACGTCGTTACGAAGGTCGCTATGATCATCCGCATCGTTGCAGCGTCGCTGGAAGATCGGTCTGTTTGACGTCTCACCAGCGATCACACAGTGACGCAACAACGATCCTTATCTGGTCGCATCGTCAGCGGGATCGCTCCGGGATCGCTATGTGAGACGGGGGCTTAAGTGGCATAGCTTATCAGAAGAACTATACTACATTTCGAATGCGACGTATCCACCATCACCTATTGGGATAAGACTTTGGAAATGGGAATACACTTTTATGCAATAGAAAATGACAATGCTCCACAATAAATTCAATAGGTTAGGTGATAACTTACTGATTGGGGGGCCATACTGCTGAGACCTGAACTGATCAGGAAGAATGGGGTATTTCTATCCCAGTTTCAAAGCAGCAGGTAGGATGCCTGAAGGCTGCTCCATTCATTCTCCATTGAAAAGGCAGAGCATCTCGCTTTGCAGCGGAACCACAGTCATCAGCACACAGCCACTCCAATCTAACAAGAGATAAGAGTTCCTTGTTCTGCCAACTGGTTGGAGTCCCACCAATCAACGCATTATCACCCATTATGTGGATAGGTGATAAGGAGAATGTTTCTAGCCTATGAACTTGTCTGCTCCTAGAAACTGCAACAATATATACTAAAAGGGCTTTTCCTACATCTCCATACCGCCATCACATTTTTCTATTTCCAGTGCATTTACCTTTGTGTCCCACATGATCATGAAACTGGTCAGCAATGGTTTTGAGCTACATTCTATTTATTCTCAGTCTAGCTAGCTACCTGCAAATAATTTATAAAAAAATGAAAATAGGCTCTTCAGAGAGAAAGAAAAGGGGAACTCTATACCACCTACTGCAAGTAATTAATATAAAACAGGAAAAAGGAGCGTCCAGTCAAGACCAAAAAATGGTATAAAAATATGAACAACTTTATTGAAAAAATACAGATAAAAACGTTCACAATAGTAAATAAACAAAGATGAAAGTATAATGGTGATAGAACAAATGAATGATCCTGATATGCAAAAGAAAAAAAAATAGCCCCCCGAGGAAGCTGAGTACAGCAAAACGTGCGTCGGGGCACGCTCTTGATTTTGCACAGATTCCCCACTATGGGTAAGCATGTCTACACTTTATGCTCCAATTTATGCTGGCGCTACATAGTATTATTTTGACTCCATATAAGCCGCTCCTAATGCTGATGGTATTGCACGATCCTCATGTACACTGAGTGTGAGGATCACGTTATCTGATGTGCCACCATATATTCACATTACAATTTGGCAATTATAACTGTTGATTTTGTGGCACCACCTGGTGCCCTCATTATGGTGACGCATCTTTTTAACGTATCCTTGTAAGATGTGTATATCATAACACATTTTTGTGAGATGTACACTTATTCATCTTTCCTGACTCATTTAGGTTGACAATATTTTGGGGCATGGCATGTTTTTCTTTTGCATATCAGGATCATTCATTTGTTCTATCACCATTATACTTTCATCTTTGTTTATTTACTATTGTGAACGTTTTTATCTGTATTTTTTCAATAAAGTTGTTCATATTTTTTATACCATTTTTTGGTCTTGGCTGGACGCTCCTTTTTCCTGTTTTATATTAATTCATTATACTGGGAGTTGCCTTGTTTCTACTATGAAACAATGTTTACTTATGTTACCCATGGTTTAGGTTTAAGTAATCAACACCTACTGCAAGTAGCAATCCTAAGAGTCAGCCTTGGCCCTTTAAAGGGTCTTGATTAATGATGAAGGACTCTGGTAAGACGAGTCTAGAGTCATGACACACATAATATAAGGGGCTGAGGAAGTCCACACGAAACGCACGTTGGGGCTGTGAAAAATGGATAAAGCTTTAAATAAAATCCAGCATTTACAGGACAAGACAAACCCTGCATGTTTTTCCTCTTGTTATAAATTAAGGTAACACCACCAAGAATGGCACTGCGGAAACGGTAGGCTTGTTCATGAAGACGACAGCCCAGACTTGCTCCATGTAATTCCTATGTGACCCCCGGCAATTACTATACAGCAACAACAAAATTCAATTTCACATACGCTAATTATTCCCTTCAAGTACAATCACAGAGGGTCCGGCCCTCAATTTACACATTTAACAAGTAAAATAAAATATATCAACAGCTTTTAAAATAATTCAACAAGTGTAAAATCGCACAAGTCTATAAATACACCAGCTATGATATGTGGCAAGCAATTAATTGACAATCTGGCCATAGGTATAAAGGCTCTTTCCCAATCCAGTGAGGGATCTGGTATCTAAAGAGCAGGACAGCTGTCAGCAGAAGGGTGTATACAGAGACATTTACTAGAAGACTGATTAGCTGTAATGTAGGAAATACTAAATCTTCTGTTTAACAATGCACACAAAATGCCACAACACATGCAGGGGCTGCCTTGTTGGTTAGACAATCCCTGCGCAGCTGTCGAACAGCCGTGAGACTTGCAGCCGCGGGGACTCGAACATACTGTTCAAGAATGCCGAAGACACACTGTTACAACCCAAGCATGCTCATATAACACTTTATCAGAGCACGTTCGCTCATCACTAGTGGATACCAAATGTTAGTAGGTTAGTGTGTCTGTTTTATGTATATAAAATGCCGATGCTTCTGTCCACTGCAGAGATGCATATCGCTCACTGACCACGATGTAGTTGGCAAATTACAAAATAGTTGTCAAAAGGTAAGTTCTGTCTGCAAAACAGTGAGTCGGCCTCTTCGACAATGTACATCTGAATGAGGCTTATCTGAGGTTTTCACGGAAAGAACACAAACCCGTTATGGGGATGTTCTAATTTCAGCTGCTGCCTATAGAAGTCAATGGATTAGGGAAAATAAGCTGTATTGAAAGCAGTAAAAAGAAAAGAAACACGACTAAGTAGAACTGCTAAAAAAATTGGGATAAAACTCAATCAGAAATACTGTAATTCTTCACGTATATACAACTTATCCTGAAATCTCACCGACAACAACAGGTACCCTTTAAAATCTAGCAGGTGGTATACATTGAATAACTGGGCAACTTTCTTAAGAACACAAGTGAAACTTCTAGAAGTGGGTCATGTTGTAGTTTCAAGGGCACTCACTCAGCTGGGAGGATACAGACACGATTCACACTCGCCTCTCTTTAGCCCTCCATATGTATTGTAATAGAGATAAAAGTAAGCTAGCAATACATTGCATAGACCAGATAGACACATAATTGCCACATCTACATTACAATAGTAAAAAAAAAAAGGAATAAAAACTATTGCTTTTTAGTGTATCAACTGGTAAACAACTATATCTGGTTGAAAAAGAAGAGCTTCTCTTACGGACGGTAGAAATGGCATTGCTCTTAATGGGATCGTTTTGTCTCCACCGGGCATAACATTGGACTTCTGATCTAAATCTAACAGCATCTCTATACTGACCCTTTCCTTGTCGACTTGAAGCCCCGCAGAGTTTGCATGGCTTTAAAGAGTTTGCAAGATCTAAGTAAGCCTCTGACTGCATTAACACCAAGTTCCTATTGCAAAATAGTAAAAGTAAGATTTGTAAGGAAGAAAAGTGTGCTATTCATAGGTAAGAATAGAACCAGATCCCAGGACGCCAATTAACCCTACTGTACATTTTTTAAGAGGAGCACAAAATTTTACTGCCCTGGGGAAGGCCATCTTGTGTTGCAGACAAGGAGACATCATCAAGGGACTGGCTGCTACTAAAAGCCAGGAATAGGCCACGTCCCCTCACCTCTGACGCCAGACAAGGAGACATTATCAGGGGACTGGCTGCTACTAAAAGCCAGGAACAGGCCACGTCCCCACACCTCGGACGCCAGATAAGGAGACATCATCAGGGGACTGGCTGCTACTAAAAGCCAGGAACAGGCCACGTCCCCTCACGTCGGATGCCAGATAAGGAGACATCATAAGGGGACTGGCTGCTACTAAAAGCCAGGAACAGGCCACGTCCCCACACCTCAGAAGCCAGATAAGGAGACATCATCAGGGGACTGGCTGCTACTAAAAGCCAGGAACAGGCCACGTCCCCACACCTCGGATGCCAGATAAGGAGACATCGTAAGGGGACTGGCTGCTACTAAAAGCCAGGAACAGGCCACGTCCCCTCACCTCGGACGCCAGATAAGGAGACATCATCAGGGGGCTGGCTGCTACTAAAAGCCATGAACAGGCCACGTCCCCACACCTCAGACGCCAGATAAGGAGACATCATCAGGGGACGGGCTGCTACTAAAAGCCAGGAACAGGCCACGTCCCCTCACCTCGGACGCCAGATAAGGAGACATCATCAGGGACTGGCTGCTACTAAAAGCCAGGAACAGGCCTCGTCCCCTCACCTCGGACGCCAGAAAAGGAGACATCATCAGGGGACTGGCTGCTACTAAAAGCCAGGAACAGGCCACGTCCCATCACCTCGGACGCCAGATAAGGAGACATCATCAGGGAACTGGCTGCTACTAAAAGCCAGGAACAGGCCTCGTCCCCTCACCTCGGACGCCAGATAAGGAGACATCATCAGGGGACTGGCTGCTACTAAAAGCCAGGAACAGGCCTCGTCCCCTCACCTCGGACGCCAGATAAGGAGACATCATCAGGGGACTGGCTGCTACTAAAAGCCAGGAACAGGCCTCATCCCCTCACCTCGGACGCCAGACAAGGAGGCATTATCAGGGGACTGGCTGCTACTAAAAGCCAGGAACAGGCTATGTCCCCTCATCTCGGATGCCAGATAAGGAGACATTATCAGGGACTGGCTGCTACTAAAAGCCAGGAACAGGCCATGTCCCCTCATCTCGGACGCCAGATAAGGAGACATTATCAGGGGACTGGCTGCTACTAAAAGCCAGGAACAGGCCTCGTCCCCTCACCTCGGACGCCAGACAAGGAGCATTATCAGGGGACTGGCTGCTACTAAAAGCCAGGAACAGGCTATGTCCCCTCATCTCGGATGCCAGATAAGGAGACATTATCAGGGGACTGGCTGCTACTAAAAGCCAGGAACAGGCCATGTCCCCTCATCTCGGACGCCAGATAAGGAGACATTATCAGGGGACTGGCTGCTACTAAAAGCCAGGAACAGGCCTCGTCCCCTCACCTCGGACGCCAGACAAGGAGGCATTATCAGGGGACTGGCTGCTACTAAAAGCCAGGAACAGGCCATGTCCCCTCATCTCGGACGCCAGATAAGGAGACATTATCAGGGGACTGGCTGCTACTAAAAGCCAGGAACAGGCCATGTCCCCTCATCTCGGACGCCAGATAAGGAGACATTATCAGGGGACTGGCTGCTACTAAAAGCCAGGAACAGGCCACGTCCCCTCATCTCGTACGCCAGATAAGGAGACATTATCAGGGGACTGGCTGCTACTAAAAGCCAGGAACAGGCCAGGTCCCCTCACCTCGGACGACAGACAAGGAGACAATATCAGGGGCTGGCTGCTACAAAAAGCCAGGAGCAGGCCACAGGCCAGGAGACATTATCAGGAGGCTGGTGTGACAGGATCGTTACATCAGTGTGCAACTCCATGCTGTTACTATCAGCCAGTGAGGAACAGCTCCTGTCACACTGAATTACAAGTGTTATAAAGCTTATCGAACTGCACTGGGCACCTCATATTTATAGTTTATGAGGAAAGGGGCAGTACAAAAATCTTATCTCCCCCGAGTACCCCGTTAACATCCAGACTCCACACAAAATATAGCTGTCGGACAAACAAAGCTTCCGCACCCCCATACACACAAATGTACAGCTTGGCTAAGTGTTCCTATGTTTTTAAGGTGGAAAATAGCACTGCAAGACAACTGCAGCGACTTCACTCCAGAATAACAAAAAGCGTTGGGTGTTAAAATTCAAACTGCCTGTGCAAAAAAATTGTACAGATATTCTGAACACTGATTGAAGATATAAATATGAGCAATGGTCAAATACAGCAAGACACCTGCCAATAAAAAGATCTCACACAATCCTACAAGCCATGCCTTCTATAAAGCCAGCACAAAGCTTGTAGGCTGCAGTAATATTGAGAAGATTAAGAGTTTTTTGTCTGGAGACCAGACCGGTGACATTTGCTGTATACAAGCCCCTCTCTTTATTGCATTTGTACAACAATCTCACACAAGGAACTATTTTTTTTCCAGCTTGCTGACACAATTTAGAGTTACAAATTTTGCAGTTCTCAATTGTTGCATTAGATTATTTTATGAAGTTATATCTTTATCTATCTTATGGTGGTAACTTGGATGGCGATTTGTTAGCTCAGTGACCACTAAATTATTTACCCACCACAATTTGACACTGATGGCATCACTGTCACCACGGCGTAGCTCTAGGAAGAGCAGTTGCAGGGGGCCCCTATACCAGTCTGATGCCCAGAAACGGCAAGCTATGCTCCGAATGTCTCTCCTGAAACAACCTCGTGATCAATCCCATTTATTGATTTAAATATACCCAGACTTCCACAGACCATATAATGACAACTGACAATAAGAATTTCTCAGGCAATATACTGATGAAGTCTAAGGGTCTGTTTATGTGAGAAATGAGAAAAAAATAGGAAAAGAAAGGTTTGTGCTGCGACACAAGGCAGGACCAATTACAGTCTACGCACATCAATCTCGGCAGCTTGGCAGTTTCCACGGAGCTAACACGAGTAACCTGCATGAACCTTCCCTATGACATCAATCAGCAGGCAGTACCCTGGATGTGACTACTTCACAGCAAAGAAGCTGTGAGCAATGTGGAGCTTTCAGCATGCTAAGGGGATATTGAAATCAATTATTTCATACTATATATACACTTTCTTATGTAGATAAAGCTTATTCATCATATAATGAAAGGTAGAACACGAGTAATGCATTTATCTGTAAGCTTAATGGGGACCAGTCATCTGATTAATGGTGCCCGAAGCCCAGGCAGCCTGATTCAGAGCGCAGCGGAGCAGGAGCAGACACAGACAGAAGAGGGCCCCGATGTATGAATATATAGGCCATTTGCAATGCAATAACTCATCATAATAAAGTGAGCCCCCTTTACCTCTTGGGCCCCTGTGTAACCGCCCTGGGTTGACTTTTTTAGAGCCAGGTATGAGTTCAGAGAAAACATACTTTGAAAATACAGGCAGCAACTGTAAGTCTAAGGGCGCATTCAGACATGTGCACCAATCGGTCTGAGATCGGACCACAAAGAATGGATTGGTCAACCCAACCCATTATACATTTCTATAAAGCCGTCACGCTTGCCAGTCCGATCTTGGACTTATTTGTACGTGTGTCAGAACGCATCTTAAGGCTATGTGCACACGTTGCGGATTGTTAGCGTTTTTTAGCGGCAAAAAACGCTTACACAACACAACCCATTATATTATATGCGATTCCGCAATGCTGTGCACGTGCTGCGTGTTTTTCCGCGGCAGAATCGCATCGAGGAAAAATACGCCGCCATAGAAATGCATTGAACCGCTTACCTTCCGCGTGTGGCTATGCCCACCATGCGCAAAGTGAGCGCTTCATGTGCGGATGGTACCCAGGGTCTGGAGGAGAGGAGACTCTCCTTCAGGCCCTGGGTACCATATCCCTGATAAAATAATAATTAAAATAAAAAATCGTGATATTCTCACCTTCCGGCGGCCCCCGCAGCTTTCCCGCCTCTCAGCGACGCTCCCGGCCAATTCTGTTCCCAGTGATGCCTTGCGAGAATCACCCCAGATGACGTAGCGGTCTCGCGTGATGCTACGTCATCTGGGGTCATTGTCGCTAAGCATCACTGGGAACGGGATTGGCCGGGAGCGTCGCTGAGGCAGGAAGGCTGTGGGGGCCGCCGGAAGGTGAGAATATCACAATTTTTTTATTATTATTAACATTAGATCTTTTTACTATTGATGGGGCATAGGCAGCCTCAATAGTAAAAAGTTGGTCACACTTGTCAAACTCTATGTTTGACTCGTGTGACCAGCCTGTCAATTAGTTTTCCAAGCGATGCTACAGATCGCTTGGAAAACGCTAGCATTCTGCAAGCTAATTACGCTTGCAAAACGCTAGTTTTTAGCGGGAAAACGCATACCTATAAAATGCGTATTTCCCGCGGCAGGGAGCTGCGGGATTGCCGTGGAAATTTCCGCGGCAATTCCGCAACGTGTGCACATAGCCTAAGGCTGACTAGTCTAAGACCAGACGCTATAGTCTTTTCCCTGCCTTGCCCTCCTAGATGGAGAAGACTCTCCCTAAGTGCAGACATAGGAAGAGACTAGACGTCTAAAGGATCTGGGTGCAGAGAAGCCGCTGGAGACCTACCTTGAACTGATCATTGGAAAAGCAGTCCTAGGTTTTCTTTGAAACGCTGCAATGTTTTAGAGTAAAACATGCATAACTGCAATATTGCGGCCAATGGTTTTGGCACCATGAATGAGTTGACAGGTTAGACTTTAGTTTAAGGGTTCATTTACGTAGACCGACCGATGCCACAATACCGATGCCACAATACCACTGCCGATCGGTCAACCTTCAACAATTGGTGGTCGTTTAAATGACAGGCAAATCAATTCACGATCATCTTACAGCGCAAATGCCCCTTTATACATTTTAATTCTGCAGGACAAATGCTACTGGTGTGATTTTCTAAACTACATACAATAGTAGAGATAAAATCTTGAAAATGGTGAGGAATTAAACATGACTAGATTAAATATACATACAATAAACAAGCTATCTAGCCCGCTTCAGAGCAGCGCTCACAAGCTATCTAGCCCGCTTCTGAGCAGCACTCACAAGCTATATAGCCCGCTTCAGAGCAGCGCTCACAAGCTATATAGCCCACTTCAGAGCAGCGCTCACAAGCTATATAGCCCGCTTCAGGGCAGCGCTCACAAGCTATACAGCAAACAGCATGTAAGCACTTCTCTCCTTGCCTAGGTAACCACCACACAAAATACACTACAGTGGTGGCCAGTAACCTAGGCAATTAGCAGTAAACATTAGAATGAAAAATATCTCCGTTAGTGAGAAACTTTTTACAAGCACTTCGCAATTTTATTCATTTATGATGTTGGAATAAAAGCGCTATAGCGCTATATAAAGATATATAAATGAAAGATTGAGTAGAGAATTTTCAATATAACTCCGATTACCAGGTTTTAAAACACGATCAGTGACTAAAGCTTGTCTAAAATGGAATATATAGAAATTCCTGCGTTTTAGAGTCTAGGACGAGACCAAGGAACTCTTGTACTTCCAGGGGTTGCAAACGTGATTTTTTTAAATTACGGTAATAATCCACCTCAATTTCTGCAAGGCCAATATTACTTTCCTCAATTGGGCAGTGCAGTGTGATTCTGAGTGTCCCACAATTAACAAGTCATCCAGATAGGGAATCATTAGTATGTCCTGTTCATGCAGATATGCCATGACTTTTGCCATTATTTTAGTGAAAACCCGGGGGGCAATAGCAACCCCAAAGGGGAGTGCCCTGAACTGGAAGTGATCAACTACTCCAACCAGTGAAACTGCTACTCTTAGAAACTGTTGATGGTCTGTGGGTATTGGGACATGATAGTAGGCGTCTTTAAGATCTAAAGGCACTGTCACACTTAGCGATCGCACTAGCGATCACGACAACGACACAACCTGGCGAGATCGCTAGTGCGATCGCTATGTGGTCGCTAGTTAGCTTCCAAACACAAAGATCTCATCAGAGATCAGCGATCTGTATAACGACCTCTGCGGTCATTGGGAAAACCTAGTCCCACCTGCGACGCTGGTGAAGTCGTTCATAAAGGGTGTCACACTCAGCGATTCAGGCTCACCAGCGGGACACCAGCTACCAAAAAACAGCTCAGAACGTTCATAAGCGATCAACGACATCTCAGCAGGGGCCACATCGCTGCTACATGTCACACAGCTGCGTCGCTAACGAGATCGCTACTGCGTCATAAAATCGGTGACTCTTTAGCGATCTCGTTAGCGATCTCGCTTAGTGTGACAGTACCTTAAGACTACCATAAAACAATTGTTTAATAGCAGCTTTATTGCTGATTTCAGATTCCATTTTGAAAGAAGGGACCAGTAAGAATTTATTCAGTCTCTTCAAATTGATAATGGTACGGAAGGAGACATCTGGTTTCTTGACCAGGAAGAGGGGGGAGTAGAACCCCTCACCTCTTTGTACCCCAGGAACCTTCACCAAGACCCCCTTCTGCTGAAGTTCCTGGACCTCAGATTCTAGTGCCAGCTGTTCTGTAGGTGAAGAACGGATGGGAGTTAGGAGAAACTTATCCTGAGGTGTCCTCCGAAATTTGAATCTTAGCCCAGTCTTGATAATGCTAAGAATCCATGGGCTATTTGAAATATTTGACCATTTGAAATATTTGACCAGGCCAGATAGAAGGCTAAAAGCCTGCCTCCCACCTGTTCCGGCAGTCATTGTGGTTTTCTGCAGTCACGGGAGGAATTGAACATATATCCTCTACCTTTCTTCCTGTTGCTGTCGTATCTGGTCTTTTCCCTAGTCGACCTTCTACGGTCGGACCACCTTCTATTAGGATCCCGCCTGTATGAGGGAACCGTTTTTTTTTTTACTATCGCCCGCTTTCTCCAACAGCTCGTCTAGTACTGAGCCAAACAGATGTACCCCTTCACATGGAATGCTACACAGCTTTGAACTGGCCCGCATGTCTCCCAACCAACACTTTAACCATATAGCTCTATGGGCAGCATTGGAAAGGGCAGCTGTCCTGGCTGCTAGCTTTACGGAACCTGCTGATGCATCTGAAAGAAAAGCCACCGCTCCCTGGATCATAGGAAGTGAGGATAGGATCTCATCTCTAGGGACCTTGTCCTTAAGTTGTTCCTCTAGGTCAGGGGTCCCCAACCACCGGTTCGCGGCCCAGGACCGAGCCGTTGCAGTTCTGTTGCCGGGCCGCGGAGCCACAGCTCAGAATGCTGGACACAGGGGAGTCGGCGGCAGTAGCACTGTAGTGACAGCTGCAGCCGTCGGCTTCCAGAAGACATCGATACTCGCCTTCTGTCACTGCATCCCTGTCCCGGCGCATCTGCTTCTATCCTGCGCTGAGCGGTCTCGCAGTACCGCTCATTAAGGTCGTGAAAATGGACGCGACTCCACGCCCATAGGCGTGGTGTCAATATTCATGACCTTAATGAGCAGTATCACGTGACCGCTCCGCACAGGAACCAGCTGACGCGCCGGGATAGAGATGCAGGGTAGTGCAGCGACGGTGTGAGGGTAAGTATGATGGGGGAGGAAGGGGGAGCCCAGCCATGCATACAAGGGTGGAAGCAGAGCCTTGTATACAAGGGTGGGAGCAGAGCCATGTATACAAGGGTGGGAGCAGAGCTATGTATACATGGGTGGGAGCGGAGCCTTGCATACAAGGGTGGGAGCGGAGCCATGCATACAGGGGTGGGAGCGGAGTCATGCATACAAGGGTGGGGGTGGAGCCATGCATACAAGGGTGGGGGTGGAGCCATGCATACAAGGGTGGGAGCGGAGCCATGCATACAAGGGTGGGATCGGAGCCATGCATACAAGGGTGGGAGCGGAGCCATGTATACAAGCGTGGGAGGGAGCCATGTATACAAGGGTGAGAGGGAGCCATGTATATAAGGCTAGGAGCGGAGCCATGTATACAAGGGTGGGAGCGGAGCCCGTCCAAAGCCCCGCCCCTTTATGACCAAAGCCCCGCCCCTGCTACACCTCCACCCCCGCCGGGCCATGGAAGAATGGTCTTGCTTGAAGCCGGTCCCTGGTGAAAAAAAGGTTGGGGACCACTGCTCTAGGTGGTCTAGCCATACCACTAGTGATCAGGCTGTACAATTGGCTGCAATTGCTGATCTGAGGGATCCTGCCTACGTTTCCCAAGTCCCTTTTAGAAACACATCAGCCTTTCTGTCTAGAGCAGGGGTCCCCAACCACCAGTCCGCGGCCCAGGACCGGGCCCGTTGCAGTTCTGTTGCCGGGCCGCGGAGCCACGGCTCAGAATGCTGGACACAGGGGAGTCGGCGGCAGTAGCATTGTAGTGACAGCTGCAGCCGCCGGCTTCCAGAAGACATAGATACTCACCTTCCGTCGCTGCATCCCTGTCCCGGTGCGTCTGCTTCTATACTGCGCTGAGCGGTCACGCAGTACCGCTCATTAAGGTCATGAATATGGACGTGACTCCACGCCCATAGGCGTGGCGTCCATATTCATGACCTTAATGAGCAGTATCACGTGACCGCTCCGCACAGGAACAAGCTGACGCGCCGGAATAGAGATGCAGGGTCGTGCAGCGACGATGTGAGGGTAAGTATGATGGGGAGGACGGGGGAGTCGAGCCATGCATACAAGGGTGAAAGCAGAGCCTTGTATACAAGGGTGGGAGCGGAGCCTTGTATACAAGGGTGGGAGCGGAGCCTTGTATACAACGGTGGGAGCGGAGCCTTGTATACAAGGGTGGGAGCGAAGCCTTGTATACAAGGGTGGGAGCGGAGCCTTGTAAACAAGGGTGGGAGCAGAGCCATGTATACAAGGGTGGGAGCGGCGCCTTGTATACAAGGGTGGGAGCGGAGCCAAGTATACAAGGGTGGGAACGGAGCCTTGTATACAAGGTTAGGAGCAGAGCCATGCATACAAGGATGTGAGGGAGCCATGCATACAAGGGTGGGAGCGGAGCCATGCATACAAGGGTGGGAGCAGAGCCATGCATACAAGGGTGGGAGCGGAGCCATGCATACAAGGGTGGGAGCGGAGCCATGTATACAAGGGTGGGAGCGGAGCCATGCATACAAGGGTGGGAGCGGAGCCATGCATACAAGGGTGGGAGCGGAGCCATGCATACAAGGGTGGGAGCGGAGCCATGCATACAAGGGTGGGAGGGAGCCATGTATACAAGGGTGAGAGGGAGCCATGTATACAAGGGGGGAGCAGAGCCATGTATACAAGGGTGGGAGTGGAGCCCGTCAAAAGCCCCGCCCCCTTTATGGCCAAAGCCCCGCCCCTGCCACACCTCCACCCCCGCAGGCCATGGAAGAATGGTCTTGCTTGAAGCCGGTCCCTGGTACAAAAAAGGTTGGGGACCAGTGATCTAGCGGGTCTTTTAAACTTAGTAAGTCATCAAATGGTAGAGAGATTCTTTTACATGTCTTGGCCACAGCCGCGTCTAGTTTTGGGGCTTTATCCCATGCGGATGCTGCGATCTCCTCGAATGGGTACCTCTTTTTAAACACTGGCGGTGGAGAACCCTTCCTTTAGGGTTTTTTCCATTCCCGTGTAATCAGGGAGCTTACTTTATCAATCATGGGAAAGGATCTACGAGTTTTCCAGTCTAGTCCTTTAAACATTAAATCAGGGTGGATAAAAATCATGATTTTTTAAAAAAAATCAAAAAAAAAAAATCGGATTTTTTTGATTTAAATAGGATTTTTTAATCAAGTTGTACACAAGCAAAACTTTTGTCTTTTTGCAAATCAAATTATTTTACACAAATAAAAATATTAAAACAGTTGATGATTATGAAACCTAATAATTTTTATTTGCACTATTAAACAATCAGAATTGAACTACAGAGAGTAAGTACTTTTTAACAATAGCCTATCTCTAACGTTTGAAGTAAGCAAACATCTTCAGTGAATACATCAGTCCTTTAAGCCTACTGTTTATTTAGGACTTTTAATAGGAAAACTAGTTGTCCTGCTTTAGCAGTTCCTAAGCGGTTTCGGACTGTTGTGTGCACAAAACCAAATGAAGAAAACAATCTCTCTACTCCTGCCGATGAAGCCGATGCAGTCAGTAGCTGAGTAGCTACATTTATTATCTTCGCTGGAAGAACAAGTGATTTGACTTCCACCAGTCCAGTGGTTTTAGTTCATTAACGACGTTATCTGCAAACATGTATTTTTGAAATGGTGCAGATTCACACTTCAATTTCAGCACAGTTGCCACAATGTCATGGTTAGTATTGGCGAGCCACTCCATTGCAGAGTTGATTTCCGCCTCAGATAGTTTTTTCCCTCTGTAGATGGGATGCAAGATATTGGCTAAATAGTGTTCTTCTTTTAATGCTTGGTCCTTGCGGTGGTGTATTGCAACCTTTACATTGTTTGAGAGGTTCAAGCGATCTAGCGAACCTTCTAAATCTTTCCAAACTTCTGTGGCATCAGCTATGGTTGCAGTATCTTTCTGCATTTTATCCAACGCAATAGATATTGGCTTTAACCTTTCCAAAAGGTCCTCGGCATTTCTCTTCACACCAAGATTTAATACTTTGCTTCGTATATTAGCATCAATTTTATCCCGATGTGTTTCGCAAATGGACACTAATTTTGACCAGTTGTTAATAAACAGTTCCAAGCATTCAGCCAAGGTATTCCATCTAATATCTTGTGGTAGAACCAACTTCAGTCCTCCCATTTCCTTGTAGGTTGCATGTGCAAAATGATTATTGCGGAAATATTTAACAATTTCTACAACATGTTCCTTGACACCCGAAATATGCAGGTCTTTTGCCAAAAGATGCAACAAATGGGCAGAACAACCGTATGTAATGACATTTGTGTCATCCTCATGTGCCAGTTCCGCTCGCATTTTTGCCACATTGCTTGCGTTATCAGTAACTAAGCTCCTTACTTTACATCCAAACTGTTCTTGGCATTGGTGAATTGAGTTCTTAGCAATTTCAAGTAAATATTCAGCAGTATGTGAATTTCCAGATGTGTCGATTGTGTCTGTAAGGTAAGTTTCACCATCTTCTGTTGTGACACAAGTGCAAATTATGGGGTCGTTGTGGATGTTGCTCCAACCATCCAAGCTCATGTTAACAACTTTGTCTTTCAAATATTTTGTACAAGCCGCTCTTTCTTTGTCGTATACAGCCTGAAGATGTTTTCCTGAGATATCAAATCTACTTGGTGGTTTGTAGCCTGGTCTTATTCCTTCGATCATTTGTACAAACAATGGGTGTTCAACTAGTCGGAAAGAAGAATTGGTTGCAAATATGAATTTAGCAATTAATTCATCAAAATGTTCTTTCTGGCTCGTCGTAGTCTTTAAGAGGAATTTTTCTACACTTTGCACGCAAAGTTTTTTTGTTGGGCTGCTTTGTTGAAGTTGTACCCAGATATTGATTGTCACGTGCAGCACAAGCCATATTTGACCCTGAAAGCACAGTAATTAAAAATATAATTCGACTGCGTATTTGAAGAAATATAACGAAAATATTTTGAAACAAACTTTTTGAACAATGTAATGGTCCTCGTCCTATAAGGGCTGTCTCAAAAGTTATGCTACTCAAGTTTCCGGTGAAGTTGCTGTAATACTAGTAATATCAGAGCAACTGAAAAAAATTATGTCACAAAAGTTTTAAAAATGTTTTTTTAAAAAAATGGTCAATTTGGCAGACTTCAAAAGTGAATTGTAGCCTACAATAAAAAAAAAAATAGGCGTATACACACTCTTTTATTTTTACTTAACGTTAATCTTCTGTGAAATATTGCCTTAACATAAATTTAAATTCTATACTCCAGAACTAGTGCTAGAAATTTTTCTTTTCATAGACTTTAACCATCCCAGTAAAACGTCTGTTAAAAAAGGTTGTAATTGCCAGTCTTACCACTAGTGCTAGGGTCCTGGTGCATAAGAAGCTGTGGGGGTTCATTGACATTAGTTGTATCACTATCAACATCTTCATTTCCCTTCTGGTTGCAGTTTTCATAATGTGATTTCAAACGGCAAACAAGTCCTTGGATATCCTTTTGACAGTATTTGCACTTTGCTCTCCCACCTTTCTTTCCAAGCTCTGCTGGCATCTCAACAAAATGAACCCAAATAGGGTCTCTCTTACGACCTGCCATGGCTCATGCAGATCACTTCTGAAGTTTGATTGTTACTACAGCCAAGTACTGCTGACTGACTATCCAACAAGTTTGGGCATGTCAACTGAATGGAAAAAGAAACTGAAACCAAGCTACAGAAAGTGAAACCAAGCTAGAAGTGTGGAGTTAATTGAACAATGATTGAAAGTTTTAGATTTTAATCGTGATTTATATTAAAAAAATCTTTTGATTTAAATCAGTGTTTTAAATCATGATTAAAATCACGATTTAAATCGATCTGATTTAAATAGAAAAAAATCATTTGATTTAAATCATGATTTAAATCGGCGTGATTTAAATCAATCCACCCTGCATTAAATCCTGCATGGACTTTTCTGACCGGGGTTCTTCAATCCCCATGGTATTGTTTATCGCTTTCACCAGCCGATTTATCCAATCAAGCGGGAAACAGGAGCGACCTGATCTGGCCTCTGGCGATGACGAGGATGACACTGACCTTATCTCTCCAGAGTCACTCTCCGTAAATGAAACCGGGTATCTGAGCTCTCTTCCCTTAACCCCTCTTTCCTGAGATAGGGACTTAACCGAACCCCTGACCTCCTGTCTGACCATCTCCCTCAGGCTGGTGGTAAAGTCTGCGGTCTCTTCTGCTACTAAAAAATGAATGCAGGGTCTGCACAGTTTCCCTTCATGGCCACCGGAAGTGGACCCTCACACTCAGCACACTCCCTGTGATTAACTTCAGTGGAACACTTTTTCCCTGACAAATAAAGAGAGATGGAACATAAGGGAAACAGCACATCACCAAGGGAACGTTCTCGAAGATCACTTACCCGTGACGTGTAAATGAGTGGTACCGTAATATGCAGGGGGACCTTCCCAGCCGATGATACATCTCTACGGCCTGAGGACTTGCCGGGCTTAGATTTTTGACTGGCTTTAGCTTCTCCAGGGCGACGACTACCACTAGACCGCTGCTGGGTAACTTTTACGTGGGGCTTCTCTGAGAGCTGACATTGCTGCTGCTGCTCTGGTGAGTGCTGCTGCGCCTCTTGCTCTGGTGACGCCATCTTGAAGAATGGGCCTAAAAGCACTTGGCAGCCGTTGTAGCTCCCTTAAGTAGTCAAGCACCCCCAAGGTACCGCCACCAGACGGGCCAGCAGGCAAATCCGGGTGGACTGCCTGGTACTACAAAGCGCGTTACTGGGTGCCCACCCCAAAACTGCACGCCCAGCTGAAACATGGGCCTCCAATTGGTCCGGACGTGTGCCCCCTCTCATCGGACAGCACCGGAGTCCGCACCGTACACCACACACCCCCCATCTTCCTGGCGACCCCCAGCAAGCCACCAGGCGTAATGACCGCCCGCGGCCCAGACCGCGCATGCCCAGCCGCGTTATCAGGAACCGCCCCTTCCGGCCGCATCACCCCGGCCGCGCCAGACACACGCTGGACTGTACCGCTGCCGACACCGGGAACACCACCCTAACCCGGATGCCCCCGCCAGCCCGGTACAATCCCAGGGGATGGCCCCCCGCAACACATACTTACCAGTATCTGCGGCGACAGGCCACCTTGATGCCAGCACTCCCCCCTGAAAGCTGCTTCCTCCTACTGTCACCTACACACACAGTTCCCCTGCCATGTTGCGCTTCCAGCACCCCGGACATGCAGAGGCAGGGGACCCCCACTACCTGGGCCGGCCTGCCAGGCCTGGGCACATCTTCCGTCTTTACCTTCTTCATAAGGTATGTCTGAAGGGGTTCCCCTATCAGGGACAGGAAACCAACTGATGCGGGAGAGAGGTGCCGCCCTTTTATGTCTGTAGGTGTCCTGTCCCCGAAGGGCGGTTCCCCTCTCTCGTGGTGCTGTCATGGCGACTGAATAATCAAGGTTTCTGTAGCTTGCACGTACTGGACAACCAGCCAACAGTGCTGCTTTGGTTCAAAATTTGTGACATTAGACCGTGGTCAGTCGAACCCACCAATATCGACAGGTTCAACCCGCATTAATGTATTTGGAGGCATCGGCCAAATGATTGTTGCGTAAGATGTCGATAATTTTTACACTAATGAAGTTGCCACCAGAGAGGTCTGGCCACGGCTCTCTATAATGGAAAGCACAGGAGCGCTCTGCCTTACAAGCGCTCCAGTGTATGAGAGAGCTGGCCGAGATAACTGCTAGTCAAATGGTCGCCAACGCATCGTTTGGCCAACATCCATCTAATGTCAGTATCAACATCACTCTTTTGCATTACTCTCTGTATATTAAAGGGATTCTCTGAGGAGATAAAATGGTTCCTTGATATAATTCAAACTGCAGCCCATCTAAGTCACATGTCAGGATGGGCTGAAGACTAGAGATCTAAACCTCTCGAGACCTGTGTGTCAACTGACAAGAGCTGTAAAGGTACTGTCACACTAAACGAGATCGCTACTGAGATCGCTAATGAGTCACCAATTTCATGACGCAGTAGTGATCTCGTTAGCGACGCAGCTGTGTGTGACATGTAACAGCGATGTGGCCCCTGCTGAGATGTCGTTGATCGCTTATGAACGTTCTGAGCTGTTTTTTGGTCGTTGGTGTCCCGCTGGTGAGCCTGAATAGCTGAGTGTGACCCCCTTTATGAACGACTTTACCAGCGTCGCAGGAGGGACTAGGTTTTCCCAGCGACCGCAGAGGTCGTTATACAGATCGCTGATGAGTTGTGTTTGGAATCTAACTAGTGATCACATAGCGATCGCACCAGCGATCTCGCCAGGTCGTGTCGTTGTCGTGATCGCTGGTGCGATCGCTAAGTGTGACAGTGTCTTTACACATCTCAACTGGCAGCTGGAAGCGCAGCCATCATATTTTTCCACATATCGCTTCCTCGCAAAGCACAACAAAGTTATCACCAGCTTCATCCTCCTCAATGTTTGTTTTCCAATTGGTCACAGTCAGTCTCTGTTGCACCCAAGTATACTGACAGCTATAAAGCCGTCAGACTGACTGAGGAGCATGAAGCTGGAGATATCTTTGTGGAGCACAAAGTGGACTAGAACCTATTTATTCATGTATCACAGCCATTCTCCCATCTGCAGACTAAGATGTGTGTGATACAGTTTTTGTCAGTTGAGACACGGGTCTCAGGAGCTGTATGTCTACAGTCTGCAGCCTGTCTCGATACGTGACTAGGAGGGACTGCAGTTTGAGATACAATGTTCTTGATATAATTAATTCCTGGAAAACCCCTTTAAAATATAAATTTTATAATAGCATAGCTATAGTTAGCAGTTATAACACCTATGAGAACGAAGGCTGCTTGTGAATGGCACGGACATTAGTGCATTTGAACACTTGCTTTAGAAATGACACATCACGTTTAGGATTTCTGTTTGAGATATACTTAGGGAAGATCTCCCAATATACAGCTCCCATATATGCGACAGTTTGCCTTTACAGTGGCATAGATCACCCAAAGGCTTCCATGCTAAAATCTCAGATTCTATGGAGCAGAGGCAAGCATAAAATGTTTTTATGTTGGAAATGCTTTTGCATTATGTAGTCGGTAAAATCCTAAATTTATCCAAAACCCCCTTTAAAAGAATTTAACAAAGCTTTATTTTTACCATCAGTTGTACATAAAAATTATCAGAATGTAAAAAGTCGGCATTAAGGAGCTTTTCTCTATCAGTGTATTTAGATGTTGTAAGATGGATGGACCCTGTGCCAGGAGACAGAATCAGAAGTCCAATTCGACCACACATCATAGTGGCCAAGTTGGATGAGATCTGGATGTAATGTGCTTGGGCCAAGGAGACGGATCTGTCATCTCTGGGGTCTATTAGTGTTGTTAGAAATGCCAATGCAAACAAGGCAATGACAAAAACCTCAAATAATGATGTTCTAATTTTTTTTATTTTTTGATTCTACAGGTCATATATGGCAAGTTCAACAAAATAAAATCTTTGTAAGCATTTCATTTTATAAATTATCATCCAAATAATCCATCCACCGAGTGTCCTTCCAGCATGCACAATGGCTTCCCGATTATCGTATTCTACACATGGCTATGTCCCCGCTAGGACAGACGTTCTTAAAATAGATTTTCAAAATCGCAAATCCTATTTTAGCTAATGAACATGAATGCAGAGTGCCAGAAGTCCACACTTATCATTGATTATAAACACATCCAGAGAGAATGGGTTACTTACAGAATGATACTGCTGGTAACACTGACCTTTCGGTGAAGAATTTTATTTCTATCCTAGTTTATTCCTAGATATTTAAAAGCAATTTTGCAGAGCGCATGAATATTCTGCACTCCAAGCGGCCAATAAAGAGACTCATATTTTCTTAATCAGAATATTATAGCCGCTTAATGCAACAGAGCAGTTTAGGTAACGTGTTGCCTATGGTTCCACATCGTAAACCTTAATCACTTCATTAATATCATAGCAGGAGGAAAGTTATCCAGATTGCAAATAAAGCTATGAGACAAATAGGAAGAGAGTCCCTAAAAAAAGAAAAACCAAACTGTACTACAAATATGACTGATAGAAGGATTCTGCTCCACAATTGCAGCTCTCACACGGGAAAAATGAAAATACCAACCATACAAAATACATCAAACAAAGTGGGACACAGGGGAGTTAAAGGAAGGAGAAACCAAATAGGAGAGGATGAGGATGTGCACAGAAAACTCCAAGCAACAATCTCCTAAACAAACTCCAAACATGAACTCCAACTACAGAAACAGGAAGTAAGAACTAACACTAACAATCCCTAAGTGCCAAATGCAAGCATATATAGCAGAGGGGAGTAGCCAACACTGAACAGCTGAGACAATTCAAGCAGGAAAGCTCCATGAGCTTCTATTGAAAAGGTTAACTCTTGCACTGCCAGCAAGGAAACAAAGCTGCACTTTTTAATAAGATGGTGACGTACTACTAACCAGTATAGAAATGCGTTAAACCGGACACCGTGGTCTTCTGGCCCCTCTCTGCCGCAGTATCCCAGTGACAGAAGGATTCTGAATATTATCCATTTTGAATGGTGCTTAATACATTAGAGAGCAATAATGATCCCCCCATAAAATAAACGATTTCGATGCAGTTTGTGTTCTGTGCTTGTGAACTGCCCAACAAAGAATACGTTATATGTTCCTTTTTATTGTAATGTATAGACTAAGAAATATTTTAGAACAGGATAACATTTTTATATGCAACTCCAACCATATGGAGGTCTAAAAAAATGGTTTGCAGACACTTTTGACATTACTGCAATAATGATTCACAGTAAGTACTTGATCTGGGAAAGATCAAAATTAAGCAGACACGTCCATCTGTAGATAATGTGCTTTTATCCTGACAATTCAGAACATTGTGTTCCATTTATGGAGGAGAATGAGAGTCCAATTTAGACTGACACTTGCCAGGCGTGAAACAATGCAGAGTAACCAGTAAACTCCAAGAATAAACAGGAATACAAGCTCCTACGATAATGGGTGCTGTCCCTAAAATAAGGTCAACCTATGGAAACCATTAAGCGGAGTCAGCATAAAAAAAAATTGTTCAAACCAAGCAAAGAGATAGATGCACTCTTGGTGTGGCCAAACAGGTTAATGGACATTCCACCTACTTGCTTCAATAAAGTATGTTTCCACGATTAGGATTTGCGGCAGACTGGACGCTGCGTACAGCCGCAGCATCCAGATGTTACAGCGTAGTGGAGGGGATATTATGAAATCCCGTCTCCACTATGCGTACAAAGACGCAGGTGGCAGACCCGCATATATGCACATGCGCCGCGTCTTTCTAGACAGCAGCACGTCTATCTATCTTGTGGAGATGCTCTGTCTCCGCAAGATAAATAACACAGTTCTATGTACAGGATGCAGTGATTCCGCATGTATTCAATGAGGAATCACCGTGCATACAAAAGGGGGCAGCGCTTTGGGCGGAGCCGGGTATCCGCTGCCTTCAAAGCGCTGACAATCCGGAACGTAGACATATGCCCTTATCTATTTCCATCCTCCTCTTCCATGAGTCACCACCCTGGCTTTGTAGGAGACAGAGGAAAACAAGAAGGTTGGAAGATGCCTTGAAATTCTTGGCTACACCAAAGGTGCTCCGGCCATGTCTGCTTGGTTTGAACAGTCATTTTGTGCTCCAGGCACCATTAACCATAATGGGGTCTGTAAAAGTTTGGTGTTATTTAACTAAAGAAAAGTCACTAGACTCTTATTCCCCCTCCTCAGTAAAATAATTGTGTATCTAGTCCTACTTGCAGTCATGTATCAAGATGGCAAATAAATAGTAAAATGGGGCACCCAAATGTTCATCTTCACAATTAATATTAAACTGCTGAATGGGTCTCATAATTGGTTATTCATAACACACTAGAATCAAAGAAGCTGCAGAAGAAAATGGCCATCTGACAGCAGGAAACAAAGAGGGAGAGTCACTTGCCAACACCTAATTCTTCCTGTGTGATTTTTAATGTTTGGACTTACAGCCAAGAGCACATTGGCAATCTCATCCCCTTCTGTGCCCATCATGGAAGCAAATAACAATACGCCAGAAAGCAGCAGCTCCTGGCATTGGTTTTAATGCAAGGAAGACTGTGCTTAACAATCGTTTTCCAAACTACTTAAGGAATTCATTAGCGCTTCTGCTGGTACTGAAACGTGCCCATGCTACTCATACTGAGCACTTTGCTTGGAAGACAGCCATAGGCTTATCACATTTATTACTGGATCGGAAGTGGAAGGGAAATAATAAAAACGTGCCTCATTTACAATGTGTCCACTGTCGTAATATGGTCAAGTGATCTGTAGGATGAAGCGCAGTGGAAAGTGACCATTCAGAAAGACAAGATTTTAGATGTCTAAAGTAAATAAAAAGATTGAAAAAAAAAACCCTACATAATACATAAGTCAACGGAAAATGGCAAATCTTTCTTCAGATATAAATGGAGACGTACATCATCGTAGAGGCATATTAATACGTCAGAGAAATCCATGGATGCCATGTCCCAGCTTCATACCATTCATAATAACATAGGAATAAGTTAAAGGGGTTGACCAAGCACAAAAAAAACAAAAACAAAGAAAAAACAACTGCCCAGCGGATGGTTATGTAATAAATAGTAAACTTTGTTATTCTCGGTTAATGGCCCCCACCTCAATCTAGTGCAGACCAATCTGTGGTCTTCGGAGAGACAAGAATCTGCGATGTTGCTGTTCCACCAGCCAACAGATCATTACAACCTGCGATTGGCTGCAGCGCTTCTGTGAGGAACGAACAGCCACCATCTTGGATATTATCTGCTCCAGCCTCCATTTTGTCTGTTGGAGAGAGCCACAGGCTGCTTACTGCACCTGGCCCATGGCCTGTGGGCATATTCAATACAATAGGGTTTAGTCTCCACTCTGAATAAAAAGGTCTATTAGTATGCTGAGTAGATTCGGCTCAAAACAGGATTTACTGCTCAATGTGAATAGCCAGGCCTGTTAGTATGCTAAGTAGGCCAGGCCAAAACAGTACTTCAAAGCTGGGGGCTTCAATTAGATTATACCTGCCAGCTAGACACAGAAAACACATCTATTGTATCTCCCAGCCATGACGACTCCGTTCTAGGATTATGAATTATGAGCACATCTTTGTACAGTCATGGCCAAAAGTTTTGAGAATGACACAAATATTAATTTTTACAAAGTCTACTGCTTCACTTTTTCTAATGGCAATTTGCATATACTCCAGAATGTTATAAAGAGTGATCAGCTTAACAGCAATTACTTGCAAAGTCAATATTTGGCTAGAAAATGAACTTTATCCCCCAAAACACATTTCAACATCATTGCAGCCCTGCCTTAAAAGGACCAGCTAACCTCTTTTCAGTGATTTCTCCATTAACACAGGTGTGGGTGTTGATGAGGACATGGCTGGAGATCAATCTGTCATGATTAAGTAAGAATGACACCACTGGACACTTTAAAAGGAGGCTGGTGCTTGGCATCATTGTTTCTCTTCTGTTAACCATGGTTATATCTAAAGAAACACGTGCAGTCATCATTGCAATGCACAAAAATGGCCTAACAGGAAAGAGTATCGCAGCTAGAAAGATTGCACCTCAGTCAACAATCTATCGCATCATCAAGAACTTCAAGGAGAGAGGTTCCATTGTTGCCAAAAAGGCTCCAGGGCGCCCAAGAAAGACCAGCAAGCACCAGGACCGTCTCTTAAAAGTGTTTCAGCTGCGGGATCGGGCTACCAGCAGTGCAGAGCTTGCTCAGCAATGGCAGCAGGCAGGTGTGAGTGCATCTGCACGTACTGTGAGGCGGAGACTCTTGGAGCAAGGCCTGGTCTCAAGGAGGGCAGCAAAGAAGCCACTTCTCTCCAGAAAAAACATCATGGACAGACTGATATTCTGCAAAAGGTACAGGCAGTGGACTGCTGAGGACTGGGGTAAAGTTATTTTCTCTGATGAATCCCCTTTTCGATTGTTTGGGACATCAGGAAAACGCCTCATTCGGAGAAGACAAGGTGAGCGCTACCACCAGTCTTGTCTCATGCCAACTGTTAAGCATCCTGAAACCATTCATGTGTGGGGTTGCTTCTCAGCCAAGGGAATCGGCTCTCTCACAGTCTTGCCTAAAAACACAGCCATGAATAAAGAATGGTACCAGAATGTCCTCCAAGAGCAACTTCTCCCAACCCTCCAAGAGCAGTTTGGCGATCAACAATGCCTTTTCCAGCATTATGGAGCACCTTGCCATAAAGCAAAGGTGATAACTAAATGGCTCAGGGAACAAAACATAGAGATTTTGGGTCCATGGCCTAGAAACTCCCCAGATCTTAATCCCATTGAGAACTTGTGGTCAATCATCAAGAGACGGGTGGACAAACAAAAACCTAAAAATTCTGACAAAATGAAAGCATTGATTGTGCAAGAATGGACTGCTATCAGTCAAGATTTGGTCCAGAAGTTGATTGAGAGCATGCCAGGGAGAATTGCAGAGGTCCTGAAGAAGAAGGGTCAACACTGCAAATATTGACTTGCTGCATTAACTCATTCTAACTGTCAATATAAGCTTTTGTTACTCATATGTTTGCAATTATTATATTTCTGTCTGTGATAAAAACATCTGTCAAACAAACATAAAAACCAGAGGGCAGCAGATCATGTGAAAATATAATATCTGTGTCATTCTCAAAACTTTTGGCCATGACTGTAGGTACATTCTCATAAAAAATATCTGCGTGATCCTGGGGACCTCGGGCATCTGACAGTGCAACTCCCGAGACGGTGATGGCTCTGGGGTCTGAGATATAGAGATTGGCCCTCCACAGAGACTTATTGGGGCCAGGTTTGATCTCCACGCAACAGGCAAAACATACTGCATCCGCTGGTACCTCTCGTGTCCTGATCCGATCGTCCTGGAGAAAGTTAACCCCTTTGCTAGATATTGGGAATAAATTCTGCAGGGAGCTAAGGGTGGAGATTATCAGCCCACCCTCAGACACCAAGGGGAGGGACCTAGCAGGTTTAAGAACTGCGAGCTATGGGCAGACTGGAGTCACTCTCACAGAAGCCAAGACGATGAAGAAATAAAGAACAAGGGACAGATCTGCCAAGGGAGCAGCGGCACACGTTTTGGGAGACTGTCCAGCAACTAAGACTTTCACCTGTGGATCGCAGAACTCCCTGCCTCTACATGCCCCTACAACCTGGTAATATTGACCTCTAGCTAATACCTCTAAGCCTTGTACATTATTGTTGTATTTTACTCTGACTGCAAATCCACTGTAATTCCGTTGTATAGCTTACTGTATATTTCTGTTTTTATCTAGTGCGCCCTTAAGGCAATTAAACCACAAAATTAATCTTGGGCTGATGCTTTTACTCTGATCACGAATCTTAGAATACCCAGTAGGTAACAGGACACCCTCTCCGGCGGCTATTTGCTCTAGGTGCAGTTCCCTTACTGACCTGAGAGACGAAGGGGGCGCCGGAGAGCTGTGCCTGTGGAGTTACATCACATTGGTGATGTGGAAGGAAGGGGGTTTCTTCACAGCTTCATTGGAAGTTTTAGGATGACGCTCAACAGAATGTCACCGTTCCAGAGGCTGGAGGAAAGGTGACATCATCACTGGATCCAGATAGGTGTCACAGGCGAGAAGAACGGAGGTTGTTGTCTTTCTACATATCCAGCCACCCGGGCAAAAGTTTTATTCTGCCCCGACACATTTAAGTAGTTCTGGTGCGAGCATTAACAAAAATAAAAATAGGTGTGCTGGACACAAGTAACAGATTTTCTATAAAAATTTGAAAGGAAAAAAAAAATGGAAATGTACAGGACCTTCTCAAAAAATTAGCATATAGTGCTAAATTTCATTATTTTCCATAATGTAATGATTACAATTAAACTTTCATATATTTTAGATTCATTACACACCAACTGAAATTTGTCAGGTCTTTTATTGTTTTAATACTGATGATTTTGGCATACAACTCCTGATAACCCAAAAAAACTGTCTCAAAAAATTAACATATTTCACCCGTCCAATAAAATAAAAGTGTTTTTTAAAAACAAACAAAAAAACCATCAAATAATAATGTTCAGCTATGCACTCAATACTTGGTCGGGAATCCTTTTGCAGAAATGACTGCTTCAATGCGGCGTGGCATGGAGGCAGCCTGTGACACTGCTGAGGTGTTATGGAGGCCCAGGATGCTTCGATAGCGGCCTTAAGCTCATCCAGAGTGTTGGGTCTTGCGTCTCTCAACTTTCTCTTCACAATATCCCACAGATTCTCTATGGGGTTCAGGTCAGGAGAGTTGGCAGGCCAATTGAGCACAGTAATACCATGGTCAGTAAACCATTTACCAGTGGTTTTGGCACTGTGAGCAGGTGCCAGGTCGTGCTGAAAAATGAAATCTTCATCTCCATAAAGCATTTCAGCCGATGGAAGCATGAAGTGCTCCAAAATCTCCTGATAGCTAGCTGCATTGACCCTGCCCTTGATTAACACAGTGGACCAACACCAGCAGCTGACATGGCACCCCACACCATCACTGACTGTGGGTACTTGACACTGGACTTCAGGCATTTTGGCATTTCCTTCTCCCCAGTCTTCCTCCAGACTCTGGCACCTTGATTTCCGAATGACATGCAAAATTTGCTTTCATCAGAAAAAAGTACTTGGGACCACTTAGCAACAGTCCAGTGCTGCTTCTCTGTAGCCCAGGTCAGGCGCTTCTGCCACTGTTTATGGTTCAAAAGTGGCTTTACCTGGGGAATGCGGCACCTGTAGCCCATTTCCTGCACACGCCTGTGCACGGTGGCTATGGATGTTTCTACACCAGACTCAGTCCACTGCTTCCTCAGGTCCCCCAAGGTCTGGAATCGGTCCTTCTCCACAATCTTCCTCAGGGTCCGGTCACCTCTTCTCGTTGTACAGCGTTTTCTGCCACATTGTTTCCTTCCAACAGACTTCCCATTGAGGTGCCTTGATACAGCACTCTGGGAACAGCCTATTTGTTGAGAAATTTCTTTCTGGGTCTTACCCTCTTGCTTGAGGGTGTCAATGATGGCCTTCTTGACATCAGTCAGGTCGCTAGTCTTACCCATGATGGGGGTTTTGAGTAATGAACCAGGCAGGGAGTTTTTAAAAGCCTCAGGAATCTTTTGCATGTGTTTAGAGTTAATTAGTTGATTCAGAAGATTAGGTAATAGGTCGTTTAGAGAACCTTTTATTGATATGCTAATTTTTTGAGACAGGTTTTTTGGGTTATCAGGAGTTGTATGCCAAAATCATCAGTATTAAAACAATAAAAGACCTGACAAATTTCAGTTGGTGTGTAATGATTCTAAAATATATGAAAGTTTAATTGTAATCATTACATTATGGAAAATAATGAAATTTGGCACTATATGCTAATTTTTTGAGAAGGACCTGTATATGTAGACTCCATTTTTTTGCAACAATGTGGAGAGAATGTGATCCACAATACCCCAAACCCGTGCAGCACTCTTTCTAAGCACACACATTCCAGGCTGGGGTTTGTCTCGTGCAGGTCTAATATTACCATATAGCTTTCTGAAGTAGGACGCATCGGACAAATAGTGGAAAGCCTTGAACCGAGCTATGCCAGGATAATGCTGCTGGAAACCAGGCTGTTCCTGCTGTCTACCCAATGCAGCAATCAATTACAGAATCATTTGTGGTTGACAAACGCAAGTTACCCAAAATACATTATTCCAACAAAATCAAACCCAGTAGGATGCTTTCCTCCCTTTACAAGTGAAATGTCACGTCAGCTCGGCACAGCGGAGAAAAAAATGTCTCGACGGTGACTATGTCCCTCCTTGAGAAGGGAAAATCAGAAAGCACTTTATATAGTTCAAGGTAACAAATGTAGCTAGAAATGTGGGATAATCTCAGATTAAAATACACATATAAATTACGGTAATCCTTGCAATAGGCATGTCATATAACATAACACCACTGCAGAAATAACTGGCATTAATGGTCACATGCCACACATACAGCATATCACTGCAGCAATCACTGGCCTCAGTGGTCACGTGCCACATAAGCTTCCTACATGCCACACATACAGCATATTCCCGCAGCAATCACTGGCCTCAGTGGTCACGTGCCACATAAGCTTCCTACATGCCACACATACAGCATATTCCCGCAGCAATCACGGGCCTCAATGGTCACGTGCCACATAAGCTTCCTACATGCCACACATACAGCATATTCCCGCAGCAATCACTGGCCTCAGTGGTCACGTGCCACATAAGCTTCCTACATGCCACACATGCAGCATATTCCCGCAGCAATCACTGGCCTCAGTGGTCACGTGCCACATAAGCTTCCTACATACCACACATACAGCATATTCCCGCAGCAATCACTGGCCTCAGTGGTAACCTGCTACATAAGCTTCATACATGCCACACATACAGCATATCACTGCAGCAATCACTGGCCTCAGTGGTCACGTGCCACATAAGCTTCCTACATGCCACACATACAGCATATTCCCGCAGCAATCATGAGCCTCAGTGGTCACGTGCCACATAAGCTTCCTACATGCCACACATACAGCATATTCCCGCAGCAATCACTGGTCTCAGTGGTCACGTGCCATATAAGCTTCCTACATGCCACACATGCAGCATATTCCCGCAGCAATCACTGGCCTCAGTGGTCACGTGCCACATAAGCTTCCTACATGCCACACATACAGCATATCACTGCAGCAATCACTGGCCTCAATGGTAACCTGCTACATAAGCTTCCTACATGCCACACATACAGCATATCCCCGCAGCAATCACTGGTCTCAGTGGTCACGTGCCACATAAGCTTCCTACATGCCACACATACAGCATATCACTGCAGCAATCACTGGCCTCAATGGTAACCTGCTACATAAGCTTCCTACATGCCACACATACAGCATATCACTGCAGCAATCACTGGCCTCAGTGGTCACGTGCCACATAAGCTTCCTACATGCCACACATACAGCATATCACTGCAGCAATCACTGGCCTCAATGGTAACCTGCCACATAAGCTTCCAACATGCCACACATACAGCATATCCCCGCAGCAATCACTGGTCTCAGTGGTCATTTACCACACAAGCTTCCTACATGCCACACATACAGCATATTCCCGCAGCAATCACTGGCCTCAGTGGTCACGTGCCACATAAGCTTCTTACATGCCACACATACAGCATATTCCCGCAGCAATCACTGGCCTCAGTGGTCATGTACCACAAAAGCTTCCTACATGCCACACATACAGCATATCCCCACAGCAATCACTGGCCTCAGTGGTCACGTGCCACATAAGCTTCCTACATGCCACACATACAGCATATTCCCGCAGCAATCACTGGCCTCAGTGGTCACGTGCCACATAAGCTTCCTACATGCCACACATACAGCATATTCCCGCAGCAATCACTGGCCTCAGTGGTCACGTGCCACATAAGCTTCTTACATGCCACACATACAGCATATTCCCGCAGCAATCACTGGCCTCAGTGGTCACGTGCCACATAAGCTTCCTACATGCCACACATACAGCATATTCCCGCAGCAATCACTGGCCTCAGTGGTCATGTGCCACAAAAGCTTCCCACATGCCACACATACAGCATATTCCCGCAGCAATCACTGGCCTCAGTGGTCATGTGCCAGTTAAGCTTCCTACATGCCACACATACAGCATATTCCCGCAGCAATCACTGGCCTCAGTGGTCAGTGCCACATAAGCTTCCTACATGCCACACATACAGCATATCCCACAGCAATCACTGGCCTCAGTGGTCACGTGCCACACAAGCTTCCTACATGCCACACATGCAGCATATCCCGCAGCAATCACTGGCCTCAGTGGTCACGTGCCACATAAGCTTCCTACATGCCACACATACAGCATATCCCGCAGCAATCACTGGCCTCAGTGGTCATGTGCCACAAAGCTTCCTACATGCCACACATACAGCATATCCCACAGCAATCACTGGCCTCAGTGGTCATGTGCCACAAAAGCTTCCTACATGCCACACATACAGCATATTCCCGCAGCAATCACGGGCCTCAGTGGTCACGTGCCACATAAGCTTCCTACATGCCACACATACAGCATATTCCCGCAGCAATCACTGGCCTCAGTGGTCACGTGCCACATAAGCTTCCTACATGCCACACATACAGCATATCCCCGCAGCAATCACTGGCCTCAGTGGTCATGTGCCACAAAAGCTTCCTACATGCCACACATACAGCATATTCCCGCAGCAATCACTGGCCTCAGTGGTCACGTGCCACATAAGCTTCCTACATGCCACACATACAGCATATCCCCGCAGCAATCACTGGTCTCAGTGGTCATGTACCACAAAAGCTTCCTACATGCCACACATACAGCATATCCCCGCAGCAATCACTGGCCTCAGTGGTCATGTACCACACAAGCTTCCTACATGCCACACATACAGCATATCCCCGCAGCAATCACTGGTCTCAGTGGTCATGTACCACACAAGCTTCCTACATGCCACACATACAGCATATTCCCGCAGCAATCACTGGCCTCAGTGGTCATGTGCCACATAAGCTTCTTACATGCCACACATACAGCATATTCCCGCAGCAATCACTGGCCTCAGTGGTCACGTGCCACATAAGCTTCCTACATGCCACACATACAGCATATCCCCGCAGCAATCACTGGTCTCAGTGGTCATGTACCACAAAAGCTTCCTACATGCCACACATACAGCATATCCCCGCAGCAATCACTGGCCTCAGTGGTCATGTACCACACAAGCTTCCTACATGCCACACATACAGCATATCCCCGCAGCAATCACTGGTCTCAGTGGTCATGTACCACAAAAGCTTCCTACATGCCACACATACAGCATATCCCCGCAGCAATCACTGGCCTCAGTGGTCATGTACCACACAAGCTTCCTACATGCCACACATACAGCATATCCCCACAGCAATCACTGGCCTCAGTGGTCATGTACCACACAAGCTAGCAATATGTGTGAATAAGGCATATCACCAAAGAATTTTTTTTTTTTTGGGGGGGGGTGGGAAATGTTGGGGGCATATCCTACAGTCCAGTCCATTCCTGGAGTAAAATTTCTGAACTTTTCAATTTGGTGCATTTTGGGGAGCTTTTGAAAGATTTGCGACCTTTGGTGCTAAAGTTCCAAAAACTGTTTTAAGGCAAAAAAAAAAAAAAAATACATTCTGGATTTTGCACCAAATTCATGAACAACTTGCACCATTTTAAAGAATGTGACGCAAAACCTGTCAGTGAATCCCTCAAACTAAAAATGAAGAGACTTCAATAAATCGCAAGTGATGAATCAGGCCTGCAAGCGATGTGTAGTGTGCATGTTTTAGAACGTTTGATGGACACTAGAATGACATCTGCTGCACCATTATTGCGCCCCACACACATGAAAAACGCAAAAAATGCCATAAACCTCGTTTCAAGTTGATGACGCATGTTACAGCTGTCTAGTGAACTTAAAAAGGTTTTTTTAATGTATATATTTTTCTAGAAAGTATAGCTACACGAAATGTCAAGGACTATTAGCCTTTTACTTGAAAATTATCACCCCCTACACATAATACATCCCTTTAGATTAAGGCCCCCTGCTCTTAGCACGGATTAAGCACACAAAGCCGTTTCTTCACAGGAAAATCGTTTTACAGCCAATACCAAATCATCATTTGCTTCTAAAATTTCACATTCACCCAGAAACAAGGCAGAATAAATCTGTTTTGTAGGATCATTAAAAGAAGAACAATCCCTTTACAAAGCCGGTTTAATCCGAGAATGGAAAGATAATCGTGGTATAGAAATAATGGGTTTTATTCCCAATAGTGTTATCGTGATCAGATTAGCATGGCTTTACCTGGTATTCATTTGGCCAAAAGGTGCTAACCGCCAACTCAGCCCGCAGCCAGTCCTTTCCCGTTGCGCCAGTTACATTCCAGATAGGGTTCGCAAGAGGTCCTTTGTTGACCCGCACAAAAATGTTCAACGTCCCGGGATTATCTCGTTTTTGGGTGAAGAGAAGGTAATTAAAATCAATGCAGTGAGTGTCGTTTTCCTTCATGTTAGGAAGCTGAAGACGAGCCTTCTCTCCAGGGTCATGTTTGGAGGAGTCCACAATCATGTAGGAGCCTTAAAACAAAGGGAAACAAATATCAATGTCAAAAACTTCACTTTTTCTGGCACAGGAACTTCCATTCTGTCTTGAGGACACATCTATCACACAAAATGATGCTGAACATGTGTAAAGTGTATTGTAAGCAGCAGAATTTCTACAAAAATCTGCACATTCGCTAAAAGATTTTATAGCTATATAGAGAGCGGAGTTCTGGTAACACTGCCAGAATCTGACAAAGCGAGTCGGAAACCCACCGGAATTGTATGACCTCTGTAAAAGAAGAAACTAGAAAAACACAGAAAACATTTGCGGAACGCTTCCTTTTGTACTGAACTTAAACACACGAGGCAGAGAAAGTAGATGGAAATATCCAAAGATAATGATGTATGGCTGCCCGGGAGGAGGAGGGAGTCCTTGAACGTACCATCCTCTACATAAAACTTTACATGCATTATTTCATATTTACAACGCCACAAACAAACTTTACACTCACAGCGCCCAAAAAAAAAACTTAAGTGACAAGTCTTTCGGAGTGGCAGCGCATCGCCTTTCCTTGCCGCCTCGTTGTTCCGCCCGCGATTACAGGGCCCGCCGGCATTGAACTGTAGTGAAGTTCAATGTCGGCCAGGCCCAGGGGCCAGTGTAGCTGAAATAGGAGAAACAGCTGCTGGGGCCCCTTGAGACGGGCCGGATAAATGTCCTCGGTGGGTCGCATGTGGCCCGCAGGCCATCGTTTGAGGACCCCTGCTCTAAGCCATTGCAGATGTTTCGAATTTTAACATGTGCCAATAAAGATTTTTATGCCCATTGATCTCTCTTGCTTGCTGGCAGACCAGAGCCTTTGTTACTATTCTCTGACCTGGCGGCATCCCTGGCTCAGTTTTTTTTTTCTTTACACTATGGAAAATCTTACACATGACATCACACTGAACCTACTAACTATAAGGCTAATTGCACACGTTTGCAGAATGTTTGCAGAATATTCCTGAGCAAAACCGGACTTTTTTCGCGCTTTTTTTGCGCGGATTTTGCGCGTTTTTGGTGCGGTTTTTGCGCGGATTTGATTTTTCCTGAACTTTCTAGGTCAATAATATAGCGGGAAAAACGCTAGAATTCCGCAAAATTAATGGACATGTTGCTAGATTTTCCGCGATGCGTTTTTTTCACGGAAAAAAACGCACCATGTGCACAGAAGTTGCGGTATTCATTCTAAATGATAGGATGCTTAATACATGCGTTTTTGACGCGTTTTTTCCCGCGAAAAAACGCAAATATTCCTGAACGTGTGCACTTAGCCTAACAGGTGGCGGTGGTGTCGACAGGTAGAAGGTGGCTCGCAGGCCTCTGGTCTTGTAGCCATATACTACATGAAAGACACCTAAATATATCCCCTTTACCAGCAATGAGGCAAACATATAGCACACCAAAGGCAAAAACCTCATAACAGCAAAAATATGAAAAACGTATAAATTTTATTGAAGAATAGTACAAAACATGATTAAAAATGGCAATACCACTAAGAACAGGAACAAGTGGGACTCAACCAAACACCTTCCAATTAGACCATATACCGTATTTTTTGGACCATAAGACGCACTTTGTTTCCCCCAAAATTTTGGGGGAAAATGGGGGTGCGTCTTATGGTCCCAACATACCGGAAAGTTCAGTGGCGGTGACGCTCCCAATGCAGCTTGGCTGCGATGCGGTGGTGGTGTCCGGGCAGCAGCGGGCCTCTGGGCCGCGTGGGGGGCTCCGCCGGCATCTCGTCCCAGCCGGAAAGCCCCCCCGCAGCTGCGGTGCCGGTGCCTCCGGTGACTGTCCCGATCCAAGGTGCGGTGGTGGTGTTCGGGCAGCAAGTGGCCTCTGGGCTGCGTGGGGGCTCCGCCGACATCTCGTCCCAGCCGGAAAGCCCCCCCGCAGCTGCGACGCCGTGCCGGCATGAGGAATGGCCGCCTGGGGCCTCCGGCAAGATGGCCGCCGCATACTCTCGTTCAAATCTCGGCAACGAGATCTCTTCCCGAGGACAAGATCTCGTTGCCGAGATTTGAACGAGAGTATGCGGCGGCCATCTTGCCGGAGGCCCCAGGCGGCCATTCCTCATGCCGGCACCGCGTCGCAGCTGCGGGGGGGGCTTTCCGGCTGGGACGAGATGCCGGCGGAGCCCCCCACGCAGCCAAGAGGCCCGCTTGCTGCCCGAACACCACCACCGCACCTTGGATCGGGACCGCCACCGGAGGCACTGGCACCGCGTCGCAGCTGCGGGGGGCTTTCCGGCTGGGACGAGATGCCGGCGGAGCCCCCACGCAGCCCAGAGGCCCGCTGCTGCCCGGACACCACCACCGCATCGCAGCCAAGCTGCATTGGGAGCGCCGCTGCCACCACCGGATTTGTGAGTATATGGCCACCCTGACCACCCCACAGAACACAGCCACCCCACATAACACAGCCACCCCACATAACACAGCCACCCCACATAACACAGCCACCCCACAGAACACAGCCACCCCACAGAACACAGCCACCCCACAGAACACAGCCACCCCACAGAACACAGCCACCCCACAGAACACAGCCACCCCACATAACACAGCCACCCCACATAACACAGCCACCCCACAGAACACAGCCACCCCACAGAACACAGCCACCCCACAGAACACAGCCACCCCACAGAACACAGCCACCCCACAGAACACAGCCACCCCACAGTGCCCAACCACCCCACACAGTGGTAAGCTAAATTCGGACTGTAAGACGGACCCCCATTTGACACATTATTTTTTTTCCCCAATTTTCCTTCTGAAAATTTGGGGTGCGTCTTATGGTCCGGTGCGTCTTATAGTCCGAAAAATACGGTATGTAAAATTCATCATATTCATGCAGTCATAGTAGCGCACCAAGAAATGCAATTAAGCAAAAATGAGATTTTTTTTGGCCTAAAGCTCAATTCACATAAATGTGCAAAAAAAGTTTCTTATATAAATGTATATAATAACACAGGTGCCTGCACTATTGAAAGTGTGAGACACATGGAAGCAAACACATATGCTATACAGACATGGTCAAGAAATATAATAAAGGCATAGTTACCAGGATAGGAGGAGGTTAGGAGACCCACCACTCACCCAGGGGTCTCCTAACCTCCTCCTATCCTGGTAACTATGCCTTTATTATATTTCTTGACCATGTCTGTATAGCATATGTGTTTGCTTCCATGTGTCTCACACTTTCAATAGTGCAGGCACCTGTGTTATTATACACATTTATATAAGAAACTTTTTTTGCACATTTATGTGAATTGAGCTTTAGGCCAAAAAAATCTCATTTTTGCTTAATTGCATTTCTTGGTGCGCTACTATGACTGCATGGATATGATGAATTTTACATATATGGTCTAATTGGAAGGTGTTTGGTTGAGTCCCACTTGTTCCTGTTCTTAGTGGTATTGCCATCTTTAATCATGTTTTGTACTATTCTTCAATAAAATTTATATGTTTTTCATATTTTTGCTGTTATGAGGTTTTTGCCGTTGGTGTGCCATATACTACATGGCTGCTGGACCAGCGTCATGCAAATCTTTTTGCTCAACTCTCCCATCAATATTTGATCGGTATGGTTCCCACTCTTGGCCCTTTTTTCATCTCATGGTTAAAGGGCGACAATGCTGCAGTAAGCCACACATCTACTCTACTGCTCATCATACACAGTTCTATACCCTGGTTGTGCCTATGACTGGTACTGAAGCTTATTCTTATGAAAGTGAAACCCTCTGAAACAAAACTACAGAATATGCAGATCAGTTCAATACAGGCTACTTTGGAGGTTATGAAATAATGGCATTTTCCCCTTTAGTAAGCTACACTTGTTGAATTGTTGAATATATGACAGGGTGTGGTGTGGGCAGGGTTATACAGAGCTCAGTATTCAGAGAACTGCTGGAACTGCAGCAGATAGAGCAGTGATTTTATAAAAATCAGCAGCAATCAGCCCACTATGAGATAGATCATTGCAATCAGGATCTTTGCTTCTAAATCATGCTGCTCTCAAATGGGGTAGCAAAATTCTGCTGACAGATTTCCTTTAAGCGACAAAACCACAATGTGTTTACTGGCTGTAAGCATCAGGTTGGAAACCTAAACACAGAAAAGCTAGTTCTATTTTCCCCTTGTGACCCAACAATACTTTGCCCTAGAAGAACCTAATTCTTGTTTTCCTTATTCTAGACAAGTGTTTGTGAATGTGGTGAATCAGTCAGACAGTGCTGCTGCCGGATAACCTAGGCCTTCGGGCGAAATAGAAGAGGAAAATGGTCTTTGTCAAGGCTTCTGAATGCAATTTTTGTCACTCTGTCTTGAATAGGTGTTCTAGGAGAAGATAAAAAAAACGGATACAAAGGAAACAAACAAACACTGACAAATATGACACTGGGCTCAATGCAACCATTATCACTTCTTAATAGCAGCTACATTGTACCCTTTCCTTACCAGAAATCATGTATACACTACAATACCAAAGAAACCCAGTGACCAGTCTAAGTTTTATATATCCAAGAAGTCCCAAACTCAGGGATGTCGTGAGACAATACGAGAGCTTACTTGTACATTAGCGATAGAAGGAATAATAAGAACAATTTATAGGTATGGTGGATAGGCAAACACATTAAATTCATTTCTATGGGAATCAAACAGCTGCTAAGGGGTCAACGTTATCACTCCTATTTTGATCATATTCTTCCCTCCTTTTTATTTCGGCTTTGTTCACATCTGTGCTAATACTTTCCTTAGGAAAACCAAATCCCTAACTTGACTGATGCAGAAGACCACTGAGTGACCATCATCGGCAGCGGCATTTTACCAGAACGGCGCAGTGTGCTGCTTAATTATTTTGGCTGGCACTTCTTAGGTGGAATCTGCCAGAGGCTTTGTTGCAGATGTGCAAACAGGATGAAAGAAAAATAAATAGATTTGTTTTATTTATCGTCAATGAAGTCAATAGAGATTGCACAAAAAATGTGGAATAATTGGCTTCATCAACACAAGTCAAACAAAATTTGTGTTAAAAAAAGGGTGGGGGATAGCACAGACTGATGCATCAGATTTTAACCATTGGGAGCCAACAGACACTATTGGTGTTAGAGCTATCAAATCCATTTTTTATGCTTCTATGCTCCAAAAGAGAAATGAAGTACAAAGAGAGGTTATGAGCATATGATAAGCATACAGTCAGAACAGTAGCAGTTTATTTTGGTTATGTAAAATGTATTCATAAAAGGAAATACCTTCTTGGTTATCATTCAGATAGGGACAATTTTATATGGGATACATATTTATATTGGGAAATGCATCGTGGAAAGATAGAATTATCAGGTTAGGCTATGGAACCTAAACGAATGGTTGACATTTTTTTTAAGTGCTCACAACATGTGTAAGTGTTTAATGGCTTTAAAAGGACAGCAGCCTCTGTTTTAGTTATCTTATTAAATTAAATTTGATTGGTTTTTGTATATTTATGGGCTTAATATACTGACATTTTTATTGACACCATTTGGTGTAGATATGATGGTTTTATAGCCCGTTATCGCATTGTTGCGGCGACCAAAAAAACGTAATTCTGGCGTTTTGACTTTTTTCTCGTTACACCGTTTATCAATCTGATTACCGTAATTCTTTTTATATATTGATCGGGTGATTCTGAATGCAGCAATACCAGATATGTGGGGTGTTTTTAATGGTTTTATTTTGAATGGGGTTAATGAGGGGTGATCTAAACTTTTATTTAATATTTTTAAAAACTTTTTTTTTTTTTTACTTTACACTTTCTTCAATAGTCAACCCTGCTCTGTGTAACAGAAACGATCACTTGCTGTGAGCACCAACCGCTGGGCGGCACTCATAGCTTTCCGGCAATAACAACCACAGGGTCTTCTGCAGACCCGGGGTTGACATGCCAACCCATCATCGACCCGCAGTCATGTGATACCTGAGCCGATGGGTGGAATTAGTGTCTCTCCTTCCGGCACAATTATGTTAAATGCCGCTGTCAGAGATTGACAGTGGCATTTAACAGGTTAACAGCCACTGGTGGATCATGATTCCATGCGTGGCTGTTAAGGGCACATGTCAGCTGATGCAATTAGCATACATCTGCCAGAAAAGATATGGGCTCAGCGCCGGAGCCCACATCAAAGGAGGAGACCCGACATGTGCTGAACATGTACTTCACATGTCGTGAAGGGGTTAAAGGAGCACTCCTATCAAAATTTGTGTCCTCTTAATATATTGCAGTCATCATATTATATAGCACTGTGTACTTACAATTGCTCATTTTGCCTTTCTACCAAAATAATTTTTCTGTTTTACATTAGGTCTTTGACATCATGTGTCTGCATTCTTATAAGCTGTATGTAGAAACAGGAGATCAATTTTCCCTGTATGAGTCATAAGGCACAGCAAAAGTCCCTGGCAGGGGGAGAAGGGAGCAACTGGGTCAGGAGTTGAAGAGGGGAATGATAAAGTCAGGGGTAAAAGACTTCCTGTTTCTACATGGAGTAGAGAAAAGAGAAGAATTAGCAGGGTAGAGAGGCAAAACGAGCAATTGTAAGTACAAAGTGCTATATAATATGATAACTGGAATATATTAAGAGGATAAAAACTTTGATGGGACAAGAAGTGCTTCTTTAAGCTAGACATGCTGCATTAAGCCTCTCTGGCTATGTTGTATTTGGCTGTGCCCTGTGTAGAAGGTCCATCTGACCAAGGTATAGTGAGGTACAGAAGATCTTTACAAATGGGACCATCATGAGTTTTCCAGTTTAGTCGGTTGGCAATTGACTAATTTATTATTATTATTAGTTGCAGTAGTATTATTATTATAGATTGGTATATCTAACCATGTCTACTACAAGTGAATGTTAATGCATAGGTCAAAAAATACTGAAGACATAGGTGATTGACAAATCCAGGAAACATGACAAATATTTTAGTGGGTCACCAATAATCTCTACCATTGAATCAGTAATTACAGCTTTCAAGGTTTGTTGGCTTTCTGGCTCTGGTAGAGGTCGTGAACCAAAAAGCGCTCCTCATATGTTAAACACATCTAGGCTATCTGTAGTTGCATTTGACAGTCTACAGAGATTTCTGAAATGAACCCAAGATATTTTATGATATCAATAACACTCTTCGTCTTCTGGACAAAATGGCCTTAGGCAAGAATGGCTTCAGGCAAACTCCAATCTGCTCTCTCCTGTTCAAGCAGAGCAAATGCAACATCTGCTCGCTAAATGGAGCAATTGTGTGTCAAGCAGCTCAGGGACTGGCTAAGCTTCTCTGCCTCTGTCTGCTGTGAAACTGGCGGGTAGTTAGGTTTTCATGGAAGTGTACACACAGGGAACACCATAGTCTCTGGTTTCTCATTAGCAGGTTAAATAATATTACATTAGATTGAATTATGAGGTTATGAAAATTTGTGACAACTGCTATAAAGGAATAATGTAACCTAAAAAACACAATGAAATCTAAAAAAACACATTACAACTAGCCACGAATATAACACACTGAATGAAGTATGTGGCTCAAAGTATCAACCCACATAACATGGCACAAGGACATAACAGGAGTCATATGTATTTAAAAAAGTAATGTGCCATCTCTTTACCGTAAAAAAGGGAACGCACAAGATACAGAATTTTACTGTGTACTTGTACTGCTGATAAAACGCAGACAACACTATACCTTGATTATTGGAGCAAACCTATGTCAGGTCTCTCTTTCCTTTTACTAAGCACCGGATCTAAGGGGTAATGTTTCTTCCATGTGAGAATGACAAGCCAGGCCTGGCATGTCAGAGCGAGGAGACTTAAAGGCCCATCCATGCTCCTCTTGGAAATTAAATATGCAAATTGCCTCTTCCGAGAGATAGTCATTGAACTCTAGCACCACCTATTGGAAGCAGCAACCCTAAAAGTCAATATCGACCCTTTAACAAGCCTTGCCATATGATTTTGTATAGAAGCCTAACCAGTATCTAGAGATCAAGTCCTCTTCCTTTCTGTAGAGGCAATTTGCATATTTAAGTTTCCAAGAGGAGCATGCATGGCACATATATTGTATTTTGCGGATTATAAAATGCACCGGATTACAAAACGCACCCCAAAATAGGAAAACATTTTTTTTTTTTTTAATAAAATGGTGGCGAGTCTAATAATCCTCTTTCACAGTAGCTTATCTAGGAGGCGGCAGTGGTGGAGCGGGGTCTCAGGTGGCAGGGTCACTGCTGCAAAAAGCTAGCGGCGGAAGCAGGGCATGTGTGGGCCCCAAGCTGGTAGGAAGTGGTGTTTGGTGGTGCGGGGGCTCCACCGACATCTTGTGAAAGATTGGAGCACCCGCACTTTCCATGCTTTGCAATGCGGTGTACTTCGCATGCGCAACTGAGATGTCTGGAGACGAGATCTCTGTGTCAAGATCTCAATCTGCACATAAGCCCCTATGGCAGCCATTTTCTCAGAGTCCACTGCATTACAAAGCATGGAAAGTGCGGGGACTCCAGGCTGTAACAAAATGTCGGCGGAGCCCCCACACCACCAAACACCCCTCTTACCAGTCTGGGATCAGCAGCAGTGTCCCATTCCTGCAGTCACAGTGACCCTGGTCCACCGCAGCCAGTAAGCTACATTTGGATTATAAGATGCTCCCCCATTTTCCCCACAAATTTTTTGGGGAAAAAAGGTCTTATTATCCGAAAAATAAGGTAAGTCTCATCACTCTGACATGACAGACCTAGCTTGTCACTCTCCACAAGGAGATAAATTACCTCCTAAATCTTAGTCTTAAACCCCTCACCTATCAAATTAGATCTCATGACTTGCTCTGATGAGGGGTAACACCCCGAAACACTATCGGCAAATTGAGATTCTGGTGTCTTATATCCTAAATCATGTGGCAAGTCTTGATAAAGGGTTGATATTGATTTAGGATTGCTACTTCCAATGGGTGGCACTAGAGTTCAAGTCCTTTTCCTCTCTGAAGAGACAATTTGCATACGCACTTTTACTTAGAAAAGCATTCAACATTAGAAAAACTAAGGAGGAAAACATGTTTGGGGAGTTTCCAGCTACTTATTATCTTAGAACCATAAAACAAATATAATCCTTAAAACTCCATGCAACCTTGGTGCTATAAATGGCACAAACTGTTATGCATTACTGACATGCCTCACCAGAAATCAAGTGTTGAAGCCAGGCTCTCCAGTTACATCTTTGGAATAGATGAGAGGAGGGAGAAAAATGCAGATTGCTAAACAAAAGACTATTGGGTTGAATAATAGGAAGATGTTATGGAAATGTCAATTTGTCCAACTCTCAATGAAAAATCTTGACTTTTCTTCTCCCGTGGGGCAAAGGTGTATGGCAGCATGTTACTTTCCCGTGTTTATCGGGAGTCAGGACAAATAGCTATATAAGGTGTATGGGCACCTTTAGGATGGCTGTCCAAATTAGATTTTTCTCCTGTATTCTACTTGTGGAGAGGGGGAAAGCCACAAGCAGACTTCTGTAGCATCAATTTCTGGAGAGAACAAAGGCATTTGGTATTTTGAAATTCAGCTGCCTGATCTTAGAAACTCTCTACACAATAGCAAGCCATCAGCCTAAAGATGGTTTGGCCAATCATTCAGCTAGCAAAGCGAGAGCTCCAGTGTTTGCTAAGAAAGAGCTGCTGCCAGACGCCTCTGGCAGCGGCTTATTTACTTGAAAACAAAAAGATTGACCATCTAAAATCTGACAGGCCAGATCCTTATCTCCCCGGATATAAACATTCGGGTGAAGTCGGGATGGCCACATACACATTAAGGCTGGCGTCACTCTTGCGAGTGTGATGCGAGTAAGTGGCACGACTTTCTCGCATCAACACCCAGCACGGCCGCCCGCTCTCGGACCAGAGTGTGCGGCTGCATGTATTTCTATGCAGCCGCACACTCGGGTCCGAGAGCGGGCGGCCGTGCCGGGTGTTGATGCGAGAAAGTCGTGCGACTTACTCGCATCACACTCGCAAGTGTGACGCCAGCCTAAGTCTCATTCACACGTCCAGTTTTAAACATGTACGTAAAAAAATGGCAGTGTTGTACATCGGTGTTTTTCATGGAAGGATAAAATAAATTTCAAAGCTTCCTTCCTTTGCAATATTACACACGGAGAGCACACGGATGGCACACGGATGCAGTACAAATTTTTCATGGACCTATATAGACTTGTATTGGCCCTTGTCATCCATGCTGCCAGAAAAAAAAAAAAAAAAAAAAACACAACATTGCCTGGTGAATAGAACCACAGGTTATTCCGGGTACGTGCTGTATTTGTGAAAAACAGACACAGATGACCATGGATCTTTACCGATCCGAGCAGGAGAGCCTCAGCTTTCATGCTCGGGTCCCATGACTAGTCCGTGCACTGCAGTCCGTGATTGGATCAAGACCCACAGAAGTCTGCATGAGCCCTTATACATTCGGCAGATGTGACTAATGTGTATGGTGGCCTTTACTATTTTATCAGTAAAATCACATTATGACATAGGAGTATCTACAGGACAGCTCTGCATCTCATCTGAAGTCACCTCTTTCATTTTTATGCCCAGGTCACCAGGGCTGTGGAGTCGGTAAGGCTACTTTCACACATCAGTTTTTCGCCGTCGGGCACAATCCGTCCAATATGTAAAAAGACGGATCCGGCTCCATCAGATCCTCCTTCATAGATGACCTCAAATCTGACCTAATAATTTTAAGGCTAGAGAACAACCTCTCTACACTACCTTGGGTTGGAGGCAAAGCTGTAACCACATGGGCAACAATTTTGCAAGTTTTCCCACCTACAAAGAATGGAGAGGTCTGCAATTGTACACTTCACCTGTGAGAAAAAAAATCCAGAAAAATCACATTGTATGATTTAAATAATCAAACCCAGGATCAAACCTGGGGGGGGGGGGCAGAACCTCATACTGTTTCGCAGAACCTCATACTGCACACCTCAGCTGCTACAGAACCTCATACTGCACACCCCTACATTTGAAAATAAAGCCTGCACCTTCAGAAGAAGATGTGGTGATGAATGCAGTCTATTTATTCCAACTATCAATTGAAGTTGATGTGTTACTGAAGACGAGCAATGCCTGTTCTGGGCGTCCTTTTGGGCAGCTATGAGGTGTACCTGACTGGTGCTAAAAAAAAAAAATAAAAAAAAAGGAGTTTTAGTTTGTGTGCTACCCGGCTTTCATTCTTTTTGGTACAGATAAGATATAGATAGATAGATAGATAGATAGATAGATAGATAGATAGATAGATAGATAGATAGATAGATAATTTTTAATCTGCTTTTTCTATTGAAAACATTATCTATGAGCTCAAAACCTTTCAGGTGATGCGGTTTTTTAAAAAGCTGATCTGCTTTTGCAGCTGAAAAACGTATCCTCAAAAAACGCAGCAAAAACGCTGTGTGTGAATGTAGCCTTAGATCAGGAATAGAACAGCCATTTATAGGACATTTCATAACTTTTCCAAATTCCTATGAAAAAATCTTCAGCACATTCTGCATTGAACTACTGTATCCAATTTATTATGTATTTTAGGAGTTGGAGTCGGTCCATTTTATACCGACTCCACCAAAATGAGCACCGACTCCGACTCCACAGCCCTGCAGGTCACCCAACTGTATGGGTAAGGGGTTGCTGTGCACTCCAAAGCTGCATGCAGTGCAGTAGGTGCTCTTACAACTATCAATGGTGATATATTACAGATGGTACCTTTCAGAGGTCCATTATAAGCCTACTGCTAAATTAGCCATCTATGAAAATAGCCGTGTTTCTCGCATGTGTGATCCCAGCCTTAGTACAAGTCTATAAAAGCCTCATTGACCAGTGAGAAAATTGCACGATTGCCATTTTTTGTTAAAGAGCTTGAAGGTATTAGCCACTAGTTTGGAGGGAGCATTACACTTTAGTTGTGTGAAAGTGTCAATGTAGGCTTTTTCGGACGACGTTATCTAATGTGTTGCAGGGGGCGTTAAGTCTGTTATGACAAATTCTGCTGATAAACTACATAATTTTCGTGAAATCATCTTACTGATATGAGAAAAGAAAAGAGTAGCAGGACGAATGGACATCTCCCATCATGAGTAACAATGTGAAATACAGACAAAAAGACCCACGTGTGAAATGGATTCTACAGTAAACTGGTTGCATGCCCTGACAATACAAGACATTTCCCATGGGAAATTAAGAGGCTAACAGCACATTTGATGTGTGATATAGAAGATTTGTGCAATAAAAAACTCATAAGAGCGCACAGCAAGTAACTCAAAGACAAAACAAGGACCTCTTAATCAAAGACTGCAAAAACTAATAAAATAACGCTAGGCATCAACGCAAACATGAAAGAGATGATTTGCCATTTTTTGTGACACTTTGGCCTGTAATTTTATTAAAATTTCTGGTTAACACTATTCCTCTTTCAAAGTAGACTCAAAAGACTGATGAACATGTAGGCAAACATTCTTAACTCCTTCAAGACGTATGACATACATTTACATCATATGTCATTGTCCCGTCTTTGATGGGACTCGCACGCCGAGCCCACATCTTTCTCGGCACATCACAGTTGATTCAATTAGTTATCATGTGTCCTTAACAGCCGCGGGTGGAGCAATCTGACAGCGGGATTTAACACACGCCGGCAGTGAGTGAGTCCTTCTACACGCCTGTGGTGTGATCATGGGGCGTCGATGGTTTGTCATGACAGCTGGGGGTCTGCTGATGATCCCAGTGCCTGTCATTAAGATCCTCCGGTGAATTCCGGCATTTGGTTTTCATTCATAGGAGCTTGTGATTTCTGCTATACATAGCAAATAGTGTGAAAAGTAAAAAAAAAAAAAAAAACCACAAAAGTTCAAATCACCCCCCCACAATTTGTCCCACTGAAAATTGAACAATAAAATAAATTATTAAATAAACATTTGGTGTCGGTGCGCTCAGCAATGTCCAATATATCAAAATATAAAGTAAATTAACCTGATTGGTAAACCTTGTAACAAAAACAAATGTAAAAAAAACTCAGGAATTACGCTTTTTTTTACCACCGCAAAATTGCTATAAAGGGCAATAAGAGGCAATCAAAACATTGCATGTACCCCAAAATGGTATCAATAAAAATGTCAGCTCAGGCTGCATAAAAATGAGCCCGCACACAACCCCATGTAATGAAAACATTAAGGGTCTCAGAAAATGGCGACAAAAGGAAAAATATTTCTTCACTTCAAAAAAAAAAAAAAAACTATAGATGGTTTGACATCTGCATACTAGTATTGACCTGGAGAATCATATTGCCAGGTCAGTTTTACTGTACAGTGGACCTAGTAAATAAAAACCTAAAAAGTACGGTAGTTGCAGAATTGCAATTTTTATATAAAAAAATTCACCGCACATGGTACGGAAAAAGCAGGCCATCATACGGCTAAAATGACCAAAAAAAAAGTTATGGCTTTTTCAAGAAGTGGAGTAAAATCGGAAAAAAGAAAAACGGAAAATCGTCCAGGGGTGAAGGAGTTTAAGGGAATTTGACAGCATGCTTAATCCTTTTAAGTCGTGCACATGGAAATGCAGGTCATATAAAGTTACCTTGTTATCTGCAATCTCATGTCTTATTCCAGAGGAATCCATATTTTTCTTAATATGTAGTTAAGCTGTTAAGATCTATGGGTCGGACATGGATCTCATAGTGAGTCTACCGCTGCAGCTTATTTTAAATAAATGAGGGAGTTACCAGTGAGAGAGATGTAATGACTGACGGTCTGTTCTCCTGATTTCACTGCAGAGCTGTGTGTGATTATAACTAAAGGGTATGCCACACTAAACGAGATCGCAAACGAGATCGCAAATGAGATCACTAAAACGTCACTATTTTGCGATCTCGTTAGCGACCTCGTTGTGTGTGGCATGTAGCAACGATGTGGCCCCTGCTGTGATGTCGCTGATCGTTCACTAGAGTTCTGGACCGTTTTTTGATCGTTGGCGTCCCGCTGGTGAGCCTGAATCGCTGTGTTTGGCACCTTTTGCGAACGACGAGCGACCTCGTTTGTGACGCATGACTGTTTTGCGTCACGGAGTGGATCGCAATATCTGTAAGTTCTCTTTTGCGTCACAGAGAGGATCGCAGAAGTTGCAAAGCAGGCTAGCAGGACGCAGAGAGCAGGAGCGATGCTGGAAATTCCTATGAATCAGAAGCGCTCAGTACATGCTAATGACATCCTAACGACCGCCAAAGTCGTTAAAGAGATCGCTGACCGCTGATGTGTCGTTTATGAGATCTCCTGTTTGGCAGCTACTAGCGACCTAAAAGAGATCACACCAACGATTGCGTCGTTATCGTGATCGCTAACGAGATCGCCAAGTGTGGCAGTACCTTAACAGTACAGGGCTTAGCTTTGACAAATATTCGCACTTACAGTTGTATTCTCATAGTGATTTGCTCTGTCACGCCTGCTGCAGAGCTGTGCCAGATTACAATTAACAGTACAGCAGAGTTTAAGCTTGTCTTATTACAAACACATTTAAAGTTGTCCTATGACAGTGCTGTCAACTCAACTGTATGGTCCTCCCCTTCCTTTCACACTGGCTGTGTGAGATGGAAGCTAAAGCATTATGTGAGAACAGTAGTGATGAGCGAGTATGCTAGTTGCTTGGATTTTCCCGAGCATGCTCGGGTGTCCTCTGATTATTTTGCGTGCTCGGAGATTTAGTTTCTGTCGACAAGCTGCTGAAAGCCTGAATACATGTGAGAATCCCTGTTTGTTAGGAATCCTACATGTATTCAGGCTTTAGCAGTCACAAATCATGCAGCTGCGTCGACAGAAACTAAATCTCAGAGCACGCCAAAATGCTCGGAGACCACCCGAGCATGCTTGGAAAAACCTGAGCAACGAGTATACTCGCTCATCACTAGAGAACAACTTTAGATGTCAATGGGTTTGTAATGAGACAAAGTTCAGCTCTGCTGGGAAATAATCGCATGCAGCTCTGCAGTGAGAAGTGTCACACTGGATATGCCACCCTTCGATTTAAAAAGAAGTTCTCCAGACAGATTATAATGCAGATCAGTGTGTCTTCATAATAAAAACATGGATTTCTTTGGAATAAAACATCAGATCGCAGATATCAAGGCATGGGCCTACCCACAGAGGGGCAGGGGAGGGCAGCTGCCCCCCCAGAAGCAGGGGCACGCACCTATCATGGTGAGGCCACCGACCGCCACCTGTCTGAGTAGGTAACGGTTGCCTCAAGCAGCGCCGGAGGTAAGCAGAGGGCAGGGCGCCAGGGTGGCATGATGCATCGGTGTCTGCCGGCCGCTCTGCACTGCAGATCAGCACGGCGGGGACTGGAGTCAGTGATGACATCACTGAGTGCCCAGAGCCCTGCAATGCGGCACAGGCACACAAGCTGGGGAGACTGCTGGAGCTGCTAGGAGGAGAGAAGACAAAGTAAAAAAAAAAAAATGGAAATACTTGTTAAATCAGACAGTGACCTGATGGGAGATAATGTGGCGAGCTGTTGTATATGATGTGAGACTGAGAGCCCTAAGGGGGCTGTATGGGAGCCCTATGGGGGGCTGTATATGAGATGGACTCCCTTATCATATACAGCCCCACAGGGCTCCCATATCATATACAGCCCCCCATAGCGCTCGTATATCATATATAGCCCCCCATAGGGCTCATATTATGGGAGCTCTATGGGGGGGGCTGTATATGATATGGGAGCCCTATGAGGGCTGTATAAGATATGGAACTGGGAGCCCTATGAGGGGGGTTGTATATGATATGGGAGCCCTATGGGGGCTGTATAAGATATGGGACTGGGAGCCCTATGAGGGGGTTGTATATGATATGGGAGCCCTATGGGGGCTGTATATGATAGGGAGCCCAATGGGGGCTGTATGATAGGGAGCCCAATGGGGGCTGTATATGATATGGGAGCCCAATGGGGGCTGTATATGATATGGAAGCCCAATGGGCACTGTATATGATATGGGAGCCCATGGGCTGTATATGAATGGAGCCATGGACATTGAGGGAGCTGTCTATGAGATGGAAGCCCTATGGGTGGTGCTATAATATGGGAGCCCTATGCATGGCGCTGTATATGATATGGGAGCCCTATGGGGGGCTGTATATGAGATAGGAGTCTTATAGGGGGGCTGTATATGAGAAGGGAGCCCTATGGGGGGCCTGTGTGATATATATATATATATATATATATATATATCTGCACTTTTGTTGAAGGCTTTTTTTTTTTCATTTTAAGTACTTTCCCGTCCACCACAGCTACTGTTGAACGATCTTTCAGTACCCTTCGAAGGGTAAAGACCTGGCTCAGAAGTACAATGAGAGAGGACAGACTGACCAGGTTGTGTCTGATGAGCGTCCATTGTAAATTCTTCAAGGAAAATCAGGACTAGACTGAAACAAAAGTTTTGAACAAGTTTTCTTCAAACCCAAGAAAAATAATATTAATATAAGACATTTAGTTGGAATAAAAATCTATTTTTTTTTGCAAGCAAATAATTGTAATAACTAATAAAGCACTGCAATAACTACATATAAAATTCTTAAAATTTAAATTTCATTCACCTTTTTCGTTCTAAAATTTTACAACCTGAACGACCATTGTTTCCCCCCACACCCAGTTTTGATCCTGGGTACGCCCATTTATCAAGGTGTCATTTTATTCATCTTCCTATGACCTGCATGCCCACTTAGACAGCTTAGGATGGTTTAACAAAAACTCTACAAGAAGTAAAACGAGCAGACATAAATAGTCAAAAAAACAAAACAAAACAAAACACATCCATGTACTGACATTCAAGAATCGCAACTTTATTAGCCAACTTGGAACAGGAAACAGAGCAGTCTCCAGAAGTGCAGCTCATAAAAAGATGGATTTAAGAAATTAATTGTAGCACTAGAATATTTTATTTACAGGGAACATGAAGGTTCCTAAGCACTCGGTTTCACATTTTGCGGATGCCCTTGAAATACTATTAAAAATGCAGATGATCAATTGTTGAAAGCTCCCCATTCCACAACTGTCTAAAGAGCAATAATTCAGCTAAAGTCTTGCTTCTAAGTAATTTCTCCTTATCAAAGAAATGCATACTTCTCCTTGGAAATAACAAGTGGTTAGTCAGTCTAAACAGATTACTGCTTCTCCGACACCCGTACCATAGAATGTCATTAGCACACCTTCTGCTTCTTGTTTTTAATCTCCTGCTAACATTTAACTGTTTTTATAGCCCTAGATAAAACGCAATTAGGCTTCCATTTGCTGCAGAGCTGGTGCTAATTTATGCGGATCCCAAAAAAAAAAATATTAGAACAGCGTTCACCCCTCTACTCGGCAGGGAAAAATTTTGAGCACAAGAGATATAAGCATTTGCATCAGATTGGAATAATGGAACTAAGACATGCCAAAATATAGGATAGAGACCAATAGTCTCCAAAGGAAAACGTATCGGCAATCCAAAAGGAAGTCCTAAATTTGCTACCAATGTTGGTCCTATTCCAGACTAACAAAAACCGTATTGTAGTAACGTGTTCTAAATGTAGTACGAAGCACATGCCTGGTAAGTGGGCGCATCGCTGGGTTATCAGGTGCCAGAAAATCTCTGCCAGCTATGAGCAGCAATTTTGCCCACAATTTACTGGCGGAGAAAATCTAGACTGGCTTGGTCATAAATGTGTAACCAGTGGGGTATAACGGCTTGAAACCTCATTGAAGGCAAGAACAGGTGTGCCAGAGGCACTGCCAAACAACTGATCTGTCATAAAACGCCCGGGCGTTCAGCGGCATCAGAATATGCAGAGGGTAGGATTTGAGCGTGGAAAAACACAGCAGGAAGATGTTTTATAGGCATTAAATTACGAGATAAACTTTTGTGTTTCTAGTTTTAAAGGGAGTCTGTCACCTCTAAAATGCATCAAACTCTTGGCCACGCCAAAGCTTCCTCATTTGCAAATTAAGTTATTTTTTCAGGCATTATACCAGTAACATGTACAGTGCTACAACACTGCATAGCTCATTTGAAATGCATTTTGAGAGTGACGGCCTCCCTCTAAGACCATGCACACCTCAATGGAAATCTATACAGTATAAATGTATGGAGCTGTGCTGTGGAGCTGTGCTGCCATCCTCCGGCGCAATGTTCCCTAACTCCGATCCTCAAGTGTCAGGACATGTTTTCAGGATTTCCTTAGTATTGACCAGGTGATAATTCCATCACCTGTGAAAGACTAAAGAAATGAAAAAATATGACCTGTTGGAGGGCCTTGAGTACCAGAGTTGAGGAGCACTGCTCCAACTTGCTCTCCATCATAGATCACTTTCTCTTTAACCCCTATCTGACCTTGGAAATCCCCAGTGAGCTATGGTTGGGAAGTGCTTCCCAACCTTGGAAGTACTCCTGGTGATTTTGAGTGACTAGGAGCTGTTGCGCACAATCGCCGCCGGGTGTTCAGCTAAGGCGAATGCTGGTTTCACATTTGAGTCTGTGTGTGCAGCGTTTGATCCGCATAGATCTGCATGCGTCATGCGTACATATCTTTAACATGGTGTACGCAGGGACATGAGTTTCCGTACGCATGCGTCGTTTCGTGGTGTGCACCGGTGTCCGGCGAACGCAACATGTTGCATTTTTTGAAGTGTCAAAAATCCGTCAAATATGCGCAGTCATGCACAAGCGAATAAGTGCATCAAAACAACGCATTACTGTCTATGGGAAAGCATTGGTATGCAAGGACATGCGCATGGATGCGATCAATGCGCATGCGGACTTCAGACTGTGCACGTCTAGGAACTGATTACAGCACCTGGAAATATCGACCGCATGTGCATAAATAACAGAAACGCATGACAAAATGCACGCGGATAAAAAACACTGCATTAGCATGCGTTTGCGCATGCAGATGATACGCTGCGCACATATACGCAAATGTGAACTTAATACCATAGCTAACACCTAGCACTCACTGCCAGGAGAAGTGCTTGCACCACTCCCAGCAGTTTATCCCTACAAATTCTGAAACTGATATCGATCGCAGCTTTTAGAAGGGGTGGGAGGGGCCCCCTATGCCTTCAGATAGTTGCCATGGTGACCCGATGTCATCATTATGACATCCAGGTTACCAGGCTCTATCAAGTTAGCTAGATCACATACAGTGCATGATCGTGCATTGCAATGGTTTAATGAAAACACTTCATAGAACACATGCCCATACAAATGATGTAAAATTAATATATGGGGGAAAAAATCCTGCCATCAAAATACATATGGGCAATATGGAAATCCATGGGAAAATCGCCAAACAATAGAAACACTGAAGAAAAGAAAAGGATCAACAAAGTCCCAAATATTTGAATAGAAAAAACTTTTATTGAAATATCAAACAGGGGAGCGAGAAGGAATGACACTCAAACCAATTTACACATGTGGGACAAGGACGCACATAGGAAATCAAAAGATAAATATAAAAGTGAGGTATAAGTGCATGTTGATTCTACAACTGACACAGCAGTATACCATCATGGTATATTGGGAACAATAACCCAAAAGCTATAAATCAAAAGCTGTACATTCAGCCTAAAGCCATGTATCAAATAGAAGCGTTACAACGCCGGTCCAAATATATGGTAAATATAATAGCCAGTGCTTTTACCTGCTATGAGTCAGGAGAGAAGAGGATACCTCGTGCGTCCACCCCGACGCGCGTTTCGGCGTATGTGCCTTTTTCAAGGGTGATGGGAAGGGGGAAGTGAAGGGATATAAAAAGTCTAAATCCACAATGAACAACGACAAAACGAACCACATGATCATCCTCAGTGCCGACCACATAAGCCAAACAGGTGTTAAGCCTCACTGATAAGGACCAGGCTGTCCAGACACAATCATTGCGTCATCATATTGAATATCTCCAGCAACTATCATAGTGTGCAGAAAGCACACCAAAGTTGATGTAACGTGTCTGCAACAGACGCCAGTATGGTAATATTAGCAGTGTAGTCACGCATCTCTGCTGACGCGCATATCACCGGGGCAACTGAAAACACACCACGGCGTCGGCGTCACGTGCCGAGTGACATCACATTTGACCCGTCAGGAGCGAGCTAGATTGGACGACCTGCGGGCACTTCCTGATGTGGTGCTGAAGCCAGCCGATAAAGGCGGTAACATTGTTATTTGGCCCAAATCTCTTTATGAAAGAGAGGCCTTTAAACAGCTTAACAACAAGACATGTTACAAACGCCTTACGTTCAATCCTTTGTCGGCATATATGGAACAACTCAAGAAAATTCTTGGTGATGCTGCCCACAGTGGTACCATCACTAAGGAATTGGCTTCAGCACTCCAGCCACTGGAACCCACTGTTTCCACCATGTACCTTTTGCCCAAGATACATAAAAATAGTGAGGTGCCCCCAGGTCGTCCAATCATTTCCGGCTCTGGCAATTATTTGGAAAAAGTAAATTGTTGGATCGAATCCAAATTACAACCTCTTGTTGAGAGTTTGCCTTCCTTCCTGATTGACACCAGTGAATTTCTACGTAGAATTGATGGTCTTCATGTGGATTCTGACATGTTGCTGGTGACAGGTGATGTAGAATCCCTGTACACCAGCATTAAACACGAAGATGGAGTGTCTGCAGTTAGACATTTCCTCTTGATGTCCAATTTACCAGAGGACATCATCCATCTAATTCTTGAATTGTTGGAGTTCTCCCTAACCCACAACTTTTTTATTTTTAAAGGGTCCTTCTACCTGCAGCTCCAGGGTACAGCCATGGGGGCATCTTTTGCTCCCGCCTACGCCAACCTGTTCCTGGGGCTGTGGGAGAGGGACCTTTCCCTGCCGGATCGGGGTTCGTCAATGGACCGCATCACCTTTTGGGTGCGGTACATTGACAACATTTTCCTGATCTGGCAGGGGGATTTGAGTTCGCTGCTTCAATTCTTCACGGCAGTGAACTCAAATACCAAGAATATTCATATCACATACAAGTATGATTTCAGCAGGATTGATTTTTTGGATGTTGTGGTTTGGAGGGACTCTGACAACTTATTACAGACTGGCGTCTTCAGGAAGGAGACCTCAACTAACATGTTATTGCACGCCTCCTCTGCCCATCCTAAACCATTGGTCAATTCTATTCCGGTCGGGCAGTTTTTGCGCATCCGCAGAATCTGCTCAAACGACTGTGAATTTGAAAAACAGGCCCACGATTTATCCAATAGATTCCTCGAGAGAGGATATAGCAGACGCTCCATTAAGAGAGCATACCATTGGGCGAAACATTCCAGCCGACAATCACTGCTATATAACAAGGCCAATAAAGAATCATCTCAGGAGGTTAGATTTATTACGAGATATCATTCCCAGTTTTCACGCATGAAGGACTGTCTCCATAGGGCATGGCCTATCTTGCAGACTGATCCAGTCTTGAATCATATTCTCCCTGATAGACCTAGTATCACCATTAGGAGGTCCAAAAATCTCAGGGACCATTAGTACGTAGTCACTACCAATGTGAAACTAAACTCAATTTTCTTGGTGATGTTGGTCCTAGGCGTGGTTGTTTTCCTTGTGGCCGGTGCGTCGCCTGCCCTAACATTGACCGGAGTGCCACCTTCTCAAATTCAGCAGGTTCTAGGACTTATGACATCAGGAAGTACATCTCTTGTACTTCCCGCTATGTAGTGTATTTTGCAGTACGTCCTTGTCCATTAATTTATATTGGCATGACTTCTCGCCAATTGAAGGTGCGCACTCGTGAACATGTTTTGGGCACCCAGGCGGCGGCCGGCCACGATGATGTGGACAGCCTGGTCCTTATCAGTGAGGCTTAACACCTGTTTGTCTTATGTGGTCGGCACTGAGGATGATCATGTGGTTCGTTTTGTCGTTGTTCATTGGTGGATTTAGACTTTTTATATCCCTTCACTTCCCCCTTCCCATCACCCCTTGAAAAAGGCACATACGCCGAAACGTGCGTCGGGGTGGACGCACGAGGTATCCTCTTCTCTCCTGACTCATAGCAGGTAAAAGCACTGGCTATTATATTTACCATATATTTGGACCGGCGTTGTAACGCTTCTATTTGATACATGGCTTTAGGCTGAATGTACAGCTTTTGATTTATAGCTTTTGGGTTATTGTTCCCAATATACCATGATGGTATACTGCTATGTCAGTTGTAGAATCAACATGCACTTATACCTCACTTTTATATTTATCTTTTGATTTCCTATCTGCGTCCTTGTCCCACATGTGTAAATTGAATTGCAATGGTTTAGAATAGCGATCAGAGCTGTAAAATTGAAGTCCCACAGTAGGACAAAGTTAAAAAAAAAAGAAACACGACAAAAAGTGATGATTTTTCATCATAACCGTTAAGCAAAGGTAAAATAACGCACGATCAAAAAGACGAATGTTAATAAAATATTGCTAAAAAAGTCATCTTGTGCAGCCAAAAAATTAAGCCGTCAAACAGCTCTATCAGTGGAAAATACACGTTATAGCTCCCAGAATAAGGCGATGCAAAAATAAATTTTTTCTATTAAATTGTTTTTACGGTGTCAAAGTGCCAAAACATAAAAAAAAAAAACATAAATTCGCTGTAATTACACTGACCAGAGGAAAAAAAACTGCCTTATCAATTTTACCACAAATGGAACATTGAAAAAAAAAAAACCTTAATTGGTAGTTTTTGTTCATTCTGCCTCCCAAATTGAAATAGAAAGTAATCAAAAAATGTCATGTGCCTGAAAATGGTACCAATAAAAACGTCAACTCGTCCCCTAAAAAAAGAAAAAAAAAAAGAAGCCATAACATGACTGTCAGCTGAAATACCGAAAAATAACAGTTCTCAAAATATGGCGATGCGCAATAAAAAGTGACCTGAAGAATACAGTCGCTTTTTCACTTATACGGCAGGAGGAACGGCGTAAAAACACGGATTTTGGTAAAGACTTACCTGTAAAATCCTTTTCAGCGAAGGAAGGAAGAGAGACACAGTAATTCATTACTGATGGGTAGGCGGAGCCCCAGATCAGGATGTTACCTCAGATCAAAAGAGTGATGACTGGCTGGCCCCTCCAGCTCGGGCTCCTCCTACTCAGCTCCAGTCGTATCAAAGCTTTTAGGAAAAGAGCCAAGATCACCAGCGGAGCAACATAACCCCTTCTGAAGGAACTTCAGAGAAAAAACACAAGGATACAGGTTATGCATGCAAAGAAAGCCAAAAACCACAGAGTTCCAGGTACTACTCACGGAACCTGACTACTGCGATGAGCTGGCGATGCTGGAACAGAGCCTTAGCGCGCTGACCTCAGCCCAGATAATCGCTATCAGATAAGGTCGCGCTGCATCTGAAAACATCAACACACTTCTGCCGTGGGAGGGTGCTGTGTCTCTCTTCCTTCCTTCGCTGAAAAGGATTTTACAGGTAAGTCTTTACCAAAATCCGTGTTTCAGCTGCAGATGAAGGAAGAGAGCCACAGTAATTCATTACTGATGGGACGTCCCAAAGCAGTTCAAAAATAAGGGTGGGAAAAAACCAATAAAAGGCAGAAACCCAACAACCTTAACAACAAAGCGCAACCAGCGCTAAACACAAGTTCATCCAGAACTTTAAACTACAGCTGCCTGCAGGACCCTACGTCCGAGGGCTGCATCAGCGGAAGCACTGACGTCCACTTTATAAAATCTTGTAAACGTGTGGACAGAGCGCCAAGTCGCCGCTCGGCAAAGCTGCACTGCCGAAGCACCTTGATGAAAAGCCCACGATGAAGCCACAGCTCTCGTGGAATGGGCTCGAATCTTAATCGGGCAAGATTCACCCCGAAGACGGTAAGCTTCCAAAATAGCTGACCGGATCCAACGAGCTATAGAACCCTTGGAAGCTCGTTGACCACGCCGACGACCTGCCGGAACCACAAACAGGGAGTCCGTCTTACGAAAACCTTGAGTAATAGATAGATAAAACTTCAAGGCCCGCACTAAATCCAATGTGTGTAAATCTCGCTCTTTCGTATTCTTCGGATCCGGACAGAGTGAAGGCAACACAATATCCTGGTTAACATGAAATTGTGACACCACTTTAGGCAAAAAATCACCCCGAGTGCGAAGCACTACACGATCCGGAAAAAAACTCCAGAAAAGGAGGCGAGCAAGAAAGAGCTGCCAATTCAGAAACTCTCCTCAAGGAAGTGACTGCAACAAGGAAGGCCACCTTCCAAGAAAGTAAAGAAAGGCTAGCAGAAACCATAGGTTCAAAAGGTTTATGCTGAAGAGCCTCCAAAACAAGGTTGAGCCGCCAAGGAGACACAGGTGCCTTCCGCGGCGGAAACTTAAAAGAGATACCTCGGAAAAAAGAGATCACGTCTCTATTCGAAGCAATGGTTCTCCGGAATAATAAGAACAGAGCAGAAATCTGACCTTTCAGAGTGCTAACTGCCAAACCCTTGTCTAGCCCATGTTGCAGAAAAACCAACAGGTTGGGAATGGAAAACTTTCTCGGGTTCCGAGAAGACCCCAAACACCACGAAAAGAAGGTTTCCCAAATTTTGTGGTAAATCCTAGAAGTAGCCGGACATCTTGCAGCACGAAGGGTAGCAATGACCTCGGCTGAAAAACCTCTACGGGTCAAGATCTCGGTCTCAAGAGCCACGCCGTCAAACGCAGGGACATCAAGTCCGGATGACAAATGGGCCCCTGAGTCAACAAGTCCTGTTGAAGAGGGAGTGGAAACGGAGGTGCCGCCAACAGCGACATTATTGTCGAGAACCACACCCTTCTTGGCCAGTCTGGAGCTATCAGAATAGCTGGAATTCTCTCTAGTCTGATCCGACGCAGCACTAGAGGAAGTAAGGATATCGGCGGGAATACATAGATCAGCTTGAACTGATCCCACTGAGCCACTAGAGCATCCACCGCCACCGCCTTCGGGTCCTTGTACCTGGACATGAATGTCGGTAACTTGGCATTGGACCTGGAAGCCATCAAATCCACTTGGGGGGTTCCCCAGCGAGAGCACAGTAGTGCAAAGACTTCCGGGTGGAGGCTCCATTCCCGGGATCCATCCTTCTGCGACTGAGAAAGTCCGCTGTAATATTCTGAACCCCTGGAATGTGAATCGCCGAAATGGCTGGTACATTGGCCTCTGCCCAAATCAGAATTCGGGACACCTCTACCATGAGTCTGGAACTCCTTGTCCCACCTTGGTGATTGATATACGCGACAGCCGTCGCATTGTCTGTCTGCACACGGACTGGCAGACCGCTCAAAGGGACCGTCCAATGTTGGAGGCAAAGAAAAATCGCCCTCAATTCCAGGATGTTGATCGGAAGCACAGACTCTTCCGGTGACCATACCCCCTGAATCCAGAGATTGGTCCAAACACCCCCCCAGCCCGTCAGGCTGGCATCGGTGGTTATGACTGACCACTTCAGAGGGAGGAAAGACTTCCCCAGGGAGAATGCCCCTGGACGTAACCACCATTCTAGAGAATCCCGCACCGCGCGAGAAATGGTGACACTGCAATCCAGCGATTGCGACTGGTTCCATCGACTCAAGATGAACCTTTGAAGAGTCCTGGAGTGGAACTGGGCAAAAGGAATTGCCTCCATGGACGCCACCATCAGTCCCAGAAGACGCATACACTTCCGTAGGGACATTGCCGTAGAGGCTGTCATAATCTGTACATGTCGAAGAAGACATGACTGTTTGTCTGGTGGTAAGGAAACTACCGACCGAAACGTGTCGAGATGCATTCCCAAAAAGAGAATTGTCCTCGATGGTTCCAGGGACGACTTCTCCCAATTGACCAGCCAACCGAAGTCTTTCAGAAACTGAAGAGACAAATCCCGAGCCGTCAATGCCTCCTCCTCCGAGGAAGCCACGATCAAAAGATCGTCCAGATAAGGGAGAATCGTAATCCCCTGTCTTCGAAGGAGTGCCATGAGGGGCGCCAGAACTTTTGTAAAGACCCTTGGCGCTGAGGCTAAGCCGAACGGCAGAGCCACGAACTGGTAATGATTCTGACCCATGGCAAATCGAAGAAATCGCTGATGAGCCTTTCCGATGGGAATATGCAAATAGGCGTCGCGAATGTCGATTGACACCAGAAAATCGTTCTGTGACAGAGCTGCCACAACGGAACGAAGCGACTCCATGCGAAATTTCCGGGCATGGACATGCCGGTTTAATCGCTTGAGATCCAGAATCGGGCGAAATTTGTTCTCCTTTTTGGGAACTATAAAAAGGTTGGAATAAAAACCTTTTCCTCGGTCCTCTGACGGAACCGGTATCACTACACCCTTTTGTAGTAGCGATTCGACCTCTCGCTGTAGAGCGACAACAAGCTCGGGTTCCGACGGAACGCGAGATTGACAAAAAACATTTGGGGGTTGAGAAGCAAACTCTATGAAATAGCCTGCCGACACTATCCGCGTTACCCAGGAATCTGGAACGCAAGCCATCCAAGTCTCCTTGAAAAGAAGCAGGCGACCCCCCACTCGAGAATCCTCGAGTGGACCCCTGGCGTCAATCCGACTTTGCGGGTTTCTTGTCAAGTTCCCGCTTGTTCTGGCGGAAACTCTGCTTCCAGGGAGTACGAGTTTTCTGAGAGGATTTCTTTCCTGAGAAAGAAGGACGACCCGATCCCCACGAGGAGTGACTAGATCGTCCTCGGCCCCGAAAGGACCGCCGACCACTATAAACATCAGGCTTACTGGACACCGAGGCCATGGCCCTTCGCTGTGGTAATGCTGATTCCTTTGCCTTAGCCTTGGAAATCAGCTCTGTGAGGTCGGATCCAAAAAGATGGCCACCCTTGTAGGTAAGGCCAACAACCCTTGTTTGGAAACTGCGTCCCCGGCCCACTGTCTGAGCCATAAAGCTCTTCTGACTGTGACCGCTGAAGCTTGCGCTTTGGCCAGCAGAGATGCCGTATCCAGACCGGCATCAAAGATATAACAGGCTGCCGTTTCTAACCATTCACAAGTTTCCCGTATCTCAGATAACGGAGATTCATTTTGCAACTCCGTCTTCAGACGTGCCAACCAGCTTAGAGGAGCTCTAGCAGCACACATGGATCCTAGCACTGCTCGAAATCCATGACCCGCAGCCTCATAGCTTGCTTTTGCCGCCAATTCTGCCTTTCTCTCCAAAGGCTCCTGTAAGCTCGCTTTTCCCTTAATAGGGAGTAGTGAGGATTTACTAAGCTGAGATAAGGACACATCCACTTCAGGAGCAGAAGTCCAATTAGCCTTTAACTCCGTAGAGCAAGGATAAAGAGTATCAAAGAAATGCGTTCCATGAAAACGCTTATCTGGACATAGACGTTCCTCCTCTATCACACCATTAAGCTCATCCAGAGCTGGCAATGTTGTGCGCGAAGCACGGGACTCCTGGAACATGCGTGCTGATTTACCAGGACGACTAGTTACCTCCTCCGTAACTGTAGTATATCTCTCATGGCTTCAATTAATGCCTCCGTACGCTTCGTCATAGAGGAACGCCCCTGCGGCTCGTCCGCATCTGAATCGGATATTTCTCCATCCGAATATAAAGGGGAACTCTGCCCAATATCAGATACATCTGACTCGCTCCGTGTAGAGGCCGGTAACGGCCTGCGTCGCTTCCTCTGAGAGGAATTAGCAGACACATATTGACCTAAAAGGTCAGATAAGTTATTAATCGATCGAGCGATATCATCCAATTTTCCACCGCTGTCGACCGCAGCGCTAGACGCTGTGGAGGTCTGCGTATCTGATTGCCGCAATGGCACTGGGACGTGATCCGCGGCATCTGAACTCTGTTCAGACATGTCTCATCTGAATGAGCAGGTCAAAGCGGTAATACCAGCAAAAACTATGCGGTTTTTTTTTTTTTTTTTTTTTTCAAACGCTGAAGGGTTAACGCTCCACCAAGCAGAGTTACCCCAGCGGTATTCAGTCAGCAATTTAGCAGGTAGAAATAACCCTCAAAGGGGTTAATATTGCAAACTCACCAAAATATATATATATTTGTGAGCCCCAGCCAATTTTTATGTCTCTGATGAGACTGCAGCTGCAGGATAGCGATCGCTGCGCTGCGGGGTGAGGAATCCACACTCACCCAGCTGGCCGTGGTGTCTATATGAGGAGGGGAGCGGTCCGAGGAGCCCAGGAGCCTGAGTAATGGCCGCCACAGTGAGGGGGTCGCAGGAGAAAAGCCAGAGCGCGCGTCTTCCTGCTCAAAAGACCGGGATAGATAGGCCACGCCCCCTGCTAGCTCAAATAATGAGCGCGAAATCTCCCCGCTCCTGCTCCCTCTCTGTCCTGCAGCTATCTGCCTGCGGACAAAAAATCACCACATCTTCATGTAGAAGCGCTGTCACAGTAGCGCTGAAGCATACTGACATTACATGTAGTAGCGCTGTCACAGCAGCGTTGAAGCATACTGACATTACATGTAGTAGCGCTGTCACAGCAGCGCTGAAGCATACTGACATTACATGTAGTAGCGCTGTCACAGTAGCGCTGAAGCATACTGACATTACATGTATTAGCGCTGTCACAGCAGCGCTGAAGCATACTGACATTACATGTAGTAGCGCTGTCACAGCAGCGCTGAAGCATACTGACATTACATGTAGTAGCGCTGTCACAGCAGCGCTGAAGCATACTGACATTACATGTAGAAGCGCTGTCACAGTAGCGCTGAAGCATACTGACATTACATGTAGTAGCGCTGTCACAGTAGCGCTGAAGCATACTGATATTACATGTGTAGCGCTGTCACAGCAGCGCTGAAGCTTACTGACATTTACATGTAGTAGCGCTGTCACAGTAGCGCTGAAGCATACTGACATTACATGTATTAGCGCTGTCACAGCAGCGCTGAAGCATACTGACATTACATGTATTAGCGCTGTCACAGCAGCGCTGAAGCTTACTGACATTACATGTATTAGCGCTGTCACAGCAGCGCTGAAGCTTACTGACATTACATGTATTAGCGCTGTCACAGCAGCGCTGACGCATACTGACATAGTAACGCTGACATTAATAATAGCGCTGCTCATTCAGACGCTAAAGCACTCACACATAATTATTATTAAAATTTGTGTGGAGTACTCACCAGCCAAGGCGCCACAGGGACCCTCAGGGGTTTCTGGCGCAGTGCCCATGCTTCCCCCCAGGGCGAAGAACGCAGTGACCGCACGTGTGGTTTGCGTTCCCGCCAGAGAAGCTCTCCTCATCCCCCAGGGCCGGCAAGGATTCTGCAGGGACTTTGAGTAAATACAGATCCGCCAAGGGAGAGGTTGGGGTACAGCAGCGCTGGTACCCCTGAGACCTCTAGACCAACTAGTGATCCAAGTCTCCTGTCCGAATATTAAAATAATAAAATTTTCTGAGGAGCTGCATTAGCAGCGACCATCCTCTGGACCTCAAATCTTAGACTGGAGCTGAGTAGGAGGAGCCCGAGCTGGAGGGGCCAGCCAGTCATCACTCTTTTGATCTGAGGTAACATCCTGATCTGGGGCTCCGCCTACCCATCAGTAATGAATTACTGTGGCTCTCTTCCTTCATCTGCAGCTGAAAATATCACAGTAAGGCTCGGCTCACATTTATCCTGCGCTCTACGCTGCACTCTTACACCGTGGTTGCCTTGTAAATCTCTAAAATATGTGATTCAGATGGTACACCCGGTGGAAGATTCCCTATAATGAGGCAGATGGAGGCACTGTGGATTGTCTGGCCTGTGATCCAGAGGTGTCCGTGGGAGGAGGTGGACCAGCTGCCATGTTCCCCCTGAATATACTGTATCAGTGCTACTGTGGTATAGATTATACAGAATGTGAATAATGTTTTGTTCCTGATAGGTTTTCTTGAGGTAACAACTGTTAATTTAGCTGTGGGCTGCAGTATTATCCAACGGTCACAAGATGTCACTGTCTTTTCACTTCTATAGACTGTAGGTGAAAGTTGAACTCTGCCCAGTAACACAGACAGCAGGCACAAAGACAGTGTGAGGGTTACCATGAAGTACAGCCCATAGTGGGAGGGAGTTCTGTGGATTCTGGGAAAATGAACTCCATTTTAGTCCGTCAAGAAGAGGAAGAGAAACAAACAAGACAGGTTTTCCCAGTGTGGAACTACAAGGCTCATGATGAAAAGGATCTAGGTTACAGAGGCAGTAGGACCACACAGTCAAGTGGGGAACACCGCAAGAGAGACGCTTAGAAGCCTAGAAGTATACTGTCCGGAGAGAAGGTGACCTTAGGACGATGTGGGTACTGAAGGAAGAATTGTCGTATATGCAAGCCCACAGTACACAATTTCCTGTAGGGGGCCGGGGTGTCCAAGAAGCGGTCCGTTACATCTCTCGTTAGGCGTGCATAAAAGTGCGGTCCGACACAGTTTTGTGCACATCTGAGAAGAAAGTCAATGCTGAACAGAGGGCTAGATGGAGTACAGGATAACTCTGCTGTCTCATTATAATGGATGGATCCCTCGGGGTTTTCATCTGAATCACATCACTCCATGATTTAGATGGAAACCCCAAAGTAAGGGATCAAGTAGATGGCAGGATAAAGGTGATCCATGTAGTGTAAAATTTTCACAACAAAAGCTTCAAATAATCAACAAAAAATCAAGTCCACACTTCCACGTTACTGGTAGTACAAAGGCTCTAGAAAAGCAAAAATGTTTCCTCGCCTCCTAAAAGAAATTCAGTAAATTATGCACTTTTAAAACCAAATGTCCCCCTCCCTTTTGTAGCCCCAGTGTGCTTAAACCACCTTTAGGCCTCTTTCACACTTCCGGCGGGCGCCTGACGGCGCCCCCGGCATTTTGCCGCAGCGCCGCATCAGAAAACCTGATGCACCGCCGGCGGCCGCATGCGGTTTTTTGCCGGATGGTTTCTGATGCTTGGAGACATCAGAAACCATCCGGCAAAAACAAAAAACGTTACATGCAGCGTTTTGTCCGGCCGCCGCAATGTACATTTGCGCCGCATCCCCACAAAATCGCATGCAACGCATTGACATGCGGCGCCATCTGGTGCTAATGCATGTCAATGCGAAAAAAGCCGCATGCGGCGCATCAGGTTTTCTGATGCGGCGCTGCGGCAAAATGCCGGGGGCGCCCGCCGGATGTGTGAAAGAGGCCTTAGAGTCCACATATTTGGAATTACTATAGCGATGAGAGCTCGCCTAATTTACAGGTGCGTGTCTCAAGTAGTATGAACTGGGCACTACAATGTACTGGGCACTACAATAGCAGTTTACAATTTTGAATCAGCAACATCCATTTCTTGTTTCTGGAAAACACCATGGAGTAAAATTGTCATTACACCTATAAATTCCCAAAGAGGTATACTTTGCCAAATGGGGTCACTTGAGGGGGGGATTCTGTTTTTCTAGCACTTAGGGGCTCTGTATACGGAGTCCGCAAACTATTATAGAAAAATCTGCGCTCCAGGAGGCAAATAGCGCTCAATCGCTCTAGAGTCTAGCCGTATGGCTAAACAGTACTGGACAGCCACATATGGGGTATTTCTACATTCAGCAGAAATTGTGGGATACATTTTGGTGCCATTTTTCCCCATTTCCTCATGTGAAAATGTCAAATCTGGGATTAAAACAAAGTTTTGGTGGTAAAAATTTAATTATTTTTTCCTTGCTGAATGGTATAGAATTCTGTGACCCACCTGTGACGTCAATATGAACACTGAACCCATAGATGAATTCATTCAGAGGAGTGGTTCATATAATGGGGTCACTTATTTATGGGGGGATTCTGCTGTTCTGGCACTTCAGATGCCCCCCAGTGAGTCGTGGTACCCGCAAACCATAACAGTAAAATCTGCACTATAAAATGGCGCTCTAATGACTGAAAAGTATCTCCTGATAACATGTAGGTAGGGTATTGGCACACTCGGGAGAAATTTTTAAAACAAAATTACGGTATGTCAATTTCTTCCAAATAGCCATTACAAAAATAAAAAAAACCTGGGGCTTAAACATTTTACCGTAAATGGTAAAAATATAAATTATTCTTTCACCACCCATTGTTATAAAATTCTGTGAGGCACATGTGGTGTCAATATGATCACGACATCTCTAGATGAATTTGTTGGGGGGAGAGCGTAGTTTGTAAAATAAGGTCACTTATGGAGGGTGTTCTGGTGTCTTGGTACTACTGGGGGTCTGCCAATATGACATGGCCCCCTTAAACTATTCCAGCAAAATCTGAAATCCAAGATGGCGCATCTTCCCTTCTGCCCTTTGCACTGTGCCTCAAAAGTAGTTTTCCTCCATATATGGAGTATCTGTACTCAGCAGAAATAGCATAACAACATTTAGGGTCCAATTTCTCCTGCTATCCTTGTGAAAATGAAAAAAATGGGGCTAAAATAACAGTTTTGTCAGAAAAATATGTTTTTCTTATTTACAGATTGTTGCAAAATTTTGTGAAGCACCAGTGAGTTCAATGTGCTCATCACACCTCTAGATAAGTTCCTTCAAAGGTCTAGTTTCCAAAATGGGGTCACTAGTGGGGTTTTTCCTCTGTTTAGGCACATCAGGGGCTCTCCAAACACGACAACACCTACAGATCATTACAAACTCCCTTTTTTTTTTAGCCCTGTTTTGCGCCCAAATAGTAGTTTTTCCACCACATATGGGATATTGGTGTACTCAGGAGAAATTGCACAACAACTTTTAGGGTCCAACTTCTCCTGTGAAAACAAAAAAAATTGCAGCTAAAGGAACATTTTTATGGGAAAAGCAATTTTTTTTATTTTCACAGATCAACTTTATAAATTTCTGTGAAGCACCTGGGGGATTAAGGTGCTCACCACACATCTAGAAAAGTTACTTGAGGTGTCTAGTTTCCAAAATGGGCTCACTTGTTTGGAGTTTCTACTATTTAGGCACATCAGGGGCTCTCCAAATGGGACATGATGTCCGCTAATGATTCCAGCAAATTTTAAATTCTAAAAGTCAAATGGCGCTCCTTCTCTTCCAAGCCCAGCTGTGCACCCAAACAGTAGTTTTCCTCCACATATTGGGTATTGGCGTACTCCAGGAGAAATTGCACCACAAATGTTTGGGGTCCATTTTCTCCTGTTACCCTTGTGAAAATAAAAACATTTGCGTTTAAATTAAAATTTTTGTGAATAAAATTTAAATGTTCATTTTTTCCTACCACATTCCATTAATTCCTGTGAAGCACCTGAAGAGTTAATAAACTTCTTGAATGGGGTTTTGAGCCTCTTGGAGGGTGCGAGTTTTAGAATGGTGTCAATTTGGGGTATTTTCTGTCATATAGGCCTCTCAAAAGTCATCACTTCAAATGTGATGTGGTCCTTAAAAAAATGGCTCTGTAAATTTTGTTGGAAGAATGAGAAATCAAGTTTTTTTGCTAAATTTTAACCCTTCTAACATCATAACGAAAAAAAAAATTATGTTTCAAAAATTGTGCTGATGTAAAGTAGGCATGTGGGAAATGTTATTTATTAACCATTTTGTGTGATAGAACGCTCTGGTTTAAGGGCATAAAAATTTAACTTTTCTCAATAAACTCAAGTCATATCGAACAAATTTTACCACTATCATGAAGTACAATATGTCACACAAAAATAAATCTCAGAATCAGTGGGAACCGTTCCAGAGTTATTACCTCATAAAGAGACACTAATCAGAATTGTAAATTTGACCTGATTGTGAAGGTGAAAACAGGCGTGGGGGGTAAAGGGGTTAATAAAAGGACGCCCAGCACAAATTGCCCAGAGAGAAAAGCAAAGCAGGAAGATTTCTACAACAGCTTGCTTACGCCTGCTCTTTTTATTGTTCTACACAATTCAAATACTCTAGCAGTTTTTACTTCTTCGATTTTAATTTCTTTACCCATGTGTCAGCTCAACAACATCATTACTACAGTCTATCCAAATCCCTTTACAATTTTTATTTTTGCTGGTTTCACGAGATTCATTTCTTGCTGGCCTTTACTTCCCCTTATTTCCAACCTCCAAGCTTTGTTTCAATGCAGTTATTAAAAAGGTTTCTTCAAGTCATTTATTATAGATTAGGAGTGGAGCAAAAAAAAAAAAAATACAGTCATGGACTCTGTGGGCTGCACTCAGCAGATTCATCCCTGCGGCTTAACACTCCTCATTTGACAATGTCATATTGAAGAAATTTTATGGCTTTTTTATTTTTTATTTAATCGTTCTCAGACAAAATGCCTAAAAGCACCTAAACAAGTAGGAAAGCATCCTTTTAATAAATGTTGATATCATCTGGTAAATGCAGCAGGGTGCAGAAACCTTACTAGAGACATAACATGAAATAGTATTCATTTAGGTTTGCTAATCTCTAGACATCCACAATAAACGGGGAAACCATTTCTCAGCAAAATGCTCTTTTTCGCTCTTTGTATCGCCATTTAGAATATAATAAAACATTTTGCACGCTGTTCAGGTTATTTTATTCCTATAACTGAAGATGGCCATAGATATTTATCTACCTACTATGATTACTTACATAGTTCCACCATATTCCACAGCGCTTTACAGACATCATGACTCTCCTCATTGGGGCTAACCACCTAAATTCCTTATCAGTATGTTCTTTGGAGTGTGGGGGGGACCGGAGTACCCAAAGGAAACCCACGCAAACACGAGGAGGACATACAAACTATTTCCAGATATTGTTCTTGGTGGGATTTTAACCCAGGAGCCCAGCGATGCAAAGCAACAGTGCTAACCACTGAGCCACCTTACCGCCCATGTTAGACTAACATCCGCTTAAATCGCCAAAGCTAATAAGCTAATATTTACTGGGGGCTTCACAAAACTCCTCCGACAGATTATGCAGAAGATAAGGATATGGCATGTCGAAATTAGGATTGCCGATACTTATATTCTCGGTGAGATGAGCCGTTGCCAGAGGAGTCAATCTCGCAGCGGTTCTCTTGTAGAGAACACCAGAGTTTTCGACAGAGCAAGTGCTTCAGTGTATAGAGAAATCGGGATAGTTGACCACCAAACCATCGTTGGGACAACAACTACCTGTTGTGAGCGAGGTCCCCTACATTGTGGTCCTCCTGGACCTTATATCTGTAATCTAATTACGGTGGCAGGCTGTTCATGAAAATTAATTGGTACTGCCGTCATACCTGGGCCAAAAATGGAGTACAACAGTAGATATTGACAGGAGACATGCCAACAGTGCCCGCTCATACACAGTGACTGATTCTGTAGAGACTCTCCAGTGCCTGGCATGGCTTTAGGCTAATATTACAGCTAAGTAAAGTTATTCTAAGTGGGTAGCAATCTGGGGTTCCATCTACATTTTTAAGCAATACAGCTGGTAAAAGAATTTTTCCAGAAGACACGGTCATATAGTAGTAATGCACATTTGGAAACGGTTGCTTCTAGCTTTCACAGTAGGCGAGATGCCACACAGAATGACAGGTCCTGCCAAAATTCAAAGCAGAACAGTTCAAGGCCAAACTTACATAACCCTCAGACATGCCGTCACTTCAAGATAACTGCTGAAAATGGAGGCATTGTATTAAGTCGCTGGGAGCTTTACGCTTCATCTTTAACATTCAGCACATGATGTCCTTGAAAATAAACCACGATAGTCACACTCAAACTGCAGGTGTACCCATAGCAGTTGCTAAGAGCTATGAACAGTTATGGAGGCAAACATTATTTTCCAGCCATTTAATGATGTGCTTTTATTTGACCTTTTGTGCTATCACACTGCATCTGCACCATAGATGTGAACACCTCTACAGTTTACAGTCAGAGCGGGACAATTCTTGTATTTAACCCCAAATCAACCAGGTGACGCTATCAGTCCTGCAAGAGCTCCAGAAAACAGCTGCACTTCACCCATCACCAATCTGCTTTTTCCCCCAGAGTAATTGCGTGCCTCCTCTAGAACTGACTTATTATCCATACTCCATTTGTATAAATTTGAAGTACGGATTTGGGCAATTGAGGGGGTGACATCTTTGGGGCTTGTTTGCTCCAGAGCTAGAAACTGCACTCACTGGATTAAAGTTAACAGTCATAAATGGAGTAATGAGTTAAGCCCCTGTCTCACATAGCGATATCGCTAGCGAGATCGCTGCTGAGTCACTAGTTTTGTGACGCAGCAGCGAGCTCCCCAGCGATATCGCTGTGTGTGACATTCAGCGACGATCAGCCCCCCTGCCGGGTATCGCTGATCGTCGCTGAATTCTGACATTTTTTTGATCGCTGGTCTCACGCTGACAGGCACGCATCGCTGCGTGTGACAGGCAGGGAGACCAGCGATCCGCTGGTAACCAAGGTACACAGCGGGTTTCCAGGCGCGGGGCTGTGCCTAGAAACCCGCTGTGTACCTTGGATACCAGCGCCCTGATGCAGGGAGCTGGTAACCAAGGTACACAGCGGGTTTCTAGGCGCTAGCGCGGTGCCTGGAAACACGATGTGTACCTTGGTTACCAGCTCCCTGCATCAGGGCGCTGGTATCCAAGGTACACTGCGGGTAACTAGCGATGTTTACCCGCAGTGTCCTTGTGCTGATCGCTGCCTGAGCTGCCTGTTTGGTAGCTCAGCAGCGATAATATAGCGATACACCAGCGATCCTGATCGTTGTCGGGATCGCTGGTGTATCGCTATGTGAGACCCAGCCTTTAAACAGACCAAAGGCTGGCAGGAATGGATCACTGCCTTCACCACCCACTGTGAACAGGTAATTGAAGATGGTTATCTGATGGAAAGCAGACAGTGTGTGTGTATACCGTGCAATTAAAAAGAAGCTGACAGTTGTTGGAAGGGCAAACTTTCATGTTTGATAACCAGCCTATAGTGGAATACTGAAGGGGGTGTCAAAAAAAAAACACAACATTACTTGTTAAATCCATTAAGCAGATGGAGTGGTGTTGGCTATAGAGGTCGCATGCTACGCTTACAGGCAATTCGGATGATGATCCCTCATATACAGGTGCAGCAAGTCAAAGCTCCTGCACAGTTGACAAGAGTGGTGGAAGTCAACTGGAGCATCTGTACAGGAGCAGTGTGGATTTATCAGACGAGTCTTGGTGATTTTGCTGCTGCCAATTTTTTTTTTCTACAGCTATGCATCTGATAAAATCTGTTTAGGCATGCCATACCTTGCCCGCATAACAGGGTTCCTTAATTCATGTCCCAGCGAAAGTGTTTAATCCTGACTTTGCTTTTTGATCTCTGCCTGTCCTGACCTGTACTGCTATCTCTCCATCATGCTGCATGAACACATGCTTCAGATAATTGGTTATAATACCGCTATTAAGCTGTCAGCACACAATCATAGGGACTATAGATAATTTGGGGACAAAATACTGGGATTCTTTACATAAAAGGTCACAAACCATAAGCAAAGTTTTATTAAAATTGACCGACTTTGACCTATAATTTAACTCTTAAGTAAAATCTAGTAGTGGCACAATGGGTTCACGCTCCTATATAGACGTCTCAACAGGACAACCATACAAACTCAAGCTGAACTGCCACCATTACCAAAAATTACATAAATCAGAGAAAACAGATTATGGAAAGAAAACCTGCAGTAATAGAAAGAAAGCCCGTACAGAATACTTCACAAGAAAGCAAATATTAGGTGATCTTAAAGGTAACCAGTCATGTTGAAAATGGTATCAGGTGTTTGTATGCGTATGAGTAAGAGTTCAGTAGGTGGTCCTCAGGGCCGGCGTCAGCACCCTGCGTACCCGGGCAAGTGCCGGGGCCTTGAGCAGGCGGGGGGGCCCACTCGCCGTCGGGCACCCCGGCGCCTGTTAGCGAATGAGAGCGGTGCCGGTGTCCCACCCCTCCCCCCCGCTTGCTCAGGGCCCCAGCAGCCGGCACAATATTTACCTCTCCCCGTGCCTCCGCAGCTCCGGGCTCCAGGGGGCGCCTGCAGGGCGCCCGCGCTTCCTCTTACAGCAGCGCAGCTGGATGACGTCATCATTCAGCGGCCGGCTGTGGCAGAGTGTAAGCGCGGGCGCCGGTGATGCTGCGGGACTGCCTGCGGTGCGGACGTCGGACAGGTGAGATGTGGTGTGTGTGTGTCTGCCTGCGTGTGTTTATGTAGTGCGGTGCTTTGTGTATGTGAGAGAGTGCTGCGGTGCTGTCTGTGTGTGATGCTGTATGTGTGTTGGTGGTGGGGGGAGGCAGTGATGGTGGTGAGGAGGCAATGATGATGATGGGGAGGCGATGACGATGGGGAGGCAATGATGATGATAATGGGGAGGCGATGATGATGGGGAGACAATGATGATGGGGAGGCAATGATGATGATGTTGGGAGGCAATGATGATGATGTATGATGGGGAGGCAATGATAATGATAATGGGGAGGCAATGATAATGATAATGGGGAGGCAATGATAATGATAATGGAGAGGCAATGATAATGATAATGGAGAGGCAATGATAATGATAATGGAGCAATGAGAGCAATGATAATGATAATGGAGAGGCAATGATTGATAATGGAGAGGCAATGATGATTATGGGGAGGCAATGATAATGATAATGGGGAGTCTTTCCACAGCGCCCTTTCCTGAGCCGTAAGTGTGCAGAACGCAGCACAGTGCAGAGGAGAGCTCCATATTTTGCATGGAGCATTATATGGGGACCAGTATCCTGTATGGAGCATTATTTGGGGTCCAATATTCTTTATGGAGCATTATATTTGGCCCATAATACTGTATGGAGGACTATGTGGTGCCCATAATATTGTATGGAGGACTGTACTGTCCAGTCTGAACTGTGCACTGTGAGGATTTGGCGGTTTCTGAGCTATTGTAGAATTTACAATAGATATCACTCATGTAATGGAAGAAGTGAAGTGTTTGACATTGTACTATACCTATATTTCTCTGCCATATCTGTGCATCATGAATCGTGGTCTGTGTTAAAGGGGCCCACTGAGACTCTTTCGCCCAAGGCCCACAAAAACCTGGAGCTGGCCCTGGTGGTCCTGATCAGTGATTGACAGTCTTCCTTGTATGACTACATGCAGAGATGGCTGTCACTCACTAGAAGGACCGCTCACTGGACTCCTACATACACACACCTTGGGGATTTCAATGAATAAAATACAAGCAATACTGAATCTTGCACAACAAATCTATGTATCATTCGCCTCAACTTCTCCATACTATACCACCCACAGACATATGAACGGAGCAGGAGTTCCAAAGTAGAAACTGCACCAATAAAGGCCAGCTATGCATTATCAGAGAAGTGCGTAAGCGAAGGACATGCAGTACCATCATGGGTGCTCCTAGAGCTTAAGAGACTTCCAGTGGCAGCTCAGAGGCTAGAACTCACCTGCGGAAGCGGATTGAGTGAAGTATCACCTCTACTCCTGCCCGTCTAGGAGAGGTGGACATGGGGAAAAGTATTGCCGCCACTATGTAAGGATGGTTTGGGGAGAATATTACTACTGCTAGGGGGGTAGGGTAGTCAGAATGCCGACACCACTGCCATTGGAAGAGAGGTGGAAAGAAGGATAATGTTCCTGTCTTTAGGACATGTGGTGGGAAGAGGAAGCTTGCTGCTAATCTAATCTATTTGTTTGGTGTTCCTAGGGAAGTATGCTGTGCCGCATTACGGTATTCTGTTCCATTAGTGTGGTATTATGTATAATGCATGATGTTTGGCGCTGGACGGAATATAGATTTTGAGGTGCTTTAGTCTACAGACCCCAAATTCTTGCCAGTACCAATTTCTCAATCGGAAAGCCCCAAGTAAATTCACACATCGCTAATTTGCCGAAGATGTTTGGTACATGTGGATTTTAACCCCCCTCCGAACACAGCGGAAACATTTTACATGTTGCCAATTTATCACGGAGAGATACAATGCACAGTGAAACGTGTAGCATATCGGCAACAAGATCCACACATAACACCCGCCTTATCTTTAAACCAGACTTTGCTGCTCTTGCTGGTGACCATCCTAAAATAAACTGTCCCTTTATAATTACTAAAACCTAATGCAACACAACACACCATGTTTTTTTAACAACCGACTACAGAAAACAAAATTTAAAAAATAACAAAAAAAATAAACACTGATCTTTATAGAGGACTATAAAGCAAAACTGAGAACACAGGCAGCCCTGACAAATATCTCACAAGCTTTCACACCTCTTCCCTCTAGGAGACTCAAGTAATATCTAATTCAGACACATTTATGCCTCGTAATGAAGGCACCAGAGATGCACTCACAGCCAGTCATTTATGACCACAGAATTTTTTTTTTTAGTCTGTATTTATAACAGTCAGGGCAAAAGTCGTACAATAAAAATGAGTGTTCATTACATAGACACCCATTGAGCGGTCCATTAGTGTCGAAATCACTGGTCCTGAAAAACCAAGACTGCACAGCACCTTTTATTGTTTTCTTCACAATGCAACTATTCACATTGTAAGAGCTGCTATAGAAAATTATTGTATAACATAACATAAGTAGGTTATATATCTAACTACATCTTCATACATCTTATCTAATAATAGCAAAACCAAAAAATAAAAAAAAACCTACAAAAGTTGCAAAGGAGGAAAATTAAATATATTCTTTATATTAAATAACTTATTGATAAAAGGCAGTAACTCAACTCAATGGGGCTACAAAACATACCTAGGTTGCAGTATATAACAATTGCAGTATGCACATAGTCTCAGTGGAAAGAAAGGCAAGAAAATGATTATTGGTATCACTTACATGATACTATAACTGGAAGATCTGGCTGTTATCTAGTGCCCTGATGAAGACCTGATTGTAGCATAGCCCCCTGACGAAGCTGAGTGGAACGCACGTTGAGTTGCAAGGGCTATAGTACAGCCAGGTGTTTCTATTATAGTATCATGTAGGTTACAGACTTTTGTAGCACCTTTTGCTTATTTTTTGGTTTTGCAAATATTGATGTAGGGGTGTCTTCGGTATTTCATTATTTACTATGTGGCCATGAGAATTTAGCCGTGTTTAATCTTATTTGATACAAATGAGAAAGTCATACAAAACACATGCTATGTTGTAGTAAAATCCATCCTATCATCCCTGGTTAGGCTGGCCTAAAATAGTCAGGTACGAAGAGTTGAATCAAAATGCAGGATTAGCATTAGGTACCGGAATATAATTAACTTCTACTACTACAACGGCAAGGCCTCATTCAGACTTCTGTCGCACATACGTTTTGTATCAGTTTTCTTCACAGATAAAGACACACACATACACGTTATAATCTATGCTTCTATTCAGATATTCAGTGTTTTTACCATGGACTGTGTATCCATTCAAACCATGTACTGCACACGGGTTGGTATCCGCGTCAATCCGTATGCTGTCCATATTTAACATTGAAAAGGACAGGATAAGTTTTGTCGTTTATCCATCCGTGAAATACACGGATGGTAAAAACAGACTCACTGATGACACCGGCACCATTTTTTCCATGTACTTATTTAAAAACGGACTTGCGAATGAGGCCTTGCGCTACTACAGAACTAATGCAAACTGAGGACCGCCAGTGTTCTTGTAATGGAACTGTGGAAACTGACAATAGAGTGGTGTAAAAAAAAAAGAATAGACCAGTGTCCACCTTCTGCCATTATTACAATATCAAAAAATGTGCAGTTATTCAAATTATTATGTAAGGAACATGAGACTGTCCTTCAAATTTCAAATAATAATAATAATTAAAAAAAAAAAAAATCAACATTCATAGCTGTGTAAAATTCCCAATACTCCTCCTTACCAGTACAGGTGGTACTGGCAGAATACAAGAGAGTTTAGGTAGAGCAATAGATGTGTCCTAGCAGGGAAACCAGTGCTAAGCAGGACATTAGTGTCTGTGAATAATATATGGATTGTGCGCGATGCACATCTACAAGAGCTGCCTGTTCTTCATGGGTCTCTACTCCACAAACCTAACCTTTCATCAATATTTGTGAATGATTTACCATTAAGTGTGCCACATTTCATTACCAGCAGAGAAGCCAAGGCTGCTGCAGATAAAATCATTAGCAGAACAACTTGCTCCCTTCCACCTCGGCTAGGGAACACTTAGAAATTGATCACGGGGGAAGATTATTACATTCTATTTGGAAAAAAACCTATACTTTAAAGTGCCGAAACGGGCTCATAAATCCGCAGCACATTTTCTTGTACTACAAAAAGGTCGAGGAATTGAAAATGTTAAATGTTATAACTACTGTACTTCATCCATAGATTTATGGCGTGTCCACTCAGGGTTACTACAAAATATATATGTTGCATCAGTAATTATGGTAGAATGTCCTCGTCTTCAGTTTATAAATCACTTGAAATATAGGAGGAAAAGGCAAAAGGGAAAAACAAACCTTCAAAAAGAGCACATACAGTCTACTAAAAAGGAACCAAAGTATAAAACCAGATAAAGTAACAAGAAAAATAATAGGATTATAAAATATATAATCCACATTACATGAGAAAAATCTTGATTTTATTGGAATCAGCTGATAATCTAACATGGGTAAAGGCCTGATTGCAGGTGTTGGAGGGGGGGGGATATGGCATGTTGGAGGTCAATATGCCTGATTCTTTGGTCCTGAAGGAGAATCTAGTCTGTGAAGAACTTAGTCAACTCTCTCCAAATAAGCAAAAAAAAAAAAAAAAAAAAAAAGAGTGCTATATTAAGAAGAGCCACATACTAGAACAGGAACATGTTCGATATGTGAAGACCTCACACGTATGTGGATCACAGACATCTGAGTGAGGCCTAAAGGTGAATTTACAGCTTTGGGTGGTTCTATAGTCCCGAATTAGACAGCCTTAGGGCTGTTTCGGATGTTCATGATTGGTCCAACGTCAGATCGCAAAGCATGGGCTGGCCGAACATCTCCTGACCTGACAGCTTGAGAGAAATATATGAAGCTATCACAATCGGGTCAGGAAATGTGCGGCCAGCTCATGCGATGTGATCAGACCGATCATGGACTTCTGAAACTGCCCTAATGGGCATACATGAGGCTGTATAGTTCTGGTCAGGAGACCTGAACTATACAGGAGACTTCGATCGCCAAACATGGATGTGTGAATGTGTGAATCTAGCCTAAGGCCTCATTCACACGTCTGTGTTTAAAAATGTACGTGAAAAAAATGGTATCTGTGTCATCAGTGTTTGGATTAGTTTGTCATCAGTGTGCGGTCCATGTGCCCGATTTATCAGCAGTTTCATCAGCCTTTTTCACAGATAAATGACAAAGCTTCTCCTATACATTGCAATGTTATACGCAGACAGCACACGGATGCCATCTGTCTGCTGTACGTGTTTTTAACTGAACCATAGACTCGAATTGTCACTAGAAAAATGGACGGTGCAAGTTTTGCATGGATACATGTTCCATGAAAAGCATGGACATATGAACAGCACCATATATTATAATGGGTATGCGTTCTAACTGGGAAAAAACGGATACAACATGTATGTGCAACACAGACGACCAAATGAAGCCCAAGCCGGGGTGCCCACGATCCGGAACTAGCAGCGCTTTGGTCGCAGTGTATGTTCGCTGTGTCCTATTAAACGCAGGTAAATCCACGTGTGCACTGAACAGTGCGGAATCACCGCGTCCAATACATTCTTATTGATGTCATTTCTGTTGAGACTATTGTCTACGCAAGAGAAATTGACCTGCTGCGGTCTGGAGAGACGTGCCGCATCTCCGTGTCCGCGGGTGAGCCACAGACGAACTTACGCATATAGTGGGAATGGGATTTCTTGAAATCCCATCCACTATAATGTAACATCTGGCTGCTGCGGGTTGGACGTTGCATAAATACACACCATCCAACCAGCAGCAACTCCGGATCGTGGGCACGTTCCCTTAGACCGAGATCACACATGCGAGAAACACGGCCAAGTTTCGCATGTGAATTCTAAGAACTGGCTCCAGCACTCGGGAGCAGAGCGAGCGGCTGCATAGAAATACATGCAGCCGTGTTTCTCGCATGTGTGATCCCGGCCTTAGTACAGGTTTACCTTAATTCCACACAAAATCCTGTGCTAACTATCTTCTAGTGGAGGGATGGGCAATACATTTTCCCAAGGGGCCAAATGAAAGATTGACTACTGCGGAGAGATGAACCAATACATTTAAATTCTGTTCAATATGGTCATTGAGCAGATCATAACCATAGTTCACGGGTTTTTATAAAATTTATAAAAAGCAGTAAATCATACTGCTCCTGTTATTCAGCAGTTGTACTATGCTCAACATCTTGCCCCATAACAGTATGATGTCCTCACAGCCCAACACACAGTATCATGGTCCCACTGCTCTCTACATAGTATGGATCCCAAACAGTAGGATGGCCCCCAGAGCCTCTATAGTCCTCCTGCCATATAGCATGATTTCCCAGAGCCTTCAAACACAGGATGATAACGTACACAATATAATACCCACAGCCCCGCAACACAAAAGAAGGACCCCTCGCAGTATGATCCCCCACAGCCTCCCCGGAGATTGAAGACCCCAAAGTATGATCCTCACAGCCCCGAACACAGAATGAGAACCGCAACAGTATGGTCTCCCCAAAACCCTACAAAAGCTTCTCCCAGCACCACTCCAGGTGATTGACAGGTCTCTTACATGAGTGTACATTGGGAAAGACCTGTTAATCATCTGGAGTGGTGCGGGAAGAAATTTTAATTTGTAAAAATAAATAAATACATAATCCAGGGACTGAAAAGTGACAGTTACTCCACAATGAATAAATTTAAAAAAAGGTGGAAGAGACAGAATTGATATAATAAAAAATATTTAATTGTATTTATTAAGACAGAAAAACACGGATTTTGGTAAAAACTTACCTGTAAAATCCTTTTCAGCGAAGGAAGGAAGAGAGACACAGTATTCATTACTGATGGGTAGGCGGAGCCCCAGATCAGGATGTCACCTCAGATCAAAAGAGTGCTGACTGGCTGGCCCCTCCAGCTCGGGCTCCTCCTACTCAGCTCCAGTCGTACCAAAGCTTTTAGGAAAAGAGCCAAGATCACCAGCGGAGCAACATAACCCCTTCTGAAGGAACTTCAGAGAAAAAACACAAGGATACAGGTTATGCATGCAAAGAAAGCCAAAAACCACAGAGTTCCAGGTACTTCTCACGGAACCTGACTACTGCGATGAGCCGGCGATGCTGGAACAGAGCCTTAGCGCGCCGACCTCAGCCCAGATAATCGCTATCAGATAAGGGTCGCGCTGCATCTGAAAACATCAACACACTTCTGCCTTGGGAGGGTGCTGTGTCTCTCTTCCTTCCTTCGCTGAAAAGGATTTTACAGGTAAGTTTTTACCAAAATCCGTGTTTCAGCTGCAGATGGAAGGAAGAGAGCCACAGTATTCATTACTAATGGGACGTCCCAAAGCAGTTCAAAAATAAGGGTGGGAAAAACCAACAAAAGGCAGAAACCCAACAACCTTAACAACAAAGCGCAACCAGCGCTAAACACAAGTTCATCCAGAACTTTAAACTACAGCTGCCTGCAGGACCCTATGTCCGAGGGCTGCATCAGCGGAAGCACTGACGTCCACTTTATAAAACCTTGTAAACGTGTGGACAGAGCGCCAAGTTGCCGCTCGACAGAGCTGCACTGCCGAGGCACCTTGATGAAAAGCCCACGATGAAGCCACAGCTCTCGTGGAATGGGCTCGAATCTTAATCGGGCAAGATTCACCCCGAAGGCGGTAAGCTTCCAAAATAGCTGACCGGATCCAACGAGCTATAGAATCCTTGGAAGCTCGTTGACCACGCCGACGACCTGCTGGAACCACAAACAGGGAGTCCGTCTTACGAAAACCTTGAGTAATAGATAGATAAAACTTCAAGGCCCGCACTAAATCCAATGTGTGTAAATCTCGCTCTTTCGCATTCTTCGGATCCGGACAGATTGAAGGCAACACAATATCCTGGTTAACATGAAATTGTGATACCACTTTAGGCAAAAAATCACCCCGAGTGCGAAGCACTACACGATCCGGAAAAAACTCCAGAAAAGGAGGCGAACAAGAAAGAGCTGCCAACTCAGAAACTCTCCTCAAGGAAGTGACTGCAACAAGGAAAGCCACCTTCCAAGAAAGTAAAGAAAGGCTAGCAGAAACCATAGGCTCAAAAGGTTTATGCTGAAGAGCCTCCAAAACAAGGTTGAGCCGCCAAGGAGACATGGGCGCCTTCCGCGGCGGAAACTTACGAGATATACCTCGGAAAAAGGAGAGCACGTCTCTATTTGAAGCAATGGTTCTCTGGAACAATAAGGACAGAGCAGAAATCTGACCTTTCAGGGTGATGACTGCCAAACCCTTGTCTAGCCCATGCTGCAGAAAAGCCAACAGGTTGGGAATGGAAAATTTTCTCGGGTTCCGAGAGGACCCCAAACACCACGAAAAGAAGGTTTCCCAAATTTTGTGGTAAATCCTAGTAGTAGCCGGACTTCTTGCAGCACGAAGGGTAGCAATGACCTCGGCTGAGAAACCTCTACGGGTCAAGATTTCGGTCTCAAGAGCCACGCCGTCAAACGCAGGGACATCAAGTCCGGATGACAAACGGGCCCCTGAGTCAACAAGTCCGGTTGAAGAGGGAGTGGAAAAGGAGGTGCCGCCAACAGCGACATTATTGTCGAGAACCACACCCTTCTTGGCCAGTCTGGAGCTATCAAAATAGCTGGAATTCTCTCTAGTCTGATCCGACGCAGTACTAGAGGAAGTAAGGATATCGGCGGGAATACATAGATCAGCTCGAACTGATCCCACTGAGCCACTAGAGCATCCACCGCCACAGCCTTCGGGTCCTTGTACCTGGACATGAACGTCGGTAACTTGGCATTGGACCTGGATGCCATCAAATCCACTTGGGGGGTTCCCCAGCGAGAGCACAGTAGTGCAAAAACTTCCGGGTGGAGGCTCCATTCCCCGGGATCCATCCTTCTGCGACTGAAAAAGTCCGCTGTAATATTCTGAACCCCTGGAATGTGAATCGCCGAAATGGCTGGCACACTGGCCTCTGCCCAAATCAGAATTCGGGACACCTCTACCATGAGTCTGGAACTCCTTGTCCCACCTTGGTGATTGATATACGCGACAGCCGTCGCATTGTCTGTCTGCACTCGGACTGGCAGACCGCTCAAAGGGACCGTCCAATGTTGGAGGCAAAGGAAAATCGCCCTCAATTCCAGGATGTTGATCGGAAGAACAGACTCTTCCGATGACCATACCCCCTGAATCCAGAGATTGTTCCAAACACCCCCCCCAGCCCGTCAGGCTGGCATCGGTGGTTATGACCGACCACTTCGGAGGGAGGAAAAGCTTTCCCAGGGATAACGCTCCTGGACATAACCACCATCCTAGGGATTCTGAACCCCTGGAATGTGAATCGCCGAAATGGCTGGCACACTGGCCTCTGCCCAAATCAGAATTCGGGACACCTCTACCATGAGTCTGGAACTCCTTGTCCCACCTTGGTGATTGATATACGCGACAGCCGTCGCATTGTCTGTCTGCACTCGGACTGGCAGACCGCTCAAAGGGACCGTCCAATGTTGTTGGAGGCAAAGGAAAATCGCCCTCAATTCCAGGATGTTGATCGGAAGAACAGACTCTTCCGATGACCATACCCCCTGAATCCAGAGATTGTTCCAAACACCCCCCCCAGCCCGTCAGGCTGGCATCGGTGGTTATGACCGACCACTTCGGAGGGAGGAAAAGCTTTCCCAGGGATAACGCTCCTGGACATAACCACCATCCTAGGGATTCTCGCACCCTGTGAGAGATGATGACAATCCAGCGAACCTTGCGATTGATCCCAACGACTCAGAATGAGCCTATGGAGAGCTCTGGAATGAAATTGGACAAACGGAAAAAACCTCATGGACGCCACCGTCAGACCCAGAAGGCGCATACCTTCCGAAGGGACACTGCTGTCGCAGACTTCATAGTCTGTACATGCTGGAGCAGACATGCCTGCTTGTCTGGAGGTAGGGACAACACCGCCCGTACCATGTCGAAATGCATCCTCAAAAACAGGATTGCCTGCGACGATTCCAGAGACGACTTCTCCTTTGAAGCCACAACCGAAAAGGCCGTCCAAATAGGGACGAATCGTAAGTCCCCGTCTTTGAAGGATTGCCATGAAATTTTGGCGTCAGAATCGTTGTAAAAATTCTGGGCGTTAAAGCCAAGCCGAATGGTCGAGCCACAACCTGGGTGAGGTCTTCCGATGGGAACATGCCAAAAAGCGTCGCGAATGTCGATTGATCGTTCTGCGACAGGGCTGCCATAACTGAGCGAAGCGACTTCATGCTCGGCTCTGACGGAATGTCAGAAGTCAGTCCGCCTTAGCGAATTTTTTTTTTTTTTTTTGCCAGCTTCTGCCTTAACAGAAGTTCTGTTTCCAGGGTATGCGGAATTTCTGAGAATTCCCCCTTTTTTTTTTTTTTTTTTTTTTTTTTTTAAAAAGAGAGAGACGACACAAACCCCCAGAGGGTTGGTCAGATCATCCCTTGAACCGAAAAGGACTGCCGATAACTATCGGCACTAGTCCTGCCAGACGCAGAAGTCACAGCTCTGCGCTGCGGTAAAGCTGCTTCTTTTGCCTTTGCCTTGGCATCAGCTCCGTGAGGTCAGTCAAATAGCTGACCACTTTCTAAGCTAAAGATAGCAAACCCTGTTGGAAAACTGCGTTCCATCCAAGTCACAGTGCTCTTCTGACTGTAACTGCCGAGGATTGCGCCCTGGATAGCAGTGACGCATTATCCTTCAACTAGAAAAGCCCATCTACCTTGATAGAGGGAAACTTGCCACGCCGTCCTTAGACGGTCCAACCGGCTCAGGGGAACTTAACAAGTACACCTAGATCCTTAATACCGAATCTATGATCCACGGCTACACAGATGGAAATTGTTGCCATCTCCGTTCTTCTGTCCAGCGTGTCCTGCAGACTCGTCTTCCCTTTTACCAGGAAGATTTGCTAAGCTGGAATGAAGGAACATTCACTTCAGGAGAAGGGGTCCAATTAACAAATAACTCCGTAGAAAAACGGATACAGTTTGTAAGGTCATCGCGACCCATGCGACCCTTGCAACATCCGGGCCGACTTACCAGGACGACTAGTTACCTCCTCTGGTAACTGTAACGTCCACATGGCTTCCACAGAAATTTTAGTACGGCCCCTGAGAGAGGCAGGGCGTCCCTGCCGATCCTCCTTGACCGAATCGGACTTCTTCGCTAAGCGAGAAGGAAAACACCGATTTGTGTCGCTCCCTTGAAAGGATCTAGTTGACACTCCATAACCTAAAAGGTCATCAATAGAAACCAGTGAAGGCCTTCATTTTGACACCATTGGAACCTCTGACCGTGTATGAGTCGAGGTCTGCGTGTCAGATACGCGACGCTGATCCGTAACGGATCTGGGAGAGGGTCTCTGACATACCCTTGCATAGTATATGGCAGGATAAACCTGTCAGTAACCAGAGCAGTACTTAAATAAAAAACAAACGCTGAAGGGTTAAAGCTCTAAGAAAGAGCTACCCCAGCTGTCTCCCATTAAGAGTTAACCTCCTAAGAAGGGGTTAAAGTAGCTGACTCCCCACAACCTTGATAATGAAAAAGGGTGTGCGAATCTCAGGCGCCTCTTATAAGGTCGCAGCTGCAGGACAGCCATGCCACACTAAACAGAAAACGTTCCACAAGATCGCTAAAAAATTGCGCTGTTTTTTATAACGCAATGACCGCCAAAGTTGTCAAGGAGATCGCTAATCGCCTATGCGATTGCCCAGATTGGCAGTCACCAGCGACACTAAAAATGACACACAAACGATCGCAATATTATGCGACGCCATCAGGATTGTCAGCGGAAACGTATAGTGGCAGCATTAATGTCGCAGACTCCCCACAGCCTCTTTATTAATATTAAAAGAGTGTGCGAGCCCCTTATGCGAGAACAGCCGCAGGACAGCGCAATCTGTCACTCAGAAGTGCCCCAGACGGCGCCCGCGCTGTGGAGGTGAAGGGGTTAAGCTTCTGCCCGGCGGGCTAGAAGCGACTCACCAAGCTGGACACGTATTCTAGCCGGGAGGGGAGGAGAACGATCCGGGGAGCTTTCAGCCTGCAGCGCTTTATCAGCAACGGCCACCGCGCTCTGCCTCCGTGTGCTCCATGTAGAGGAGCCGGAAATGGAGGCTGCAGTAAAGCGCGCGCTCAGAAGCGGCGCGAAATTCAAAAATAAAAAGAGCGCGTACTCCCCTCCTTTCCCTCGTCCTGCAGGCATCCTCCTGCGGACATATAAAAACTAGTCACCGGCATATATATGTACAGCGGCTGCCGCAGCAGTCGCTAAAACACTCACACACATTTTACCAAAATGTGGAGTACTCACCAGCCGAAACGCCACAGGGACCCCCAGGGGTTTCTGGCGCTATGCCCATGCTTCCCCCCAGGGCGGGAAGCGCAGTGACCCCAGTGTGTGGTTTGCGCCCCCGCCAGGGAAACTCTCCTCATCCCCCAGGGCCGGCAAGATTCTGCAGGGACCATTATGTAGTTACAGATCCGCCAAGGGAGAGACTGGTGAAATACATTGATAAACATGTAATAGCGCTGTCACAGCAGTGCTGAAGCATACTGATATACATGTAATAGCGCTGCCATCAGACGCTAAAGCACTCACACATTAATAATAACATTTTGTGTGGAGTACTCACCAGCCAAAGCGCCACAGGGACCCTCAGGGTTTCTGGCGCTGTGCCCATGCTTCCCCCCAGGGCGAGGAACGCAGTGACCGCACGTGTGGTTTGCGTCCCGCCAGGAAGCTCTCCTCATCCCCCAGGGCCGGCAAGGATTCTGCAGGGACTTTGAGTAAATACAGATCCGCCAAGGGAGAGGTTGGGGTACAGCAGCGCTGGTACCCCTGAGACCTCTAGACCAACTGGTGATCCAAGTCTCCTGTCCGAAAATAAAATAATAAAATCTTCTGAGGAGCTGCATTAGCAGCGACCATCCTCTGGACCTCAAATCTTAGACTGGAGCTGAGTAGGAGGAGCCCGAGCTGGAGGGGCCAGCCAGTCAGCACTCTTTTGATCTGAGGTGACATCCTGATCTGGGGCTCCGCCTACCCATCAGTAATGAATACTGTGGCTCTCTTCCTTCCATCTGCAGCTGAAATAGCAATTACAATTCTAACTACTTAAGAATAGGAAAAAAGGAAGGCAGCCTGATCAGAGCATATCATATCGGGCATGAACATACATTACTCTGCTACAGGCACAAGCTATGTAGCCCAATGTGGTACTTGAGCAAGTTAAATAGCGGATGCCAACTGTGGACAAAGTAGAGATTACCGGCGGCGCTCATAGCTACCTGGCAATAACAACCACAGGGATCTCCTGGAGACCCTGGGTTGCCATGCCAACCCATCGGTGACCCACGGTCATGTGAGACGGGCGCCGATGGGTGGGATTAGTGCGATCTTCTAGTGCAATAATGTTAAATGCCGCTATCAGAGATTGACAGCGGCATTTAAAGGGAATCTGTCACCCCATTTTTGTGATATCAGATAAAGATATCACTGAAGAGTGCGTCCCATAAGTAATCTATAGTCATATCTTCTGACACCACAGCTTTGATGTCAAAATACCTTTGTAAAGTTCGTTTTTCAGTATGCAAATACATGCGGTCCGGTCCGATGGGCGGCGTTTATTCTCATTCCCCCACAGCCTCCTGTCTTGCCCTACGCACTTCTTTTCTTACGTTCATGTCGGGTTTCTGCGCTTGCGCTTTGAAAAAGCCCCTCGCGCGTGCGCAGTGTGCTTTTCCCAACAGTGGGAAAAGCATAAAATCATTACTGCGCATGCGCCACTATTTTGCTTCACTTTCCTTGCCCTGGAAGTCAAGGGGCAAGTACAGTGAGGAAAAAGACTGTCGCATGCGCAGAACTGATTTTCTACTTTGCCCACTGTTGGGCAAAGCACACTGAGCACGCGCGAGGGCACTTTTCAACGCGCAAGCGCGGAAACAGTACGCAGTCTGTGGTATTCACAGATGAAGAAACGTCCAGCAAGCCGAGGAGCGGGAGGGGGGGGGAATGAGAATAAACGCCGCCCATCGGACTGGACCGCATGTATTTGCATACTGAAAAACGAACTTTACAAAGGTGTTTTGACATCAAAACTGGGGTGTCAGGAGATATGATAGGTACCGATAGATTACTTAAGGGACGCACTATTCAGTCATATCTTTATCTGATATCACAAATATGGGGTGACAGATTCCCTTTAACAGGTAAGCAGCCGGAATTCCACCCGTGGCTGTTAGGAGCACGTGAAATCAGCTGACACTTGCCAAAAAGGATGTGGGCTCAGCGCTGGAGCACACATCAAAGGGGGAAACCCGTCATGAGCAGTACATGTACGGCACATATTGTGAAGAGGTTAATCTGAAAGCAGCATAATGTAGAGCAAGAGAGCCCAATTACAGGGAAGTGTGTTGTACTTTTAATACTATCAGTGTTTTATCAACAGGAGATTATCACATGCAGAGCAGTCAGGCTAATCTATGTAGCCCCACCCTCACCACTTATTGGCAGCTTGTTGACAGTGCATAGTGTGCACAGGAAGCTGCCAATCAGGGGTCTGTGCGGGGTCATACACAGCCCAGAAGTCTTAGCTCTGCTACATCTACATCAGACAAAACAGGGATTCTATCTAAACTGCACCAGTAAGGGACACATCGCTGGAATCAGGCTCTTTACCTCTACATAATGCTGTTCTCAGATTACATAACAAAAATCTGCTGACAAATTCACTTTAATTGTATTAATTTTCCCCCTTTTCTGTGTAATGGAGTTGTGTTTGGGTTTCCTTAGGTGTTGTATTAGACCGTACTATTAAGGGAGCCTCATTATAAAATGTAAACAATGAGAATATTGTTAATTAAAGAAAACCATGTTGCTGAGCATATGTAAATCCACCTGTTACTTCCATCAGTCGGATGGCTCCATCTGCGAGTAACACGTGAGCATCTCTGTCCTAAACATGAGCCACAACAGGACATTTTTGACATCCATCCATTTATCCATAAGAAGTTCAGTGGTCTAATCTCTATTGTGGTGCAGTCATTATTTATCGCCTTCTTCCGCTGGCGTATTCTCGGGTGATCCCGACAACGTCTTTAATGCACCCCCTGCACTCCATATCTTTTAGCTCAGTGTCTGAGAAAATGGATACCAAACAGCAATGAAAGTGTTTTAAGAGCTCTGAAAAGCACTTTACGTGAAATCTTTGGCAGAGATGTGAGATTCTGATCATCACTCTTTTGTGGGAATCAATAACAGCCAGTTGAGAAGTATAAAAAAGCAGAGTACAGAGGATGTGATTAGCCGCACAAAAAGGGGGATGCTCTGCGCCTACGGTACCTAAGGACTGCTATCAGAATAACTGTTACAAGCGTAATGCACAGACTTATAGGGAATCCGTCAGCAGGTGTTTGCTACATAATCTGAGAGCAGCATAACATAGGGCAAGAATGCCTGATTCCAAGGATGTGTCACTTACTGGAATGTGTGGACTGCAATACCAACACAGGTTATTAAACGTGGGGCTATTCGATTTGGAAAAAGGAAGCTTAGTGGCGATCTTATTACAATGTACAAATATATGAGGGGACAGTACAGAGATCTTTATAATGATCGTTTTATACCTAGGCCTGCGACGGGACATTAGAGGAAACAAGGTTTAATTGATCATAAACGCAGATTCTTTACTGTAAGAGCAGTGAGACTATGGAGTCGGTATAAATGCATATAATACATTGGGTACAGTACAATGCAGGATGTGATGTAAAGGTTTTCATAAGAATTTGGAAAGTTATGAAATGTCCTATAAATGTCTGTTCTGCTCCTGATCAGAGGATCTCGGCTCTTAGCGGAGATGAGTCTGTGCTGCACTTTATGCACATGCTCAGTAGTGACCGGTGCTGTGGGGTCAGGGAAATTGAGGAGTCGGAGGTTTTGCTTACTGACTCCACACCCCTGTGGAATGGTCACATGATGTAATAGTTGATTCACTACAAAAATTCAAAGGGGGTCTGTAGATCTTAAAGGTTAAAGGCAGTAGATTCTGTGATGGGACGTTGATCCAGGGAACTAGTCTGATTGCCGTACGGAGTCGGGAGGGAATTTTTCCCCTAATATGGAGCCATTAGTGTCTGCCCCATGGGGTTTTTGCCTTCCGCTGGATCAACATGTTAGGCTATAGGTTGAAATCGATGGCCTTGTGTCTACCTTCAACCTATGAAACCAGCTTTGCTGAATGTAGATGTAGCATAGCTAAATTTTCTGTTCTTTGTATAACCCCTGATTGGCAGCTTGCTGACAAGGCACAGTGTGCACAGGAAGGTGCCAATCAGGGATGGCGGAGGGACTACACATATTAGCCAGACTGCCCTGTAATCCTGGCAGTGATCATCTCCTGCTGATAAAACACTGTATAGAAACTACAACACAGCCTAATAATGGACACATCCTTGGAATCAGGATTTCATGCCCCACATCATGCTGCTCTTAAGTTAAATAGCAAAAACCTGCTGACAGATTCCCTTTTAGAATGTATCCTGTGCATAGAGGACATGGCAGCACTAAAAAGATGTAGCATCGATAGAAACAAACACATGGTAATACCCTTTGGTGTGTATGCGGGAAGAGAATGTTTGTGTCACAGAAATATATAATCTACATGATTAATTCAGTTACCATATATACTCGTGTATAAGCCGAGATTTTCAGCACCTTTTTTCGTGCTGAAAATGCCCCCTCGGCTTATACACGAGTCATAGGGCAGAAACCAGCAGGGGGAGGGGATGCCGCGGCAGGAGCCGGTGGCTGGGATCATACTCACCCTCACCGTGCCATCGCTGAACGTCCCTGCAATCCTGCGTTCTCCCCGGCTTCCTGCAGCTCTGCAGCACTGAGCGGTGATGTAATACCCGCTCATTAAGGTCATGTAATATGGACGCGACGCCACTCCCATGGGCGTGGCCTCCATATTCATGGCCTTAATGAGCGGTATTACATCACCACTCAGTGCTGCAGAGCTGCAGGAAGCCGGGGAGAACGCAGGATTGCAGGGACGCTCAGCGATGGCACGGGGAGGGGTGAGGATGATGGAGGAGAGGAAAAGGAGCACGGAACAGGATGGGGGGGGAGAACTGTGGATGGGAGAAGCATAGAGGGGAGAGGACGGGGGAAGCATGGAGCAGGACGGGGGAAGAGGAGGAGGACAGGGGAGCATGGAGGACGGAGGGGAGCATGGACAGGACGGGGGGAGGATGGAGGGACAAGGAGCACGGAGCAGGGGGGGAGGATGGAGGCACAGGAGCACGGAGCAGGACGGGGAGGGGACGGAGAAGGATGGGGGGGGGATGCACAGCGGAGGATGGAGCAGGAGGGGGGGAGTACAGAGGAGAATGGGGAAAGCACAGAGCTGGATGGGGGAGAAAGGAGCAGGACGGGGCAGCACAGAGCAGGAGGGCAGTTTATACACCTGGCTTATACACGAGTCAATAAGTTTTCCCAGTTTTTTGTGGCAAAATTAGGGGGGTCGGCTTATACACGGGTCGGCTTATACACGAGTATATACGGTAAATTATTGGATCTCACAAAGTGGATGTTTTTTTATTATTTATATTCATATTTTTATTGATTTTTTTTCCAAAATGTATAATTACATGAAATCAAGAAAGATCATTTTCTCAGTAGTTGGATGAAGTTTGTTGCTAAAGGAAGCATAAGCGAATTTCAAGTGAAAAGTCACATTAGTAATCAGACGTGAGTCCCCTTATCAGATATAAATCAGTCTGGACTTTTGGTGCCCATGTAGGCCACAGTGTGAGCTTCGGACAAGGGGCACATCTGTAAATCAGGTCCATCACTGGAACTTGTCCTCGGTCACATTACAGCCCTATCACTGCTCAGCTAAACTGACGCAACTACAAGAAAAATAGAAAAGCTGTCCTTTTCAATTTGCCTAAAGCAAGACTTCCGTAAGTAGCAATGACCTCAATCAAATGATTAATTACATAATAGTATATTAATTGGAACCGTGGCAGAATTTCAGATGCTTTCATTCTTCCCGAGTAATGCTCTGTCTTAGAACAGCCGATTAAGCTGTTCATCAGAGGTGAGTGGGCAAGGTCAGCGAGGCCGTACCTCTTCAGCTATTCATTACCTATTCTCTATGGTAATTAACAATCCAACATTTGCATCAATCACAATCTCTCTGATTGTACTCTTATCCAAGGAGATGGGAGATTTATGTCTGGAACCGTTTGATTTTTACTTCAGAAACGCACTAAAAATATCTTCACAATGTCACAGGAAACAGACGAGGACGTCCTACAAACACGGGCACGGCCGGCTGTGCTGACAATGCACACGCTTAAAGAGATTCCCCACTGTTTAATGGGAAAAAAAACTATAGATATTAAAACGCCCTAACCGTTCCCTTGATTTTTGAGTTCTGGAAGTCTCCACTTCCTGCTCCCTCTAGATACCTAGAAAACCGCGGTTTAGCCAATCACCAGGCATTTCCAAAAAGGAACAGGGGGACGCCGAGAGCAAAGGGGACCTAGGAAGGCACTGGAATGGAAGGGGCTTAGGGTTGGTGAAAAGTAACCCACTATTTTCGTGGGTTTTTATGCCTTTCTGACCCTTTAAAAAACAAATATTTGCTGGACAACCCATTTATACACGTGTCACCTAGTGCACCCTAGTGACAAGGGACTGTTACCCTACCAGATTGCCGAATTGGGGTCACCCCAGACGATCCCGGTCCCCTGGATGATGGAGACACCTGGGTCTTGTTTACATACAATGATCGTCATTTAAAAAAAAAAAAGGTAGACTGGGGCAAGCAGCCAGATTTTTCTAATGGTCCTACAGCAAGGTGAGACCACTATAGTGGGGGGTAATACATTTGAACTTACATTATTTATCATCCAAGAGGTTACTGTCAAAATAGTGTCTTATCTTACATTTTACGGTTATTGTTTTCTCCAGCAGGCTATAGCCTGAAAACTAAGAAGTACGGATGCTTCTGCTTAAAGTGGCAACGTGAACGGCTTGCACCAGAGACATTTTATGGTAATGCTAGAAGTGCTGTCTGTCTTTACTTTGTTAATATTAGCAAATACCTCCAATTAGAAATTTAGCATAGTTCTTCTGATTTCTAATATCACTTACCTCATGTGCAGGCATTGCAGTAGCTTAGGTATCTATGTTTACAACCACTAACAACTGACTCACTATATGAGTGGTCGTAACCATGGATACCTAAGCTAATACAGTGCCCTGTACAGGGGTAAGCGACATTGCTCATCAGAGGAACTATACTACATTTCTAATTGGAGCCATTTGCAGATACTATTAATATTACATACGGAATAAAAAATAAATAAGACTGACAACCCCATAAATATGCTAGCAATACTGTAACTTTTTTTTTTTTTTTTATAGATTTCTACTTTTTCCCCACTATTTGGCAGCGGGGGGGGGGATGGGGGTGGTTGTAGTAGACCATTGTTTTAGGCAGTGCACCGAAGTGTAATTTAGTAACTATATGGCCTTCCCTCATGTCAGAAGCATAAGACTCTGATATACAAGCATTAAATCTCCATTACAACACATGGGGAGTGAGAAGGGAGCCAATAAAACGTGCCAAACAGGGCACCAAACAATGCAAGCCTTAAGACTTTAAATAAAAATAAAATAAAAAAAAGTTTCACTTTCATTGTATAAAAAAAGAGATGAAAATAAAAAGCTATAAAACAGGATTTACAAATTAAAAAAAGGGTCTCTCTTCTCAAATTCTCTGAAGCCAATGGCACAATATCTCACCTTTGGGCATTTCTGCAGGCAGGTAATGTGGCTCTTGCGCACTCACATGGTCCCAATCAAAGTCATCATACAGGTCCTGATGATAGTCACAGGCGGCTGGTCCATCGTCAAAGGTACAACCTCCTAAAATGAAGCACAAGTCAGACTGTAAGACTACGGACTAGGACAACGCCATTTATATTCATTTTTAGTTGTTTGCATTATTTGCCATTTTATGCATTTACTGTCTGTCTATGTGTGGGTGCTTTACAAATATTAGAGAAGTTATAACTTTCCAGTTGATATTATAATAGTGAATCTGTCACAAAATTTCACATTACAAACTGCACGGATTATTAAAGGGGTTGTCCAGTGAAAGCAAAGTTATCACCAAACTCATTGATCGGTGGGGTCTACCCGCTAGGACCCACACTGACTGGCAGAATGGGTGACACTCTGCAAGCTCGACTGTCGATCCATTCATCTCTTATGGGGCTGTGGCCATACAGGATGAACAGAGAACCAGTCAGACATCCTCACCCTACCGGCCACTGGATTTAATAAGGGGAATGAGAGTGCCCTATTGGGGATAATAACTCATTGCTCTGTGGATCTGTGTGGGTTTCATTGGTCGAACCCCACTGATGAGCTATTTTTCATCTTGCCTGTGGCTAGGTGATTCTCTTGTCTTCAATGGACAGCAATTTAAAAGCGCTCTCAGACCTGATGAGGCTGTTGTACTACTTTGAATATCTAGGTCAGACTGGTTACATAATAGAATGGTTAGATAATCCTGATATTATGATACGCCTTTAATCAGTCCATATTCTATGACATGGTGTCAACTGTTGGAGGCAGCACAAAACAAGACTGTAGGATATTGCTTGACAAAAAAGAAGGAAACATAAAATATTTAAGGAAAGCCGTTAAAAAAAAATGCCTATAGTTTCAAGCAGGTTTTTGTGATAAATGTATGGTTTAAAACATTTGTGCAGCTTTTTTTCTTTTCAGATCATAATCTTTATTTAAAAAAAAAAATCTGGCACTTTTCACACTGCTAGACTGTGTTGTTTAAGGAAACAACACATGTACATAGCCACAATGAACAAACTAAGACTTTTTGTATCGAAGAATCTAATGAGCCTGTGCAGGTCATTGTGATAGGAGGGGGAGCATGGTCAGCTGTGTCATCTACTGTGAACTGGGTTTACAGGAGTGGTATTACCTGTAATTGTAACCTCTGCTGATAAGGAGTCTGATGAAAACTCTTCTTTAAAAGGACAAAGTAGAGGGAAACTTTAGGGAAAAAAAGCCCCAGCGGCCACTATGAAAACTGCAAAATTACCAATGTTATTCTTTCAATATAGTGATGTGAAAAAATAATGCCAAAAACTTGAAAAATACATGTAACACAAAAAACGGATTTCAACAATAGGTCACGTCATGATAACTTTCCTTTAAAAGGCACCATAAAATTTAAAGACCTCTCCATTTCAGCCTACAAATAAAGTAGTTTTGCCTGTCAAATTCTTTTGTAATTTGTTTCCTTCACGATTTTTTTTTTGGTCGTCATAACCCATTGAACATTCATGTCTCATTACTCAATTGCCAGATCAACCCTCATTCGCTTTAACCTTTGTCAAAAAGAGACAGATGCAATAAATTACCCCAAAGTACCATTTTTTTTCTGGATTATTGTTTAAACGGCTAATGTAATGGATTCTGAATGATAATTCTAGACAGACTAATGTTGTTATTAAAAGAACATCAATCCAGAAATGTAATCATAAAATTGCACGCTTGGCACAAGCTCAGGTTGGAAACCCCTGGCATCTCTCTGTTGCATGAAATTTTAACATGTGGTTTAATAGTTATAATTAACCTTTACCCTGCCAAAAAAAGTACTTCAACTGCCCAACGTTCTCGATATTCACTTTACAGACCATTTCTAAGCATACAGTAAGTCTAACTTTGGTGCTGTACACCAGAAACTCTGCCCTTTCACTAACTGATACATTTCATTTTCTGTTACATAGAGTTTCTATAGAATCTGCATATATCATCTACAACATAAAACACAAGCTGTTGAATGGATGAGGCATTGAGCTACACAAATCAAGGCATGAACAAAGTATATAGTGTCCCAAAGATTTTCTAAGACCCACTGTAATTAACAACTAAAAATAGAGAATAAAGCTTTTCCATCCTACAGGGGGTCATCTAAGGCTGAGGCTAGGGAGCGACTTGATGGGACACAGGTCACACTGCCAAAAGATGGCACTGTAACGCAAGTGAATGGAGTCACATTACAATCCTTAGGGTATGGCGACAGATAAAGTTGCAAAAAGTTAGTATTTTTTGCAACTTGCTTACTGCGGCCGAGGTAGACTAGGGGTCGCAACGTGACCCCATTCACCTGCATTACAGAGCGATAGAGCCGCTGCACAGAGCAATCTTTGATCCCCGCCTAGCCCCAAGTCTTACCAAGAAAACCTTTTTTCTGTGCGCTCTGTAAGAATATTGTTCACATGCAGCACATTTGTTGCAGAATGCCATAGTGTATCCAAATACGAGGAAGTGTATGAAGGAAGGGCGGAGGTGTCTCCTTTTATACTACTCGTGGTTTTGGCTGTAAAAAGTCCTATTAAAATTGCCACTAAAGTTTTTGCAGTCTTTGATGCAGTTTTCTAAAGAAAAGCCAGGTGTGGCTATAAAAGGAAATTGACATATAAAGGACAAACTTAAAGAAATATTTAAAACTTTAAATATTTCAAGGGAATCTGTCAGCAGGTTTTGGCTACCTCATATGAGAGAACCCTGATGTAGGCAGAGACCCTGAATCCAATGATATATCACTTCTATTACTGGGTGCAGCCGTTCTGATACAATCAGAGTTCTTAGATTTAGCAATGCAGCAGAGCTGAAAAAGCTGCACCCACCTACACCAGGCTCCGTACATACAACGGCTATAGACAGTGAGGTGCTTATCACAGGAGGGGGCGGAGCCTGACCAGTGATCGCACGCTAGCTAGTCACAGCAATGATATTGTCCTGGTGATAAAACCTTCAATGTAAGTAAAGGGTATGCCACACTAAACGAGATCGCTAACGAGATCGCTAACGAGATCGCAAAAACGTCACTATTTAGCAATCTCGTTAGCGACCTCGTTGTGTGTGGCATGTAGCAACGATGTGGCCCCTGCTGTGATGTCGCTGATCGTTCACTAGCGTTCTGGACCGTTTTTTGATCGTTGGCGTCCCGCTGGTGAGCCTATATCGCTGTGTTTGGCACCTTTTGCGAACGACGAGCGACCTCGTTTGTGACGCATATGACAGCGGCGCAGGCGGGACTAGGGTTTTTTAGCGTCACGGAGTGGATCGCAATATCTGTAAGTTCTCTTTTGCGTCACAGAGAGGATCGCAGAAGTTGCAAAGCAGGCTAGCAGGACGCAGAGAGCAGGAGCAATGCTGGAAATTCCTATGAATCAGAAGCGCTCAGTACATGCTAATGACAGATCCTAACGACCGCCAAAGTCGTTAAAGAGATCGCTGACCGCTGATGAGTCGTTTATGAGATCTCACCTACTAGCGACCTAAAAGCGATCACACCAACGATCTCGTTAGCTTGCGTCGTTATCGTGATCGCTAACGAGATCGCTAAGTGTGGCAGTACCTTCAATAACAGCACACAGCTTGATAAGTGACTGCTCATTCAATTCTGTGCTTTAGCCCCTACCTTATGCTGTCCTCAGATTAGATAGCAAAAACTTGCTTATACATTCCCTCTAAAGAGGACCAGAACATGCTAAAAAAAAAAAAAAAAGTTAAATGACCTGTAAAAATCCCTGAGCTCTCCCAATTTGGACCTTCTTTTCTGTTTTGCACAGCTTTGCTCCCTTGCAGAGATACTCACATTTCTTGCTTTTGGAGTGCAATATGAGAAACCTCTGCTTCTGGGAGTTTCTTCAGAGGGTTTTCTCGGAGCGTTTGCTTTGACACTTCCCTCCCAAACTGTTAGATCAACCACCATTAGGTGATCGATTGCATCTGGGAAGGAGGGGTGAAAGTGAATGCCCCGATATAAGACTCTGAAGAAACTCCCAGTCAAGGGTATGCCACACTAGACGAGATCGCAAACGAGATCGCAAACGAGATCACTAAAACGTCACTATTTTGCGATCTCGTTAGCGACCTAGTTGTGTGTGGCATGTAGCAACGATGTGGCCCCTGCTGTGATGTCGCTGATCGTTCACTACAGTTCTGGACCGTTTTTTGATCGTTGGCGTCCCGCTGGTGAGCCTATATCGCTGTGTTTGGCACCTTTTGCGAACGACGAGCGACCTCGTTTGTGACGCATGACTGTTTTGCGTCACGGAGTGGATCGCAATATCTGTAAGTTCTCTTTTGCGTCACAGAGAGGATCGCAGTAGTTGCAAAGCAGGCTAGCAGGATGCAGAGAGCAGGAGCGATGCTGGAAATTCCTATGAATCAGAAGTGCTCAGTACATGCTAATGACATCCTAATGACCGCCAAAGTCGTTAAAGAGATCGCTGACCGCTGATGAGTCGTTTTTCAGATCTCCTGTTTGGCAGCTACTAGCGACCTAAAAGAGATCACAAAAACGATCTCGTTAGCTTGCGTCGTTATTGAGATCGCTAACGAGATCGCTAAGTGTGGCAGTACCTTTAGTCTGAAAGCAGAAATTTCACATATTGCTCTCCAAAAGCAATAAATGTAAATCTCACTGCAATGGAGTGATGCAACTCAAAAATGGAAAAAAGTTGCAGAATCAGGGGAGCGCTGAGATTTTTTTTAACAAGTGACAGCTCCACTTTAATCTTTCTGCTGCATTTTCCTCTATCTTTGGCTTAATACCACTTGAAAATCTACATGAGGGTTTTCAGAGTAAAAGTCTTGAACATTGCAGTACTGATACTTAATTATTCAGCACCATTAAATACCTTGACGCAACTGCCAGAACATGATCCTGTTCTATTTCTAATGACCCTGCAATGTAAGTTGCTTGCCCACCTTTGACATAACAGTCACCAAATGTCACTTGAGCAAGACAAAGCATCATGGCTGCATTAAGTAGCCCGTCTATTGTGGCTCAATCAGTTTATGTGACAATTTGCATTCAACGTTATTTTCTAGTAGTGGCACAATTTTTTTTTTACTGGTTCACATTAAATTTCTCAAAAACGTATAAATACATCATACGCCTACAGGTGCCATATCAATTAAATTAAAAGTAAGCTATGAATTAAAAGGGTTATTAATAATTATTATTACTTTATATAGCGCCATTAATTTCATGGTGCTATACATGAGAAGGGGTTACATACAAAGTTATACATATCGTTTACAGTAAACAAATTTATAATGATAGACAGGTACAGAGGGGAGAGGGCCCTGTCCTTGCAGACTTACATTCTACGGGATAATGAGGAAGAGACAGAAGATCGGGGTGGCAGCAGCTCGGGTGGTGGCGAGGGGGCAGCTCTGGTGGTGGCAAGGCGGCAGAATGGTTATTGCAGGCTGTAGGATTTCCTGAAGAGATGGGTTTTCAGGTTCCGCCGGAAGGATCCGAGGGTGGTGGATAATCTGACATGTTGAGGCGTGGAATTCCAGAGGATGGGGGATATTCGGGAGAAATCTTGGAGGCAGTTGTGTGAGGAAGGAATAAGTGTGGAGGAGAGAAGGAGGTCTTGGGAGGATCGAAGATTACGTGAGGGAAGATATTGGGAGATTAGTTCAGAGATATAGGGAGGGAACAGGTTGTGGACGGCTTTGTAGGTCAGTGTTAGTAGTTTGAACTGGATTCGTTGGGGAATTGGGAGCCAGTGGAGGGATTTGCAGAGGGGAGAAGCAGGGGAGTAGCGAGGAGAGAGGTGGATTAGTCAGGCAGCAGAGTTGAGGATAGACTGGAGTGGTGCAAGAGAGTTGACGGGGAGGCTACAGAGGAGGGTGTTGCAGTAATCAAGGCAGGAGATGATGAGGGCATGCACAAGAGTTTTAGTAAATTAAGGGCTGAGAAAGGGAAGGATTCTGGAAATATTTTTGAGTTGGAGGCAACAGGAGGTGGCAAGAGTTTGGACGTGTGGTTTGAAGGACAGGGCAGAGTCGAGAGTTACTCCGAGGCAGCAGATTTCAGGTGCGGGAGAGAGCGTGATGCTGTTTACCATAATAGATAGATCGGGTAGGGAAGATACGCGAGATGGAGGAAAGATGAAGAGTTCGGTTTTGTCTACATTGAGTTTTAGGAAGTTAGAGGTGAAGAAGTAGGATATGGCTGATAGACACTCCAGGATTCTGGACAGCAGAGAGGTGACATCTGGGCCAGAGAGGTAGATCTGAGTGTTGTCCGCATACAGGTGATACTGGAAGCCATGGGACTTTGAGTTGTCCTAGGCCAAGAATATAGATGGAAAAAAGTAGGGACCCTAGGACAGAGCCTTGAGGGACTCCAACAGAGAGAGGGCGGGATGAGGAGGTAGTGTGGGAGTGGGAAACGCTAAATGTGCGGTCGGAAAAGTAAGAGGCGATCCAGGACAGGGCAAGGTCTTTGATGCCAAGGGAAGAAAGAATCTGTAGCAGTAGGCAGTGGTTGACTGTGCCGAAGGCAGAGGGCAGGTCGAAGAGGAGGAGGATGGAGAACTGTCTGTTAGCTTTGCCTGTGAGTAAAGCCCCAGTCACACACAGCGATCTCGCTAGCGAGATCGCTGCTGAGTCCCTAGTTTTGTGACGCAACAGCGATCTCTCCAGTGATATCGCTGTGTGTGACATTCAGCGACGATCAGTCCCCATGCAGGGTATCACTGATCGTCGCTGAATGTCCTGGACATTTTTTGATCGTTGGCCTCCTGCTGGCCAGCACGCATCACTGCGTGTGGCAGGCAGGAGACCAGCGATCAGCTGGTAACCAAGGTACACATCGTGTTTCCAGGCGCCTGGAAACCCGATGTGTACGTTGGATACCAGCGCACTGCTGCAGGGGAGCTGGTAACCAAGGTACACATTGGGTTTCCAGGTGCCGCGCAGCGCCTGGAAACCTGATGTGTACCTTGGTTACCAGTTCCCCTGCAGCAGCGCGCTGGTATCCAACGTACACTGCGGGTAACTAAGCGACGTTACCCGCAGTGTCGCTGTCCTGATCGCTGCCTGTTTGGCAGCTCAGCAGCGATCATGTAGCGACACCAGTGTTCCTGACAAGTGCATATCATTGTCGGGATCGCTGGTGTGTCGCTATGTGTGACGGGGCCCTAAGTCATTAGTAATTTTGGTCAAGGCAATTTTGGTGGAGTAGTGGGGGCGGAAGCCAGATTGGAGGTTTTCAAGGAGAAAGTTAGATGAGAGGTGGGAGGAAAGTTGAGCGTGGACATGCTGCTCAAGGAGTTTGGAAGTAAACGGGAGCAATGATATGGGGAGATAGCTGGGCATAGCAGTTGGGTAAAGGTTTGTTTTTTTGAGGATGGGTGTGATGGTGGCATGTTTGAAGGCAGAGGGGAAGATACCAGAAGATAGCGATAGGTTGAAGAGATGGGTTAGAGCTGGAATGAGCGCGTTAGTGAGGTTATTCCCATATCAAACTTTTAGGGCAGATCACAGGATACTTGTGATGAACAAATGTGCTCGTAAGGTGTTAGATATAAAGTAGACAAGAAATTCATTATTACTAGAGAGCTAGAAGTTTTTAATTTCAAGGTATTTTAAAGGCTTCAATCACATTCTGTCTCACTAACAGTAAGCCAAAAGCAAGCGTGGACCCGGATCTGGTTTTGGCTTACTGGTGTATGTATTGTGTCAGTATATATAGATATATACTATTAAAAGGGTCGTCTCATCAAAGAAGACTGCGCAGTCACTTTGAGATCATAGCCTGTCTAATCGTGTCAGTGTGTGAACTGTACGCCATCATGATTCCCCTTGTATTCCTTGTGCGAGATACAGTTAGTATACTGGTGGTCACGTGCAGACTAGTCTCACCCAGCTTCTCTAACAGACTAGAATTCAGAGGAGCGCAGAAGTCTAGTTGGCACATGACCATAATCGTACAAATCACATACGCAAAGCTACATGACAGCCCACTCGCACACTGATCTGATCCGACAATCTGCAGTCATAGACTGCACACTTTGCCTCTTAGACCAGACAACCCCTTTAAAGTAGACATGGTTGCTCTTGGTTAAATAAAAATCCTACACAAAAGAACTGCTGGATAGCCAAGTACTACACTGAAAGATTGATAGATTTCATTGAAACAATAATACAAGACAGGGTTAAAAAGGTGGGTCACAGTGGAAAAGGCCACCACAAGAGGAAGATAAAAGAATATAATGATCAGTAATGCAGGTAATGAGCACAGAGGATGGACAGAATGACAAATCACATCCACTGACCTGGTACAGGCTAATTACACTAGGATACTATTGTTACCAGGTTCTTTATGCCTAATTTGCATAACTAATCATCATTATACCTCCCACTCCTGTTGTATCTCTTTTACTGTGGGATCCATATGCTTAACCCTTTCTTGTATTAGCAGTTAAAATATATATATATATATATATATATATATATATATATATATATATATATACACACATGTATATGTGTGTATATATATATATATATATATATATATATACACACATATACATGTGTATATGTGTGTATAATATATATATATATATATTATATATATATTTTCATATATGTGTTTTCTAGTTGTCTACCAGTTTTTTGTAGAATTGTGTGTAGATTTTTTTTTTACTGCTGAATGAACAGACCTTCTTTTGAGCTCTTACACCAACCACATTCTCTGTGCATTCAGGCAGGAGACTAATGCTTTTTCTTGACATGTTGCATCTTTTAGGGCGATAATTAGGGGTCTCAAAACCTGGAACCCCAACCGAACGACAACATAAAAACAGGTATACTTGTAAATCTGCTGCACATCAGTGATTCCACGCAGGTACAGCCACCAGCAGATACAACCACATCCATGCATGTGCTCTGGCACTGTGAATTATTTGGCTGCAAGAATTGGCAAACAATGAGGCAAATTTTACAATAAAATGCCGAGCCATCAACATGATTTGCATGTGCCAACTGCCAAACACAGAGTGCCAAAGGATTAAACATGATAAAAGTCAACACCCATCCAAGGAACCGATCCCGCCAAAATGGTCAGGCTTGGCCAACAGCCCAATGTGTAGGGCTACCTTTACATTCCCCAGGGAACAGTTTAGCCACCTGTAATATATTGTGGTAGCCTAGGGTATGACAAACAAAGGAACCTGTGTAATATATTTGTCACTTATCTTACAGTTAGAAGGCAAGAGAGGCTTATGCGTGTCGACCGCAGTCATTAACCTGGTAGTAGACTGCGTCTGGGTGTCCGCCTCCAGTAGGCGTATATGCCCGAAAAAGATGCACAGCAGAGCACACATTCCCTCTGCCGGCACCATTATAGTCTATGGCCGAAAACGTCTATAGGCGCACATGTCTAAAACTTATTTTGTGGAGGGTTCAGACATAAAAACTGACAAGGCCACTGAACGACTGTCGGAACGCAGTGTAAAAGCACCTTTGAAGGGTATTTTTTTGCCGTCGTCAAGATCCTATCCCAATATGTAGCAGGTGTAATAATAATAATAGCAAATACCTCCAATTAGAAATATAGTTTAGTTCTTTTGATACGCTATGTCACTTACCCCATGTGCAGGCATTGCAATAGCTTGGGTATCCATGGTTATGACCACTCACATAGTGACAGTTAACCGTTAGAGGTCACTACAAGAGTGGTCGTAACCATGGATACCTAAGCTACTACAATGCCCTGCACATGGGGTAAGCGACATAGCTAATCAGAAGAACTATGCTACATTCCCAATTGGAGCATTTGCCATTATTATTACACCTACTACATACTGGGATAGGGTCTTGAAGATGAGAATACACCTTGAAAGATGCGCTGTGAACCATCTGTATGGTTCTGTGCTTATACGCTGCCTTTATTGCCAGCAGCACAGGTCCTGATGACACAAGACAATGATGATCTTTTGTGCAACACAAAAGATTTTAACGCAATCAACGACCGTTTTGCTAGTTAACAAGATTGTTAAATGATTCCTAAAATCACTCATTCATAACAATCATGCAGCGTAAATAAGACCTTAGATTAGACCCTTAAAATATGCCAAATTTATCACAGCAGTTCATGAATTTGGCAAATCTTCTACAGTCTAAACGCTCTCCATACATACTTTAGGTTTCATTTATGCCACAAATGTGCAGCAAAATTGTACTGCAGTTTCCGATGCAGGACATCACTCTACTGTGATACATGTACATTTTGGGAAAAGCCCAGCATAAAATCAAATAAAAAGCCAAACAAGTCAAGTCAGGCTTAGCGGACTAATAGAATAACTGTAAATGAAAACTGGCAGCAAATAAGCACCTCGGTATAACATGGAGTGTGATTGAAAATATCAGAAGCTTTGTTACTCGGTCATTGTTTATGTCAACGCCAAAGATGGAGACGCACAGCGAGGATTTTCTAAGATAAATATTATGCGGATACTTGATGAGCAAACAACAGCAAATGACTAGCAAAACAGTCTTCTGGCAATGTAAACAGGGCTTGGTATAGTCAGCCATGTGAAACAGACGCCATTGGTGCAGCCAAGGACAAGGGTTTTGGCACATGGACAAAAACAACAATCCATAAACTGTTCTCAGATCGGAGGCGACTATAAAAGACTTAAGACATTCAATGCTTTGTCAGTTTTTCTTTTTTACTGCTGCAGACTTCACTAAGGGCCCCGTCTAACATAGCGACACACCAGCGATCCCGACAACGATCAGGATCGCTGGTGTGTCGCTACATGATCGCTGCTGAGCTGCCAAACAGGCAGCGATCAGGACAGAAAACACTGCGGGTAACGTCGCCTAGTTACCCACAGCGTACGTTGGATACCAGCCCGCTAATGCAGGGAGCTGGTAACCAAGGTACACTTCGGGTTTCCAGGCGCTGCGCAGTGCCTGGAAACCCGATGTGTACCTTGGTTACCAGCTGATCGCTGGTCTCCTGCCTGTCACACGCAGCGATGCGTGCTGGCCAGCGGGAGACCAGAGATCAAAAAAAAGTCCTGGCATTTCTGACACGACCAGCGATTCACAGCAGGGGCCTGATCGCTGGTACGTGTCAGACATAGCGAGATCGCTGCTGACATCGCTGTTTAGCAGCGATCTCGCTAGTCATCTCGCTATGTGAGATGGGGCCTTAGGGCCTCATGTAAAATATTCATTTTTTTCCAAGTGCCCATTATACCTTTTGAGCATGTTTAAACAGCATGGTATTTTTTTTTTGTTTTTTTTTTATGACTGATTGAAAAAACAGGAGACTTGTCTATTTTTTATTAATTCCGTTTATCAATTTCAGCCTTTCAAGAGAATGGTTCAATCGCAAAAAAAAAAAAAAAATTACACAACTCTTGTATGCCATCCAAGTGCAGTTTGCCTTTTACCATCTAATGCAGGGGTGGGAAAACACCGTCACGCTACCTGTACAGTCATGGCCAAAAGTTTTGAGAATGACGCAAATATTATATTTTCACATGATCTGCTGCCCTCTGGTTTTTATGTGTTTGACAGATGTTTTTATCACAGACAGAAATATAATTGCAAACATATGAGTAATAAAAGCTTATATTGACAGTTAGAACGAGTTAATGCAGCAAGTCAATATTTGCAGTGTTGACCCTTCTTCTTCAGGACCTCTGCATTTCTCCCTGGCATGCTCTCAATCAACTTCTGGACCAAATCCTGACTGATAGCAGTCCATTCTTGCACAATCAATGCTTTCATTTTGTCTGAATTTTTAGGTTTTTGTTTGTCCACCGTCTCTTGATGATTGACCACAAGTTCTCAATGGGATTAAGATCTGGGGAGTTTCCAGGCCATGGACCCAAAATCTCTATGTTTTGTTCCCTGAGCCATTTAGTTATGGAAAAGGCATTGTTGATCGCCAAACTGCTCTTGGAGGGTTGGGAGAAGTTGCTCTTGGAGGACATTCTGGTACCATTCTTTATTCATGGCTGTGTTTTAGGCAAGACTGTGAGGCTATGTGCACACGTTGCGGAATTGCCATGGAAATTTCCGCGGCAATTCCGCACCTCCCTGCCGCGGGAAATACTCATATTATAGGTATGTGTATTCCCGCTAAAAACTAGCGTTTTACAAGCGATCTGACAGGTTGGTCACACGAGTCAAACAAGTGTTTGATAAGTGTGACCAACTTTTTACTATTGATGCCGCCTATGTCGCATCAATAGTAAAAAGATCTAATGTAAAAATAATAAAAAAAATAATAAATAATGATATTCTCATCTTCCGGCGACCCCCGCAGCTTTCCCGCCTCTCAGCGACGCTCCCGGCCAATCCCGTTCCCAAGCGTCCTTTGCGACAATCACCCCGATGACGTAGCATCACGAGAGACCGCTACGTCATCTGGGGTGATTCTCGCAATGCATTACTGGGAATGGGATTGGCCGGGAGCGTCGCTGAGAGGCGGGAAAGCTGCGGGGGCCGCCGGAAGGTGAGAATATCACTATTTTTTATTTTAATTATTGTTTTTACATGGATATGGTACCCAGGGCCTGGAGGGGAGTCTCCTCTCCTCCAGACCATGGGTAGCATCCGCACATGAACCGCTTACTTTGCGCATGGTGGGCACAGCCACATGCGGAAAGTAATCGGTTCAATGCATTCCTATAGCGGAGGAATTGCCGCGGTTCCGCAAAAAAGAATGAGCATGCTGCGGATTCTTCCACGATGCGATTCCGCCGCGGAAAAACCCGCATGTGCACAGCATTGCGGAATCCCATAGGCCATAATGAGTTGTATTGTGTAAGCGGTTTTGCCGCAGTTTCGCCGCGTTTCCGCCGCGAAAAAACCGCGCCAAAACCGCTAGGAATCCGCAACGTGTGCACAGGCCCTAAGAGAGCCAATTCCCTTGGCTGAGAAGCAACCCCACACGAATGGTTTCAGGATGCTTAACAGTTGGCATGAGACAAGACTGGTGGTAGCGCTCACCTTGTCTTCTCCGAATGAGGCGTTTTCCTGATGTCCCAAACAATCGAAAAGGGGATTCATCAGAGAAAATAACTTTACCCCAGTCCTCAGCAGTCCACTGCCTGTACCTTTTGCAGAATATCAGTCTGTCCATGATGTTTTTTCTGGAGAGAAGTGGCTTGTTTGCTGCCCTCCTCCAAGAGTCTCCGCCTCACAGTGCGTGCAGATACACTCACACCTGCCTGCTGCCATTCCTGAGCAAGCTCTGCACTGCTGGTAGCCCGATCCCGCAGCTGAAACACTTTTAAGAGACGGTCCTGGCGCTTGCTGGTCTTTCTTGGGCGCCCTGGAGCCTTTTTGGCAACAATGGAACCTCTCTCCTTGAAGTTCTTGATGATGCGATAGATTGTTGACTGAGGTGCAATCTTTCTAGCTGTGATACTCTTCCATGTTAGGCCATTTTTGTGCATTGCAATGATGACTGCACGTGTTTCTTTAGAGATAACCATGGTTAACAGAAGAGAAACAATGATGCCAAGCACCAGCCTCCTTTTAAAGTGTCCAGTGGTCTCATTCTTACTTAATCATGACAGATTTATCTCCAGCCATGTCCTCATCAACACCCACACCTGTGTTAATGGAGCAATCACTAAAAAGAGGTTAGCTGGTCCTTTTAAGGCAGGGCTGCAATGATGTTGAAATGTGTTTTGGGGGATAAAGTTCATTTTCTAGCCAAATATTGACTTTGCAAGTAATTGCTGTTAAGCTGATCACTCTTTATAACATTCTGGAGTATATGCAAATTGCCATTAGAAAAAGTGAAGCAGTAGACTTTGTAAAAATTAATATTTGTGTCATTCTCAAAACTTTTGGCCATGACTGTATATTATGTCCTTTTCTGCAACTCCCGGGCAGATTCGGTCGCACTTCTCTAGCCAATCTTCACTTTAATTTCTCCTGACACTACGAGCACTTTTACGCAGCGCTGGTGCATGCAATGAAGGATTATGTCCTCGCTGGCCAATGCCAGCATCAGGATATACATTGTGAGCAGAGCCAGCGCTGTCTGAACACTAGTCCCACCAATGAACACCACCATGGCAGCCCCAGCGTCTAGTGTGCTGTATAAGTCCTTATTTTTAAACAGGTAGGAACATTTTTTACCTCAGAGAAATAATCAGTTGTGATCCCATGCTGCCCTGTCTGTTTACTCTCTTTTGCTTCCTCCCTTGACCAGGAGCTGTGGTATGATCAGACCATGTCCCTGCACAGTCAGACACAGCCATTACACAGTACATAGCAGTGGCACATTTATAAGATTATCTCGGCACAGAAACATTTTATTTAAACACAACCAATAGTGGAAATTATAATTAATCCTAGTGATTCTAGTGATTAAAATCAACTTTGTTCCCATGACAACCCTTTTGAAGTCTATGGTTAAAAACTGAAAATGTCTGCATACACATTTTCATTTTTTAATAACCAGTAGTGATGCTCTCGGCGACATCCTATACCCACCTCTATCCTATACTCAGACTCAAAAATATAAATAAACAGGTTCAAAATACAATGTGCCAGCAAACTGTAATTAAAAGGAACCTGTCATGTCATTTTTAGCATGTAAACTGTTCATTCAAATCTGCTTTGAAAAATCCCGCGCTTGCTCAGTGTGGACTGGGGAGCTATGATTGCGCCGTGATGAGCGGCTCCCCACACTTGTGCCGTAACAACTCCGGCCGCACAGCCGGTGAAGCTTGGTACTACGCACAGCTTCAGTGCGCCATGCGCGACAACCGTGACTGCATAAAATGAAGCACACCGCTATGACTAAATGAGCAGCTACAATCTAACTATATAAAGTGCTTTTTGCACATGATTAGACCATCATTTTTAATTAAAAAAAAAAAACGTGTTAGTGATGCATATTGCATCCACCATACGACATCAGTGCTACGTATTCAGTTGGAGTAATCTGGCCAAGCGGCAGGAGAGATACCATCAGTAGGACGTTGCATTTCTCATCACTCCCTTATATGCAGCCCTCCGTAGAGACACCAAGAAAGCGCTGAAGGCTCCATTATCGTGGCCCAAACTCGTACATACTTACAAGGAAACCTGCCATTTACAAATGGCAACACATCAACTGCTTGATTTAATCCATAAGTAGCTCTAAAGATGTCACCTACTAGTGCTATACAGAGATATCTTGCCAGACCTTCACAAAAGTCAATTATATATATATATATATATATATATATATATATATACATACACACACACACACATATATACAGTACAGACCAAAAAGTTTGGACACACCTTCTCATTTAAAGATTTTTCTGTATTTTCATGACTATGAGAATTGTACATTCACACTGAAGGCATCAAAACTGTGAATTAACACATGTGGACTTATATACTTAACAAAAAAGTGTGTAACAACTGAAAATATGTCTTATATTCTAGGTTCTTCAAAGTAGCCACCTTTTGCTTTGATGACTGCTTTGCACACTCTTGGCATTCTCTT
>JARQOD010000005.1:350520588-350564364 GCA_033576555.1 Oophaga sylvatica | reverse complement strand
CAGCTAACAGTTGCATGACAGCTAACAGTTGCATGAGCAGCTAACAGTTGCATGACCAGCTAACAGTTGTATGAGCAGCTAACAGTTGTATGACCAGTTAACAGTTGTATGACCAGCTAACAGTTGTATGACCAGCTAACAGTTGTATGACCAGCTAACAGTTGTATGACCAGCTAACAGCTGTATGACCAGCTAACAGCTGTATGACCAGCTAACAGTTGTATGAGCAGCTAACAGTTGTATGACCAGCTAACAGTTGTATGACCAGTTAACAGTTGTATGACCAGCTAACAGTTGTATGACCAGCTAACAGTTGTATGACCAGTTAACAGTTGTATGACCAGTTAACAGTTGTATGACCAGCTAACAGTTGTATGACCAGCTAACAGTTGTATGACCAGCTAACAGTTGTATGAGCAGCTAACAGTTGTATGAGCAGCTAACAGTTGTATGACCAGCTAACAGTTGTATGAGCAGCTAACAGTTGTATGACCAGCTAACAGTTGTATGAGCAGCTAACAGTTGTATGAGCAGCTAACAGTTGTATGACAAGCTAACAGTTGTATGACCAGCTAACAGTTGTATGACCAGCTAACAGTTGTATGACCAGTTAACAGTTGTATGACCAGCTAACAGTTGTATGACCAGTTAACAGTTGTATGACCAGCTAACAGTTGTATGACCAGCTAACAGTTGTATGACAGCTAACAGTTGTATGAGCAGCTAACAGTTGTATGACAGCTAACAGTTGTATGACCAGCTAACAGTTGTATGAGCAGCTAACAGTTGTATGACCAGCTAACAGTTGTATGACCAGCTTAACAGTTGTATGACCAGCTAACAGTTGTATGATCAGCTAACAGTTGTATGAGCAGCTAACAGTTGTATGAGCAGCTAACAGTTGTATGACCAGCTAACAGTTGTATGACCAGCTAACAGTTGTATGAGCAGCTAACAGTTGTATGACCAGTTAACAGTTGTATGACCAGCTAACAGTTGTATGACCAGCTAACAGTTGTATGACCAGCTAACAGTTGTATGACCAGCTAACAGTTGTATGACCAGTTAACAGTTGTATGACCAGCTAACAGTTGTATGACCAGCTAACAGTTGTATGACCAGTTAACAGTTGTATGACCAGTTAACAGTTGTATGACCAGTTAACAGTTGTATGACCAGCTAACAGTTGTATGACCAGTTAACAGTTGTATGACCAGCTAACAGTTGTATGACCAGCTAACAGTTGTATGACCAGCTAACAGCGCTCAAAATTTGAGCAAAAATGCAATAAAAAAAGCAGTAGTAGGGAACTGGAGTATTTCTTATTATTTTATTTTAAGTCAATGAAAGTCAGAAACATCAAACATCTGTAAAACAAAAACCATGACCACATTGGCAAACATAAAAAAATAAAAACTACGATTGGTTTGGGTTGCCATTTTCAGTGACTGTGACTTGTTTTTGGGTGCCGAGCTTTAACTTTCGTTAAAACTCGTTTGGGTCATTTTAACAAATTACACACTTTTTTTTTTTTTCAGAAACCGTGGTCACTAAAAAAAAAAAAAAAAACTTCTGTCATTTTGATTTTTTTTTCTTTTGCATTCAACACGTCTTATAAAAATGTAAAATCTGATAGACAGTACTTGTTTGTCCCGTTAAGGGACTTTAACCTGCAATCCAGTGATCGTTTCTATTATATAATACAACGTCACAGTACTGTGGAGCTTCAGAGGACTACTAACATGGCAGCAATGGGTGCCTTCTGCCAACCATCCATGGTAGCTCATCAGCCCCCCACAACTGCGGCACCCAGTAAACTAAGTGATACATTGTTGGAATCAGGGTCTCTGCCCCTACCTTATGCTGCCCTCAGATAAAGTAGCAAAGACCTTTTAAGAAAAACGTGTCTCTAGAATAAGACATTGGATCACAGGCATCAAGTTCTTTTATTCCGCTTTCTAGGACCCATATAGACTGGTTTGGAGGGTTGATCTCACTGACAGATTCCCTTTAACATCTAACTTTACACTTGGTCATTAGTTTTTTCCTTGGAATAATGCTGGAGCATCTTTTCTTAGAGCTCTGCACTGTGCCATTACTCTACAAGGGTATGTTCACACCGTCTTTTTCAGGCGGATTCCGACTGCAACCGGGACCTGAAGAGTGCCAATTAGACATTAGAAAGAATTAACATTGTATAGCGCTGTCAAGACATCTTCAAAATCTTATCAGGTACATTCGGGTATAAAAAATGTAATGTGCACATGTCTTTAGGCCAGTGGTCCCCAACCTTTTTTGCACCAGGGACCGGCTTCAAGCAAGACCATTCTTCCATGACCTGGCAGGGTGGGGTGGAGGTGGGTCAGGGGCGGGGCTTTGGATATATGGGGCGGGGCATGGACGGAGTTGTAGTTTAATGCATAGTTATCATTTAATTGTGCATTTATATAATACTAGCTGAAGAGCCCGGCGCTGCCCGGGCATAGAAACTAACTACGGACAGTTATAACAAATTGTAATGATTATATCTCTATATATAAAGCTGAGTGTATAGCCCCGCCCACTCCGCATAGCCACATTCACTATAATATCCCACATCATCCCGTAAGCTAGAGCTACCAGACTACTACCCCTAATATCCCACATCGTCCCGTCAGCCAGAGCCACCGGACTACTATCCCTAATATCTCACATCATCCCACTAGCCAGAGCCACCGGACTACTCCCCCCTAATATCCCACATCATACCGTCAGCCAGAGCCACCAGACTACTACCCCTAATATCCCACATCATACCGTCACAGCCGCCAGACTACTACCCCTAATATCCCACATCGTCCTGTCAACCAGAGCCACCAGACTACTCCCCCTAATATCCCACATCATCCCATCAGCCAGAGCCACCGGACTACTCCCCCTAATATCCCACATCATCGCGTCAGCCAGAGCCACCAGACTACTCCCCCTAATATCTCACATCATCCCATCAGCCAGAGCCACCGGACTACTCCCCCTAATATCCCACATCATACCGTCAGCCAGAGCCACCAAACTACTACCCCTAATATCCCACATCATCCCGTCACAGCCGCCAGACTACTATCCCTAATATCCCACATCGTCCCGTCAACCAGAGCCACCGGACTACTCCCCCTAATATTCCACATCATCCCGTCAGCCAGAGCCACCAGACTACTCCCCCTAATATTCCACATCATCCCGTCAGCCAGAGCCACCGGACTACTACCCCTAATATCCCACATCATCCCGTCACAGCCGCCAGACTACTATCCCTAATATCCCACATCGTCCCATCAGCCAGAGCCACCAGACTACTACCCCTAATATCTCACATCATCCCATCAGCCAGAGCCACCTGACTACTCCCCCCTAATATCCCACATCATCCCATCAGCCAGAGCCACCTGACTACTCCCCCCTAATATCCCACATCGTCCTGTCAACCAGAGCCACCAGACTACTCCCCCTAATATCCCACATCATACCGTCAGCCAGAGCCACCAAACTACTACCCCTAATATCCCACATCATCCCGTCACAGCCGCCAGACTACTATCCCTAATATCCCACATCATCCCGTCAGCCTGGGGTCAGAACCAGAGAGCTGAGTGGATTTGCCCTGACTTCCATACCAATGATCCCTTTAATAGAAGCCTGGGGTGAGAATCAGAGTGCTGAGGGATTTACCCTAACTTCCATACCGGAGAACACTTTAAAGGGAATCTGTCACCCCATTTTCGCCCTATGAGATACAGCCACTGCCATCAGGGCTTATCTACAGCATTCTGTAATGCTGTAGATAAGCCCCCGCGGTTACCTGAAAGTGAAGAAAAAACGAGTTATAAAATACTCACCCAGGGGCGTTCCGCCGTCCGTTCGGGTCAGATGGGCGTCGTGGTCAGGTCCGGGGCCTCCCATCTTGTGACGAAGCCGGCGTGTTCTTTCTGTCCCGTCACGCTCCTGCGCAGGCGCACTGCTCTGCCCTGGTGAGGGCAGAGCAGAGTGCTACAGTGCGCAGGCGCCGGGAAAGGTCAGAGAGGTCCGGCGCCTGCGCACTGTAGTACTCTGCTCTGCCCTCACCAGGGCCGAGCAGTGCGCCTGCGCAGGAGCCGCGACGGGACAGAAAGAACACGCCGGCTTCGTCAAAAGATTGGAGGCCCTGGACCTGACGCCCATCTGACCCGAACGGACGGCGGACCGCCCCTGGGTGTGTATAATATAACTTGTTTTTCTTCACTTTCAGGTAACATCGGGGGCTTATCTACAGCATTACAGAATGCTGTAGATAAGCCCCTGATGGCGGTGGCCCTATCTCATAGGGCGAAAATGGGGTGACAGATTCCCTTTAAGAGAGGCCTGGGGTCAGTACCAAAGTGCAGAGTGGATTTGCCCTAACTTCCATACCAGGGATCCCTTTAAGAGAGGCCTGGGGTCAGTACCAAAGTGCAGAGTGGATTTGCCCTCACTTCCGTACCAAGGATCCCTTTAAGAGGCCCTGGGGTCAGAACCAGAGCGCTTAGTGGAATTGTCCTAACTTCAATACCGGGGATCCCTTTAAGAGGTCCTGGGGTCAGAACCACAGCGCTGAGTGGAACGGTCCTAACTTCCATACTGGGGATCCCTTTAACAGAGGCCCTGGGGTCAGAACCACAGTGCTGAGTGGAACGGTCCTGACTTCCATACCAATGATCCCTTTAATAGAGGCCTGGGGTTAGTACCAGAGCATTTGAAGGCAATTGCCGTGACTTCCATACCAATGATCCTTTTAAGGCCTCTTTCACACTTCAGTCGTGCGACGTCAGTCAATATCCGCCAAAGTGTAAAAAAGCAGATCCACCATTTTTTTTGGCGGATCCGCTTTTTTCCCATTGACTTGCATTAGTGGCGGATTTTGACAGATGGTCGTCCGTTAGATCCGATTTTTGACGGATACGCCATAAATTTGGCGTTTGCCATTTTTGGAAAACGTTCAATGCAACGTTTTTTGTGTGCGTCAAAATGGCGGACTCTAACGGATCCGCTGCATCCGCCATTTTGTGTAATGGTCGCCTATGGGTGGCGGATCCGCTGGCATCCATTTTTGACGGAATCCGCCAGCGGATCCGTTGCTCCCATATAAAATCCATACAAAATGCCCAGAAACTGTCCGGTGGTCTCTCTCTCTCGACATGTGTACCTGGATTTTCTGGGTTATAATCCGGGTTCAAAAGTTCATGGCGTATCCATCAAAAAATGGATCCGTTTGCATCCGTTTTTCACCTTTTGTGGCGGATCCGCTTTTTTCACACTTTGGCGGATTTTGACTGACTTCGCACGACTGAAGTGTGAAAGAGGCCTAAGAGAACCTGGGGTCAGAACGAGAACGCTCAGTGGAACGGTCCTAACTTCCATACTGGAGATCCCTTAAAGAGAGGCCTGGGTCAGAACCAAAGTGCAGAGTGGATTTGCCCTCCCTTTCATACCAATGATCCCTTTAATAGAGGTCTGGGGTCAGTACCAGAGTATTTGAAGGCAATTTCCCTGACTTCCATACCAGGGATCCTTTTAAGAGAGGTCTGGGGTCAGAACCAGAACGCTGAGTGGATTTGCCCTCACTTCCATACCGGGGAGTCCTTTAAGAGGGGCCTGGGGTCAGAACCAGAGCGCTGAGTGGATTTGCCCTCACTTCCATACCGGGGAGTCCTTTAAGAGGGGCTTGTGGTCAGAACCAGAGCGCTGAGTGGAACTGCCCTCACTTCCATACCGGGGATCCCTTTAAGAGGGGCCTGGGGTCAGAACCAGAGCGCTGAGTGGAATTGCCCTAACTTCCATACCAATGATCCCTTTAAGAGACCCTGGGGTCAGAACCACCCAGTCACTGTCTGCTGAGGTGTTGTCGAGGAGTGAGAAAACTGTTGCTCATAGCAACCAATCACAGCTCAGCTTCTTTTAAACAGCTCTGGTGAAATAAAAGATGCTTCGTGATTGGTTGCAAGGAAAACTGTTGCTCATAGCAACCAATCACAGCTTAGCTTCTTTTAAACAGCTCTGGTGAAATGAAAGATGCTCTGTCATTGGTTGGTGATACACACATACATATACACACACATTCAATATTATATATATATTGATTGATGTTGATTCCACCTGTAATCCCCCATATATAGCATGATGGCCCCACACATATAATCCTCCATATATAGCATGATGGCCCCACACATATAATCCCCCATATATAGCATGATGGCCCCACACATATAATCCCCATGTATAGCATGATGGCCCCACACATATAATCCCTCATATATAGCATGATGGCCCCACACATATAATCCCTCATATATAGCATGATGGCCCCACACATATAATCCCTCATATATAGCATGATGGCCCCACACATATAATCCCCCATATATAGCATGATGGCCCCCACACATATAATCCCTGATATATAGCATGATGGCCCCACACAAATAATCCCTCATATATAGCATGATGGCCCCACACATATAATCCCCCATATATAGCATGATGGCCCCACACATATAATCCCTCATATATAGCATGATGGCTCCACACATATAATCCCCCATATATAGCATGATGGCTCCACACATATAATCCCTCATATATAGCATGATGGCCCCCACACATATAATCCCTCATATATAACATGATGGCCCCACACATATAATCCCCATGTATAGCATGATGGCCCCACACATATAATCCCTCATATATAGCATGATGGCCCCACACATATAATCCCTCATATATAGCATGATGGCCCCACACATATAATCCCTCATATATAGCATGATGGCCCCACACATATAATCCCCCATATATAGCATGATGGCCCCCACACATATAATCCCTGATATATAGCATGATGGCCCCACACAAATAATCCCTCATATATAGCATGATGGCCCACACATATAATCCCCCATATATAGCATGATGGCCCCACACATATAATCCCTCATATATAGCATGATGGCTCCACACATATAATCCCCCATATATAGCATGATGGCTCCACACATATAATCCCTCATATATAGCATGATGGCCCCCACACATATAATCCCTCATATATAACATGATGGCCCCACACATATAATCCCTCATATATAGCATGATGGCCCCACACATATAATCCCCCATATATAGCATGATGGCCCCCACACATATAATCCCTCATATATAGCATGATGGCCCCACACATATAATCCCTCATATATAGCATGATGGCTCCACACATATAATCCCCCATATATAGCATGATGGCCCCCACACATATAATCCCTCATATATAGCATGATGGCCCCCACACATATAATCCCTCATATATAGCATGATGTCCCACACATATAATCCCCCATATATAGCATGATGGCTCCACACATATAATCCCTCATATATAGCATGATGGCCCCACACATATAATCCCTCATATATAGCATGATGGCTCCACACATATAATCCCTCATATATAGCATGATGGCCCCACACATATAATCCCTCATATATAGCATGATGGCCCCACACATATAATCCCTCATATATAGCATGATGGCCCCACACATATAATCCTTCATATATAGCATGATGGCCCCACACAAATAATCCTCATATATAGCATGATGGCTCCACACATATAATCCCTCATATATAGCATGATGGCCCCACACATATAATCCCTCATATATAGCATGATGGCCCCACACATATAATCCCTCATATATAGCATGATGGCTCCACACATATAATCCCTCATATATAGCATGATGGCTCCACACATATAATCCCTCATATATAGCAAGATGGCCCCACACATATAATCCCTCATATATAGCATGATGGCCCCACACATATAATCTCTCATATATAGCATGATGGCCCCACACATATAATCCCCCATATATAGCATGATGGCCCCACACATATAATCCCTCATATATAGCATGATGGCCCCACACATATAATCCCTCATATATAGCATGATGGCTCCACACATATAATCCCTCATATATAGTATGATGGCCCCACACTTTTAATCCCCATATATACTGATGGAATATAATATATCTATATAGATATATATATATATATAGGGCCGCGGCTGCAGCGTTACTATGGCCACAGGCAGAAAAGCAGAGTACACGCTCCCTGCCCACAGACAGCATAACATAAGTGTCAGCGCGTTTCCGCCTGCAGCCACTTGTATGTTACAGTGTCCAGATGTGATGAACGCTGCATGTGTGCGTACGCACGACCCGCCCCGGTGATAATGAACAACCAGGGCAGGCACCTGCAGTGCGCTGAGCCGACTCAGAGCACACTGTCAGTGTTTAGTGTTGCTCTGCGGCAGCGGCGCGGACCGGCAAAAGAACCCCAACGGTCCGGTACTGGGCCGCGGATCGGTGGTTGGGAACCCTGCCTAAGGCCTCTTTCACACATCCGGTGTGCGCCTGACGGCGCCCCCGGCATTTAGCCGCAGCGCCGCATCAGAAAACCTGATGCGCCGCATGCGTTTTTTTGCCGGATGGTTTCTGATGCCCGGAGACATCAGGGGAATCCGGCAAAAAAAAAAAAAAAACGTTACATGCTGCGTTTTGTCCGGCCGCCGGAATGTACATTTCCGCCGCATCCGGACAAAATCGCATACGATGCATTGACATGCGGCGCCATCCGGCGCTAATGCAAGTCAATGCAAAAAAAAAAAGCAAGCGGCGCATCAGGTTTTCTGATGCAGCGCTGCGGCTAAATGCAGGGGGGGCCGTCAGGCGCACACCGGATGTGTGAAAGAGGCCTTAGGCAACGTTTGCAAAAAATGCAGCACTTGATAAACCCAGCAGAGTAAACTGGAGTCCTGAAGTCTCGTGCACATATTGCTTATTTTTCAGCATTTTTTAAGCGTTAAAAACTTCTGCAATAATGAGGGCAAAACTCAGGCATGTTATGCGTTTTTCTGCCAATAGATCAGTATTTGCAGCCGATAGTGTGCACATACCTTTCATGATGCTTTCAGTTTTTTTTTTTCCCCAGGAGTTTTTAAAGCAGAGACTTTGTAAAAACTATGGGGGTGATTCCTCAAAGCTTTTTTGCTAGATTTCTGGGAGAAAAAAAAAAAGTCACCTTTCTTTTGTGCAACTGAGTTTGTGCAAAAAAAAAAAAATGCGACTTCCGTTGTGTTCACAACATTCTCATTCAAATTCATCACGAGCGGCGGCGTTTGCTGCGCCACAAATCTGGATGGGGTAACATTTGTGGCGAGATGCACACAGCGCTGCATACCGCTATATGCACCTCGCCTGATTCAGGTGTTAACCTCTTGATGAATGAGGAGCCCCTGCTCCAAAACACCCCCTCATCAAGAACGGCGAGAGAATCACTGGTCTTGATCAATCGCCACCTAGAAGTTTTGATTGGAGAGATTCTGCTCCAAAAACTCGTGAAAGAAAGTCCCTTAACAACAACTGGGTGTCACCATTACTCTACAGTTGGCTACGGTCACGGCCCATTGACCAGAGAAATAACTAATTCTTACAATAATTTATTCATTTTTAAGATAAATAATGACAATGCAGACTAGAAAAAAAAAAATGAATCAAGAGTAGGTATCGGACGTGCTCTGCGACTCCATTTAAATTCTATGGCAGCGACGACAAACTATGTAACAATAATAACTACCGTATATATTCCTATTACTCCTAAAACTGCACAAGACTGGAGCCTTGCACTCTAGAAGTCACAGGTAAAAGACTGCAGGTTCTAGCAGGTATATACAATTAAAAGTGAATGTAGAGGTTTCCTTACTGCCCTCAGGGTCCGACACCGATACTTATCTAAGTGGCTGTAACCGACATTAGGATCAACAGAAGGGATACAGGCCGCTTCACTATATGCTATACAGCTTTTACTTTAAAAGTGGACAGTGTTTGCTTCTATTTTAGTTCTACCGCTCCCCTATTTATTTTAACATACAGATATGTACTAATAATAATCTTATTACAGATGATTAAAAACAGATAGGTATATAATGAACAGTAGCTAGGACTAGGATTATATGTCAGAAATTGGAGGCACATTTCATCCTCAGGTAAAGTATACATCAGTCATTAGTAATTGAGGGTCTCTCTTACAGTGTATGAATTAGCCCTGCAGTGACATCCACTGTACTTATTAGGGAGGCACTCCTGACAAGAAGTTATACGAATCCATAAGCAAGTGCTATATTTATTGCAAAAACAGATTTAATCCACTCATATGCACTAAATGGGTTATCAGAATATGTTGAGAATTATCAATATCAAATCAGTGCGGGGTCCAAAAGCAAATACCCCAAACTAATCAGCTGTCCAGGCTCCAGCGGTGGGTGAAAACACGTGGAACCAGTAAGGTCGAGAGCAGAAAGATCACTGGCGAGCGCCCCTTGAAACTGCACCAGCACGACGCTTATAAAGTGGTAAAAAGGTTAGCAACGGGCTTTTAGTCCTACCACTCAGTCTTGTAGGCCACAAGCTTCTCTAGGTTTGCACCTTACAAGACGCCGTAGTTCTGGAGCAGGCGGCACAATAACGTCACTACATCGCGCTGCCTGCACTGGAATGCTCGAGGACAGAACAGAATAGGAATCAGTGTGGATCTCATCCGGTGAATATAAACTTTATTTTACATTTTTTTTGCCACCTCATCTGAGATCAGGCTAATGTAGGGTCCACCTACAGTCAAAAAGGGGAAGAAGGAGGACCCAGGGAACTACAGGCCGGTGATCTGACTTCTATACCAGGAAAGATCTTTGAACAAATTATTAAAGAACATGTATGCAAGTACCTGGATAAGAATGAAGTGCTTAACCAGAGTCAGCATGGGTTTGTAACTAATAAGTCATATCAGACTAACTTAACTTCCTTCTATGACAGAATCACTGACTGGGTGGATCAGGGAAATGCTGTAGATATAGTATATCTTGACTTCAGCAAAGCATTTGACAAAGTATCTCACACAATCCTTATTGAAAAAATGACTAAGTATGGAATGGACAAGGCAACTGTTAGGTGGATTCATAACTGGCTTAGTGATCGGACCCAAAAAGTGGTCGTAAATGGCTGCACATCCAGTTGGAAGAATGTCTCAAGTGGGGTACCACAAGGCTCTGTTTTGGGCCCTGTATTGTTCAACATCTTTATCAATGATTTAGATGAAGGAATTGAGGGTAAACTGATCAAATTTGCTGATGACACAAAGCTAGGAGGGGTAGCTAATACTAGAGAAGAGAGAGAGGATTCAAAAAGATATAAATAAACTGGAGCAGTGGGCAGCAACTAACAGAATGGATTTTAACAGGGAAAAATGCAAAGTACTACATCTGGGCAATAAAAATGAAAAAAGCATATACAAAATGGGAGGAATAGGGATAAGTAACAGCACATGTGAAAAAGACTTGGGTATACTAATAGATCACAGACTGAACATAAGTCAACAGTGTGATGCAGCAGCAAAAAAGGCAAATACAATTCTGGGCTGTATCAACAGAAGCATACAGTCTAGATCACGTGAGGTCATTATTGCCCTCTACTCCTCTTTGGTCAGACCTCATCTGGAATACTGTGTCCAGTTTTGGGCACCACATTTTAAAAAAGACATCAACAAACTGGAGCAAGTTCAGAGAAGAGCCACCAGAATGGTGACCGGTCTGCAAACCATGTCCTATGAGGAACGGTTGCAGGATTTGGGAATATTTAGCTTGCAAAAAAGAAGACTGAGAGGAGACTTAATAGCTGTCTACAAATATCTCAAGGGCTGTCACATTGTAGAAGGATCATCTTTATTCTCATTTGCACAAGGAAAGACTAGAAGCAATGGGATGAAACTGAATGGGAGGAGACACAGATTAGATATTAGAAAAAACTTTTTGACAGTAGGGTGATCTATGAGTGGAACAGGTTGCCACAAGAGGTGGTGAGTTCTCCATCAATGGAAGTCTTCAGAGGCTGGACAGACATCTGTCTGGGATGATTTAGAGAATCATGCTTTGAGCAGATGGGTTGGACCAGATGGCCCAGGAGGTCCCTTCCAACTCTACCATTCTATGATTCTATGATTCTAGGCAAAGAAGCGGATTCCAGTGATGTATCACTTAGTTTACTGGGGACAGCGGCTCTGACAAAATTAGAGTTTTTAGATTTAGCAATGCAGCAGAGCTGAGAAAGCAAACCCCGCCCACACCAGGCTCTCCATGTATAATGTCCATAGACAGTGAGGTACCTATCACAGGAGAGGTCGTTAACGGCCCAGGAGGCACAGCTGCTGTGTCCAGCAATGATAAGCTCCTGGTACTAAAACAATCATTGCAAGCAAACCTAATCACTGAGCTTGATAACAAAGGCATCACTGAAATTTGTGCTTTAACCCCTACTTCATGCTGTCTTCGGATTACATAGCAAAAACCTGCTGACAGATTTCCTTTAACTGCCCAGATAACTGTCAGCAAGCGACTGCAGGGAGAATAAAACTTCATTTTCTTCCTGCAGTAAGCCTGCCAGGCGTGGTTTAAACTCGCTACCTGCAGACTACCGCTATATCTGCAGGTAAAAAGCATTTCAGGAAGTGATCTGCTCCCATTAAGTGGCCTGGGCTGGAGAGCATGTGGCAAGATATTACTTGGTGCTTGAGCCCCTTATCTTAAAAAGATCCTACCTATACCCCTGCATGTGACAGAGCCAAGATGTGCAGCTCCATTCAATACATGCAATGGCAACCGCTAGGGATTGTAGAACAGCTCCTATGTAACAGCTCCCACAACGATCAGCAGTTAGGAGCTTTTAAAGAACAGGATGTGTTCTGCAGTACTCAGCAGCGACTGCTACACACTGAATGAAGCTGCACATTGCCTTGTGTTTGCATCTGTCTGCCGGTACCAGGTGTCGGACCCCCATCAATCCAATGTTGATGACCTATAGAGTGAAGAGTTTATTATATTCACTGGACCACCTCCTTTAAGCAAATGTTTTCTTGAAAAGACAAATATACAACCTTGACATAGGCTCTTTGGAGCTGAAATGTTGCTATTTTGCGCACTTTTTTTTTTTATAATCCCACAGTGTGTGGTCGGCTTTTTAATACTTTGGTTACAGGGCTGTAACTTGGAGGCTGGAAACTTATCTGCTTTTTATTTTGGTACATCAGAAAGATTTAAGATGGAAGCAGCGCAACACCAACATTTCTATTTATTTTTCATGAATGATACATCTTGTGGAACTATTAAAGCCACGCAAACCGAAGAGGAGCCCTCTGCCAGGAAAGGCAGAGAACATATAAAACACCCAAGTAAAGCTGTGATCCAGAGACATCACCTGAAAACCAAACTACGGCTACAAAAGCACATTTACATTTCTCAATCTAATTCAATTACAGGGTCGGAAAGAAAAGTCAAACCTGCCCGCGGCTACTGTTTTTCCAGAAAGAACACATCAAGTTTAACAACCCGGCCCAAGAGGGCACTAAATTAAATAAACAGACAAGCAGCGGAGCATTTCTAGGGGGCATTTTAATAAAAGAAACTAAATAAAAAAAGAAATTAAAAAAAAGAAACATTTTAAAAAAATAGCCAACAGGCCCTCTCTTATCAAACATGGAGAATAAAATTGCAGGTCCTTCTCTGTCGCCAAAATAAAAAATAACATTCTGATCTTCTCATTAACATACAATGCAGGCGCGGCGGCGACTCGGGAGAGCTAGATTTCATTTCAATAAGCGCACAATGCAATGCTCTAAGGACAGCGTGTAGCTGGGAAAAAGGCACATTGCTTTTGACAGTGCCTGCAAACAGTGCTCTTTTGTAGTGATGTGAGAGGTGGCCCTGATTTTGATGCAATTAGGAGGAACATCAAGGGAATGTGAGCATTTGGAATAAAAGCCAAATATTTCACCCCCCTCCCTCCGCACACTTTTTTTTTTTTCTTAAATAAAATTATTGGGTTTACTGCCGGAGAGACATTGCGGCACTAATCAGCCCATTCATTGTGATGTGCTATCACAGGAGCCTAATAAACCAGCTTAATAAAGATAAAATCAGACATGGCCCCGCGTGCTCCTCGGAGTCTCGCAGCCTGCGCTTTTTGTTATGTACCAACGGATACAGTCCTCATAGTGAGCCTCATTACTGTGTTCTAGGGAGCAAAAACAATCCGGCTGCATTTACACTCCGACACCGCCGGAGCAAGTGCATATATTAGATCTTTGCTTCTTTTTGCGTGACTGATTTGTACGTAAAGGCAACCGAGCTGTGAAAAGGGTCACCCATCCAATAAAATCAGCAGCAGTCTCCTTTACTATATGTGACAAATATCAGTTATCGCTTGGCACGTACTGTAAGTGTTACCTACGGCGTGCTGCTCACAATATCTGCACAACACTACCATATGTTCGAACAGTAAACCTACACAAGCGATATACAATGTTCTTTTTTTCCTACGGTCGCATTGTGTGATGGACCCTACAACTAGGGTAGCGGGATCCCAAAGTATATTGTACATGTCAAACTGACAATAAGCATATTCTTGCCCCTTAGTAGCTACGGGCACAGTAATTATGCCGAGTGTGTACTACAGACTGTCATGCTTCAAGTGTATCCCACGGATGCATTGTTATATATGACGATAGAGAATTTGGAATTATTTTTCAGTAATTTTTCCCATTTAGAGTCCCGGCCTGACCTGATCTCGTATCTGGCGCCATTAAAAATCTGCAGAAGCCCCTGTTTTTAAGTGCACCTGGTGCCATCTAGCTCCTAAACATCCCAAAACTAGCATTAGTGCTTCCCATTATAATCCAAATGTGTCTGTACTTTATTCCCACATACATGTGTAAAGGAAAAGAACATATTGCACACATGGAGACTAATGATGCCATCTGTTAGGCTACCGTAGAGGAACACAGACACAGCACATTAACGCCGCAGCATTCCCATACGACGCGCTGTTGCATCGCTAGCACACCCCCCGCATCCAGGACTGTCAGCTTCACAGCCCATATGAATATACGGTGAAATCATTAGTATTCCAGACTCCCTGCTATATACTGCTGAACTGCCAGGATCTACGGGACTTAAGCTATCTGACAACTTGCCTCCAACTCGCCTAGGTAGCAAAGAGCTGGATGTCAGGATCGCCAATAAAATGCATCAATCAAATCTATACACACAGATCCACCCAAGTCAGCGGTGCTCGTCACCGTGTATAAGGCACAAGTGCGGCCTTATCAGGAGTAACAGTAAGGGACTGAATCAGGTCACACAAAAAATGATAATCGTGACAGTGATTCGCATGCCTCGCTTCCTTTATTACCTGTCTACAAAGATAGTCCCATTCTTACACATTATCTGCCTTTATGAATTTGGCCACAGAAAAAAAAAAACACCGTCTCTGCCGCTCACCTGGATGACATCAATTATGGATTTTCCTAAATAAAAACCCACTGAAAAGGAAAGGTTGAGCTAAACGAAGAAAAGAATATGAACCAGAACTTGGTATGATCAGGGGCAGACATAACACTGGTGCAACTGCACAGGGCCCAAGAGGTGAGGTGGCCCATTTCTACCCCAAAACAGGAGGAATTGTGCATTTTGATGAGCTATTGAGCTTCAAAGGGCCCATATAATGATCTGGCACAGGGGCCCTTTTCTGTCTGTGTTCCCAGTGGATAGGATTGATGGTGCTGCCAATGTGAACCGGCCATGTATAGCTCATTCCCAGGGTAATTTCCATGTGAATGTGATATCTCAGTCAGCCGATTTCTCGATACATGTCAGGTGTGTTATTACAGAGATGGACAACCCACCTTCTGAATCCATGAGGCATCCAGCTGCTATTGGGGAGGTGCTGCTAAAGATGCAGTTCTTACAGCGTTGATACCATATGTATTGGGCAAGGTGCCCATGGCGATGATACAACTTGGCCCAGTCACATCCACAAGTTCCAAACATGACCAGCCGTGAGCTCGTCCAGATAGAGGTGCGAGCCCGCTAAAGACATGCACTCATCTGGCCCAAACTACAATACATTGATTGGTCCGCAAAAAATAGTGCAACAGACATTGTGTTCTCTGTTATGCATGAACGCATTGACCAAAAATACTGCGATCGGTATGCAGGCTTAGAGGAAAGCCATCAAAAGATTACTTATTGTTAAGATCAATTTTTTTGTCCAAAATGTATTTTATTTTTAAATGGCTATTGTTTTCAATATTTGTTTCAAAAAATACATTTGTAATCTTGCAAGTTTCAAACTGGCCTCTAGGGCTATTTTAGTACTTAAAATTTCCTGACCATATTCAGAGGAGATTTTTCAGCAAGCTCTCCATTTTATATCACCAGACAGCGATCTCACACTTAGGACTAAGTAGCAAACGTAAAGTTGCCAACAGCTTTAGAATACCCTGAGCAAAAACCGGACATTTCCGCGAGCAGAAAACCGCGGGCTCGTGTGATGCTGCGGATTTGCGGATTTTTGTGCGTTTTTTTACTCGTAGCGATTTGGTTTTATACCCTGATTATTTTCCTGACTTTCTAGGTCAATAATTATACAGAAACAACCTTAGATCAAGTGCACAATTAATGGAATGTTTGCTAGATTTTCCGCGATGACTTTTTTTGCGGAAAAAACGCACGTTTTTTGATTGCGAATTTTCTTTGGTGCTTTTTATTGGCGTATTTGATGCGTTTTTTAAAAACGCAATTTTCCTGAACGTGTGGTCAATATAGCTGCAGGTAAACGCTATACACTGCAATTAACATCATTATTTCCACCAATTACAATCAGGTAAGAAGGTCAATAATCTTCTTGCCTATCAATGCACTTCTAAATCTTACACTAACACAGTTTCCCTAATATAACGAATTTCAACTATATCCATTCAAAAGGATCGGGAATTGACCACTGTAGCTATGTACATGTGTTGTTTCCTGAAACAACAGGAAGTATGGAGTAAAAAAAAAAGCTCCAGTGGTGTGAAAATTACAAGATACAGTTTGTAAAACATAAAAACACATTGGGTTAAATGTACTAAAAAAAAATTGTGGCAAACAACGTATTTAAATAAGTCATTTTTTTGAGAACTGTTTCCCTTTGATCCCTCCTGCTAGAGAGAGTTTCATCTTGCTATGTAGTAAAAGGTCAGCAAATCTTTTAGGAGGCCATAAAAAAAAAAATCATCAAGGGCTACCTAGAGTAAATAGGCATGTGCAGAAAAACAGTACAAACAATCCTCCATACGAAAATTTGACAATAATTGCAGCATCTAAATAGAAAAGTCAACTTACAATATTCTCAGTCAGTGCTCGTTATAGGCAGATTAATCTGCTTGTGCATCTAAGGCGGTGTTCACACGAATATTTAGGAATTTGTTGCGTCTGTTCCGTTTCAAGATCAGACATATGGGATCCACGTTCATAACCGACCTGGGGGGGTTCAGCTCTAAGGGTATGTGCACACGTTGCGGATTTGCTGCAGATCCTCAAGTATTTAACCAACCAATGCATTGCAATTCGAAAAAAAAAAAAAAGACGCTGTGCACATGCTGTGGAAAATTCCGCACCGAATCCGCAGCGGTTTATTTTCTGCAGCATGTCAATTCTTTTTGCGGATCCGCATGCGTTCTTACATCCATTCCATTAATGAAATACGCAGGGCTAAAAAAGCACGCCAATTCGCAAGAAATCCGCACAAAATTCATAAAAAAAACGCCAATTTTGACATGCGTTTCCTGCCAACAGATGCAGAATCCGCTCAGGAAATTCCTGAGCGAAATCCGCAATGTGTGCACATACCCTACAACGGGCACCAAAACTGACCCCATAATATGTGTCCCAATCCCCCATTTTCGTTTGCTAGGAGATCAACAAACGCATAACATTCACTACCAAGTGCTAGCGTCTACATACAATAACACAATCATCAATGAATAATGATTATCTTAAAATAAAACATCACACAATAATGAATAATTATTATTATCTTAAAACGATCAGACAATGTGCCATCGCCCTGGGTCTCTATAGAAAGTAATTCAGAGGCAGTTATTATCATGGGTGTGATTTGCTGCGGTGACACGAGAATATTGTCGGCAGTAGCTGCACCCCCAGGTGACAATGGTAATATGACAGACACGGTTTAAGTGACAAAGGCGAAATAAAATGATGTTTGTTTTGTCTTTCATTCTCTTTCAGCTCGATGGCAGTCTGAAGAAAATATCGAATAAACGCTTTACTATGCAACGTGTTTTCCACCACAGGTGGGCTTTTCGGTGTGTGACTGTGGTGCGTTAGTAACTGCTTCCATACAGTAGTATATATAGTATATATACATCTGCCTTCCAGGGGCCAGGCTTGTTCAGAGCGTGAATGGCAACGTTCCACGGCATACAGGTCTATTAGCTGGTAAGTAAGCAACGTACAACTCCTAAATGTTTGCTGCACAACGCAAAGGTACCATCACTTACCCGAAAGCACACAATGTTACTTCAGCACCATTTACTCAAATGTCACTAAATGAGAAACTCCGCTGAAGCCACCTGCCTGACAACACAAATCAGGCTCCCGAAAAGAGCAAAACTAAGCCCAGCGATATCAAAACCTACTGCATGCCTTATCTTCTAAGACATGCCATACAACACCAACCATAAAGTTAATACGTTTAGCAACACTGTGGCTCAGTGGTTAGCACAGTTTTGCAGCGCTGGGGTCCCGGGTTCAAATCCCACCAAGGACCACATCTGCAAGGAGTTTGCATGTTGTCCCATATTTCGTCGAGTTTCCTCCCACATTCCAAAGACATACAGATTGGCAATTTAGCCCCAAAGGGGTCGTGGGATGGCGATTTCTGTAGAGCGTTGTGGAACGTGAGGACGCTATATCAGCAAAGCAATATAAATAATAATCAATTGTAATCATGCTGTAAGCCTAGATCATCAGAATGCTGGACACGCACTTTAGGGTCCATTTACACCCCATGACGAGCAGCATTAAATGACTGCCGACAGGCTACATGATTCTGGATTGGTTGTCATTTAGGCTATGTTTCCACAGTCTGGATATGCAGTGCTTAGGACGCAGCGGAAACCCCCCTCCGCCCAAAGCGCTGCCCCCTGTTGTACGCACGGTGATTGCGGATGTGTTCATTGAACACATGCGGAATCACTGCATCCTATCCATAGACTGGGTTATTTATCTTGCAGAGACGGAGCATCTCCGCATGATAAATAGACATGCTGCGATCTGGAAAGACGCGCCGCATGTCCGGATACGGCCCTGCACGCATAGTGGAGACGGGATTTCATAAAATCCCCTCCACTATGCTGTAACATCTGGACGCTGCGGCTGTACGCAGCGTCCAATCCACAGCAAATACTGATGGTTTCCTGACCGTGAAAACATAGCCTTAGTGCTCATCTGAAGATGAGCACTAAACTTTCAGTAATAGACTGCTCAGTGTGCACAGGCTGCAGTTATTCTCAGCAGCACAGTTCCTGTTTACACAGGATGGCATGCTGCCAAGAATGATCTTTTGTATAGCCCAAAAGATCTTACATTACTGCCACCACTCCATCGCAACACTAATAATAATAAGCGCTGGAGTGGTGCTTTGAGCAGCACATTTGGAAAATGAAAGGGAAAGTAATTCTGCAAACTTAGAGCAGTTGTTTAAATCAATAGCCAATAAGCCTAGCCACCAAATGCATGGTCAAGGACCCTCCCTACAGATGGAGCCACTTTAAAAGAAAAGTTTTATGGAGATCTTTAGGTGAGGCCTTTCCATAATCCTGTAATGTTAATTACAGCAGTTAGAAACATTAGTTCATAATGAATGAATGAGACGCAAAGAAGCTGGAAACATCTCTTTAAATTGTCACACCTCAAACAGAGCTTTGATTGTATGGTCTTGATGTATCACAACCCACCCACCGTCATGCTCTCACATGTCCACGTAAACCAGGTAACAATCTAGCTAGTCTTTACTACATCATAACCAATAAATTTCATAGGTGCAACGCTATGAGTAAAATGAGGATTGATTTGCAGCAAGAATATTAAAAAATGAACACTTGTGCAAATGATGATTAACATGTACATGTGACTCCTCTTCCATACTCTAATGATTAATCATTATTTAATAAAAAAATAATTGTGTATATGGCCCTTCCACGGCGACGCTCCAGCGAGGTCAGCACTCCTATTCTGGGTGGGTCACATGATACTGTTGTGTCAGGTGACCGCTGCAGGCAATCAATAATGCGTCACAGCAAGAACTCCCTTCAATGAAATAGTAAAGCATGTAGCCATTCAGGAGCGATCCATAGGAAATAGAAGTGCTGACATTTTTTGAATCGTGTGGTGTGGGAGGAGAATGTAGGTTATTTTTAATCTCTATGGGGCCCTGAAGTGGTTAAGCTTTGGGTGTCTAGTAGTGGAAACCCTGTATGACAAGAATAAACAGATGTGTCAAATATGTTGGAATATACAACAGCTGCAGGGTTATACTGAGGGGTTTTATTAAGCAGTCAGCAGATGGCGCTGTGCTGAAGTGTTGATATACAAGTGCAGTTTTTGACTAGGTTAGCAGACCACTCTGGATTGGCTTGTGTCAGCTTTTCCCTGTATCTTCAATACTGTAATGATACAGTAATCATTTGTATGTCCCCAGTAAAACACTTCATTGTCTAAGTGACTAAGAGGATTCTGCATGAAGCTACAACAAAATTTACCACAAATAAGTGTTCTGTTTAAAGGGACTCTGTCAGCAGAATTTCACTCCCCAAACTATTTATACGCACATGTAGCTTTCTCAAAAGACAAGTTAAGAATACCTTTACATGCCCAGTCCATTCCTCCATTACTGAGAAATCAGCAATTGAACGGATATGCAAATTTGGATAAAGCTCTATGGTAGATCTGAAGCCTCTGTCACTCCAGCTCAATTCCCCTCCTGTTTGACAGCCTCTATGCAATATAACTTGAGGCAAAGAAGCCGTTGGGTCAAGTAGGAGGTGGCAGCACAGGACGGGGAATAGAACTGGAGTGACAGAGGCTCCTGATCTGGAAATAACTTCATCCTCAGTTGCATATCCATTCAAACCCTGATTTCCCAGTAATGGAGGAACAAACTGGCCATGTAAAGTTATTGCTTGACTTGTCTTTGAAAGAGCTATATAAAATAGTATGGGGGGGGAGCGAAATCCTGCGGAGATTCCTTTTAATGTTACTCACATGATGCTTGAATGGCATGAACTTCATAGTTTTACTAGTCTGAAAACAAAAAAAATAAAAATATTGAATTTAAATCCAGCTAGATCCATTTCATATATAATCAGGAATTCCCTATCCAGGGCTCAGCATTTTTCTCCAGACTTTACGTTCATCCATATTTACGTGTAGGAGCCTGAACCTTGTGTTATTCCCATCAGGATTTCCTGCAGGAGATAACACAAGGACCTTGTGAATGTTAGGGCTAATATGCAGGTGCAGAGTGCAACTACCCCCATGTTTCCCAGGTGACAGGGGTGTGCACAGATTTCAAAAATCTCATGCACATGTAGAAATTGCAGGAACGCGGGATGTCGCCACGGACAGGAGGCAATTCAAGAGTTAAGGATTTTATTAAACGGTAAATGCACTCCACACAGGGAGTGAGGGTTTGCAGAGGGATAGTAGGAATGGGGCAGAACTGGCAAGGAGGAAAGATGGGTAAAGGGCGAACAATAGTTCAATATGGAAAGAGGTGACACTTATCAGACTGATGCATTCTGGTATGCAGAGTCTCAGGGTTCCAACAGCGGCAACGATAGCAGCGGAGCGGATTGTCTCAATGATTGCTGCAATAGGTGAGGATCCATCCAACGGTGGCACCGAGAACAGCGGCACTTGACGTCTCGACGCAGTCTCTGAGGATCGGGAAGATTTCCCATACATAACAGTGTTTGGCATGGTACCGAGTCCAACGTGAGGAGCCGCCGAAACAAGCCTTCGCTCAGCGATGTGTGCAAGTCCTTGTTCAATAGGTCCAGGCCTAGCTGGGCGTCTCTCACGGCGTTCTATTAACGGTATGGTCTGTGGTGTCGGCCCTGAGTCACCTTCTGTTGAGGAGGGTAGCGGGGAACTGTCAACTGGTCGCCAACCAGCAATGGTCCTCTGTCGGGGGTCTGTCACGACGAACTGCACCAACGAGAAGCTCTGCCTTAACAGCGGTCACAGAGCCCGACCCACCACTCAGCTTTCCCGCTCGAGCTCTGCCATTTTTTCCCCGCACACAGCGCTATATAATCCAGCCTCGCCTTCCCCAGTCACATGACCCGATTTGTCCTGCACTCTCGATCTTCCCCCCTGCAACATGGGTGACAGCCCCAGCAGTTCCGGAACCGGCGTGTAAAAGGTACCCCCTGCTCTGGTACTCCTCCTTACACACATACCTTGGTTTGATTTTCCTGACTGATTCGGAAAACTGCTGCATGTCACTTTCAGCAAAAAAACTCACGTTCCAGGTTTTCCTGTTTTTTTGTACAAAAACCCTGAGGAAGTTGAATCATGATTTTTTGGGGGGCATTGAACTTTATCAGCATGCACAAGAGACAACAAAAACGCAGCAATACCTGCTTTTGTAGCATCTTTGAGCAAAAAACAAAAACTTAATGTGTGAACATAGCCTTAAGTCATCAGTAAATAACATTGAATTTTCTATCAAAAAGTTCATTACAAACAGGCCCTTGCAAGTTGTTGAAATACAAACTAGGGTTGTCCAAATTACAGCTACAGAGGAAACAAAAGTCGCTGGATCCCTGTATTACCTAATACCACCAACTAGGTCGGTAATTGTTCTAAGCAGAGGCTGAAAATGTGTACAAGGGAGTCATAAATATGCTGCAAAACTCAAAACTTTATGGCCTAAATCATGATCCCGTGCACCCAAAAAAAAAATAGTTTAAAATTAATAAAATGGTAAAATTAGAATTCATTAACCAGCATGAAAAATTTGGCGCATTTAAAAAGGGGCTGGCCAGTATATATATTCATAGGGAGTGCAACATCCATCAACCCTGCTTGCGGTGGCAAGAAGTTCTCAGATGCTGCTAGAAAACAGCAACTCTTATTCCAATAATGGTCAACTTGGTGGGTACTGCAGGTCCACCCCTAGCCATTAGACTAGGGGGTGGACCTGCAGTACCCAGCCGCCATAGCTTTGAAGGAGCTGCCGTCCTCCAGCAGTATCCGAGAACTTCCAGGAAACAGCCAATTGGTGGGGGTGCTAATTGTTGCACCCATTACCAATCAAATATTGATTGCCTCTCTTAAAAATAAGCATCAATTAAAAAAAAAAAAAAAAGAGAAAAGTACTACCCAAGCAAGCACTTAAGGAAATTTAGTGTAAATTTGCACTGTCTTAATCTCAAAGTAGCGGTTTCCTTTCAGAAAACGTAGAGCTCTAAGGGGCGGCGCTAGGACAAAGAAACTGAGTATTACCAGGTGCAGCCTACTATCTCCGCCATTGCTCCTGTCGGTCTGCTGCGCTAGCGCCATGCCGACTGCGCTGCAGCCAATCACTGAGCTCAGCAGCACTGTCAGTGTTAACAGCACGTCCGCTTAGCTCACTGACTGACTGCAGAGCTATTGAATGACTGACTGGGCTGAAATCACTCTACTCCCAAAAATGCAGTAAAATGGACACTTCAGTAACCTGGCTCTAATGGCTATGGAGATCGAATGGGAAAAGCACAAATATGCCGCATTATTCCCAGAAATCTTAAAGACTAGCACAGCTGAAGCTGCAGAAAATGAGCGGTCTTGTTTAAAAAGAAAAAAAATTAATTTAAAAAGTTGAAAAAAGTTCAGCGCATGAAAACTTCGCATCATTGTGATTCAAATTAAAAAAAAAAAAAAAAAGTCCCTTTTTAATAATTTTCTTGGTGTTTCAATGGCATGGTGGCGTTTTATCTGCTTCAAAGCTGTAAGGAACACTGAAAGTACCCTCTCTAGCATTCTGGTTCAGCACAAAGGACACTAAAATTGGCTCCCATGAGTAATTTTTGTTAAGTGGTGATTATTTCACTGCAGATAGGTTAAGCTCAAAGAGAATTATGAGCCGAATGATTAGAGACAAAATAAAAAGGCAATCACATCTTTCATACGACCTTTAAAGCTTAAGCAATGCTTCTTCCTCAAAAAATAATTTACTTTTTCAGTCCAGGACTAAAAAGATTTGCGTCCTCCCCACCAATAGTAAAAGATCAACAGCAGAATATATTTACGGAGCCGTGACTATTAAGAGATTGGGTGTCGTCAATGTAACCCACACCACCGCACAGGGAAAAAAAAAAAAACACTTTTTCCCAGCTCACATGCCTTACAGTTGTCTCTAATTAAATGGGGTTTTCACCTTCATTTTTTTTTTTTTAAATATATTTATTAGTATTTTAACAAGTATACAAAACTGAGCCCCCAAATTATAGCTTAATAATACAGCGGGAAAAAACTGCAAATTAACATCAGTACATGCATGTGTTCATTTTCTCATTTACCACCACCTTATCCGGGATCCGGTCCTCTTCTCCGTGATAATTTAGAAATACTTGCCACTCTGGAATGTCTACATTCAATAAATAAGTTCTTGAATACACCTATACGAGTGCCAAGTATTTCTATATCGCAGTTGACGGATTTGGTTATCCTACTTGTGCACCACCAGAATTCCAGAAGTACCGTGTTTTCCTTATCTCTTCCGAGTGATGTCACCACTCTTCAGACCAGCTGACTCACTATATGCAATTTCTCCTGAGTACGCTTATACCCCATATGTGGGGGAAAGCAACTGTCTGGTCGCGTGGCAGCGCTCGAAAGGGAAGGAGCACAGTTTGACTTTTTAAAAGCAAAACTGACTGGAATCGAGAGTGGCCTTAATGTCGCATTTGGAAAGTCCCTGATGTGCCTAAACAGTGGAAACCCTCCAAGTGTTACTCCATTTTGGAAACTAAACCCCCAAGGAACTTATTTAAATGTGTGGTGAGCACCTTGAACCCCCAGGTGCTTCACAGAAGTTTATAATGTTGAGCCGTGAAAAAAAATATATATTTTTTCCACAAAATTTTTTTTTTTCACAAGGGTAAGGCCGGGCTCACACATGCGAGAAACTCGCACGATTCTTGTGCGAATTTCTCGCATGTGTGACCCTGGCCTAAGAAGAAAAACGGACCGCAAAATTTGTTGTGCAATTTCTCTGTTTGGGCGCACATCAGGGCTCGGAAGGGAAGGAGTAATGTTTTGGAATGCAGACTTTCATGGAATGTTCTGCGGACGTCATGTGGCATTTGCAGAGCCCCTGATGTGCCTAAACAGTAGAAACCCCCCACAAGTGACCCTATATTGGATGTGTTTACATATGTGAATCTTATACTGTGGTGGCATACACATAAATTGTGTATAGCGCATCAGGTTGCGATACGCGAGTTGTGTAGTGTACGTCAGGTTGGCATACGCGAGTTGTGTAAGTCAGAAATTAATTTTCATGGATGTGTGGTAGAGTTTGAAGCATTCTTTATACACAGGTGAGGTTTGTCGGGGCAGGTGTTTCATTGCCAAAGGTGTTCTTGTGCATGACACTTTTGTAACACACTCGGCACCTTTTTTGAACCTTTCCTTTCGGTTTGAAGGCCCTCCCCGATGAAATGTTGGCCTGGTATGATACAAGCACCTTCAGTACTAGGGCACGCTCCTTCGTGACTTCCAATTATTAGGGCCTTATTCACTATCTCCTGGAACTGAAGGTACGACATAACGGTCTTGCCTGCACATTGTAATAGCAAGAAAGCGTTGAACACGGGGATTCTGGTATAAAAGTTCTCTACATAGTGGTGATAATCTTGATCAAGAAGTGGGTGCACCAAATCCCACACAATTTTCCTACTCACTACCCGGACAGTGGGACATTCAGAGGCCAGTCAGCAGGGTGGATTTGATTTAAATCAAACTGATTTAAAATTCACGATTTAAATCACTAGTCAGTAAGGCTTGATTTAAATCAGTGATTTAAATCAAAGTTTCTACCTAAACTAGTTCTTGCTACTTTAACATGCAAGTAGATGAAGATTTTTAGAATCACTTTTTATATTACTTTTTTCTACCCAGTTTAATGGGTTAATCATTCATATTTGGACACCACTGTTCTGTTGTACTTAGGAAGGAGAAAAATAATCCTGACCTTAATAACAATTTAAATAGATTTATTCAACTGAAACAATAACAACATTACAGCATAAGTTATTTGCTTAAACAAACATCCATGTTTGTTAACTAATTTGGCTAAACAAAATATATATATATTTTAAGAAACTTAGACTGTCAGCCCAGCCGACACATGAAAAACTTAAATACTACTGTCCCTGCTGTCCTCTGTAGCTCACTCGTCGTCATCTTCATCATCATCTTCTTCTTTGTTCCTATTCATAATCTGGAAAAGAAAAACAAGCTTTCCTGCTTTATTGGGTCCCAACCGATTTCTCAATTTAGAATGAATGAGTCCAAAGGAAGAGAATATTCTTTCAACACCTGTGCAGAAGAAGCTACTGCTGTTAAAAGTGAAATCATTACTTGAACAGTCTCTAAATCCAAGCGCTTAAGTGACTTCCACCAGTTTACTGGTGTGACCTTCCTTAAAATATCTTCAGCAAACATATTTCTTGAATGGTTCCCCTTTAGCTCTGAAGTTTATTATAGTTGGCATTAAAGATGGATGATTGCTGGATACCCATGTCATAGCTAACTCCTCTTCCTCAGCACTTAGGTTTGACCCTGATATTGGATATTGACAATATTTGCCAAAAAATGAGCTGCTTGTCCCATTCGTTTGTTTACTGCTTGTAATTTAATTCTGTCCATGTGTAGTTCTGTTTTTAAGTGTTCACTCAGTTCCTTCCAAATTTCAACAGCATCCGCAATAAAACAGCTATTTTTCTGTATTTTGTTTAAAGCTTGAGAGATGGGTTTCAGGAAGCTCAGCATATGTTCAACATTTCTCTTAAGCCCAATGTTGAGGATTTTGGCCGTGACAGTGCCATCTATTTTATCTCGATTTTCTTCACAAAGTGTCATCAGAATAGGCCAGTTTTTGGTATACTGCTCAAAACAGTCCACCACAGAGTTCCATCTAACATCTTGTGGGAGCGTTAGCTTGGTTCCACCCATCCTTTTCAGAGCTGCTGCAGCAAAATGATTGTTACGGAAGTATTTAGCAATTTCAACAACATTAGCCTTTATTTCTGGAACACTTAAGTCTTTGGCTAAGAGGTGCAGCAAATGAGCACTGCAACCATATGTTATTAGCTTTGTATTCCCTCCCTTCTCTTCTAAATTTCTTCTCATCTTGGATACGTTTGCAGCATTGTCAGTGACCAAACTGCGTACTAGACATTTGAATTTTTGTTCACATGTTGTTATAGCTTTTACTGCCACTTCTTGTAAGTATTCTGCTGTGTGTGCATTTCCTGACATATCAGTTGTTTGTGCAAGGAAGACTTTACCTTCTTCTGTTGTTATACAAGCACATACAATAGGATCATTGTGGACATTACTCCACCCATCAATACTTAGGTTAACAATTTTACCTCCAGAGCTGTTGCACATTGCTCCATTTCTCTGTCATACACTTGATCCAGCAGTTTCCCTGCAACATCAGCTCTGCTGGGTGGACTGTATCCTGGTCTCAGTGACTGAACCATATTAATGAAATGTGGGTTCTCAGTCAGACGAAAGAAGAGTTTGTTGCATAAATAAACTGGGCAATTTTTTCATCAATCAACTCTTTTTCTAATCTGCTAGTTCTTATCACAAACCTATCTAAGGTGGTTCCAGGAGGTAAAGGTTTTTTTCTTCCTTTTGGGTGATGGTGATATGTGGCTGTGGGTGTCTGATGATGATGTGCTGCTAATGAAGCACTATCCTGGATGGATAACTCTGAAACTGTAGAACAGGATGATGGTGATCTTGGAGGTGGATAGTTTCCAGAATCCATGAATTCCCCTAAACAAAAAAAGTCAATGCTGTTATTTTATTGTTTATACAATTTCTGCTTATTGTACACAACACAGCACTGCCCCAAAAGGAATATTTGTTTTTCTTCATAACTGTACCAAATGACAGTAACATGCAGCAATAATAAGAAATATAATTTTTCTCACACATGACAGTTCAGTCTTTAGAAATAGGATTCAATAAAAATGTTTACCAACCTGAAGATCCTGCCTGTTCAGAAGTGTTTCTTTGGTCATCTTCATCACCGCACTTCTCATGATGTTGCCTCATTCGCGCCACCAGGCCTTGCATCTCTTTGTTGCATCATTTGCATTTTGCACGCATGCCTGCCTTACCGATAGGCGAAGGAGCTTCATTTAAAATTATTTCCCAAACTGGGTCTCTTTTTACGGCCTGCTGCCATTATAAGGAAAGAATTTAATAAACCTCAGATCGTACACACAAACAGATCCAGACTTGTCTGTCTGTGGCTATGCTGTAGTATTGTACTCAAAGTTTCACTTTCATTTTCTTGTCTGCTTGCCCTTCCTCCTCCTCACACTTAGATTCACATTCTTCTTGTGTTGTGCAGATCTATTCCACTCCAAACAATCAGAAACATATTGTCTAAACTTCTTGGACTTGGCACTGAAGGGGTTGATTCTGTATTCATATAGGTTTGTAGAACAATAGGATTAAGGTCTTTTCTCAACTCTGTTCATGTTGTAAACATTTTTGCCGTGAGAGGCTGGGACCTCTGCGGAGTCAAATTCAGTTTTGAGAACTGCGTAAGTAAAGCGAGCGTCTGTGATAATATAGGAGAGAAACTGCCCACTAATCCTACAGAAACCTCTGGAAGAGCATGGCATTGTGAATGTACACATATACAGCCTTTATTCTACTGAGTTAAACAACTCAGCTTTATCTCATGATGGAAGAACCTTTGGATGGTAAAATATTTTCCTCAAAAAGCAGTTTTATTGAAAAAAATCCGATTTAAATCAAAAAAAATCCGATTTAAATCAAAAAAATCAGATTTTTTTTGATTTTTTTAAAAAAATCATTGATTTTATCCACCCTGCCAGTCAGTGATGTTTAGTCACCGACCAGTGCTCGACACATGCATGGATGTGGTGCAAAAAGGGGACAAAAAAAAAAATTAGACAGGAAAACAAAAGTCCTTGCCAATCAGTGGTGTGCATCTGATCAACGGCACGGCGGCTGTAGGACGCACACACAAAGTTGGTGTAAAGGAGGAAGGAAGGGGGGGTTGAATAGAAGTTTATTATGCTCCAAAAATGAAAGATTTTTCCAGTTCACTTCAATTATGGCAATATCAATCTTGCATTTTTTAATCTTCGTAAATCAAACAAATTAGAAAATTTGCAAAAAAAAAATTTTTTTATAAAACTATAAAGAGCTTTCTTTTTCCGCATCGATTTTGACTCTTTATTGTTTTTGTGGTAAATGGTGTTTTAACCCCTCTCTGACATTAGACGTACTATCCCGTCCATAAAAACCCGTGCCATTCTGCCCATGGACGGGATAGTACGTCATAGGCGATCAGCTGCGCTCCTGAGGGGAGCGCAGCTAATCGCCGCCGGTGTCAGCTGATTATCACAGCTGACACCCGTGACTGTGTGTCAGGAGCGGTCACGGACCGCTCCCGGCACATTAACCCCTAGCACACCGCGATCAAACATGATCGCGGTGTACTGGGGGCCAGGGAAGCATCGCGCAGGGGGTGGGCTCCCTGCGCGCCCCCCTGAGACCCTCAGAGCAGTGCGATGTGATCGCGCTGTTCTGAGGGCTTTCCTCCCTCCCAGGACCCGGATCCAAGATGGCGCCGGGGTCCTGGAGGGATGCGCTTCCTCAGTGCCTGCTGAGAGCAGGCACTGAGAAGCCTGCGCACTGCCTGAACGATCGCTGGTGTGACAGTGTGCTGTGCACACTGTCACACCAGCGATTTGATAAAATACAGTGATGTCCCACCCGGGGACAAAGTAAAAAAGTTAAAAAATAAAAAATAAACATGTTATAAAAAAAAAATCCAAAATAAATAAAAAAAAAAAAAAAAAAATATTCCCCAATAAATTCATTTCTTCCTGTAAATAAAAAAACCAAAACAATAAAAGTACACATATTTGGATCGCCGCGTCCGTAACGACCCCCCCTATAAAACTGTCCCACTAGTTAACCCCTTTAGTGAACCCCTTAAAAAAAAAAAAAAAAACAAAACAAAAAAATCAATGCTTTATCTCATACCACCGAACAAAAAGTGGATAACGCGCGATCAAAAAGACCGATATAAATAAACATGGTAACCGCTGAAAACGTCATCTTGTCCCGCAAAAAACGAGCCGCCATACAGCATCATCAGCGAAAAAATAAAAAAGTTATAGCTCGCAGAATAAGCGATGCAAAAATAATTATTTTTTATATAAAATTGTTTTTATTCTATAAAAGCGCCAAAACATAAAAAAATGATATAAATGAGTATCGCCATATTTGTACTGACCCGAAGATAAAACTGCTTTATCAATTTTACCACACGCGGAACAATAAAAAACGCCTCCCCCCAAAAAAAATTCATGAATTGCTGATTTTTGTTCATTCTAACCTCCCAAAAATCGAAATAAAAAGCGATCAAAAAATGTCACCTGCTCAAAATGGTACAAATAAAAACGTCAACTCGTACCGCAAAAAATAAGACCCCACATGACTCTGTGGCCAAAATATGCAAAATTATAGCTCTCAAAATGTGGCGATGCAAAAAAATATTTTTTCAATAAAAAGCGTCTTTTAGCGTGACAGCTGCCAATCTAAAAACCCGCTATAAATAGTAAATCGAACCCCCTTTATCACCCCTTAGTTAGGGAAAAATAATAAAATTAAAAAATGTATTTATTTCCATTTTCCATTAGGGTTAGGGTTAGGGTTGCGGCTAAAGTTAGGGTTAGGGTGGCGCTAAAGTTAGGATTAGGGTTAGGTTGGGATTAGGGGTGTGTTAGAGTTAGGTTTGTGGTTAGGGTTGGGACTAGGGTTAGGGGTTGTTGGGGTTAGGGTTGGAGTTAAATTGGGGGGTTTCCGCTGTTTTAGGCACATCAGGGGCTCTCCAAATGTGACATGGCGTCTGATCTCAATTCCAGCCAATTCTGCGTTGAAAAAGTCAAACGGTGCTCCTTCACTTCTGAGCTCTGCCATGCGTCCAAACAGTAGTTTAATCCCAACATATGGGGTATCAGTGTACTCTGGACCCCAAGAGTTATTGTGCAATTTGTCCTATTTCTTCTGTTACCCTTGGGAAAATAAAAATCTGGGGCGAAAATATCATTTTTGTACAAAAAAAATTATTTTTTTATTTTTACGGCTGTGCGTTATAAACTTCTGTGAAGCACTTCGGGGTTCAAAGTGCTCACCACACATCTAGATAAGTTCCTTGTGGGTCTATTTTCCCAAAATGGGGTCACTTGTGGGGGTTTTCCACTGTTTAGGCGCATCAGGGGCTCCCAAATGCGACATGACCACCCAGACCATTCCATCAAAGTCTGCAATCCAAAACGTCACTACTTCCCTTCCGAGCCCCGACGTGTGCCCATACAGTAGTTTTTGCCCACATATGGGTATCAGTGTACTCAGGACAAATTGGACAACAACTTTTGGGTTCAAATTTCTTCTGTTACCCTTGTGAAAATAAAATATTGGGGGCGAAAAAATCATTTTTGTAAAAAAAAAAAAAAAAAGATTTTTTATTTTACGGCTGTACGTTATAAACTTTAGTGAAACACCTGGGGGTTCAAAGTTCTCACCACACATCTAGATAAGTTCCTTGAGGAGTCTAGTTTCCAAAATGGTGTCATTTATGGGGGTTTCCACTGTTTAGGCAGATCAGGAGCTCTCCAAACACCACATGGCGTCCAGCCAATTCTGCGTTGAAAAAGTCAGACGGCGCTCCTTCCCTTCCAAACTCTGCCATGCACCCAAACAGTGGTTTACCCCCACATATGGGGTATCAGCGCACTCAGGACAAATTGCACAATAACTTTTGGAGTCTTGTTACCCTTGGAAAATAAAAATTGGGGTGAAAAGATCATTTTTGTGGAAAAAAATATGATTTTTAAATTTTACGGCTCTACGTTATAAACTTGTGTGAAGCACTTGGGGGTTCAAATTGCTCATCAAAAATCTAGATAAGTTCCTAGGGGGTCTAGTTTCCCAAATGGGGTCATTTGTGGGGTTTTCCACTGTTTAGGCACATCAGGGGCTCTCCAAATGCAACATGCATCCAAACTCAATTCCAATTTTGGTTGGAAAAAGTCAAATGGTGCTCCTTCCATTCCGAGCTCTGCCGTGCGCCCAAACAGTGGTTCCCCCCCACATATGGGGTATCAGCGTACTCAGGACAAATTGTACAACAACTTATGTGGTCCAATTTCTCCTGTTACCCTTGGGAAAAAAAAAAATAGTGACTAAAAGATAATTTTTGTGGAAAAAAATAGGATTTTTTATTTTCATGCCCGGGCATTATAAACTTGTGTGAAGCACTTGGGGGTTCAAAGTGCTCACCAAAGATCTAGATAAGTTCCTTAGGGGGTCTAGTTTCCAAAATGGGGTCACTTGTGGGGGTTTCCACTGTTTAGGCTCATCTGGGGCACTGCAAACGGAACATGACCCCCATTAAGGTCTGCATTCCAAAACGTTACTACTTCCTTTCCAAGCCCTGCCGTGCGCCCAAACAGTTTCCCCCCCACATATGGGGTAATCAGCGTACTCACGACAAACTGGACAACAACTTTTGGGGTCCAATTTCCTTGGGAAAATTCAAAAATTTGGGACTAAAAAATCATTTTGTGGAAAATTGTTTTTTTTTTTTTTTTTCACACCCAGGCTTTATAAACTTTTGTGAAACACTTGAGGGTTCAAAGTGCTCACAACAGATCTAGATAAGTACCTTAGGGGGTCTAGTTTCCAAAATGGTGTCACTTGTGGGGGGTTTCCACTGTTTAGGCGCATCAGGGGCTCTCCAAACGCGACATGGCATCCAATCTAAATTCCAGCCAATTTTAGTTTGAAAAAGTCAAACGTCGCTCCTTCCCTTACGAGCTCTGCCGTGTGCCAAACAGTGGTTTTCCCCCACATATGGGGTATTGGCGTACTCAGGAGAAATTGCATAACAACCTTATCTGTCCATTTTCTCCTTTTACCCTTGTGAAAATAAAAAAAAAGTTTGTAAAAGATAATTTTGTGGCTAAAAAGTAAAATATTCATTTTTTCCTTCCACGTTGCTTTAGTTACTGTGAAGCACCTGAAGGGTTAATAAACTTCTTGAATGTGGTTTTGAGTACCTTGAGGGGTGCAGTTTTTAGAATGGTGTCACTTTTGGGTATTTTCTGCCATATAGACCCCTCAAAGTGACTTCAAATGTGAGGTGGTCCCTAAAAAAAAATGGCTTTGTAAATTTTGTTGTAAAAATGAGAAATCGCTGGTCAACTTTTAACCCTTATAACTTCCTAACAAAAAAAAATTTTGGTTCCAAAAATTGTGCTGATGTAAAGTAGACATGTGGGAAATGTTATTTCTTAACTATTTTGTGTGATATATTTCTCTGTTTTAAGGGAATAAAAATTCAAAGTTTGAAAATTGCAAAATTTTAAAAATTTTCGCCATATTTGCGTTTTTTTTCAAAAATAAACGCAAGTTATATCGAAGAAATTTTACCACTAACATAATACAATATGTCACGAGAAAACATTCTCAGAATCGCGAAGATCCGTTGAAGCGTTCCAGAGTTATAACCTCATAAAGAGACAGTGGTCAGAATTGTAAAAATTGGCCCGGTCATTAACGTGCAAACCACCCTTTGGGGTGAAGGGGTTAATAGCTTTTTAGGAGAGTTGTGGAAACCAAATAATGCCAGTTTTGGCATATTCAAATTTTTTTTCCCCCATTTCAGCGTTTAACGTATGGGATAAATAATTTTGTCAATCAAAATAAAAAAAAAAAAAAAACAGAGGCAGGCGGAAGGGCCGGTGAATACCTAGCTGGTAGAAGAAGACCATGTTCTCAGATCAGCCATTCTGCACTTGTGCCTCATTAACATAAAACTTGGACAGGTGATTACTGAAGAATGTGAACACAGATTTCTCCAATAGGGTATCAAATTAATCTGCATTAAAGCGCCATTATAGCCAAGTCTTTACTTCATAATCCAAAATCCTGCCGACAAGTCCTCTTTAAGCCACCAGGCTCTTAAAAGAGCAGCGCACCAAATACAAGCTTTACAAAGGAAACATCGGATCGGTACAAGTTCAGCTGCTCCAACAAAGGAGAAGCCTGGAAACTGAAAAGTATTCAGGCACACCCATTGTTTTATCAAAGGTAGGGCTTCAGGAGAGAGGCCAGTTGTCTTTTGTCACAAGATTTTATGTGACGGGTTATGCTATGCCACACATGGGCGTTCCTCAAGCAGATGAATGCATCTGTAAAGCGGGGTGTATACACAAGAACAGCCAGGTCATTAATCAGTACAAAAAATAGATGAATCACAAGGGAGCTCAGTAAATGATGACGGGAAGAAAAGAACCTATTGTGTAACTCATTGGTTTACAGGTAAGAAGAGTCAGTGTGCCTGCCACAAGTCAACAATGCCATCACCTCTTGCCAACCAGTTTTTATTCTTCTGCCAAAAATTAATGTACAATAATTCCTGGAGACCTCCAAATATAGAAATTCCTGCATTACCTTACAGGGTAACAGGCCTGCCTGCTCACCTACACATGGCATTGGCAATGACACCTAAGGATGACAATGGGGCTCCACTGGGGAAGGGGAGGTCCTGGTGTAAAGTCAGGCAAGTAACTCAGGAATGCAGCACGACATATGACAAATTGTTTTTGTGTGTGCGCACATTTTACTTAGCACTTGTTGTGGAAGATTAAAAAAAAAAAAAAAAAAAAACAATTGCCCCAGTTTGTGTCCCTACAGAAGCTCACAATCTACTTACTGCAGTTATACACTCTTCATGACAAACGGACTGGAGAATATTCTGGACAACAGAAAAGGTAGATTTTAGCCTTTTTCAGATGACTCCGCAGTGTTCGAAGTCACAAACAAGCATGACAGATGACCTATAGGCCAATATCAGTGATCTAAAATTTGATCTGCGAACACTGGATGCAAAACATATTTGTATCACATCAGTAAATGCTTAGAGCAGCCACAGATCAAGGCAGATATTTTACAAAACAAATCTCGGATCTATGTGGTCCATCAAAACGAAATCTAGTTTAGAAAATAGTCACCTGAAAAGGCCAGTGGAAGGCGACACAGGTGTATGGCGACACAGGTGTATTTTCATAAGTGTGCAGTCCATGGAATTTTCTATTTTTTTATTTTCTATGCGCCTAAAAACTAAGCACGCAGGTAGAGGCTAACAGAGGTACGGTAACTACCTGCCTGTTGTACCCAATGAATGGCACAGAGCGGTCATTGGTGGTTCCTGACAGCAATTCAGCAGCTCTACGTCAGCAGAGCAGCTCTTCTTCCTCCGGCTGCTCCGCTGAGGGCGTGACTTCTGATGACAGCCGGTTTCCACCAATAAGGCAGCGGGAAGCCGGCTATCAATCGGCATAACGCCGCCAGTCAAGAGAGCAGAGTCGAAGAGAAGCCACTGCTCTGACGACATGACATCAGCGGAAGCCGCCGAATCCCTGAGGGCAGAGATCAGATTCACTTGAAAAACTATCTAAACGCAGGCAGTTTATCACAATTTCCACCCTGGAGCAACTACCAAATCATCATAGGGAATCATGATATTTTCACATCAGGAGCCAGTTCTTGCGCATACAAATAATCAAAAAATTCCATTACAATGTGTCATACACAATACAATATAAAATCTATCAAGATACTGTGTATAATGTTGGATATTGTGCAGAAAAAAATCCAAATTTTCCAATAAACTAAGCCTGTTTTTAACATGAGACAAGATGTGCCAGGATTACGTCCCGGCTCCTCTGCTTGCTAGCGCTGCCTGGGCACAAGTCCTGCCTCGCCAAGAAAATACTTTTTTTTTTTTTGAGCTGTTCACTCCTGTCAAACACATCTTAAATGTACGCTCTGAAATCTAAATATCTCAAATCTCAGGCTTTGCCAAAGTAGACTCTCAGTGGGAGTATCTCGAGCCAGAAAAATGAAAAATACCAAAAGCGCTGCACAGAAATTATGGAGGTCAGTTCTGTTGCATGAATTCAGTGTCACGTCTTCTATCAATGTGTCAGCAGTGTCTTAAAGGTTTATTTCAATGTGATGCCCATTCATACTATTAACACTGCACTGCAGACAAATCAAAATGACAATCTAGGCCAATATACAGACATTATACTAGTCGTCCTATAAATAGTTCTATTTATACCTTAAAATTAATGAATATGCTTTCTACTAGGTGCAAGCTTTCTTACTGGTTCTGCCCTGTTTCATCAGAGCATCTTCATTAGCATATAGCACCTAATATATGCCATATAATCATGTCATCTTGCTGCTTTCACTAGTAAACCAGTTTAAAAAGGAATCTGTCAGAAGGAAGCCGTCTATGTGGGCATGTAGGTCATAGAAAGATTAATAAAATGATATAGCATTGCATATATCAAGGTGTCTTAGGGTGTTTTCCACGGTCAGGATTCCTTCAGTTAATGCTGCGTGTTTGACGCTGTGCGCTGGCGCAGCGTCAAACACGCAGCGTCCAGATGTTACAGCATAGTGGAGGGGATTTCAAGAAATCCCGTCTCCACTATGCGTAAAAACACGCAGGCGGCAGACCTGCGTTAACGGACATGCGGCGCGTCTTTTCAGATCGCAGCATATCCTTTTCCCTTGCAGCCGCAAGGGAAATAACACAGGCCTATGTAGCGCTGCGGTGATTCCGGATGTGTTCAATGAGCACATCCGAAATTCACTGCGCATTCACAAGGGGGCGGGACTTTGGGCGGAGCGGAAAGTCCGCTCCGCCCAAAGCCCTGTGGTTCCAGACTGTGGAACCACAGCCTTATTGTAGAGAAATCCACTTGTTTTTCAATATGTCAATAAGCTATTAAGATCTATGGGCCGGAAACTGATCTGCATGAGAATCGGCCTGCAAAGCTTATTTTAAGTGAAAAAGAGCGTTACCAGTGTGAGTCATGTAGATCAGGAGAGCAGACTGTCAGTCATTACATGTCTCACATTGGTAATGCCCCCTTTCATTTACAATAAGCTCTGGAGGCAGATTCTTAATGAGATCTGTTTCCTGTCCTTAGCCTGGACAGTTAATTCACATATTTAAAAAAATTGGATTTCTCAGGAATAAAAACATCAGAATGCAGATATAATAGGTATCATTTAATTCAATTTTATAGGACCTACATGCCCATATAGATGGCTTCGGTGCTTTATGCTATTGACAGATTCCCTTTAAAGGGAACCTGTCACCATGTTGGTCCTATATGAAATACAGCCACCAGCTTTCAGCCATCTGTAATTTTGCATATATGCCTCCAATTAGGTCTGCAGCAAAAGAAAAACACTTATTATATTACTCACCTGCAGGGCGGTCAGGTCCCTCCCTTGTTTAGATGACGTTCTCTTTCTGGATTCGTGTAGATGACGCGTCCTACGTCATCCACAAGTCTCCCCGGCATCGCGCTCCTGCACAGACGTAGTTCTCTGCCCGGACTGGGGCAAAATAAAGTACTGCAGTGCGCAGATCCTGGGAAAAGGTCAAAAAGCCCTGTAGTACTCTACTCTGCCCTAGTCAGGGAAGGAAATTATGCCTGTGCAGGAGCACAATGCCGGGAGACTGTGTTGAGGACATAGGACGCGTCGTCCACACGAAGCACAGGAAGGGATGGCATCGCAAGGGGAAGGGAGGCACCGAGCCAAGACCAGAGATACCCATTGGACTAGACCGCCCGCAGGGCAGTATAATAAAAGGCGGTTTTCCTTGTCTTGCAGGCCGGATCAGGGCATATATACAGGTTACAGGTTCCCTTTAAGTACATTTCAGAAGGAACACTAAACCTAAGATAAGTGACAAAAATAGACAACAGAAAACTAAAAACTGCTCTAAGGTCCGCAAGATGGCATGTTCCCTAGACAATCTTAGACCTGTTTCACACCAGGTTTTGTGAATCTTAACAGTGCCTTTTTTATTTTAAAAGCCTTATTTTTGTAATTTAAAAAAAAAATAATAATAATTTGTTGGGTGCAATTAGAAGCACTTTTAAACACCCACATTTTTTGTGACTGTTTGAAAAAGAGGAATACTACCCACAAAGAGCCAGACAGCGTCAACACTGGTTCCTTTGGTGTAATGTCGGGGTTCCCATCAGAATTCCGGGATTCCCTTTTTTTTTTTTCTGTCCATTCCTGAAACCTTAATGTAGTGCTCAATGGATAGCACTGTATTATACTAGTCTCAAAAGCATGGAAAAGTGCAGCAGACGGTGCAGCAATGGGATAATCGCCCGCTCATCTGTTCCATTTTAAGATACATAACAGCTGAAAGAGGAAGGATGGATCTTAAATAAAGGGGCAAGGTTTAATCCTACTCCTGTCCTACAGCAGACAGGGTTGCAAGGAAAACTTGTGCTGCAGCAAGTGGTCTAAGGGACTGTGCATAAATTATTTTGTTTTTTTGATTAGTTCAAAAATATCAATTGTTCTAATGGAAAGCGCTTCCAAATTTTTTTTTCCTTTCTGGGGAGGCGACGGGTGGGAAATGCATTCTGGCGGAGATTATCTTTTCCTGAAGAAGTTTTGAAGTGTTATAGAAGCATTTTTGGGGGAGTTTTTCTTTTTTCCATTAAGTTTTATTTTGCAGCCTTTTGATTGGACACTGCCTAGTTTGGAGCAGATTTTATCAAGGACCCCTTTTTTTGTTTGTTTCTTACCAGGAGTTTTTGAAAACCTAAAGCAGAAAAAAAATGCTCATAAGACTGAACAGCAAAGTGGTTTTATAATAAAAATAAACATGAAGACTCTTTCAATCGTTTTTTGGGGGGTGATTTATCAGGGTTTTGGGTTATTTTTTTTTAGCAGATCTAACGGATACAGGGGGCATTCCTGCAATATAGTTTATGCCCTTTTTGTTTGCTTAAATGTTCCTCTAAAATACTTTTTGCATTGGCAGATTTAGCTGTGGATTTCAGACCACCTACAGCTGAAAATAAAATTCTGTTCACCATGTGCCTGTCCTTAGTGTCATAACAGAGAACTATAGATTGTTAAAAATAATTGTTCACGGACATGTCATTTTATTCATTGTCTGGATGACGACCTGATCTCTGCATTTACAAGCAGATGCATCCAACTAGCATGGACACAGGAAAAATGGTCTTCATCATCGTAAAAATCTATATTATCTACAATGCAGTTTCCATTCATAATACTGCCTAGACCAGGGGTGGGGAACCTCAGGCCCCTGGGCAGTTTACGGCTCTTCATGACGTTTTATCCGGCCCCTGGGGCAGATTCCCGGGAACCGTAGTGCTTGGGCCCGATTTCGCCGCCCGTTAATTTCTTCTTGACCTGTGAACCCACATACACAGTTTTCTCTATTGACTGGTCAGGTACGTGCAATGAAAGATCATGTCTTGACGTCAGTGCTAGGACGTACCTTGTGCGCAGAGTTGGTGCGCAATTTTTTGTACGGCCCCCGAAGGATGGTATAAATATCCAAATGGCCCTTGGCAGAAAAAAAAAGAAGATTCCCCACCCCTGGTCTAGACACTACAATTACAACAATGATTAGACGGAAAACTATTTTATCTAGGCCACCCAAGGCGGGTGCTCAATGTTTTCGCCACACTTCAGTGGCTCCGCTGGGACTTCCTTCTGAAGTCTAGAAAAACAAACTTCTGGCTTATGACACAATGAAAACGGGCGGCCCAGGGGTGCTGATGGGAGACTTTGCACACACTTGTTGGCAACAGCAGCATTTAAGTAGTTAAACAGCAGACAGCAGCAATTGGAGATAGCATGTTCCAGCAGAGACTGGCACCATATATTATAGCTGGCATCTTCTGGCTATTATGCAGGCTCAGCTCCTGAGCCCAATCCATGCATTGGCACCTGACATATGATTTACCAGAATGTCATAATCCAGAAGAGGGTTACTGAATCATAAAATGCAATATTACTTCAGTCATTACATGTCTCACACTGGGAGGAGGCATTCAGGAGGAGGAACACACTCCAGTACACCTGGTTTGCTTTTCTTTGAAGTTTAGCCGACACATTCCAGTCCTATGGAAATCTAGGCGACAACCCTTATGGACATTGTAAAAGATGTCTTTTGGGACTGTCACTCAACATCACCAGCAGGATTACCAAGAGAACTTAAGACAACGGCTGAATAAATTTAAAAATGGCAACTCACAGTAGAAAGCTCAGCTGAATGTTCGTTCCGCAGGCAGCGACATTACGTGGGAAATGTAATGGGACACCTCCTAGGCTAAAGCTACACGGCAGCACAATACAAGTAAATGGGGTCCCATTGCGACTACGAAGGTACTGCAACAAGCAAGTCACAAAAACAATCCAAGATTGGACTTTTTGTACCTTGCTGGTCGCTGTAGCAGTACCTTCGTAGTCACAATGTGACCCCTTTCAATTGTATTGTGCTGCGATGTAGCACCAACACAAAGCAAACGTTGGCCTCACAACCTCTGCCGTAGGCACAGCCATGCAGTCTGTCTTTACAAACGTGAAAATTTGATTTGTGCTAAAAAGCTTCCTGAGCATGGTACTATAAAAGTATTCCACAGTTGTGAAAATCAATTCATGAAATTTCTTCCCTCTGAAATATTTTACAATTAAACCGTAACTATGAGAGCCATTATGAATAGTAGTAGTATTTAGGAACCACAGGAACTCAGACATGAAGTGGAGTTCCACAATGTTGCAGAGCGGGTTTGTGGAGAGCAGAGGAACATAGCGCACACAAAACCCAAACACCAACTCTCGTGACTCAAGGACAGATCTCCAATCCTTCTTGGAAGCTTCATAATAAGGGTTTCCATGATCGAAACAGCCTCATGCTAGCCTAACACCACCAACACAATGACAAGCATCACATGAAGTGACATAAAGCAGGGTTCCCCAACTCCAGTCCTCAAAGCCCTCCAACAGGTCATGTTTTCAGGCTTTCAATTGCATTGCACAGGTTATGCAATTATCACCTGGGCAATACTAAGGAAATCCTGAAATCATGACCTGTTGGAGGGCCTTGGGGACTGGAGTTGGGGAACCCCGACATAAAGCATACCGCCAATGGACTCTGGAAAAGTGGAAGCGCTTTGCAGTGTCAAATCACACTGTCTGGCAGTTTGCTGGACAAGTTTGTGTATGGCAAATACCAGAAGAACATTACCCGCCTGACTACATTGTGCCAATAGTAAAGTAAGGTGGAGGAGCTTTATTGCTACGGGTAGTTTATCAGGGGGTAACCTACACCCCTTTGATTAAGTGAAGGAAAATCAATGCTTTTAACTTTGTGGCAACAGTTTGGGTAAAGCCTTTTTCTATTCCTGCATGACTGTGTCAGAGTGCTCAAAGCATGGTCAATAAAGGCATGGTTGGGTGTGTTTGGTGTGGAAGAACATTACTGGCCCGCATCCAGCCTTAACCCATCCCCCTCAAACACCCTTTGGATACACCAGAACAAAGACTGTGATCCAGTTTTCATCCAGTATCCGTGACTAGCTAACAAATATTTTTTTGGGGGATGAATGGACAAAAACACCACAGACACTTAAGTCTTGCAGAAAACCTTTCCAGAAGAGTTGAAGCTGCTTTTGGTGCATAGGAAAGGGGATGGGGTAACTCCATATTAATACTTATGGATTTAGAGAAGGATGTCACAAGAGTTCCTGTAGGTGTAATGTCCCAATACTTTTATTCACATAGTGCATCTCTCACAACTCACCATAAAACATTAGTAGTCCTGCTGAGCACTCAGTTTTCAAGATCAGGGAAACAAAAATTGTGCTTCCAGGAGCGCTGCCAAGGATCTAAGGAAGCAATTCTAATATTTAATGTTAATTTTTCTACAGTAATCTGCTAATGGGAAGAAAACAATGATTGGGGGTTGAAATTCCACATGCCTAATGCTTCTCTCGCATACCATTTTTTTTGGGGGGGAGAGGGGTGAAGGATCAGGAGGCCCCCATATACATCAGATGGTCCGGTCACAATTTTCCTGCATGTTCATCTAAAGGGGGCAGCCCAGGTTGGTGATGAAAGGATGCACTCATTATGAGACTGCAGACTTCTGAGTTATCACAGTGCGCAAAGTCATGATTCTCCATTGCGAGAACAAGTAGTCATGAGAATATATGCAATAAGCATACTCCCGGACACATTTCAACTAGACGTGTGCAAACTCACTCAATGTGAACGAACTGAGTGAGGCCACGCACATCTAGTCGGCATGTGATCAGGATTATGCATATCGCTTGAGTGCGGTCACATGAACACCCACGCTCGCTGTGGGCATCAGAGAACCATGACAGCGATGAAGGTCATGCGCTGTGAGTGATTCGAAAGCCTCAAGTCACAGTGTGACTACATACTGTAATTACAAATCTGAACAACTCCTTTAACCCCTTTCCGACATATGGCATAATAGTACACCCTTGTCGTACTCCCCCTGTTTGGTGCGGGCTCCGGAGATGAGCCTGCACCGCAGATGACAGCTGATCAATACAGCTGACATGTGCCAGCAACAGCGTGGGAGGATCGTGATCCACCCCTGGCTATTAATTAGTTAAATGCAACAATCTCTGACAGTGGCATTTAACTTGTGCTTACAGGAAGCACGTCACTAATCCCGCCCATCGGTGACCCCGTCACTGATTGTGGGTCACCGATGGGTCAGCATGACAACCAGAGATCTGCAGCAGACATCTGTAGTTATCATTGCCAGATAGCTAAGCCGCCCCGTGGGAGGCACTCATAGCAAGTGAGCATTTCTGATACACAGGAGATCTGATCATCGCCTGTGTGTAACAGAGGGGATCAAGGTACTACAGCTTCTAGTCTCTCATGGAGAATATTGAAGCATGCAAAAAGTAAGTTTAAAAAAAATAAAATATAAAAGTTCGAGTCACGCCGCTTTCGCCCCATTCAAAATAAAACAAAAAAATCAAATATACACATATTTGATATCGTAGTGTTCAGAATCGCCTGATCAATATAAAAAAAAAAAAAAAAAAAAAGAATTAAAAACCGATCGGTAAAAAGCGAAACAAAAAAAAAAAAAAAAAAACAAAACGCCGAAATTTCATTTTTTTTGTTCATAATGCAAAAAAGATCTATCTACACCCGAATGGGATCAATAAAAAAATAAGTTGCACGCAAAAAAAAAATAGCCCTCACCCCAACCCAAAATCCAAAAAAAAAAACTTTTTTTTTTTTTTTTTTTTCACCCCTGAAATAAAAAAAAACCTAAAATTTTTGGTTCCATGAACTCTATGACCCGGAAATCAATTGGCAGGGAGTTTTTTCATTTTTTGAACTGGTAAAAAAAAAAAAAAAAATTAAAAACCCGTAAATTTCACTTTTTTTTGCAATTTTTAAAACCCTTGGGTTTTTTTGTTTTCCCCCCAAAAACTTAAACCCTGGGTCGTCAAAAGAAAAACTTGGCAAAAAACCCCCTCACTGCCTATTGACCAAAAAAAAAAACG